>VSWD01000007.1:3101480-4301480 GCA_033119305.1 Pinctada imbricata
AACAGTCCGTGCTCTGCCGGTTGTAGCAAGCTCGTGTATGCTATTACCCGAATCCGACCAACATTTACAGAGGACAGGTGGTGTGGTCGTCACAGTCAGTCAGAGGCAATTCTTAAGAATACACTGGTATCAGGCTGTATATTGGTCAAGTACTTGGCCAAGTATCCACCTGGTGACTGCAGGATCATATCCACGGTCTTAAAGGCGTTTGATCATTCTGACTTAATTTCGATGGTAATTCCGTGTACCTTTGCTTTTTTGTTGTTGTTTATTATGTCACCATCAAAGGCAGGTTGTGATATACCCATAGAGAGAAAAGGGGATGCTCTCTAGCATAACCAACCTGTACTCACCCAGCGAAAGAAATCTACAAGAAAGTGATAAGGTAAAAGACATCATACAAAATTACAAACCACAAAAAAGACACAACAATATTCACTAGAACACCATACAAGACCATCGAAACAGACGTACAGAAACATCAAACATTACTGAAAACACATAAAAGGCAGGAGACCAATGTGTAACCAGCGCCGACTATGAACGGCCATCTGCTATTAACTATTAACACTCTATCTAGGGAATAACTAGCGTCCGACGTTATGTTTGCGGATGGTAAATGCTGATTTTACGGTCGCAAACTGAGTTTTCTGGCGACGCGTTAGCGTCCGCAAACATAACGTCAGTTTAAATATCTAGTTATTCCCATTCTAATACAATATACTTTTGTGAATATAAAACAAAATGTGACGTTAGCAACGTCAAAGCGTAGAATGTTCTCGTTTTACAGCCGTAACTAAGGAGGAAACAACCAATGAAACTCGACGTTATAGCGTTATTGCATTAGAATGCAGCACCCACGAACGTAGATGAGCTTTTTAAGAGTTTAAAACCAAACGTATGTTTGATTAATCATGAGAAACAATCATAGGATAAGGATATATGATGAAATTCTCATAAACAGCCTTTATATATACATTAACATTGTATTTACATTCATTTGAAGTTTTGTGCAACATCTCCCCTATTCTAATCTATTCTAATTTTCGATTCCTATGTTTTTATTTCATGTCGCAAATCATAAGCATAACCTAACATATCTTTCAACAACGAGGTGTTATAGTGTTGTTTCATATTTTTACTTTCAGCTTCGCAACTGCATAATCTAATATCTAAGTAGCCGTCATTATGAATGACATTATTTGTTTCAAGTTGCCCTTTCCTTATTTTCATATCATGATCACACCTACATGTAGATACGGGTACAGAGATATTCTTCAAGGAGGTACATTATCTATATTTTGTCGATAAATCATGCTGTTCAACCCCTAACAGAACAAGGGAGGCAAAAACTGGATATAGCCCACACCTAAGACAATGATCTCTTGATAAATAAGCGTGCCACTCAGGAAACAAGTATTCTGACTACTTTATCAACCTGTCGATTTCTGAAAATAAACGGATAAAATTAAAAGTAATGGTGAATTTAAAAGTAAAATCCTGCATCACCTTGTACAATGAATCGAAATTTCAAGCGAGACAACTTTTCAACGACGATGCACAGCGCACAAGATACGCACGTAATCACCGAAATAAACATTGCACATAGCACAAATTTGCCAACCTCATAACGGTCGGAGCCGTTGAGACAAAATATAATTCTCTGACCGAGCGGACACACTAATCATTATTAGAACGTTTGCAAATCAAAATTCTGATATAGGATGTTACCGACTGCGAACAGACTTGGTAAGGATCTATACATCCTGGTTGTAGGGATTCCTATGGGTATTAATTGTGCGCCTCTTGTTGCAGATTTATTTTTATAAGCTTACGAAAAGAATTTTTCCAAAATCTTCAAACGCAAAGGAAATTTGATTATTTCAAATGTTTCAATAATACTTCTATAGGTATCTGGATGATATTCTAATTATTGACAATCCTGCATTTGAATTATATAAGAATGAAATTTTATCCTCATGAATGACCACTTAACAAGGCTATCGTTACAAACACAGAAATACCATTTTTGGATCTAAATATCAAATTTGTAAACGGAAAGATTAATTCAAGTGTATATGACAAAAGAGATGCTTTGGATTCAACATGTAGTAATATTCCCCTGGCTTGACGGTGACGTTCCAAGTCTACCGTCATACGGCATTCATTTTCATATCACAGCTCATCCGGCACGCTAGAGCATGAACTAATATTTTGGATTTTCATAGTAGAAATTTTCAAGAAACTTTTAGGTCAAGGTTTCCGCTTTCATAAACTAGTTAATACTTTCTGGAAATTGTACAAAAATTACAATCAACTTCTTTGAAGATTCGGATCTATAGTAGCAACAGAGTACATTATTCTGGATATTACACAACCTGCGTTTTATGGTGATATGATTGACAAAATTAGCTGGATCAAAGGTAGACAGGTAGTCGAAAATGCCTCAGAATCATCAAACGCCTTTTATACCGTGGCTATGATCCTAATGTCACAAGACGGACGCTAGGCTTGGTACTTCACCAATCTAGAGTCTTGTACCAGCACATTCTTGAACCTTGCGCTCTGACTGACTGTGACGACGGGACTCCATGACGTTGTATGTTTTCAACCAAGGAGTCCGACTGACATTCAGAGAGGACAGGTGGTCGGTGCCCTGTCTTCTATAAAGAGGACTGGAAAGGGCCCCTGCCACCTGTCCTCTCTGAATGTCATTCGGACTCCTCGGGTAATAACATACATGCATATGAGCTCGCTACAGCCCGCAGAGCACGGGCTGTATTACGTACGCCCCTTTTTATATCTATTTACATATTCATCTGTGTTGCTTGGGCCCATGTGTTTTGCGGTCTTGTTTGTATGTGGTCATCTAACAGTGAGGAGGTTGTTTTACACCACAATTGTACGTTCTTCGAGACCTCTGGATAATCGGAAAAGTGAAAGGGCCTTGCGCACGTAATCCAGGATAACAACACCATTTGCTACATATGTTGCAAATTACCGTCCAAAGTCGGCACCGGTTGTCCATTGGTCTCGTTGGTTTATGTGTAGTCTTTTGTGTTTCATGTTTACATGCAGTATGTCTCTTTTTCGTCTCTTGGTTGTGCTTGTCGTTGTGTTTTCGCATCGGGTGTTTTGGTGTTGGTACTGAAACTGGGTCTGGTTGGAGATCCCCTCCCTTCTTCAATATCCAGGCAGATGACTCGTCGGAGCAAAATATTTCAGTTTTAAAATTTTTGTAAATCATAACTATTGTAATTGTATCTTAAAAGTATGAGAATTAAGTATTTTGATTAATATTACATGTGAAACGTCCATGCACCTTCACACATATGCACATCAAATGTTGCAGTGATCAAACACTATTTCTCATCCATTATAATTGTCGTTTCAGTTTAGTATTGTCCAACCGAACATATTCAATTAAAACAGATTGTATTTGAAATTCTAGAATTTTAACCAAGAAGTAAAATTTCCTATATTTGCATGTTCACCTTATCTATATGTTACCGTAACCTTCTCTTCATGATAAATGACAAGTCAATATATATATAGCTTTATCTGACATTATCTTCGATACGTCCGTATTTAGAACTTTTGCATGTAGGGACGAAAATTTAAGAGGCACACCAATCAGATCTTTATTTTCAAAAGCTGAAGGAAAGCTAGGTACAGTTTCTTTTGGAGGGTATATACCTAATGACATTAAAAAGTGATAATGATTGTATAGACAGTGTTATTGATTCAAAGAATTCGAAATTGTTGGTTTTAAAATTATATGTGGTATGTATAAAAGAAGACAAATGGGACTTCTAAACAAACAATCAAAAACAAATGGTCATTATCCATATTTGTCACTACAAAGAACTTTATCATGTTATTGTTATAGTGTCGTAGTCGATTGTACCCTTTAGTGCTGTATTTCACAATGTTATGCATGACAAATATGGATAATGACCATATCCCTATATACAGCACAAAAGCGATAATTCAGAAAATCATTAACCGAAGGCATACAAAATCAGGATAAAACAGGAACCTTAGTTAACAAACAAAAACCTTCACCACATTAAAAGAAGTGAACTCCCGACAGAGTCAGCATCTCCTGCTTGCATGTAACACCTGTCGCTTCAATTCGGTAGAATTGTCACATTATGTTACTTTTGTTTTGGAAGATGTGAAGGTATAATCTTTGATTGGACGGTACAAATGGTCCATGACAGAATATCATACACCATTCTAAAGAGTGAGACATCGTAAAGTATGTTTTGTGAGTTCCCCATACTAGTATTGACAGTAGAACTTCCTCAGTTTATGTATGTAAAAAAGAGAAAAATGGCAAGTTCTTTGAACTGCAGATTAAATCAAATTGATAAATTTCTTCGCAGTCAACAGTTAGGATTAACAACCTACACTGTCATGTGAAAATTAAACCAAGCTGATACTCTCTAAAACATTGTTTGAACATCTATACTACTTAAAGAACGAATGAGCCGATTCTCCGTCGAAACGAAGAGATCAGAGATAAATTGTGTGATATGAAGGTATAGCATATGATATGAAAATGTTAATTTGATAATTGTTTAGAAGGAATTATTTCTAATTATTGTGTAATAATTAATTATGGCTTTGAAATTTTAAAATTCAAACCGGGATCGGGCACTAACCATGAACTAGAGAATATTCGAGATAGGGGTTTCATAGCTCAGTTGGTAGAGCGCCGGACACCCAGCCCGATTTTCCAATCTGAAGAGTCTGGGTTCGAATCCCGTCGTTGGAGAACTTTCTCAGAAATGATCTATTGTCTCGCCCCCGTCTGTTCTTTCGATCGGAGGAAACTAGAACAGTCTGGTTAGACCCCCTACAACACTAAAAGTATGAAATATGTATTTCTTTTCAAATAAGCTATGCATTTTCCCATGCTAATTTTTCCAATGACGTTTTCTATTGGATCAAAGTCAAACTCAGATGTGGACACTTTCTGACATATATATATACAAGTAATGTGTTTAAAGGTTATGACCCTTATGTTTTTATAATATGCTTACGAAGGAAAGCGTTTGTGACTACTTTCACTCGTTGACTTTAAAGTTCCTAAAATTCACTTTGGAAACCTAATGAATCATTCAGTGCGATTTTAACCACTTTATAATTCAAAATATATGAAAATATCAATAGATTTTGCTTAGTCGTTTATTAAACTAAAATATTAGATGGCCGTAATTGATAACGGTCATCCTCTTACCGATGACAACGAAAATTATATTATTACAAATTCATATCAGTGGCGGATCCAGCGCCCCCTTTGTCGAGGGGTCAAGGGGCGAAAGGGGTAGGCCCACGAAGCCCGATATTGGCCCTTATTTTGAACATTGTACTTTATAGAATTCTTAAATGTTATTTGACATTTTGAAACGTTCTCTACTGAATCACCAATCTCTTTTGTAAATGTTGCGTTTATCAATAGCTTTTAGCCCTTTGAAAACACCAAAGTTGGTCATATTTCGCGAAATCGACACAAAAACTACACATATCCATAAAATTAGCAATGACCGCATGCATTAACTAAGATGAAAAAATTATATGTGAAAGAATATTAGTGTATCCTTTTGTCATAAACGTTTTATCTCAGTTAACGCATGCGGCCACATTGAATTCTTCGACAAAAGACAAAATTCCCTGCAATTTTCGCCATATTTTGCCAATAACGTCAAAATGACGTCACTTTATGACGTCATTGCAATTAAATGGCACTTCGTTTGGTGAAATTTTTCTTTTCTCTAAAAGCGGTAAACGTTAGTGTATTTTCATGAGACATATCAAGTATTTCTTATGAAATTTATTTCTAGGGAAAAATCGAGGGCCGATTTAGGGGTCTCGTGGCCCTACCCCTTTGCCGATTTTTACTGACAATGGGCAAAAATATACCCATTTTGAGAAAATGTGTGGTCAGTGCCGCTTTGCATCCACTAAATCCGCCACTGCATATAGTGAGTTCATTTAAAATATCATTGCCAAACAATAAAAATCTGAACAGAAGATTGCATACTAGAGCAATACATAACGTATCTAAATACAATGTATGTCAACATACATGTACTAGGGGTCAGACGATGCCCAGCATGGTACTCTATTGTCAGTGCTGTTGAGATTAACGTCAGGATCTTCTTTAACTCAACATATCTATGGCAATCTTTCGCATGCGCGGGTCATTGTCTAGTTAGGTATTTATTTTTTATGATTCAGGAATAAATCATGTTTAAAGTTTTTATAAAGTATATGAGTGCTTCATCAATTATGTTATCACGAGTTAGATAACTTGGCTTTCTTTTATCTAAACTGGTAGCAAGGAAATATGTTAAGAGGGTCAATATCTACTTTGTTGGATAATGAAGGGGATACCCCTCCAATTCATGCAATTTCAAATGAAACAAGGTTGACAAGGTGCTTGATGCAGAAATGATACGATAATAAGTATATAACACAAATAGGAGACCTTTCTTAAATTTGAATTTAAAGAAAACAATTCTCAGTGCTCTTTAAGAGTATGGAGCTAATACCAAAAGGTTATCCTTCCATTCGAAACCTCAAAAACAAAAGAACTGTATCGATTCTAATTGATTGAACGGTAACACCTCGATACACATTGATGAAATACATTTCTACCATAACAAAGATCAAAAGTTGAGAACGATGACTGCATACGTACTCCATCAGTGTTGGACCTCAATATCAAAATCGTTAATGCAGAATTAAAAGAAGCATATAAGCTTTGTTTTGGCCATTTATTGATTTGACATCATGTATTTTTGTTATTTAGTAAACTTGTTATTTAAGATGGTAGTCTCAGGGTAAGGGACGTAACTCGAAATTGATCTCGCGAACGTTTGTTGTCTGGCGTAACATTACCATCGTTTGTTTAAACGACAAGCATATATATATGCATCTGCATGACTTAATCATGACGTCATAATAGTGGAATTTCTCTCCCGCGCGGTGCACGGAGGTAAATGGGATCTTTTTTATGGTCGGTCTATATATCATTATCTATTTTCATAAGTATGCATTTCAATTTTTCCTGTTTTATTTCCTGAAATTGAGCATTATTTATAGATGAAGTATGTTTCCGAGATTTATATATTTCTTTGTTCTTTTGATAATTTCAGTATCTACACGAATCCCTTGACCTACGACATGTTTCATGCTGGGGATCCCCTAAAAAATAAATAAATAAAATTAAGTAAACGTTAAAAAAGAAACAGACGGGCGATAAGTGCTTCTAAACAACAACAAAATAAAATCATTAAACAACTTATTATAAGTAATACAATATAAAAAGATAATCGGTCATATGACAGGTCTTCTTTGAACTCAAGGTGGGATCCCTCAGGTTTAAGATTCGGTGTTTCCTAAAAAACGACTTCTACAATATTTTAATATCCATATATCCAACGCTTATGTTAAACCCGATCTACAAAAAGAAAAATAGAATTCGTGGTTTCATAATTATAAGAACTTAAGCCGTTTAAACATAAATATTTGACCCCATGGAAAAAGTAAGGAAAATCCCTTTTTAGAGGTGATAAAATGTAACTATGAAAGTTTCTTTTCCCCAAACCATATTAGTTTGATAATCTGAACGTTCTGTATATGAATGCGTCATCGATTTTATCATCATATCAGTTAGATAATTTTGTGTCTTTTATCTTAACTTGGTATCAAGGAAATAGTTTGAGAGGGTCTATATCTTACTTGAAGGGTTATGAGGGGGATACCCCTCCTCTTCATGCAATTCAAAATGAAACAATTTGGACTATGTGGTTGATGCACATGATCCAATGATAAGCAGATAACCTTCCACAACGTAATAAAAAGTAATAAGCTAAATATGTGAAGCATTGAATATTTTGTGCGACTGATATTTATTTTCGATACTTCATACAAGTTGGACTCTTTGAAATGTTTGAAGTCCTTACTCACCATTTGCATGATTAAATGACTGTGTTTATCTGTACTGGTGGAAATGAGTCATGTCAAAAGGTTCTGTATTTGATTTGTAGGGTTATAAAGGATATATCCCCCATTTTCTGCAATCGAAAATGAAACAAGTGGGACTATGTGCTTGGTTCAGATAGGGCACAATAATAAGCAGATAACACAAATGGGAGACGCTTCTTCACTTTTATGAAAATTGAAAGAAGAAAAGTCTAATAACAATGAAGTGTTCCAACTCTATACTTTCCCGAGGAAAATTTCAAACAGACACGTGTTTCGGAAATGAAATCCTCATCATTGATGCTTCCATCCAAAGTGATTTTTAGACGCAGTCAAAATTCATTTTCGTAGCGCCCCTCTTGTTATATGTTTTTAAAATGAATTTGAGCAATTGCAGAAAGTGCGCGGCTCCAAATTTCCTTTGGGTTCGAATCTGTAGCCTATCCTAATAAAATCTATGTACAAAATAGCATTGGAGGATTGCTGCTAAGATGTTAACTTCCTTTCATTTCGATTATATTTTTGGAAAAAAAAGTTTGCGAAATAGCTACATAATATTTATGACGTCAAATTGATTAAGTACCAAAACAAATTAAGCTTCTTTCAGGCGACAGAGCTGGAAAGAAGTAATTATAACATTTAAAAGCAATAATGTCACCGGAAACGAGTTTAACTGCTCCACACTGCAACAGAAAATCAATGTTTATTATAATAATACGGAAGAGCTCCAACTCTATATCTTCCTAGGTACTCTTTAAGAATATGAAGCATACAAAAAGGTTATCCTTCCATCAAATCCATTCGAAACCGCAAACACAAAAAACGTATTGTATCGATTTCAATTGATTCAACGGTAACTTAACACATCCTAATGAAATACTCAACATTTCGACCATAACAAAGAACGAAGACTGCATACTTCACCATACTTCATATACATATACTAGTGGTTTAGTTTAAACATATTCATTGCTCAAAATTAGCAATGCATCAGTGAACAAGTTCGAGAACTTAGTCAAACACTTCTCATATATATTTATAATATAATAATATAGATATACTGGTATATGATACGATAGACAATTATGACATATTTTAATTTACTCGATTATGATATACCAGTGTAAATTGCAAGAAATTATGATATTCCAATGTTAATTGCAATAAACATCAAATTGCATAAAATTCCAAGTTATTTCTCACTCCAGCTCTGTTGCATGAAAAGAGCTTTGATTTGACCATTTATTAGTCTGTCATTATAATGTGTAATGCTATTTCGGAAACTTATTATTTCATCCAAAACATATCATCGAATTTACAAGTGGTTAACATCATATCACCATCCCCTCCAATGCTCTTATGGTCCTAACAGAAAGAAGGTGATCTCCAACAAAATTCGATTGCAGCACTCACAGCAAAACACCACATGCAAAAAAAAAAAAACAACCCCAGAGTAGACATGCACAGTAAGAGACGCAAAGGGACAAAGAACACGTACTTACAAGATAGAAACATCGAACATAAAAATACTCATAAACCAACGAAACCAATTAGCAACCGGCGCCAACTTAAGACGGACATCGGCCACGCCAGTAGCAATTAAATGTTGTGGTTATCCGGACTACGTGCGCATAGACCTTAAACATTTTTGGTTACCCAGATGTATCAAAGAACGCAAATTAGTGGTGTAAAAGAAGCTCCTCATTGTAAGATGACCATACAAGGAGAAAAAAATAACACACAGATGGATATGTAAATTGATATTAAAACTGAGGGCGTACAAAATACAGTCCGTGCAAGCTCATGCATGTTATCACCCGAGCCCGACCAACATTTAGAGAGGACAGGTGGTCGAATCTGTTTTCACCAAAGAGGTTTGGACAAGGTTCGTCATGGAGTCCTGTCGTCACACTCAGTCAGAGTGCAATTTTTTAAAGAATACACTGGTACCAGGCTGTATATTGGTTAAGTACAATGCCAAGTATCCGTCTGGTGAAAGCAGGATCATATTCACGGCATAAAGGCGTTTGATGATTCTGACACAATTTCGATGGTAATTCTGTCTACCTTTGATTCTTCTTATTTCTTGTTATTCTGTCACCGCAAAAGCAGGTTGTGGTATACCAATGGTAATTTACTCTGTTGCTTTTTGGGGTCTTAATTGTCAGTTTCATTCTTATTTGCTATAAATTTGAAGCTGACTTCAAATTTAGGTTAATTCGCGTTCAGTGTGCAGGCTAGTACAGAAAGGAGGGGATCTCCAATAACACTCCATTTAGGGATTAATTAGCTTCCGACGGTAAATGCTGATTTTACGGTCGCAAACTGAGTTTCTATGGCGATGCGTTACCGTCCGCATACATAAAGTCAGTGTATCTAGTTATTTCTTTTTTGAAAACGATATATTTTCTGTGAATATAAAGCGAAATGTGACGTTAGCGGCGTCAAAGCGTAGTGTGTTCTCGTTTTACAACGGTAACTAAGGAGCAAACAGCCAACGAAATTCGACGCATTAGCGACATTGCTTTAGAATGCAGTACCCACAGCAAAACACCGAAACACCAAAACACCTCATGCAAAAAAAAAAAAACCAGAGCAGAAATGCACAACAACTGAGAGACGCAAAAAGAAAATGAACACCAAAAACACGCCATAGAAACGTCAAACACAAATTTGTAGAGGATTCCGACGTCATGAGCGTTTACATAAGAAATGCAACACATTCAATGGTCAAATCTTATGGAATTGCATAAGCTGGGCATATATTAGTACATCACGTCAACTTGCGACTGAGCATTATTCTTATGCCTTAAAAGAAACGTACACGTGTGAGTTTTTCATGAGTTTGAAACGTAAACGATATATGATGAAATTCTCATAAGAAAGGAGGGGATTTCCAACGGGACTCGGTTGCCGCAAAGGGAAGACACACACAGCAAGAGATAAGGCACAACAACGAGACATCAAACATCGAACATAAAAGACAACACATAAAACAACAAGACCCGTGGGCAATCGGTGCCGACTTAGGACGGCCATCAGCCACGTCAGTAGCAGACGGTGTGGTTATCCTTGATTACGTACGCACAACCCTCCCACTTTTCAGAGGTCTCGAAGAACGTACAATTGTGGTGTAAAACAACAGCATTTCTGTTTACATTAACGTTCCACAATTAAATCAAGCGTCAATGGGCAAACTTTTAAATGACAAATATGGATAATGACCATATCCCAAAACATAGTACAAAATTGATAATTCAGACAAATATAAATCGAAGGCATACGAAATCAGGATAAAACAAGAACCAAAGCAAACAAAGAAAAACCTCCACCATATGAAAAGAAGCGAACTCCCAAAATGGAGGTAAGACCAGGTGCCAAGGAAGAGTAAGCATCTCCTATTTGCATGCAACACCCGTCACTTCAATTCGGTAGAATTGTCACATCCGGTTATTTCCATTTCGGAAGATACAAGTATATTCGGTGGTTTGATGGTTCAAATGGTCTGAGACAGAATATCATCCACCATTCTGAATAGTGGGACATCATAATGTATGACGAGTTCCCTATATCGACCATATAACTTCCTCAGTGACGAGGTTAGTCGGTCACAAACGTATCCCTGATTGAGAAGCTTATCTGAAAGACGCCTAGCTCTCAGATTAAAATCTGTATATTTGGTACGTGCTCTGGCATAGTGTATCAACTGAGATATGAATACGCCATAAGCTGGCGATGAAGGGATGTTGCTACTTAGAGAAGGAAAGTTTGTGATGTTGAAATCGAAGTCGTCACGTTTGTCATTGAGTGAGGTGTTCAAGTGACCATAATTGTCTTAGGACAACATAATGTCCAAATGGGATGCTGAATTATTTGTCTCTGTAATTTCTTTGACTTCAAGCTCCGAAGGATAGATACTGCTCAGGTGATCCGCGAATTTTGGATTATTGATGGACAACACATCGTCTATGTATCTGTAAGTGAAGTAAAAGTTAGAAGCAACGTATCTGTTCCCTTAAGAGACGAAAGATTGAATGAATTCAGCTTCGTACAGAAAAATGTCGGCAAGGAGTGGGGCACAATTGGTTCCCATTGGAATGACAAATATGGATAATGACCATATCCCTGTCTACAGTACAAAATCGATAATTCAGAAAATCAGAAACCGAAGGCATACAAAATCAGGATAAAACAGGAACCAAAGCAAACAAAAACAAAAACCTCCACCATATGAAAAGAAGCGAACTCCCGATATGGGAGTGAGACCAGGTGCCCAGGAAGAGTAAGCATCTCCTGCTTGCATGCAACACCCGTCGCTTCAATTCGGTAGAAATGTCACATCCGGTTACTTCCATTTTGGAAGATATAGAGTACAATCTTTGGTTGGATGGTTCAAATGGTCTATGACGGAATATCATCCACCATTCTGGATAGTGGGACATCATATTGTATGACGAGTTCCCCATATCGACCGTAGAACTTCCTCAGTGACGATGTTAGTCGGTCAAAAACATATCCCTGACTGAGAAGCTTATCTGAAAGACGCCTAGCTCTCAGAACAAAACCCGTATATTTGGTACTTGCTCTGGCATAGCGTATCAACTGAGATATGAACACGCCATAAGCAGGCGATGAAGGGATGTTGCTACTCAGAAAAGGAAAGTTCGTAATGCTGAAATTGAAGTCGTCACGTTTGTCATAGAGTGAGGTGTTCATGTGACCATCAGTGTCGTTGGACAACATTATGTCCAAATAGGATGCTGAATTATTTGTCTCTGTAGGTTCTTTGACTTCAAGCTCCGAAGGATAGATACTGCTCAGGTAATCCGCGAATTTTGGATTATTGATGGACAACACATCGTCTATGTATCTGTAAGTGAAGTTGAAGTCAGAAGCTAAGTATCTTTTCCCTTCAGAGACCAAAGATTGAATGAATTCAGCTTCGCACGAGTAAAGGAAAATGTCGGCAAGGAGTGGGGCACAATTGGTCCCCATTGGAATTCCGACAATTTGCTGGAAGACCTTTCCTCCAAACACCACAAAAATGTTGTCGATCAGAAAGTTTAACATCTGAATAATATCTGTTTCAGTGTACTTATTTTCAGAATCTGACTTTTCATTTACAAAGTAGGTTTTGTCATAGTTAACAACAATAAATTTGTATTTGCGATTACCGTTCTTACTTGTAAACGCATTACTTATAATTTTTGCGATAATCGAAGAATCAAAGGCTTTGATCGAATGGACTCTACTAAAATGAGTGGATTTCAGATGTTCTAAAAGTTCCTTCGAATTCTTTAAAATCCACATCTGGTTGATACCACTGCCAGAATATACTGTCGAACAATATTTTTGTAGCCCAGATTTGATTTCAGATAAAACTTTGGTGAGTAAGATCGATACAGATTTGGTAGAACATTTTGAGGAACCAGCGATGAAACGTTGTTTGTACGGATTCTTATGCATTTTAGGTATGCAGTATAAGTATGGTAAATCTAAATCTAAATTGGTAGTGTCGAAGCCAAAGGAAGCAAGAGCTGATTTGTGGTTATCTATTATTTCAGAGGCAGAAAGGTTTGTTTGGGTGTAAGTGGGATTTCCAGATGTCGAATTTAAACCCAACTCTTTAACTAGACTGTCGAAATAGTACTTTTTGCAAGTAAATGTGTAATTATTTGAGGCTTTGTCCGCTGGTGTGATGACATAATGTTCTTGGAGGTAGGTAAGTTCTGTGATAACATCAGGGTCTTTAAATATAGACACGAATCTGGTGTTCACAGTTGATTTTAATCGGTTAATTCTAGATAAAAGTAACCCTCTGATTGATTTTATCCATTCGGAAAGGTGTCGAGCTGTACATCCTCTTTCTTTGCCCAACGTCTTGCATATTCCTCACAAGAGTCCATAATAATTTTGACATTTTGGTTCCATGTAAAGGACATACTTTCTCTGTATTTGGGACCCTTTTTTAACAATTCTCTCAACTTGTCGTTCTTGACTATACTAAGAAAGGAGGGGATCTCCAACAACACCTAGTTGCAGCATCAACAGCAATCTCCCAAAACACCCACTGTAAAACACAAAAATGACAGGCACAGAAAGAGACGCAGTAGTACAATGAACGTCAAATCACAGAAAAACATAAAACACAAATGACTACACATAAACCAATGAGACCAATGGGCAAACGGTGCCGACTTAGGACGGCCATCTGCCTCATGAGTAGCAGACGGTGTGGTTATCCTGGATTACGTGCGCACAACCCTCCCACTATTCCGATTACCCAGAGGTCTCAAAGAACGTACAATTGTGGTGTAAAACAACCTCCTCACTGTCAGATGACCACACACAAACAAGACCGCAAAACGCAGGGGCCCAAGCAACACAGATGAATATGTAAATTGATATAAAAAGAGGGCATGCGTAATACGACCTGTGCTCTGCCGGCTGTAGCGAGCTAATGTATGTTATCACCCGAGGAGTCCGACTGACATTCAGAGAGGACAGGTGGTCGGGGCCCTGTCTTCTCTAAAGAGGTTTGGACAGGGCCCGTCATGGAGTCCCGTCGTCACAGTCAGTCAGCGTGCAAGTATTAAGGATGCGCTGGTACAAGACTGTAGATTGGTCAAGTACCAAGCCTAGTGTCCGTCTGGTGACATTAGGATCATATCCACGGTATAAGAGGCGTTTGATGATTCTGACGCATTTTCGATAGTTATTCTGTCTACCTTTGATCTTTCTAATTTTGTTGATCATGTCACCATAAAATGCAGGTTGCGAAATACCCAAAGTAATATACTCTGTTGCTTGTATGGGTCCGAATTTCAAAAGTAGTTGACAATAATTTTTGTAAAATTTCCAGAATGTCTTGACAAGTTTGTGAAAGCGAAAACCTTGACCTAAAAGTTTCTTTGTTATTTGTAAATTTCTATCATGAAAATCCAAAACATCAGTACATGCTCTAGCATACCGGATGAGCTGCGAAATGTAGATACCATAAGACGGTAATCTAGGAACATCACCGTCAAGCCAGGGAAAATTTACTATATTGAATCCAAAGTCATCTCTTTTGTCATACACCCTTGTATGAATCTCTCCATTAATAATTTTGATATTCAGGTCCAAAAATGGTGTTTCTGTGTTTGTGACGTTCGCCTTGTTTAGAGTCAGTTCCTGTGGATAAATGACATTTTCATACTTTTCAAAAACAGGATTGTCGATAGTAAGGATATCATCCAGGTACCTAGAAGTACCATTGAAACATTTCACATCATCATGTTTTCTTTGTTTTTGAAGATTTTGGATAAATTCTTTTTCATACGTGAATAAAAATAAATCTGCAACAAGAGGCGCACAATTAGTACCCATAGGGATCCCTACAACCTGCTTGTAGAGATTCTCACCAAATCTTACATAAATGTTGTCCAAAAGAAAGGACAAGGCAATACAAAGGTCACTACATGTCCATGATTTATATGATTTGTATTCTGTATTGGAAAAGAAACCCTTTGATTCAGATGTACAAATATAAGTTTTACCCTCTCGGTTAAAGCACCATTTAATGAGTTTGGACAATTGATCATTAATCTTATCGTGAGGAAGCGTGGTGTACATATTTGAAAAGTCGTACGAAGAAATCGAATTGGCTTGAAAATTTCTCGATTTCATTTTGTCAATCACATCCCCTGAATTTTTAATAGACCAAAATAAGTTTACATCATTCCTGTTTAGAACAGTTTTACAATATTTTGCAACGTGTTCCTTTATCACCGTGAGTGCTGACGTCAGATTTCTAGACAAAATTGTAGTTGAGCAGTTGCTAGAATTAGCAATGTATCGAAATTTGTAAGGAGACTTGTGCAATTTTGGTATGCAGTATAGTGTAGGAAGATCCAGTTTAGAAATAGGGATCTTGAATGAAGAAATTTCACTGCTGTGTTTGTTCAAAATGTTAGGAACACTTTCATTGCTTTTGATATAAGTGTTTGTAGACGAAAGTTCCGAAACCAAAGTTGATATGTAGTAACGTTTTCAAATGATTATGGTGTTGTTGGCTGCTTTGTCTGCAGGAGCGAAGACATATTTTTCGTGTAAATTGCGTAATTTGGATTTAAAATATCTTTCGGATTTAGAACTTGGATTTTCGAAAAGATGAGGATTTTTGTGGAAGTTATCTATTCGAATATCGGTAATATCCAATATGAGGTTCTTCCAATCATTCAGAGAATGTGATTCGACCCCTTCCGATTTACACCATCTTTTTGTATAGTTATCTAAGGCTTCCTTTAGTTCTTCGCGACATTTGATAAAATCTATCTTGGATGGGATTCTGTACTTAGGTCCTTTCTTGAGAAGATTGCGGAGCTGCCTGTCCTGGATAATTGAAAAGTCACCTGTTACAATATGGCCAGCTGGTTTATAAAGGTATTCAGAAGTTGCACATTCTCAAGAAGTAGGACTTGATTCAAGAATTTTAGGATCTGATGTTACTTTATTGTAGTTAAATACGAAATTTCGAATAGGTTTTTTATACTTGTAACAAATAAGAGGAGGTTCAAAATTCTCAAAATATTGAGGAATAGCACTTTGGACGCGATGATCCCGAAAAATATTAGAGATGTTAAGAAGATCGAAACCTTTGTTAATAAATGGAATTTTTATGAATCGTCTTCTAAGGGGAATGTTTTTAATGACAGGAAAAAGTTTATTCTGTGCGAATGCAACAATGATATTAAGTTTGAATAAATCAGTATTTCTTAAGAATGCAACCTCTGCTTCATCCAAGATAGATTTCAATTGAACTGCTGGTATTGATGAGAGAGCATGAAGCAGTTCATGTCTGCCGCCGTTTCGTGCAATTATGAGTAGATCTCTGAGGGTACGATGTATTCTAGCTCTGTTTCTAAGGTTTCTGTTTCGCCTTTTTCCGTGTGACCTAAACTTTCGTTTAGCGTCAGGGCGGATTGAAAAGACATTGATCTTTGTCGAGGTCGAGGAAATATTTCCTTGACCGTAAATTTGATCGTTTAAACCAAGGGGGTACGCAGTTTGTAATTTAGTGATCCAGGCAAGTTCAGCTTGTAGTCGGCGTTTTTTAATTTCAGTTTTACTTAGATTTTTGAGTTTTGGGAAAGACTGAACTGGAGTAATACTTAAATCCGAAATTGAATGTTTATATTTAAAGAAGTGATGGTACAGGAAATTTCTGTGCTTTTTGTGACGCGAGTTTCTTATCTGATATGAATGATTTCGAAAACGAGATTTTAAGGACTGGCCTGTTTCCCCTACATATTGGGCGCCACATCCCCTGGCGTTTCATGTAATAACATAAATGACATCTTGATACGATCAATCAACGTCGCTATCAATCTCGATCTTAAACGTATGCCCATTAACACTAGATGTAATCGTGGAATTGCAATTGATGAGCGGACAAATGGAACATCTCTTTCCATTGCACTGGCGAATGGTTGAGAACCCTCTGTGTTTGTTGTTAAATGTAGAGCCTGCAGATGGAGTAGTAGGTGTAATACGTCTACGGGGTATAAATTTAAGAGGTGATAGATGTACTCTGGGTGAACTAAGGTCACTCTGGATGTACTAAGGTCACCAGTAATAACGTGTCCACAAGGAGAGTAGTTGAAATCCGATGAAGAACATTCGCAGGGAAGTGGATGTAGTGAGGGATTACTTAAATCAATACACTGCAGGAATCGTTTGTAATTGTAAATTTTAGATGCAACTGTTGGTGTGTAGCTATAGGAAATACAAGGAGTTTCTTTTCTTTTGAAATATGGTGGGATTTTTTCTGTGACAGTTTTGTGATTCAAAATTTGACCAAGATTCAAGTTATCAATACCTTTGTTTGCAAATCTTACTTTAATGAAAGGGCGGTTTGTTTTCTCCTCTGATTTATCTGATCTAACTGCTTGAAATAAACGAAAAGTAGAAATGTCCAAGATGACTCCTGGTAGTCTGTATTCTGGGGAACAATTTCTGGAAATTTCTGGAATTCCGACAATTTCTGGAAAAACTTTCCTCCAATCACCACAAAAATGTTGTCGATCAGGAAGTTTAACATCTGAATAATATCTGCTTCAGTGTACTTATTTTTAGATTCGGAATGTTCTTTAACAAAGTAGGCTTTGTCATAATCAACAAGAATAAATTTGTATTTGCGATTGCCGTTCTTGCTTGTAAACGCATTACTTATAATTTTTGAGAGTCTTTCTTTCAATTTAGAATGTGTGATTGTTGTGTAAAGTCTCGAAAAATCAAAGGCTTTGATCGAATGGACTCTATTGAAATGAGTGGATGTTAAACGTCTTCAAATGGAATAGCATCATTTAAGAACAGATAAATTGGCAGCATGGACCAGACATGCACGTTTCGGGTACTTAACCCTCGCCAGTGATCCTCTATTTTAAACAATGAAATATGCCAAAAAAGTATGAAAGTTACTATGTCGAAATAGCGTACCGAAAGACGTAGCAGGATGGGTGGGATATGATGCTGCAGAACCCGATTTTTAGAAATTTCAAGAAATTTTGATAACAGAAATTTTAGAATGTGTTGAAGAAACGATCAACCGAAATTGATCGAACTTAGCTACATGTGCCCTCGGGGACTCCTGGTCCACCAGCAGTGACACTCACCAAGTGGTATAGATGTTAAACGTCTTCAAATTGAATAGCATCATTTAAGTACAGATGAATTGGCAGCATAGACCAGACATGCACGTTTCGAATCCTTAACCCTCATCAGTGATCCTCAATTCTTAACAATGAAATATGCCAAAAAAGTATGAAAGTTAATCTGTCGAAAAAGCATACCGAAAAACGTAGCATGATTGATGGGATATGATGCTGCAGGACCCACTTTTAAGAAATTTGAAGAAAGTTTGATAACAAATTTTAGAATGCGTTGAAGAAACGATCAACCAAAACTGATCTAACTTGGCTACATTTCAGATGTTCTAAAAGTTCCTTTGAATTCTTTAAAATCCACATCTTGTTTATACCGCTTCGAGAATATACTGTCGAACAATATTTTTGAAGTCCGAATTTGATATCAGTTAAAACGTTGGTGAGTAAGATCGATATATATTTAGTTGAAGCGATGAAATGTTGTTTATACGGATTTTAATGCATTTTATATTATGCAATATAAGTATGGTAAATCTAAATCTATGGTACCAATGACAAATATGGATAATGACTATATACCTGTATACAGCACAAAATCGAGTACAATACAGTACTAATTCTATTGTACTAGACACCTGTTTAGGATATTTGAATCCTCGTCAGAAGTACTTTATGCGAAACTGTTTCAATAAAGCCGAAGTGATTTTTCCTGGCGCCATCTACAATACAGAGTTTTGAGCGGCTCCAAATTTTGTGTAGGGTTGATATGGCTAAAAATTGTTGAAGAGTAAGCGCAAGGAGCTTAATTCGAAAAAAAAAATATGCCGAAACCCAGCTAAGGACAGAGCTATGCAATGAGGAAGATACTCCTTATTTTTAGAACTTGATACCCCTTAGTTTCAGAACTTAGGTCTAATTTGATGACAGGAAGTCTAGAATATATTTCAATGCAGTACGTAAACACTAAAACTAGGTGAGCGATATCCTTGGGTACTTACAGTCCACACCAGCTATACCAGCCTTGTGGTTGAAATTAAAATATATGTTCTATAGTACCAATTTTATTGTACTTGACACGTGTTATCTATTTTTTCCGATGTAGAAAGGTTTATTTGAGCGTAAGTAGGATTTCCCGGTGTCGAATTTAAACCCAGCTCTTTAACAAGGCTGTCGAAAAAGTATTTTTGCATGGACATGTGTAGTTATTTGGGGCTTTGTCTGCTGTTGTGATGATGTAATACTCTTGGAGGTAGATCAGCTCTGTGATAACATTAGGGTCTTTAAAGATAGAATGGAATCTGGTGTTCACAGTTGCTTGTAACAGTTGCTTGTAAGTTGTAAATTCTAGTATAGTCGAGATTGATAACGATATCAATTTATCGTATCAAGATGCCATTTATGTTATCACGTGGCACGGTAGGGGATGTGGCGCCAAATATGTCAGAGAAACAGGTCAAGCCGGTTCAGTCTTTCACAAAACTAAAAAAATCAAAGAAAAACTTAAATCAAAATAAGCAGACTACAAACTGAGCTTACCTAAATCAACTGCGTACCCCCTTGGTTTAAACGATAAAATTTATGGAAGGAAACATTTCCTCTTCCTCCACTAATATTGACGTATTTTCAATCCATCCAAACACTAAAAGGAAGCATGGGTCTCATGGAAGACGACGAAACCAAAAACTCAGTACACCGTACCCTCAATTATCTTATGATGATTGCACGCAACGGCGGCAGACATAAACTGATGCATGCTCTCTCATCAGTCCCAGCAGTTCATTTGAAATCTATCTTGGATGAAGCAGAGGTTGCATTCTTAAGAAATACTGATTGCTTCATGCTAAGGAGGTAATGAACCCTTGGACGCCAAATTCAATTTTTCTAAAAATTTCTGAAATTATATAATTCTTGTCTGTCCTTGACTATACAAACTTACATTTGATTCTATCCACAGGAAAATTTTCTACGAGACTTTGAAATATGCATTAATCGACGTTTTCTTTAATTTTTTGATGACGTATAATATTGAAAGTGTCATTCCAGTTTTCGTAAAGCTATTGGAAATTAATTTTGATTTAACTTCCAAAATATCCGTAAATATATTGCACTTACATATGGAAAAGATAAAATGAATTGTGTTTTAAACACAGGCATGATACTTGAATAAAAGATGACACTGTCGCTAAAACATTGCAATTTCGATCCAATTTACTGTAGTTGCTAGTTAATTATTAGGAATCCTGTGGATGAATCTTTGTTAAAAAATATCAAAATTACCAAGAATGTCCAGAGATGATTTCATGATTAAATGGGAAAAATGAATTTAGGATTAAAATATTACAAGGCTTTATATTTTTCATTTTTTTCCCAAAATCGTCCATTTTCAATGAAGTGACATCCGCTTTCCTGTAACGTTAATTTGTCAACGAATACACTGTGTTAAAGATTTAATTTTCCATTTTATACATGCTAAGTTTCAATGCAATACGTTTAGTAATAATGTTTCTATTGCATTTTGAATGCGAAGGTTTGTGACGCAATTTTTCCCGATAACGTTGAAATGACGCCGTGATTTGCTCATGGATAAAACTCCCAAAGTCCTAATTTCGAAAATCGCCATAATTTCTTCAATGAGTTAAAGAAGATCCTGAAGATAATCTCAACAGCACTCAAATGTCGCCGGAAATTATTCAAACTCCATCAGGATACTCAAATGCGTATATAAATCAGATTGTCAAATGTTTTACGAGAGTTAAGACTGCACTTTTCCTAGGAAGCGAGAAAACAAATAATGCCGCCGCCATCTTGGTGTTCAAACCCTCCTTAATATCATTGTCGCATTCGCACTGAATAAACTTTATCCCGTTATGAAAACCACCTCCCCCTAAAAGGAGATTCATAAAAACTCCATTCATTAACAAAGGTTTTGATCTTCTAAACATCTTTAATTTTTTTTATTGGATCATCGCGTACATATTACCATTCCTCAATATTTTGAGAATTTAGAACCTCCTCTTATTTGTTACAAGTATTAGAAGCCTATTTGAAATCTCGTTTTTAACTACAACAAAGTTACATCAGATCCTAAAATACTTGAACCAAGTCCTGCTTCTTAAGAATATGCAACGTCTGAATATCTTTATAAACCCACTGGTCATATTGTTACAGGTGACTTATTCAAGACAGGCAGTGCTCAACTACAATTTTGTCTAGAAATATCATGTCAGCACTCGCGGCTATAAAGGAAAGGATGAGATATCCAACAACACTCGGTAGCTAAACTTCAAAACATCCAATGCAAAAACACAGAGCAGACATCCACAGAAAGAGACGCAAAGGGGACAATGAACACCAACACACACCATAGAAACATTAAACATAAAAGACCACACATAAACCAACGAGACCAATGGGCAACCGATGCCGACTTAGGACGGCCATCTGCCACGCAAGTAGCAGATATTGTGGCTATCCTGGATTTCGTGCGCACAACCCTAAAAGAACAAGTTGCAAAATATTGTGATATACCGTGGTATGTGATTGACAAAATGAAAACTAGAAATTTTCAAGCTAATACGATTTCTTCATACGACTTTCTTATGTGTACACCACGCTTCAGCACGGCAAGATTAATGACCGTATGTCCAAGCTCATAAAATGATGATTGAGAGGGGAAATCTTATATTTTTACATCTGATTTGAAGGGTTTCAAAGGACAATCCAATACAAATCATACAATTCATGGACGTGTAGTGGCCTATATATTGCCTTGTTCTTAATTTTGGTGAAAATCTCTACGAGCAGGTTGTAGGTCCCAAGGGCCTCTAAATGCAGACTTATTTCTATACACGGATAAAAAGAATTTATCCAAAATCGTCAAAAGCAAAGAAAACATGATTATTTGAAATGTTTCATTGGTACTTCCATCATTATCGAAAATGCGTCAGAATCATCAAACGCCTTTTATACCGTGGGTATGATCCTAATGTCACCAGACGGACACTAGGCTTGGTACTTGACCAATCTAGTCTTGTACAAGCGCACTTTAAAACTTGCACTCTGACTGACTGTGACGACGGGACTCCATGACGGGCCCTGTCCAAACCTCTTTAGAGAAGACAGGGCCCCGACCACCTGTCCTCTCTGAATGTCAGTCGGACTCCTCGGGTGATAACATACATGAGCTCGCGGCGGCAGAGCACGGATTGTATTACGTAGGCCCTTTTTTTATATCCATTTACATATTCATCTGTGTTGCTTGGGCCCCTGCGTTTTGCGGTCTTGTTTGTGTGGTGTCATCTGACAGTGAGGAGGTTGTTTTACACCACAATTGTACGTTCTTCGAGACCTCTGGGTAATCGGAAAAATGGGAGGGTTGTGCGCACGTAATCCAGGATAACCATACCTTCTGCTATTTCCGTGGCGGATGGCCGTCCTAAGTCGGCACCAGTTGCCCATTGGTCTCATTGGTTTATGTGTAGTCCTTTGTGTTTGATGTTTCTGTGTTGTGCGTTGACGTTCCTTGTCCCTTGCGCGTTTCTTTTTGTGCTTGTCTGCTTTGTGTTTTTGCATTGGGTGTTTTGGGGTTTTGCTGTGGGTGCTGCAACTTGGTGTTGTTGGAGATCCCAGCCTTTGTTCTAGGTACCTGGATGAAATCTTACTATCAACAATCTTGTTTTTGAAAAGTATAAAGATGTTATTTATCCGAAAGAATTGACTCTAAATAAGGCAAACGCTACAAACGCAGAAACACCATTTTTGTACCTTGATATCAAAATTGTTAATGAAGAGGTTCATACAAGTGTGTCTGACAAAAGAGATGATTTTTGATTCAACACAGTAAATTTTACCTGATGGTGTTCCTAGATTCTGGTAGTACGGTATCTACATTTCGCAGCTCATCCGGTATGCTAGAGCATGTACTGATGTTTTGGATTTTCATAGCAGATATTTACAAATCACGAAGAAACATTTAGGTCAGGGTTTTCGCTTTCACAAACTAGTGAAGACTTTTTGGTAATTTTACAAAAATTATAGTCAACTTCTTTTGACATTCGGATCTATTTAAGCAACAGAGTATATTACTTTGAGTAATTCACAACCTGCATTTTATGGTGACATAATTAACAAATAAGAAGGATCAAAGGTATACCGAATATCCATCGAAAATATACCGTGGATATGATCCTAATGTCACCAGACGGGCACTTGGCTTGGTACTGGACCACTCTACAGACTTGGGAATTTCACTCTGACTGACTGTGACGACAAGACTCTATGAGGGGCCATGTCCAAACCTCTTTAGAGAAGACAAGACCCCGACCACCTGTCCTCTTGTATTTCAGTCGGACTACTCGGGTGATATCATATATGAGCTCGCTACAGACGGCAGAGCACGGACTGTGTTTCGTATGCCTTCTGTTGCTTATATCAATTTACAAATCCGTCCGTGTGTTTTTGGGGCCATGTGTCATGCTATCTGTTTGTATGTACATCTTACAGTGAGGAGATTATTTTACACAAAAATTGTGTGTTCTTCGAGACCTCTGGGTATTCGGAAAAGTGGGAGGGCTGTGCACACGTAATCCGGGTAACTACACCTTCTGCTACCTGCGTAACAGATGGCCAAAAGTCGGCACCGGTTGTCTATTAGCTTTGTTGGTTTATGTGATGTCTTTTGTGTTACATGTTTCTATGGCGTGAGTTGATATACCGTGTCCCTTTTGTGTCTATTTCTGTGGGTGTTTGCTTTGTGTTTTTGCATTGGGTGCTTTTGGGTTTTGCTGTGTGTGCTGTAACCGAGTGTTGTTGGAGATCCCCTCCTTTCCGTGTATTTACATTCATTTGAAGTTATGTGCAACATCCCTCCTCCATTTTGGCACACAGTGTCACATCAATGCAACATTAAAAGTCTCAATAATCGTAATATATGTAAACTATTATGCATGTATTTTTCGATCATTCTTCAAGTTTCAGACCATTACTGTTTTTAAATGAATTATTAATTTATTTATTGCAAAAAGCTATTGTTAGCCTGAAAATGAACTCGACCTTTGATGATTGTCCCAAAAGATGTCTTAATGAATAATTGTGTGAAATATGATCAAATTCTGATGTAGAGTTTAGGAGATATAAGATTTAATAGACAGACAGACAGACAGACCGACAGACAGACGGACGGAAGGACGGACGGACAGACAGCGACTATTTGCTCCCTCGGAATTTTTCGGGGAGCATGAAATCACTGTTAGAAGATAAGCGGAGTTGAACTACATGTATGATAATTTTAAACGAAGTCAGATATTTAGCGTGCAAATGGGTTGAGATATGTAATTATACCGTACATGACGGTATCCTGGGAGTATCCCTGTCAAAAGTTACTTTGATGAATGCAAAATTAACTTTTTTGACATATACACTTATATGATTCTTTCCGTTAACTGTATTGATACTTAGGTCAAAACATAATGTTTCTTTGTTGCAAGGTTTGCCTTATTCAAAATCAAATTATGAGGGTAAATTTCAGTCAATAGTTAGGACATCATCCAGATGCCATCTTTACAAGAAAGTACCATCAAAATGTGCGTCAAAACATTGAATTGGCATGGAACTTCTCTCCGCTGAAAGGCCGTGTTTGGATCTCGTACTATGAAAACGATGTGACTAGAATCATATCATTCCTGAAGAGCAAAAGAGAGTTGATTGCTGATTAATTCGCGATTAGATAGATATATAGATATACAATAACGATATCATATTCTGAAGGTACTGTACTCGGTTTCAATTATAAATCTAAATTTTAGTACATTATTCTCAAATTAATCTAGAAGGTATCAATATATTTAATACTAGTTCACGTCATTTTTATGTCCAGCCTTACAGAGTTAGTAGAGAGTACATGAAGATAATCTTGAAATGGTCTTTGATATTACGATTTCTCTCGGGGCAGCACTAAACATGTGGAACAAGTGTGTATTTTCTTTATCTCCTGATAGCAAGACATTCATTTTTAAGGAGATAGAAATATTTGATAACTACAAATTCGTGATAAAGTTTGTGATACCGATCGATAAGAGAATGATATAAAACAAACAGATTATTTGACAGCCAAATCAATCCCAGCATTGGACCTACATTCACAACAGGTAATCATTATTTATTTTTCACTTCTTCTGTCACTGAAAATATTCTGATCATGTTATCAGAAATTGAATTATTTTGTCCAGGGTTCTTTCCAAACATTGCATAATTGTACTTTCAATTACATATTTGTTGCTTTTAAATGCTTAATGTTTTTATGTCTTTGATTTAAACAAACTTAAATGAAATGCTAAATCAGGTATGGTTGGGTTTTGATTTTAATATCCGTCATCATAATGATACGCGTGGAACGGTTAAAAACTATCGAAATGGATACCATAAAACATGAAACACGAATAACAACACTTACGAAATGTCTTACATACGATCGAAGCACCAAAATCTGGAGCATGAATGATTTCATAAATACTACATAAACTAACGTAGAAAGAATGTTTAATTTAAGAAGAACATATAGTTTTAGCAATACTACTGAAAATGTTTCTTCCAAAATATAGTCATAGTTTTTGAGTCGTAGTTGACTTCAAGTGATATAGACTTCAGATAAAAAAGAGGAAAATATAATTTACACATTACAATCATTAATTATGAGTTGATTGTTAGTTTCAGAACTGGAAGATTGAAGCAAAGATGACACTTCTCTCTATCATCAAATTAGCAGTAAGTTTCTCTTTCTTTTTTTCTCAATAACTGATGAAAGAATCATGAATACAAAGAAAACTCTAACCCAATCTGAATCATCACTGTTTCGTCCTCTAGTTCATAGCATCATTTAAGAAAGATAAATATGCAGTATGGAACAGACATGCACGTTTCGGATACTTAATCCTCGTCAGTCATCACCATCCAAACAATGAAATATTTGCATCATCTTATTGATAGTCCACCTATCAATGGTGTTAAACTGTGAATGGCGGACACAAAAACAGGCAGAAACGATTTTTCCTTTTTATTTCACCTATTCTAGTGTATATTAACAATCTGAAGCGATGGAAATGTACATATACAATGTATCATCAAAGGAAAATTTTCATAAATCTATTATCTTTCTATTTAGAGCAGAAAATAGGCAGCGCAATTTTTAGCCAAGACGATAGTAACGCAAATTCCTTATGATAGTAACTCGAAGCTCTCGAAATTCATGAGATGATAGTAATACATCCTCAAAAATCCAGAAGGGACATTTTAACCAGTACGTACTAAGAATGAGGCATGCAAGATGTTTCCTTTTTACGTAAATTCACTTTTATGACTGCCACATATTATTCTGCAGTAGAAAACGGCATTTTAAAGTCACTTACCTTAGTCCACCACTGGAATATCACCATGTACATTGTAGTCAATACTGCAAATGCAGATACATCGTATTTATCCAAGGTTGCTCAAAGTTGTTTACAGTAAACACGCCTCATATGGTCACAAATTTGGATTTATATGAAGCATGCATTCTCAGTGATAGTAACTAAAGTTACTATCATCAGTTTAACACCAGTGACCTATTCTGCTTCGTCTTTCTGTACATTTTGAACACAATATATTTCAACATTTTGACCATATTACATTGTTTAGATTGAGGATCTCTGACGAGAGTTAAGTACCCGAAACGTGCATGTCTGGTCAATGCTGCATATTTATCTGTTCTGAAATGATGCTATTGAATATGAAGCCGATTAAAACATTAATAACAGATATATGGCGTTTGAGTGAGCAGCGGTTAAATTGTATTGCAGAGTCGGTTATTGACAAAGACCCCATCGCCAATAGTGGAAAAACTATTAACGCATTTTCTATTATACATGTATATAAAGATGTATCCCTGATGATACATTCTTTGTTGAAATGTACTTATGGTTGACTAAATAATTACGATAGAACATATTGAATTTGAAGACGTTCACATATATCATTTCAATATGATAATTATCACAAGTTGACTATACCTATTTTGTAGAGAGAAACCTTCTATTCCCATTACTTGTACGCAAGATTGTCGTTCACATTACCACGTTTTTATTTTCCCCATTCTTTTGCTTCTTGGGTCATCTTTGATAGAAATTGTCATGGTGTACATAGTCCATGTAATTTTACTTCAAATAATGTTTGTCCTGTCCGCAGTGTGTCATTCATTGACGGTATTACACAATTCATAATGATATAAATTATTGACTAAAGATACTCTGTAATGCACGAGACATAAACGAAACAAAAAACACCCTCTCCCCCGAAAAAATAAAAAAAAGAAAGAAGAAGGAACAAAATGAAACAAAACATTATATACTTAAGAAAAAAAATTGTTTGGTGAGTCTACTGACTTTAATTTCATTGTCTGACATCACTCACCTGAGTTGCAGGCAAAAGAGTGTTAGCGGACACTTGAGTACTTGCTTCCTGTATGATTTTGAGAAATTATCGTTTTGAAGATAGAGATAAATTGATAATACTCTCACAAAGATATTGATATTTCATATAATGTTATAGGCCATTATACTTTGGAAGATTTGAAATTTTTCTTTTCCCTACACCCTTTCTTTATTCTTTTAATGTTTCGTTCGTTAATATCTTCTTTCCAGCTCTGTCGCCTGAAAGAAGTATCGTTTTGTTATTTTGCTACACCGGAAATTTATCAATCCATTCAAAAATATCATCGAAATTAAAGGAGCTTTATATCATAGCACTATCTCTCCAATGCTATTTCGAAAATAGGTTTTATTTGGATATGCTTCTGAATCGACCTACAGGAAATTCGGAGCCGTACATTCTCTGTAAAGCAAATGTACAAATTACAATTCAAAAAATGAAAGAGGGCGCTACTAAGATGAATTATGGCGGTTCCGCTAGGAGCATCACTGATAAGAATTTAATATTCGAAACACGTGTCTGGCGCAGGACATTTGGTTTGAAATTTTCTTCAAGAAGGTATAGAGTTGGAACACTTCCGTATTATTGTAGCAAGAAGGCGGTGGTTTCAAGTATACATATGCATAAGCTTGATATTGTGCTTTTCGGGGAGGGTAGACGATGACAAATATGGAAAATCATATTCCTATCAAGAAGTGCAAAACAGTAAATCGAAAAATCATCTAACCAAGGGCATACAAAACCAGGATAAAACCAGAACAAAGGCAAAGCAATATAAATAAAAAAAAACTACTACCAAATGATGAGAAGTGAACCCTGCGAAGGAGTGATATCAGGTGCCCAGGAAGAGTGAACATCTCCTCCTTGCATGCAACACCCGCCACTTTGATTTGGTAGAAAGGTAACAATCGATAGATCCCACCATTTGGTAGGAAAGTCACAATCGGTAAATCCCACAATTCGGTAGAAAGGCCAAATTCTTCGATAACTTCCACAAAGGAAGACAAACGTATAAATTGGTATATCATGCCAGAAATGGTCTAAGTCAGAATATTATTTATGACTTTGGACAAGGGAACGCCATAGTATGCTACCATTTCCCCATATCTACCTTAGAACTTTCCCAGACTACCGTCATACGACATTAACAAATCAGTTTATCCGGTACGCTAAAGCGTGCACTAATGTTTTGGATTTTCAAAGTAGAGATTTACATATAACCAATAAACTTTTAGGTCAAGGTTTCCGCTTTCATAAACTAGTAAAGACATTTTGGAAATTTTTACAAAAATTACTGTCAGCTTTACGAAAATCACAATCAATTTTACAAAAATTACAGTCAGCATAGTTTTGAACACCTAAACTGTATGACATCTAATGTTGTGTACGGAATAGAGTGCTCACTTTGTGGATTGATTTATTTGGGTGAAACCAAAGGTCAGCTACGAAAAAAAAATGTCAGGACATCGGTCAAAAATAAATAATAAAGGAAGTCCAATTTGAGCACACCTTTCCGTCGCAATAGAGAAGAGTTCTGGATAAAAAATCTTAACACTGTAGCGCCCTATGGATGCAACGATAATATCAGCAGCATAGGAAACTTAACAAGTCCCGATTGTCAATCGGTAAATGTGACTAGCTTATTCAACAGACCACAAAGAAGACCTCGAGGTCATGGCATTCGTAAATATAAAAGGCCTGAGATATGGTCGCCAGCTTATGGTGTGTTCATATCTCAGTTGATACGCTATGCCAGAGCAAGTACAAAATATACGGATTTTGTTCTGGGAGCTAGGCGTCTTTCAGATAAGCTTCTCAGTCACAGGGATATGATTGTGACCGACTAGCATTGTCACTGAGGAAGTTCTACGGTCGATATGGGGAACTCGTCATACACTATGATGTCCCACTCTCCAGAATCGGATGATATTCTGCCATAGACCATTTGAACCATCCAACCAAAGATTGTACTCTATGTCTTCCGAAATGGAAGTAACCGGATTTGACATTTCTACCGAACTGAAGCGACGGATGTTGCATGCAAGCAGGAGATGCTTACTCTTCCTGGGCACCTGGTCTCACTCCCATATCGGGAGTTCGCTTCTTTTCATATGGTGGAGGTTTTTGTTTGTTTGCATTGGTTCCTGTTTCATTATCTTGGTTACAGAAAGAACATAAAGGTGTAGATTTTATTTTCATAGCATGTAAAATTTTGTTTGTTCCCAGAGTTCTGTGAGTAATTCTATACTGGAACCATTGGAAATATTTATTTCCGGTTCCGGTGAATATATTTAAATTTTGTTTTTTTCCAATTAATGTCGGAAGTATTTAATTCTCCTTCCCATTTCTGTTGATAATTTGTGATATATTTTATACTTTCTATTAACATGTCATATATGGAACGAGAACCTTTATTATCTTGATACAATACCTTAATGTAAGTCGGTATGCAGGGTAAAGTGTATTTTATAGCCCCATCTTTTAGGGTTGGCCATGTTTTGTATAGCGAATTGCGAATGCCTATATAATGAATAAAGGAAATATCTATGTTGAATTTTGTTTTGAAATTATCAAAGGTCAATATGTTCCCGTCTTGATCTAACAAGTCATAAACAAAGAGAATATTTTTGTCGACGAAAATTTTGTAATGTAAAGGTTTTTTGTCTATAAGCAAGTATGAGTTAAATAATAAGTTTTTATTGAATGAGGAGGGATTCTTATTTTCTACAATTCTGATAAATTCATATAATATGTTGAGCATTTCTGTCCAAAATGGATTAGACGTCTTCTTAGCACATATTTTTGGGTATTCATCACCAAATTTGACAAGTTTTTCCACATCACATTGACATATCGTTGAAAATAGAGATTCCCAGTCGCATTCACCTTTGATAAGACGTCTGTACAATGTTAATTTTATTGCTTTGATATATGAATGAACATCAATCATCCTGCATCCACCCTCGCTTTAGTCCTTTATCATCTGGTTTCTACTAACTTTATCTCTTTTATTGTTCCATATGAATTTGAAAAAACGTATCATTTATTTCTTTGAGAAAAGATTCATTAGGCGTTGGAATAGAGAATATCAAGTGTGTGAATTTAGGTAGGAGTAACGACTTTACGACTGTTGTTGTTGTAGGTATCCTCCACCTCTTTGTAGGTGCACCCACGGGTGTGGTATGGTAAAAACGGTAAAAGTTCTCTTAAAAGCACTCTTAAAAACAGAAGATTTTATTTAACAGGACACTGCGTTGTCGACCACCCTCCTTGTACGTCCGTTTAGCATATTTTGTAGGTACAAACGACCACAATGCACACTGTAGCACAGTTTCTTAGTAACCTGTTCACATTTATGGAGAAAATCCTGATTGTTCGGAATAAGACCACCGTTCACATGTACACTAACATCCAGTACACACTGCAATTTTATATCCAATGAGAAATTGTTCCATAAATCGGATCCAGACCATCCCATGAGAAGTGACCTCAATTGCTCTATGTGAGGTTTTCGATAGCTGTGAAGAGCACCACATTTCAGGAGCATATGAGCATAAGTCTCTATATTCCTTCTACAGAACTGACAAGTTGGGTCCACTTCATTTTGATTAAATCGGGCTAATTTAGATTGGACAATGTATGTACCTGTAAGTAATCTGGCTTTAACTGTACCCCGTTTAACATCCATGATGCAAGAGTTCTGATATTTCCAAAGTGGGTGTAGCGTTCCAAACTGCAATGAGTCTAAATTACATGATGATAGAGTTGATTTGTCCATACAATCTCGGACCAGTTCTGCACGCCAGTACTTCTCTATATCGTTGTATACAATCTTTTTCCATTCCGTCTTTGTTGGTGTGTTGTCTAAGATTGTATCTAATGATGGAAGTCCGTATCTTTCCACCAAGCCCTCGACATGAACAAACCAGCTCCGTGATTTACAAGTTTTCAATGCAAGTTGTCTCCTTGTTAAGTTTAGTAAGGTAGAGTTGCCACTCCTGACAATACTTCCGAAAAATGTAAGTTGCCTTATGTGAATTTCTGCTTCAATGGGTCTAATGCCAAGTAGAAGGTAGCAAATACTTCTGGACGTTCGCTTAGGTAGACTCTGTATGATACGGAGTGTTGAGATATGAAATGATTCCAACTTTTCAATATGTTTCCTCAAAGGAACGGTGATTTCCATGCCATATAGAAGCCGTGGAAGTACGTAAGTTTGGTATATTTTTGAACAAACTGCTGGGGTAAGCCCATTGGAACCATGTAGTCCAGTATACGTCATACTATATAAAGTTATACGTGCGCACGATATCCTTTCATCTACGCTCTTTCCCAATTCATCCTCTGAAGAACGTAGGATGCCAACATGTGTAGCATTGGTTGATATGGAAATTTCTGTATCCCCTAGTTTCCAGTCTGACATAGTCTCTTGATAGCCTTTAGGGATAAACCTACGCATTAGTACGGATTTCTCGGGATGAATAATGTACCTCTCACGGTTCGCATATTTGTAAGAGATATCCAACATATGCTGAGTGTCTATTTCATAGTTACTAGCTAGGGAGAGATCGTCTGCGACTGTAGGACATCCAACGTATGTTGACTCAATGGTGGCTCCAATCCTTGATTTCTCTAGTGAAAGAAGTAGATCATTGATATAGACTTTGTACAGTCCCGTAGACAGAATTCCGCCCTGTCTAACTCCCTGACAAATGGCAAAGCTATCACTTAGCTCTCCTTTCCAGATGACCTTTGACGATAGAGTAGAATAGAGTTTATCCACAGTCTTCCAGATATGATGATTCACATCTTGATGGAATAGTTTACACTTCATAGAATTGTGATCGACCACATCAAAAGCTTTTTGTGTATCTAAATAGGCCAAATATACCGGTACGTTGTTTTCAATTCCTTCTACAATAGTTTCTGACAAAACAAGTGCGGCCATCAAGGGTGACATTCCTTTAGTAAAACCAAATTGGAGAGAGGACTGTTCTGATGGTAGTTTTTCTTCAATTTTTCTTAGAATTACATGTTCGAAAACTTTTCCAATGGTAGATGATACTGTGATACCACGGTAGTTTGTACATAGACTGGCATCCTTGCCTCTTTTATGAATTGGATGAATGACTCCACACTGAAATTGCTGTGGAATTTCCTTTGATTCTAGAATCATCGTGAAAAGTTGAGATAAGGAGTGTAGCAATGTATCCCCTGCATTTTTCAAATGTTCGGCAGAAAGTCCGAATTCGTCTGAGGCTTTTTTGTTGTGAAGTTTAGAAACAGCAGTTTGAACTTCCGTGAAACTGACTGCTGGAACATCCTCATCTGTATTATCGACGATGTTACGAATAAGGTGAAGGTCAAATTCCACTTTATCTTTGTAGTTGTCATCAAAATGTGAACCATCTTTTGGCATAGCAAGGTCCTCGTAGAATGCCGAAAAGCCGTAACATTGGTCTTTTGTACTAACTAAACGTTTACCATCGTGTAAAATTGAAACTGATAAATTTGTATGACCGTTTGCACGCTTCAACAGTCGAAAGAAATTCTCACCCCTGTCTTCCTGTGATTTTTCCTTAAGTTGTCAAGTGCCTTTTTGACCACTGTGTGATTTCATTTTTTCCTTCACTAAATTTTTTGATGAAATTAACATTTTCAATGTTGTGTATATCGGCTGAAAAGATTATTCCTAAAGCGGTAAAAGAGGACTCGTTCCACGTCAATTGAAATTCCGTGCATAGTCGTTTCTTACTGCCTATATATTTTCCTATCCAAATTGCCTGTGTTTTTTCAATGTTAGGCTTTAGTCCTGAAAATTTTGCAAACTGAAAAAGCAGATAAAGTGCAGTCTTTAAGCTTGTTTCACTTCCATCAAGAAATAAACAGGTATCATCTGCGTACTGTAGCAGTCGATGTTCTTTGTTTCCGATAACAATTCCTTTTATAGATTTGTTTTCTCTTATCAAAATTCCTAAAATTTCAACACATAGATTAAACAGATGTGACGATATTGGGTCTCCTTGTCTACAACCCCTTCCAATTTTGAAGAATTCCGAGAAAATACCATTTTGTATCACACATAGGTTTGTGTCTTTGTAAAGTATTTTTTATCCAGTTTGTGAAGGAGTCACTAAAGCCGAAGAAAGATAAGCATTTAAAAAAAAAACGTCCATGATATGGAGTCGAAAGCCTTTTCGAAGTCTACAAGAAGTAATAGTCCTGGAGTTTTCTTTTCTTTTGTAAATTGAAGTACGTCGTAAATTGTCCTAGTGTTGTCTCCTATAAATCTACCTGACATAAAACCTTTCTGGTCTGAGTGAATTAAAAAAGGAAGTACTAATTTCAATCTGGCTGCTAGTATCCCTGACAGAATTTTGTATGAGACGTTAAGTAATGATATTGGGCGCCAATTCTTTAAAAACTTGCGAGGTTTGTTACCTTTTGGTAAAATCGTTATAAGACCTTGTCTCTGAGTTTGAGATAGTTCATTTGTTTCAAATGCTGATTTCCAAGATCGTAGTAAGAAAGAACCTAAATCTTTCCAAAAGAATTTATAGAATTCTGTAGTAAATCCATCTGGTCCTGGTGTTTTGTTATTTTTCATTTCTTTCAATATCTTTCCTGCTTCTGCTTAAGTTATCTCTAAATTCAAATTGTTCAACTGATTGTAATTTAGTTTAGGTATATCATTCGAAGATAAAAGATTATTTAAGTCAATGTTTGCAAGGACTTCATCTCTTGATGAGTACAGAGTATTGTAAAATATCTATCGCATTAAGAATTTCACATTGTTCTGTTATGACCTTGTTACTTTCATCTATTATTTTGTTGACCGTTTTGTTGATATAATTTCTTCTTTCTAAACTACAGAAATATTTTGAAGGTTTCTCGCCTTCTTCAATCCATCGGACTCTTGTCCCGACAATTACTCCTTTCATTTTTTTTTCTTTTCTGTATCCTTCATGTTCGGTTTTTAATTTTGTGAGTTGTTCCTGCGAGTTGGCATCTAGATTGTTTAATTTTTCTATGTAGTTTATTTCTTTTTCAAGTTCTTGTTCGCGTTTATGTCTTAGTTTTTTCTTGTGAGTAGAATAAGAGATACTGATCCCTCGGATATTCATCATAAGGGTGTTTAAAAACAGTTTGTCATCGATTTCGAAACTTATGTCATTACTGTCCATGTTAGTACCTGAGGATGAGTATACATTGGTAGCATATTGTAAGACAGTTCTACTTATCTCTTTTTTAACCGATTCAACGTATTCTTTATCTCTAAGGAGGGAGTTATTAAACCTCCAAAACCCTCTACCTTTCTCTTGATTTCCAAATTTAAATTCAACATCAATCATAGAGTGGTCACTTCTATATCCATGTAAGATATCACTACTTTTCACCGTAGATAGGAGCTCTTGTGAAATGAGGAAAAAGTCCAGTCTTGCTCTCTTGCAGGGATTTTTCGAAGACCATGAATATTGTTTTAGGTCATTATGTTGGACGCGCCATACATCAATTAACGTATCCAATATACAAATGGAGATCTCGTTGACTTCTCGTCCATTTAAACAATGTTAAAATTATCTCGGTAATCTTCGGCAGCGTCTCGATAGTTTCCGTGGCTTAGATAGCAGTTGGCGATGTTGACATTTGATGTTGGAAACCAACTTTTATGTTGCATTATGGTATTTTTAGGTAACGATATGTCATAATTTTAACTATAAAATACACGGGATATTTATTTGTACAACGGATACCTTAAGCTGAATTCTTCCATAAGTTTAATTACTTCTCTTCTTGCATTAGGGTTGTTAACATGTCTATAATTATAGTAGTCTTTTTCGGGGTCGAGAACTAGATTGAAGTCTCCTGATATTACAATAAATTCAGTATTAAAATCATTAATAAGATCACGGAGATTTTTATAGAAATTTGGATTGTCATTATTTGGTCCATATATGTTGATAATAGAAAATGTATACCTATCATTGACTTTTATTTCTGCTGCAATCAGATTTCGATTTTCATCATTTTCTGAGCGTATAAGCTTGTATTCAAAATTGTTGTTAAATAAATTTAATGAGTGTCCCTCTAGAATTGGATCTCCCTGGACTCATTAGAACTTCATAACCCCAAATAGCCCTGACTTTCTTTATTTGCTCGGCAGTTAAATGTGTATCTTGAAGGAGATATATTGAATAACGCTTTTCCCGCAGATAATGTAATACGTCTTTTAATTTGTGGAAGTCCCCTAAGCCTCTACAGTTGAGGGAACATATTTTGAAATCACTTTGCATTGAAATCGTTTATATTATTATAGAATAATATGATTCGTACAAGTATGATTGTTGTTTCCGTGCAAAATATCAAATATCTGTGCATGCTTCCTTTCAATCAAACCAAATAACAATAACAATTTAAAATGATGAAAAAAGAAAAAACAAAAAAAAAAAAACCAAAAACAAAAAACCTCCCAACCCCCCCCCCCCCAAAAAAAACCCCAGACAATTACAGGGAAAAAATCGGTAGTTCCTCTATGAACGAAAAGGAAAAGTGAAAAGAAAAACGAAAGGTGTTCTTAGGGTTGTCACGTACCTCGGTCCGCTGTCTGGTTATTCATGACAAACCTGCTCTTCTCACTGCTGCTGCAATTGCACGTAATTTTTCACTGTTATTTCCTATGTCAAATATGTGGCGGTTACCGGTGAGATCAAGCGCATGAACATGACAGTTGAAATACCATACGGAGTGAAAGTTGTCATTCTCCCTCAAACTATTCATAAGTTCTAAGTTTCTCTCTGTGATATAGTCGATCATGGTGAACGTTTTCATAACGTCCTTGCGCTTCTTAATAACGCTTAAGGTCAGGGTGGCGACTTTTAATAAAAATGAGGTAGAAGAAAGATGGATATGTCCACTTGTAGAGGAATATCTCCTCGAACTATTCAGACCAAAAAATCAAAATTTGCCCGTCTCGTTTTTTGGCTATAAACATCCATTTTTGGCCTATTTTAACATTTTCGTCATTTTAGAGAATTCTACATCATAACTTTACATACCTCTGCAATGCATGAAATTTCAAAAGTCATATATACCCTTATTTTTCTTGATTCTCATAGCTTATGTATGAAATAAAGCCTACTTTGAAAAATTCTAATAAAATAAACAGTTCTGAGGAGTGTATTTTCTTATAAATACGTTTTTGTTGGTTGCCATGGCAACAACTCGTTATTTTTATTAATAGTTAGAAGGTCGCTAGGTACATAAAAAAATTTTCTACGTATGGAGCCATGATATTGCTTTATCATAAAGCAGTCAAACCAATATGTACCCGAATTAATTTTTTAGAAAAATGACTGCTTCTATAAAAAGCAAAATAATTTGTGCAAAAAATCAACATTTTGAGCCAAAAACATAGATATTTACTCGAAGTTCGAATGTCTAATTCTTTCATTTTTAAAGAGTATAATGAATAGTATACATTCTGATGTTTGAATCTTTAGAAGGAGAACTCATGTGAAAATGACAATTTTTTCACCTATTTTCGGTGATTTTTCATTGAAAAATATGCATTTCCCCCCAAAAATATCCATTCAGCAATGAAAATTTTAAGGAGTATAATTTTTTTCTGAAATAATGCAACAAACCGAGCTTATACCATATATCGTCCATGTCGGTTTCAAATATTACGTGATATAAAAATAGAGTTATCTCCCTGTAGTCGCAACCCTAACCTTAACCTAATGTCACTCCGAATGAATTTCACTACAACCGGTCGTGGAGCTCCGGCCTTCTTTGTTGGTACTCTGTGCATGGCCAGTATGTCGCCTTCTTGGACAGTGACGCCCACTTTTTTCAACTCTGAAATGAAATCTGATTTCAAACTATCATTGTTCTCTCCATTTTTCTCCCTCCAATTCAAAATCTTAATGTTGTTTTTCTGGGAGTATTGTTGATTTCTGTTGGCAAGTCTTAGTGAATCGTTGGCAGTTTTATGAGTGTCTCTGTTTGAATCCTGAATTTCACGAAGTTGCTTTGCCTGTTTTGCGTCGTTTTCTTTCATGTTGTTGATTTCTAAGTCTACCCCGTCTGCTCTGTCTACTAAAGATCCCATTCTCTTTTTTATGTCGGAATCTATAGCTTTCATTTCTTTTTTTAGCTCATTTTGTATTTCCTTTCGTACTTCTTTTTTCAATTCTTCCTTCATTCCTTTTATTCCTCTTTTAATTTCCGTTTGTACTTCTTTCTTTATTTCCGGTCTTAACTGTTTGATAATTAGTTGTACAGACGATTCTATCAGGTCTTTGAAATCTTTAAATTCATTTCTGGTAACCAGGCCATTTAAGCGTTCATTGATATTTTTTCAATTCTCTATTTATTTCGTTAAGTTCACATCCACTCTGATCGTTATCACTAAAGCGCTTTTTCCTTTTTCTTGACGGTGATTTGCCTGCATAGGCTTAGTTGTTTCCATTTTTTTCTGCTACTGTCTCTTTTTTTGTTTTCTGTTTGTTTTTCGCAATCTGCCCATTCATTATCATCGTCGCCGTGTATTGAATCAGTAACCGTTAGATGATTTTCTTGACATTCGCTATCATGATCACCTTGATTATCACCTTGATTGTCTTGAGTACTTTGATTGCTCAGAACTGCTTCACTGGTCACACCGCTGACCATACCGCTATACTTCTTTATACACCTGGATGATTACCTGAGCGATAACCTGAGAGTACCTGAGAGTACAATGTTAATTACTCTGTTCTGATCTAACGTCAGTTCACTAAGTAAATATTTACATTCCTTTGCCTTTCAAAAGTAGAATAAAACAGCAAAATCTAAATCCACAATTTTTCTAAATATTCTCACAAATCTTCTTTCTCTGTGCCAAATTTCATAATTCCAAAATCATTATTTTGCATAATATCGCACAAAACAGCGGAGCGATCATTTATCCGTCTACTCCATTACTGTGACACGTGACCCTGTATCGATCTTACTCACCAAAGTTTTATCTGAAATCAAATCTGGGTTTCAAAAATATTGTTCGACAGTACATTCTCGCAGCGGTATCAATCAGATGTGGATTTTAAAGAATTCAAAGGAACTTTTAGAACATCTGAAATCCACTCATTTTAGTAGAGTCCATTCGATCAAAGCCTTTGATTTTTCGACACTTTACACTACCATTCCACATTCTAAATTGAAAGAAAGAATCGTAAAAATTATAAGTAAAGCGTTTACAAGTAAGAACGGTAATCGCAAATACAAATTCATTGTTGTTAACTATGACAAAACCTACTTTGTAAAAGAAAAGTCCGATTCCGAAAAGAAAAGTACACTGAATCTGATATTATTCAGATGCTAAACTTTCTGATCGACAATATTTTTGTTGTGTTTATAGGAAAGGTCTTCCAGCAAATTGTCGGAATTCCAATTGGGACCAGTTGTGCCCCACTCCTTGCCGACATTTTCCTTTACTCATGCGAAGCTGAATTCATTCAATCTTTGGTCTCTGAAGGGAAAAGATACTTAGCTTCTGACTTCAACTTCACTTACAGATACATAGACGAAGTGTTGTCCATCAATAATCCAAATATCTGCGGATTACCTGAGCAGTATCTATCCTTCGGAGCTTGAAGTCAAAGAAACTGCAGAGACAAATAATTCAGCATTGTATTTGGACATAATGTTGTCCTACGACACTGATGGTCACATTAACACCTCACTTTATGACAAACGTGACGACTTCAATTTCAGCATTACAAACTTTCCTTTTCTGAGTAGCAACATCCCTTCATCGCCTACTTATGGCGTGTTCATATCTCAGTTGATACGCTATGCCAGAGCAAGTACCAAATATACGGATTTTGTTCTGAGAGCTAGGCGTCTTTCAAATAAACTTCTCAGTCAGGGATATGTTTGTGACCGACTAACATCGTCACTGAGGAAGTTGTACGGTCGATATGGGGAACTCGTAATACACTATGATGTCCCACTCTTAAGATTGGTGGATGATATTCTGCCATAGACCATTTGAACCATCCAACCAAAGATTGTACTCTATGTCTTCCGAAATGGATGTTACCGGATGTGACAGTTCTACCGAATTGAAGCGGCGGGTGTTGCATGAAAGCAGGAGATGCCTACTCTTCCTGGGCACCTGGTCTCATTCTCATATCGGGAGTTCGCTTCTTTTAATGTGGTGGAGGTTTTTGTTTGTTTGCTTTGGTTTCTGTTTTATCCTGATTTTGTATGCCTTCGGTTTCTAATTTTCTGAATTATCGATTTTGTGCTGTATACAGGGATATGGTCATTACCATATTTGTCATTCATTTACAGTTCGGACCTATACAGGCAACAGAGTATATTTCTTTTGGGTATTTTACAGCCAGCATTTTATGGTGACGCTATTAATAAATAAGAAGGATCAAAGGTAGACAGCGTAACCATCGAAAATGTGTCAGAATCATCAAACGCCTTTTATACCTTGGATATGATCCTAATGTCACTAGAGGGACACTCGGCGTGGCAGTGGACCAATCTATAGCCTTGTATCAGCGCATTTTTCAGACTTGAACTCTGACCGACTGTAACGACGGTACTCTATGACGGGCCCTGTCTAAACCTCTTTAGAAAAGACAGGGCCTCTCGTGATACATGCATGATCTTGCTACAGCCGGCAGAGCACGGGCTGCATTTTGTACGCCCCTACCCCATTTTTATATATGTTTACTTTAAATTTATCAGGTTTTAAATGATGCTATTGAATTTAAAGACGTTTTGCTTTGGCCTCTGCGTTATGTTGTCGTGATTGTATGGTCATCTTACAGTGAGCAGGTTATATTACACAACAATTGTGCGTTATAAGAGACCTTTGGGTAACGGAAAAGTGGTAGGGTTGTGCGCACGTAATCCAGGATAACCACACCATCTGTCACTAACGTGCGTGGCAGATGGCCGTCTTAAGTCGACACCGATTCCCCAGGTGTCTCGTTGGTTTATGTTTGGTCTTTTGTGTTAGATGTTAGATGTCTTGTCTTCTCTGTGCTTTCACTTGGGATGTTTTTGTGTGTTGCTGTTGGTGCTTCAACCGAGGTTTGTTGGAGATCCCCTCCTTTCTTCTTCAGTGACGATGTTAGTCGGTCACAAATGTATCCTTGACTGTGAAGCTTTACTGAAAGCCGTCTAGCTCTTAGAACAAATTCAGAGTATTTGCAGCTTGCTCGAGCATAACATCTATACTACTAAAGGAACGAAACGACGAGGACATAGATAAATGGTGTGATATGAAGATATAGCATATGATATTGTTATGGGTCAGAATACCCAAAAATGCCAGCAAAAATCAGACAAAGACAGAATATAAGTTTACAAGTTAAATATGTACAAAATATATATATTTGAAATGAGTACAACTTACAATACAATGTCCGGATCAAAGTGTCCGTTACGGTCCCAAAGTCTATTGAATGTATGGTTTCCGGTAATCACAAACGTTCTCGAAAGATCGGTGTCCAAACGTTGTTAAATGGATTAAAGTCTCAACAATTAAAGTATCCCAGTATATCAGAATAGATGAATGAATCGTGTCTACGAATGTGCAAGAATGCCCCCTCAACACAGTTCCTCGGAGGTATTTATACTTAATACCAATGAATTAACCAGAAGCTTCTAGAACAATGACTCATTACAAATGATTAACAATAGAGTAAATTCTAGAAATCACAGTCATGTGATGATAATGATGTAACAAAGAACATACTGGAATATTCTCTAATGAAATAAACATGATTTAGTAAATCTAGAAAGAACCATTATGAAATCATAATACAACATGACTAAGTACATGTGTACCTACACATAAAGTAAAACTAAAATAACACATGACCCACAACACCTCCCCCCTTAAAAAAAGTTTGAATGTGAATGAAAACTTAGGTGGTAAATTCTGCAAAAATCACTCATGAAACTCTCGATAGTGCATCTGCAATCACATTGTCTTTGCCCTTGATATGGTTAATAATGATATTGTACTCTTGCAACAATAAACTCCACTTTGCAAGTCTTTGATTCTTGTTTGACATTTTGTGCAAAAATGTGAGAGGGTTGTGGTCAGTAAACACAAGAATGGGATGTAAAGTAACATTCAAATAAACATCAAAATCTTGTAATGCTAACAATAATGCAAGACACTCTTTTTCAATAGTAGAGTAATTCTTTTGACATTTTGTCAATTTCTTTGAAAAATAACAAACAACTCTATCTACACCATCATCATTTTCTTGAAAGAAAGCAAAGTAAGCTTAAATTGCTTATCAAAATTTGGAGTTGACGGGACAGGACTATTCATAAGAACACATTTGATTTTCTTAAACGATTCGTCACAGTCATTGCTCCATGCAAAATTCACTCTCTTTTGTAACAGATTGGTAAGTGGACCAACAACTGACGAAAAATTTGGACAAAATTTTCTGTAAAATCCTGCCATTCCTAAAAATCTCATTATCTCTTTCTTATTGGTAGGAATCGGGAACTTTGAAATAGCTTCCACCTTGGCCATGATAGGAGTAACAAAACCTTGACCTACTTTGTGACCCAAATATTCTACAGTCGCATAACAAAATTCACTTTTCGCAAGGTTCACTGTGAGGTTTGCTTTCGCCAGTATGTCGAAGAAAGTACGCATGATTCGGAGATGATCATCCCAGGTGTCGCTGTAGATGATAACGTCATCGATGTACGCCTCGCATCCTTCGAGATGATTTAGGAGCGAATGAATCATCCTCTGGAATGTGGCTGGTGCGTTTTTCATACCAAAGGGCATTACTTTATATTGGTATAGCCCATCTGGAGTCGCAAATGCCGATATTTCTCTGGCTCTCTCGGTAAGCGGTACCTGCCAATAGCCTTTAAGCAAGTCAAATTTACTGACAAATTTTGCACTGCCAATTTTATCTATACAGTCATCGATTCGTGGGATCGGATAAGAGTCAGTTTTGGTGACTGAATTGACTTTTCTAAAGTCCGTACACAATCGGTAAGTTCCGTCTGGTTTCGGAACAAGAATACATGGGGAACTCCAGTCACTAATGCTGGGTTCAATAATGTCATTTTCAAGCATTTATTGAATTTCTTTCCGCATGTATTGAAGTTTTATCGGGTTTAACCGATAGGGATGCTGTTTGATAGGTGACGCATCACCCACAATGACGTCATGATGAGATGCATTCGTCTTTTTTGGAACGTCCGGAAAGATGGTCGTATATTCCCGCATCAATTGTTGCACTTCCTCTTTTTGATGCACGGTCAAATGTCCGAGTTTCACTTCCGGACTTGTCCGAATTTCGGAATTCTTCAAACGGACACTTTGAGCGAAGTCTTTTTCGACAGTCTCTTCATTACATTCAGATTCAACACAATTTTCTTATGTATTTACATTGGCCAAAGTGGAAACTGGTTTTACAAAATTTCGGTCACTTCTGTCAAAATACTCTTTCAACATGTTAACATGACACACTTTTTTTTCTTTTCGCCGACCTGGTGTCTAGTAGTTAACATCACTAATTTTACTCTCAATCTCATAAGGACCGAAATATCTAGCTTACAAAGGATGACCAGGGATAGGCAAAAATACAAGAACTTTATCGCCTGGTTTAAAAACTCTGTTTCTAGCATCTTTGTCATACCATGTTTTCATTTTCATTTGAGATCTTTTGAGATTTTCTTGAGCTAATTTGCAAGCATGATATAATTTCTCTTTGAAATTAGACACGTAGTCTAAGAGATTCAAATCGCTAGTCTCAGTCAACCATTTTTCCTTCAATAACTTCAATGGCCCCCTGACCGTATGCCCAAAAACTAGCTCAAAGGGACTGAACCCCAGGGACTCCTGAACCGCTTCTCGTGCCGCAAACAACACGAGGTGAACCCCTTCATCCCAGTCTTTTCCATACTGGTGACAATATGTTTTCTTCATAGTTTTAAGGGTTTGATGAAAGCGTTCACGTGCCCCCTGGGACTCAGGATGGTACGCAAAAGACTTATACTGCCTGATACCTAGCTCATGCATAACCTGCTGAAACAATCCTGACATAAAATTCGAACCCTGATCTGACTGACTAGCCTTGGGAGCACCTACGAAACTGAAAAACTTTGTAAGGGCCTTAACTATAGTCTTTGCCTTAATATTCCTAAGAGGTATGGCTTCAGGAAACCTAGTCGAAGTACACATAATTGTCAGTAAGTACTGATTCCCTGACCTAGTCCTAGGCAAATGACCTACTCAATCAACTAACACCCTACTAAAAGGTTCCTCAAAGGCTGGAATGGGTTGGAGGGGAGCAGGTGGTATAAATTGATTGGGTTTACCTACCATCTGACAATTATGACAAGACTTACAAAACTCAGACACATCTTTTCTTAACTTAGGCCAGTAAAAGTGACTTAAAATCCTATTATAGGTCTTATTGACACCTAAATGACCTGCCATGGGTGTGTCGTGAGCTAAACTCATGATGTCCCCGCGATACGCTACTGGAACCACTATCTGGTGAACGACCCGCCACATGTCATTAGGGGGTGCATCGCGTAGTCTCCATTTCCGCATAAGGATGCCATCTTGTATGTAAAAGCACTCTCCGACTTTGTCCGCTTCTTCTCGGGGAAGGGCCCTCTTGCTTAGTCGGATGATCTCCGGATCTTTAGTTTGCTCGGAGAGGAGCTGCTCACGGCTTAAGGCATCTGTACCCCTGTCTAATGGCGGATGGGAATCATCACCAGGTACTGCCGGAGACTTGTCTACATGAAGTGGTACTGACGTCTCAGGTACGTTGTCATCAATGGTAGACATGAATGTGTCAGAAAGGTCTATATTTTTGGAGGGATGGTCCTCGTTAAGTGCAGGAGTACGCTCAGCCTCTTTCAGTCTGTTCCTGGCCATCGCCCTGGTAACTGCGCAGGCTGGGTACAAGTCGTCGTCTTCATCATCGGACACGACATCGGACATGATTTTCTCACAAACAATCGGATCGGCTACAACTTTGCCGCCAGCTAAATCGTTGCCAAGCAACAAGGAAACGCCTTGAACAGGAAGAGTAGGTCGAACACCTACGATAACAGGTCCAGTAATTAAGTCTGACTTCAAATAAATTTTATGAAGGGGAACATCAATGACGCCTAGCATCACACCCTGTAATAAAACTGACCTACCAGTAAAAGTGTGCTCAGACAAAGGCAATGAATCCTCTAACAATAAAGTCTGGGCAGCACCAGTATCTCTCAAAATCTGAACAGGCAACGCTTCGCTAGAATCACTGAGTGAATCAAATCCCTGTGACAAAAAGGGCTTATAATGATCCTCCACAAAATCATCAGAACTGGACTTAGAACCCTGAATCTCAGGAGTGTCAGAACAAATCGAATCTAAGGCTTTCCTATCATTTCTTACAGACGCACAGGCCTGTGACGTAAGTTCTTTTTTCTTCTTAAGCTTCAAACACTCACCAATAACATGACCTTTTTTCTTACAATAATTGCATGTAGGAAGCGACCCCACCCCTGGGGATGCCTCAGAACGCTCGGACCTAGGACCGGACGTAGAACCAACTTGATATGGTGACTGGGAACTAATGGACGACTGAGACTCTTGTACATTTTTCTTTGGAACATCTGACGTTTTTGCGCTATCGCTAGATTGAGTTTTTGACACAAATATTTTCTTATGAGTGAGAGCATACGTATCAGACAAAACAGTGGCTTCTTCAAGAGTTTTAACATTTTTGTCTTCCAAATGAGCTCGTAAATTTTGATGTACACACTCTTTGAACTCTTCTATCAGAATTATTTGACGCAAATTGTCAAACGAATTGAGAACTTTCTTAGATCGAAACCACTTTTTCTCTAGCAAATTCAACATATGTTTGATTTTCAAACTTTTTGTACTTTCTAAACTTTTGTCTGTACGCCTCAGGTACTAACTGATATGCTCTCAAAATCGTGTCCTTGACCTTGTCATAGTCTGAACTCTCAGCAATACTGAGCGCCAAGTACATTTCAGCCGCTTTGCCAATAAGTACGCTTTGTAACAATATTGGCCAAAAATCACGTGGCCACTTCAGATTGGCCGCGATTTTCTCAAAATGTGGAAAATATTTGTCCACGGACTTTTCTTGAAATTTTGGTACTAATCTGATATTTTTGGCGGCATCGAATTCAGATTTGACAGGCGAAGGAACAGGATTTTCCTTAGCGCCTTTCTCTAACTTTAACTTTTCTAACTCAAACTGGAATTCTCTCTCGTGCATACGTTCCTGTTTCTCTCTTTCTTCTTTTTCTCTTTCAAATTGTAAATGTCTTCCTTTTTCAAATTGTAATTGCATTTTCATTTTCTCTAATTCAAACTCAAATTCTGACATTTTGGTTTTGCTTGAAACAGGTTCAACAGGAAAATCGTATGACGAAAAGATTTCCTCAGCTAAAAGCTCTTTAGCCACAATATTTCTAATTTCTTGTTTCCTCATAGAAGATTTTACATCTAACTTCAAGTGAAGACCTAAACCAATCAAATAATCTTTTTTCAATGATTCGAACTCTTGTACAGTCGGCGATTTCAAAAATTCAGTGACCGAAAATACCATGATTGATTTCTGCTGGCAAAAGTTTTACTAAGAATTTTTTTTTCAGACGAACTTTACGTAAAGTGCAAATATGCAGAGATTACTATCCCGGACGAGCCCCCAATTCTGTTATGGGTCAGAATACCCAAAACGCCAGCAAAAATCAGACAAAGACAGAATATAAATTTACAAGTTTAATTATGTACAAAATATATATATTTGAAATGATTGCAACTTGCAATACAATGTCCGGATCAAAGTGTCCGTTACGGTCCACAAAGTCTATCGAATGTATGGTTTCCGGTAATCACAAACGTTCTCGAAAGATCGGTGTCCAAACGTTGTTAAATGGATTAAAGTCTCAACAAATAAAGTGTCCCAGTATATCAGAATAGATGAATAAATCGTGTCTACGAATGTGCACGAATGCCCCCTCAACACAGTTCCTCGGAGGTATTTATACTTAAGAATTTACCAGAAGCTTCTAGAACAATGACTCATTACAAATGATTAACAATAGAGTAAATTCTAGAAATCACAGTCATGTGATGATAATGATGTAACAAAGAACATACTGGGATATTCTCTAATGAAATAAACATGACATAGTAAAATCTAGAAAGAACCATTATGAAATCATAATACAACATGACTAAGTACATGTGTACCTACACATAAAGTAAAACTAATATAACACATGACCCACAACAATATCACTATGTGAATTTGATAATTTTTGAGAAGCAATTATATTTAATTAACGTGTACTCATTAATTATGTCCAACCGTTTACCTAAAACAAATCTTAGAAAATCAAAAGTTCAAAACCGGCAACGTACACTAACCATTAACTTATGTATGCTTACATTCTAATCCACGACTTCTCAAGTATCATTAAATAAGTAAGACGATTCTTGCAAGATGTTTCTAATGTTAGTAGGAGGCTATATTTCGCCCCAGATCGATATTCGTTTTCTGAAATATACGACGTACAATATTACAATTTTACTTCGCATATAGAACATTCGAAAAAAGCCCTTGAAAGGTCACATGGCTATATAAGCAAATCACATTTCAAACAAAATCGGATCACTGAATATGACGTCGGAGCTACCACGTGTTTACCATAAAATGTAAACAATTATGGCAAGCTTTGATAATGTGATTGTCTTTGAGGATCGACAAAGCCACTAAAGAAAATAATTCATAGATATATGTAAAATAAATATATATGTAAAGTTCGGAAATATTTTGACCATGTGTGTGTGTGCGTATGTGTGTGTTTGGGGGGAGGGGTTGTTCATAGCAAGTAGTCATGCCCATATGTGCATACAATAAAGTGTAATAAACATCATGTGTACTGAAACACAAGCAGTGACATGGTGTACATTTTGTCGCTAATAATTTAAAGAATCAAGATCAGACTTCAATACTGAATCTAAAGGAAAGGATTTGTAGAAACTTTATAACTGATATGTCCACTTTCTCCGAATCATGACTGTCTGAAAATAGCCATGAAGTCAAAGACAAAAGGGAGGGGAGAAACACGATCATATTTGCTGGCACTTGATATGATTATAACTTTTCCGCGCTTGCGCGGGTTCTTTTCTAGTTAATTAAAAAATGAAGCGCAATATTCTGGTGACGACGGGATGTTGCTATTCAGAAAAGGAAAATTTTTAACATTGAATCTGAAGTCGTCAATTTTTTCATAGAGAGAGGTGTTTATGACAAATATGGATAATGACTATATCCCTGTATACAGCACAAAATCGATAATTCAGAAAATGAGAAACCGGAGGCATACAAAATCAGGATTAAAGATTAAACAATATAAAACAATAAATAAAATACATTCATTGCACTGTCTGAGGTTATATCTATGTAGTAGTAGACGAGTGGTGGTGCGTGTAAATCAGACAAAACAATATGATTTTTCTATATTTATTACCAAGTATCTTCTTTATTCAACAAAACCAATAAACAAAAACAAAAGTCGTCGTGAAATTAAATACCAAATCTTCTCTTTCAAACCAAATACAATCTAACCGAATTCCTTTTCAAATTCAAAATAACTTCAAATCATCAAATAAATCGTAACCAAATATAACAAATCAAATATCAAAATCAAACATAAAGCCAGACCAAATCTTCAGTATTTGACACACCTCCAGAATTTGTAAATAAATACCACGTGCTTCTATTTACATTACGGAGTATTGTTTGAAATTTCACTGGGATAGATCTGGACAGTTTAATTTTATTCCTTAAGTAATTCCTTATCAATTGATATATATTTTTTTAAATCTACCGAGGGATTTCATCATACAGTACTCAAGAAAATTTTAACAGCAACATTATACACATTATACACATCTATCAACCCTGATAAGTAACCTGCTGATATCGTGCTTTTGGGAGTACGAAAATAAAACTAAGTTCTGTGATGTGTTAGAGCTCTTGACAACGGTGGATACAGAGCCCAGGTTTCCGGGTCGGCTGGGGGTCGAATAGGTCGGTGTCCTTCTCATCGTTTAGAGAGATTTTTACAAATCCTAATACCAGTAACGTTTAAGTATTAGAAGGATCCCAAAAGGAAAACACAATTACTTTAATAAATAACTGTACAAAGTCACATTTTGCACGTATATGAGTGAAATCGAGAGCAGGCATTTTACAAAATTGACCAAGTTATGTTACTTGTATTAATAGGAATAATGAAGCCCAACCCTTACAATAAAATAAATCATCATGATCATATTGTCTGACTTTCTTGTTTTTCCTTTGATTCTACATGTCTCACATATTACAAATTCAGACGAATACATCTTATTTTGAAAATCACACGGGAAATTGTTGCTTGCACGGTCGATTAATCACAAAAAGCCCCTTTATTCATAATTTTTCTTTGCTTCTTTATTTCTTCGCTTGTCGGTTTAATATATATAGATTAAACCTTAGAATCGAGGGATTTAAATTGAGATTTGTACGTCTAATAATGAAAATAAGGTGATCCCTCCTTGAAAACTTCTGGATCCGCCTATGAATTAAAAGAAGCTGCATTTCGTTCGACGAATGCCGTGAACGTCACGGGTACGCAGCTTAAATTCTTTTCAGTGGTGCCATCTACAATAAGGTCTGTGCTTAGAAATGCGCAGAATTGATCTAAGTATCTATATTTTCCATCTTAAACGTACAGTTTGTATGGTTTTCTCAAAATCGTGATGAACGACCCCTTTTAATATAGATAAATGAATATATAGTTGTTTTTTTTTTACATTTCATGAGTGCATCATGTGGCGCAAATATGTATGTACATGTATTTGATTTTGACATATTTTGGATTTCCCATGGGCACAAATTTTTCCATCTATCCTCCCGAACGTTTATTCAAGAAAAGAAATGAGGCAGATCATTATAAGATTCCGCATCGCAAGTTGCGATAAATATCGGCGGTACTTTCGCATTCGAATAATATTTCAATCATTCATGAACCGCATTTATTCGTTCATGAATGTGAATGTCGACAACTCACCATGTTATACCTATAATTTACACTGTTCTCATTTGTTGAATTACAAAAAGTCAACGCTAGATTTCAAGAACATATATCTAAGAGTAAGGGATTACTAATAAACCAAGAAAACATGCCTAAAGTTTTATCCCAGAGCGTTTTAAAACAATACTTCCAAAAGTACACATAAGCATGACGTGTTATCTATTTACAATATCCGTAGGTGTGGCAAATATTAAAGCGCCCATTGGTCGAACAACGCCAGTTCACTCGAGAAAACTCGGAGAGTTTCCTAAGATAGTACTCGGTATTTTCCGGCTTTAAATACCTCTAGGGTAATCGACCAGACCTGTTTTTAACATATCTAAATCTAGAACTGCTTGTTGTAGGCAATTGAATGATTTTTCTGTTTTTTCATTTGCTCTAACACAATTGGTATATCTCTCTTCTGATTGTGCAGTATTTTCCAAATTAACATATATACCTTGGAGATTTTCGAGAGTTTCCTCTGACTTTGCACTTTTAGACTGAATACGCCTTTCCTCCATTGCGATTGGGGCTTGACCTGAGCAACCCCCGAGATTGTGAGCTTGACCTTCAAGTTCCTGAGGTTCCCTTCCGAAAGGGCTTTTTTTCAGGCTGTCCTGTATCAGACATGTCTCTTGACATCTTCATGGCTCTTCTTTATTTTTTTTACATTTGCTTTTCCTATTAAGAGTCTTATAAAATTCAGGACCAAACAACCGGTTCAATCCTTCGAATCCAGTCAGCTTAGTGCTCTCTGACTGCCTTCTTTGCATTTCTCATACCTTTCGTTAACTTGCGTCCTCTCATAAAGACTTATGGTATTTGCATGTCCGACTAGTAAAATCGTCTTTTCTATCAGTTCGGTCATAGTATCAATGCTCAGTGATGACATTGAGCCCACTGTTGCTCCATCTAGTTCGTCCCATATACAGGATATAGGTCCCATACAAGAAGCAATCTTCTTCTGGATTAGTTTCAGTGCATTGTCTTGCATTTTCTAGAACTTGAAAGATCTTTTGTCACTTATAACATCTTCCTTGTAATCACCAAGTTCTGGTGGCCTCAAAAAGGCGTTCGCCAGCACCGAAGAACTTTCGAATGTAAAAGACTGATTTAAAAAACAATAACGTGCAAATGGAAAAATTTCTCAGCATTTTGTCCTTGCTAGGGTCCAGTTTGTAGCTGAGGTCAACATCGTCTGTATCAAATCTCCTAAAGCCATCATATTCCTCGCCATTCCCTTCTGAATCGTTGGGTTTCTCTCCGTGAAAATCCCCCTCGGACGTTTCTTCATCGGAAAACTCGTCCTGCTCAGATTCATAGGGATAATAATCAATGTCCTCACTTGAGTCATTATAGCGATCTCATTTTTTTTGACAGCATCTTAATTTTGGGAATTTTATAACCATCCCATCGAATACTTGAATGTGTCTTGACACTCTGGACGTTTAGAGTAACAAATATGGATAATGACCATATCCCCGTATACAGCACAAAATCGACAATTCAGAAAATCAGAAACCGAAGGCATACAAAATCAGGATGAAATAGGAATCAAAGCAAACAAACAAAAACCTCCACCACAGAGAATCGTCTCTCTCCGTGCCCCTCGGGGGTTTAGCATGAAAATCCGGCCGTTCATTATTGTCACTGGCCATTATTTGTTCAGAAAATAGTTTAAAACTCCAGATAAAATGATGTAAAATTCGCAGTTCGTCATTGAAATAATGGTGTTCACCGGAGGTCACGGAGAATACCTTATTAAACCGTAATTCAGTCCTGCGAAATAAAACACAAAATAATATTGTTACACCTTGACCTTACAGTTGGTCATTGCTTTGCTAAAATCACCTCCATTTAGCATAAAAGATGCAACGATATCTCGATCATGCATCTACGGTTCACCGAAAATGTTCGACATATCTTTACAATCGTATTATTATGAAACATTCCCTCAATCACCTATCAAAGTGTGTGTACTGTTTAGCGGGACATTAAATGGCATAATCATAACATGTACATTATTAGCCTTTAATTACAAACCCCAATTAATTGTTATATCAACACATTTCAACTACTTGTTCGGCCATCATGTTATGTGTACAGAAGTGATGATGTCATACAGCGTATGACGTACTTTCTTCATATGTATTCTGCCCCGAATCAGCGCGTATAGATTCCCTCTTACGCAGTATCTCATGACGTCATCAAATGAGATAAAGAAGAAAGTAATTAATAGTAATAAAAGAAGCTTGATTCCAGAGCTCGCTGTCATTCTGACCATTGGTTGTCTATAGGACAGACGTGCTCTCTTTGTCTTCACGACGCAACCTGCATACAGTTTTACCACCGATCCTAAATTAAACACCGATCCAAGTTGTAACCAGATATTCTAGTACCTATTATGGCAAGCAGATCGGTTACACCGATGGATTAGACTGCAACCTAACAGTGAACTTAAACAACCTTTACCACCGATTTCGGTTATGAACTCTACCACCGGAAGCGGTCGAATAACATTAGAAAGCTGAACACCAAGTTAAAATTTACTTATTTTATGCCTTTAAGGCACCTTTCACCTCCATTTTAATGCAAAAATGATTACCACCCATATCGGTGGTATATAAATTACCATCGGATCCGGTGGTGGAATTCACTGCTAGGTTGTACACAGCAATTAACGTCCCGATCGTCACCGTTGAAGTTCTATAAATCAACACCACAACCACATTCAAAACACTGGCTATAGGCCATCCTCTTTTGTTAATGGATATATATTTCGGACATGCATGTACAGTCATACCATGTTGTCATTACTCTCACGCACAGACTCACCGAGGGCCACGTACGTTACCAGTCACAAAAATTGCTTTTGTACTTTATTGTTAATAGATCATATAAACAAATTCCATGCTCTTGTTATCGGTAATTCAGTCAAAATCAATCCATTTGTATTCATGACCTGTCTGTCAAATGAATTCAATCTATACTGTGGAGACGCACTGGTCAAGAGTTGCCTCGCTTGGCCCGTGGGTGCAACTTTACAATTTACATAAATTTATACAACGAAATACGAAGTTTGTTTCAACACACAGTTTCTTTTATTTTCCGCTAAAATAGTACAGTGGCCCCCTTTACTGGCAAAATCTTAAATTTTCATGAAGAAATAATGAATTTGAACCAATATCTATTTGTGCGACAATGTGTGCGACTTATGAAGTGATACTTTCAATTTCCTTTCACAATTTCTTAGATTCAAGCCTTCAAAAATGGTATATTTTGTAAAAGTTCTGAAAAACCCCGTCATTTGGGGCTAGTTTTTCTTTTATATTGTATCAAGTGGCTTCTGATCAACTTTTATATGCACATCTCTAAGTGCATGCAAAAGGAATATTTGTTCATGATCCCGCTCGATCTTATCGAAAAAGTAATCAAGAAGTATGCTACTTTTCATGATAAATTAGAAATTTTTTAAAAGAGATTTTTGCAAAATTTACAATTTTGTATAACTAGGTTTCTCAAAATAAAGATATTAAATTCTCTAAATAATTTTAAGAAGTGGATTTTAGGGGGCACGTTACTATAAAAACCATATACATGTATACTCCTTTGGTATTAAAAATATGGTATACATTTCTGTACTCATTTATTGACAGCTTGATTAAACTCCACTTCTTTAAATCATTGTTTTTTTACGATATTTCTTTTAGATCACTGATGAGGGTAAAGTACGAGAAACGTGTCGGGTCCATGCTGCATATTTATCTGCTCTTAAATGATGCCATGAATTGAAGATGGGACATTCAAATAGTGTTTCCTATAAGATTTCACTGTCAATAATTCTGCTTCTTTACTCATCTGCTTTATGCAGTAGACATCTCCATTATCCGTAGCTAACTTAATTAAAACCAATCTACATTTTAAGAATGACAAAGACATGCCGAATTATGTTTCGTTGTTGGAGATCCCCTCCTTTCCTTTTTTTCTACTTAATATTTCGTGTGACAGTGTGTTGGTATTATATCTCCCCGAGATATGATTGAAGTGTTTTAATTTCATTTTGTTGTTGGAGATCCCCTTCTTTCTTTGGTATCTACACTCATTTCGTGTTGCAGCGTGGAGTTGGAAATACGATTCCCCGAGACCAGATGTTTGAAGCGTTTTAATTTCATTTTGTTGTTGGAGATCCCCTTCTTTCTTTGGTATCTACACTCATTTCGTGTTGCAGCGTGGAGTTGGAAATAAAATTCCCCGTGACCAGATGTTTGAAGCGTTTTAATTTCATTTTGTTGTTGGAGATCCCCTTCTTTCTTTTGTATTTACACTTATTTCGTGTTGCAGTGTGGAGTTGGTGATACAATTCCTTGAGACCCATTGATTGAAGTGTTTTAATTCCATTCCGTTGTTGGATATACCCTCCTTTATTTTGTATCTTCACTTATTTGGTGTTGCAGTGTTGAGTTGATAATACAATTCCCCGAGACCCGATGATTGAAGTGCTTAATTCAATTTTTTTTGGTTGAGTCCCCCTGTTTCTTTTACTCAGCATATGAACAAGCAAATAATTGCCTTAAGCCTTGGCCTACCTTATATCCCATCCATCCTGGTACGTTTTTCGGTACATTTTTGGACATATTGTTCACACTCTTTGGCCATATTACATTGTTTAGATCGAGGATCACTGACAAGGGTTACGTAACCGAAACGAGCATGTCTGGTCCATGCTGCAAATTTATCTGTTCTTAATTAAAACTTGAATTTGAAGACGTTTTACATCCTGATATTTCATCATCTTTTTCAAAATCCACGTTCCAAATCAGAAAGATATTTCAAATCCAAACTAAGTAAATTACATGAAAAATATGTCTTTGCACCAGCTGATAAAGCAGCCAACAACACCATTATCATTTGAAAACGTTACTACATATCTACTAATACATATATCAAAAGCAATGAAAGTGCATCTAACATTTTAGGCAAGCATAACAGTGAACTGTCTTCATTCAATATCTCTATTTCTAAATTGGATCTCCCAACACTATATTGCATACCGAAACTGCACAAGTCTCCTTACAAATTTCGATTTATTGCTAATTCTAGTAACTGCTCCACTACAATTCTGTCTAGAAATCTGACGTCAGCACTTACTGCTATTAAAGAACATATAACTAGATATTGTGAAACGGTTCTAAACAGGAACGATGTAAATTTAGGGGATGTGATTAAAAAAAATGAAATCTGGAAATTTCCAAGCCAATACGATTTCTTCATACGACTTCTCTAATATGTACACCACACTTCCTCATGACAAAATTAATGATCGATTATCTAATCTCATTAAATGGTGTTTTGATCGAGAGCGAAAAACTTACATTTGTACATCTGAATCGAAGGGTTTCTTTTCCTCGACAGACTACAAATCATACAAATCATGGACATGAAGTGACCTGTGTAATGCCTTGTCCTTCCTCTTGGACAATATTTATATTAGATTTGGTGAGGATCTATACAAGCAGGTTGTAGGAATTCCTATGGGTACTAACTGTGCGCCTCTTGTTGCAGATTTATTTTCATACACTTATGAAAAAGAATTTATCCATAATCTTCAAAAGCAAAGAAAATTTGATGAGCTGAAATGTTTCAATAATACTTCTAGGTATCTGGATGATATTCTAACCATTGACAATCCTGCTTTTGAATTATATAAGAATGAAATTTATCCACAAGAATTAACCCTTAACAAGGCAAACCTTTCAAATACAGAAACACCCTTTTTGGACCTAAATATCAAAATTGTAAACGGAAAGATTCATACAAGTGTATATGCCGTCATACGGCATTTACATATCACAGCTCATCCGGTACACTAGAGCATGTACTGATATTTTGGATTTTCACAGTAGAAATTTACAAATTACCAAAAAAACTTTTAGGTCAAGGTTTCCGCTTTCATAAACTAGTGAAGACTTTCTGGAAATTTTACAAAAATTATAGTCAACTTCTTTTAAAATTCGGATCTATACATGCAACAGAGTACATTACTATGGGTATTACACAACCTGTCTTTTATGGTGATATGGTAAACAAAATAAAAAGGATCAAAGGTAGGCAGCATAACCATCGAAAATGCGTCAGAAACATCAAACGCCTTTTATACCGTGGATATGATCCTAATGTCACCAGACAGACACTAGGCTTGGTACTTGACCAAACTACAGTCTTGTACAAGCGCATGCTTGAGACTTGCACTCTGACTGACTGTGACGACGGGACTCCATGACGGGCCCTGTCAAAACCTCTTTAGAGAAGACAGGGCCTCGACCACCTGTCCTCTCTGAATGTCAGTCGGACTCCTCGGGTGCTTACATACATGAGCTCGCTACAGCCGGTAGAATACGGACTGTATTACGCATGCCCTCTTTTTATATCCATTTACATATTCATCTGTGTCTCATGGGCCTCTGCGTTTTGCAGTCTTGTTTGTGTGATGTCATCTTACAGTGAGGAGGTTGTTTTACACCACAATTGTACGTTCTTCGAGACCTCTGGGTAATTGGAGAAGTGAGAGTGTTGTGCGTACGTAATCCAGGATAACCACACCATTTGCTACTTGCGTGACAGATGGCCGTCCAAAGTCGGCACCGGTTACCCATTGGTTTCGTCTGTTTATGTGTAGTCTTTTGTGTTTGATGTTTACATGTCGTGTGTCTCTTTTCCGTCTCATGCTGTACTCGTCTTTTGTGTTTTTGCATCGGGTGTTTTGGTGTTTTACTGTTGATGCTGCAACGGGGTCTTGTTGGAGATCTCCTCCCTTCTTTTTAGACACAAAGTATCCAGATAACTGTCTTAAGCCATGGCCTTACAATTAAATTCAAGGCAGAGAAGTTATACAAAGGAGGGGATCTCCAACAACACCAGGTTGTAGCATCCACAGCAAAACTCCAAAACACCCAATGCAAAAACACAAAGCAGACAAGCACAGAAAGAGAAGCACAAGGGACAAAGAAGGTCAACGCACAACACAGAGACATTAAACACAAAGGACTACACATAAACCAACGAGACCAATGGGTAACCGGTGCCGACTTGGGACGGCCATCTGCCACGGAAATAGCAGAAGGTATGGTTATCCTGGATTACGTGCGCACAACCCTCCCACTTTTCCAATTACCCAGAGGTCTCGAAGAACGTACAATTGTGGTGTAAAACAACCTCCTCACTGTCAGACGACCACTAACAAACAAGACCGCAAAACGCAGGGGCCCAAGCAACACAGATGTAAATGGATATAAAAAGAGGGCGTACGTAATACAATCCGTGCTCTGCCGCCGCGAGCTCATGTATGTTATCACCCGAGGAGTCCGACTGACATTCAGAGAGGACAGGTGGTCGGGGCCCTGTCTTCTCTAAAGAGATTTGGACAGGGCCCGTCATGGAGTCCCGTCGTCACAGTCAGTCAGAGTGCAAGTTTTAAGAATGCGCTTGTACAAGACTGTAGATTGGTCAAGTACCAAGCCTAGTGTCCGTCTGGTGACTTTAGGATCATATCCACGGTATAAAAGGCGTAATGTTACACTTAAGATATCCGTAAGGGGAGAGTTGTCTGATGTGGTTATTATTTAGTCTGTCCTACCACAAAAGACAGAAGACACACGAAATTCAGATAATCGTATTAAGTCATTACCTTACATTCAAGTTCTAGACAGACACCTTATGTTACACTGAACGTAACTCCCTACTCCTGTGACGTCATAACCAAATTGAAACATTATAAACGCATTATTTGCAGTTTAATGTTTACGATAATAAGGAAAACTTTACTCATTTATTCATTCTACATGTATCAATAAACCATTTGCCGATCTTGATTAAAAACTCAAACTGTCCAAGTCAACATCTTTTGGCGTTGTTTTTCATTATGACGTCACCATTAAAAGACGCAGTTCAATTCTGACGTTACAATGAAAACGTGCGCGAAAGTTGCCTGCCTCGGACATTTGTTTTTGTAATTTTGTCAGCCGTTATGAATTTTGAGGAGTGAAACTTTGCTAGAAATTTGATTTTTATGAAAATGTCACAAATGTTGAGTATAACAGATTGACAGTTAAAACGCTAAATTAAAAGAAAATATTAATGTATTGATTTGTCAATATTTTTTTATCATCCTCGTTTCATAGTCTTTTATGATCATTTTACCTCGGTATTGATTGCGTCTAACCCCCAACGTCCGTCTGTCCGTCTGTCACACATCGTGTCCGGGCTATATCTCCTGAACCGTTTGCCCGATCACTTTCATATTTAAGTATGTTGTTGCTTATGACCCGAAAAATTCACATCATCTTGACCAAAGGTCATGTGACCAGGGTCGAGGTCACTTAGTGCATTTTTAACGAAATTATGCATACATTCCTGTCCGGGCTATATCTCTTGAACCGTTTGCCTGATCACTTTCATATTTTAGTATGTTGTTGCTTCTTACCCGAAGGTTTCACATCACCTTGACCCAAGGTCATGTGACCAAGGTCAAGGTCGCTTAGTGCATTTTTAAAGAAATTATTAATACATTCCTGTCCGGGCTAGATCTCTTGAACCGTTTGCCGGATCACTTTCATATTTTAGTATGTTGTTCCTTATGACCCGAAGGTTTCACATCATCTTGACCAAAGGTCATGTGACCAAGGTCAAGGTCAGTTAGTGCATTTTTAATGAAATTATGCATACATTCCTGTCCGGGCTAAATTTCTTGAACCGTTTGCTGGATCACTTTCATATTTTAGTATGTTGTTGCTTATGACCCGAAAAATTCACATCACCTTGACCCAAGGTCATGTGACCAAGGTCGATGTCACGTTGTGCATTTTTAATAAAATTGTACATGCTTTCTGTCCGGGCTATATGTCTTGAGCCGTTTGTCGGATCACTTTCATATTTTAGTATGTTGTTGCTTATGACCCGAAAGTTTCACATCACCTTGACCCAAGGTCATGTGACCAAGGTCAAGGTCACTTAGTGCATTTTGAACAATTATGCATACATACCTGTCCGGGCTAGATCTCTTGAACCGTTTGCCCCATCACTTTCATATTTTAGTATGTATTTGCTTATGACCCGAAGGTTTCACATCACCTTGACCCAAGGTCATGTGACCAATGTCACGGTCATGTAGTACAATTTTAATGAAATTGTACATGTATTCCTGTCCGGGCTATATCTGTTGAACCGTTTGCAAGATCGCTTTCATATTTAAGTAAGTTGTTCCTTATGACCTGAAGATTTCACATCACCTTGACAAAAGATCATGTGACCAAGGTCAAGGTCAATTAGTATATTTTAAATGAAATTGTATTTGTTATCTGTATTATGTCCATGCTTAATCTTTTGAACCGTGATAGGATTACTTGATATTTTAGAATAATGGTGCTGATGACCCAAAGGTTTCACACCACCTTGGTCATATGACTAAGGTCAAAGTCAAGTTTTACATTTTTTTAATGAAATTGTAAATGCTATTGAGTCTGGGCTATATCTGTGGAATCGTATACTGGATCACTCTGATACTTAAATATGCTGTTGCTAAAGATTGGATTCTTATCATCTTGACCCAAGGTCATGAGTCCAAGGTCAAAATCATTTAGTTCTTTATAATGAAATTGTACGTACTAATCTTGTCTGGGCTAAATCTCCTGAACCCCTATTGCAATTGTTTTTATATTTTAGTATGTTGTTTCTCGGGACTAAATGTTTCTTATGACATTGTCCCAAGGTCACATGATTAAGGTCACTTCTTACTTTGGTAATAAAATTGTATATGCTAATCATGTCCAGGCCCTAATTGTCTACGTTTATCATGTTTAGGCTTTATATTTTGAACTATGTATCTAATCACTAATTCAGTTTTTTGTTGCTTATGATCCATACAAGTTAGGTTTCAGATCACTTATATCCAAGGTCATGCTACCAAAGTCAATTTCACTAAATATGCTTTAATGAAATAGTATATGCTAATCATGTTTGGGCGTTACCTCAAACAATATAATGAATCACTTTCATGTTTTAGTATGGTATTGCCCATAACTCAAAGATTTCACATCATCTTGTCCTAAGGTCAAAGTAACTTAGAGATAGGGGAGACAACTGTTTTTTTTTCTGAAAAACATTTTTTTTAAATTTTGCTTGATATTTAAATGAAAATAAGTACATAAAGCTTTTTCAATTATCATTTAATCTGAATATTAACCTTTTTCTTTAAAAAATCTAAGAAAAAAATAAGGGGTAGGGGTACTTGAATGCTTCACAGTTTTCATAAGGCCCACGAAAGTAGTATTTCATTTACATCAATTGATTATTATGAGAAAAAAAGGATTAAAACAAGAAAAAGTACCCTTAAACCCGCTTTTAGAAAAATTATAGGCCAAAATTTCCATAAAAATAGTTTTTTTAGATATGAAATCGTTCCCAAAGACATACATTTTTCTTATCTTTTTCCTTTTTGCACAATAAGTTTGCTCTTTTAATGAATGAATAGTTGAATGCTACCTATATTTATCATATAAGCTTGTTATTCTGTTGCTTAATATTTAAACACGGAAAAATAAGTATAATGTGTTTTTATAGTAAAATGATTAAATTCGTGTAAGACTTACTTCTGGAGAAAATTACAAACTAATTTATCATGCACAAGACACGTGTTTCGGTTATTAAATCCTCATCAGTGATGCTTCCATGCAAAGTGAGTTTTAGAAACAGCCGAAAATCATTTTAGTAGCAATACAAAGTACAAATTGGATAATTCGGAAAATCATAAACCGAAGGCATAAAAAAATCAGGATAAAACAGAAATAAAAGCAAACAAAGAAAAACCTCCGCTACATGAAAATGAAAAGAAGCGAACTCCCAATATCAGAGTGAGACCAGACGCCCCGGAAGAGTCAGCATCCTCTGCTTGCATGCATAATTGTGCACTAAGATACCCATATAGATGTACTTTACTGAGATTAAAAGAACAAATGGTAAGGGAAAAGCTCTTGCTTTAGTTTTATTTTAATTTTTCAAATTATTATATTGGAGCATTCTACTTTGTCAAAAAACTCAAAATTTTACAATAATATTTTGTTTTGAGCTACTCCTGCATATTTTTTATGTTTAGCGGATTTCTTTTTGCATGCTTTTTTCTACCACTTGGGCAATGGACAACATATCTTCTGAAAATGAAACACTTAATCTTTTGTTATACACATTACACAAAAAGTTTCAATAAACCCTGGCAAGACACATTGATATGACCAATTAAATGTAATTCCACATAAAAAGATAGGTTACACTGAAGGTACCCTATGTAGGTCTGTCCGTCCGTCCGTCCGTTTGTTTGTCTGTTGTAAACATTTCGGTTAAAGTGTCTGGTTGAAGCAAAATACGAACAACTTTATGTACAAATGTAGTAGATAAATAACATCGTACATGTCGATTGTCCATGATATGATCTTTCAATCATTCATGCATTTATATATCACAGCTCATCCGGTACCCTGAAGCATATACTAATGTTTTGGATTTTCACGGTAACAATTTACAAATTACCAAGAATCTTTTAGGTGAAGGTTTCTGCTGTCATAGACTAGTGAAGACTTTCTGGAAATTTAACAAAAATTACAAAAAACCCCCAAAAAAGTACAGTCAACTTCTTTTGAATTTGAAGACATTAATAAACATTTGAACTACATTGGGAGTGTCACTGCTGGTGGACCAAGAGTCCCCGAGTGCACATGTAGCCAAGTTCGATCAACTTCGGTTGATCGTCTGTCTCTAACGCATTTGAAATTTTCTGTTACAAAATTTCTTGAAATTTCTTTAACGTGGGTCCTGTAGCATCGTATCCCACCCATTCTGCTACGTCTTTTGGTACATTTTTGGACACAATAATTTTCAAACTTTTTGGCCATTTTACATTGTTTAGTCTGAGGATCACTGACGAGGGTTTATAACCCGAATCGTGCGTGTCTGTATCATGCTGTATCCGGTCTTAAATGATGCTACTGAAATTAAAGACATTTAACATTTAAAATTTAGATCTATAGACGTAGCAGAGTACATTACTTTGGGTATTACACAACCTGTCTGTTATGGTGATATGATGAACAAAATAAGGAGGATCAAAGGTAGACAGCATTACCATCGAAAATGCGTCAGAATCATCAAACGCCTTTTTACCATGGATATGATTCTTATGCCACCAGACGGACACCAGGCTTGGTACTTGACCAATTTACAGTCTTGTACCAGCGCATTTTTGAGACCTGCGCTCTGACTGACTGTGACGACGGGACTCCATGAAGTGCCCTGTCCATACCTCATTAGAGAAAACAGGACCCCGACCACCTGTCCTCTCCGAATGTCAGTCGAACTTTTCGGATGATTACATACATGGGCTCGCTACAGTCGGCAGAGCACGGACTGTATTACGTACGCCCTCTTTTATATCCACATCTTTGTTTCTTGTGCCCCAGTGTTTTGCAATATTGTCTGTGTGATGTCATCTAACAATAAGGAGGTTGTTTTACACTACAATTGTACGTTCTTCGAGACCTCTGGGTAATTGGAAAAGTGAGAGGGTTGTGCGCACGTAATCCATAATAACCACACTGCTATTGGTGCGGCAAATGGCCGTCCAAAGTCGGCACCGGTTACCCATTGGTCTCGTTGGTTTATGTGTAGTATTTTGTGTTTGATGTTTTTATGTCGTATGTCTCTTTTTCTTCTCTTAGTATGCTCGTCTTTTTGTTTTCGCATTTGATGTTTCAGTGCTTTGCTGTTGATGCTGCAACAGGGTTTTGTTGGAGATCCCCTCCTTCTTTCAACTTATGCCATAGCATTTGACCAAGGCGCCTTGAACTTGGAATTCGACCTAGTTAAACATTTTGGTTAAAGGGTTAAAAGGTTAAGTTTCTGGTTGAACCGATGGCGAAGAAACATATTAATATTATAAATGTAGGTTGTCCATGATAGGACTGTACAATACATGCTACGACATTTGACCATATGACTTTGAAAATGTACTTTGACCTTCTTAAAAAAATTAAACTTGTGGGAAATTTTTTGGTCATAATTTGTGTTTTGTGTCGGTTATGCGATACACTGCAAGTTTGTTTCGCACTGTTTTGAACGATAAACTCGTAACATTTCACAAATTAAGACACTTATTCTAGAAATATTTGTTTGTTGTCGGTCTTTCTCCATTGCATAAAAAGACGTTATAAGTATATATAACAACAACAACAACTTTATGTAATATATATCATTGTTGTATGTTTATTGATTTTCTGCTGCAGACGAGTTTTAGTGAATATGTCATTGTCATATGAATTATATTTGTCCACTCAAAATAATTTTCTGTTAATATGCTTGTATTGTAAATCCTAGTCAATCTTAATATGATCATTTTTTTTATTCTGTTAATTTCCCTTAGTTCTGGTTTTATTTTTGTTTTATATGCCCTTGGTGAATTTTCAATTAACGATTTTGTACTCCTTGATGGTTATATGTTTTTTCCATATTTGTCATTGACAGTCCCTCTAATGATAGTCTTTGTTTACTTTCATTTCAGGTCCTCCATCTTCTTGTTCTTTTTCCTTTTGGATATTGTGCTTTTCCAAGTCTACAATATGGTTTGTATTTCTAATGAATCAAAGAAGAACCCAAGTGCATTTTCATATTTAAGACATTTGTTGAAGAGATTATATAAAGTGATTGGATTTTCACAAAGATATTACCAATTGTTATCAGCAGAAAAACGATGATTTTTATACAATCATTTTCTTTTTGTAGGATGCAAACATGAATCAAGCTCAGAAGTTACCATAACCATTAACAAGACCGTTAATAACCTCACAACACATCAATTAAAGGAGCTAACTACTTTATGCAAAGGGAAATCAGTTATGACGCTGACTTCTTGTCCTATCGTAAGATGGTGTTATGAATCTAATTTAATAGCAAACGTTTTGTTTTCTTCAATGATGCTATTGAATTTGAACATTTCGTCGTAAAAGTTCCCCTTTCATAAAATAATTATACAATCAATTTAAACAACAGGATGGACTCCTGATACGACAGGACCTTGATAAAAGCAAAGGGAGAATTATTCCACATGTTAAATGATATGGATGTGTTCCTAATCTATACCTTCCGCAGAAACTTTCAAACCAAATTTTCATGCAACAAACACATGTTTAATCCAGTGATGTTTCCATCCAAATGACAAACATGGTTAAAACCATATCCCTATAAAGAAACAAATCTACCATATGAAGAGAAGTGAACTCCCTGCGAAGGAGTGACATCAGTTTTCTTTTGCGTTTTCGTCAAAGTGAGTTTATGTAGCGTCCTCTGGTTATAACTGACCCATAGTATCGTGTCTTTTTTATGAAACTTGGGACCCACAAAGTACATCTTCACAATAATTACATCTTTAGTGAATCGTTTATAGAAATCCTTGTTCTTTCATTTGTTATACACACGGGGATAACGAGATTAGAGTGCATCGAAACCTAGTGCTGAATCGATGACCTTCAGAATCGTCAAACGTCTCTGAGGGGAAAAGATACGTATCTTCTGACTTCAATTTCACTTACAGATACATAGGCGATGTGTTGTCCATCAATAATCCAAAATTCGCGCATTACATAAGCAGAATCTATCCTTCGGAGCTCGAAATCAAAGAAACTACAGAGACAATTAATTCAGCATCTTATTTGGACAAAATGATGTCCTACGACACTTTTGGTCACATGAACACCTCAATCTATGACAAACTTCAATTTCAGCATCACAAACTTTCTTTTCTTAGTAGAAATATCCCTTCATCACCTGCTTATGGCGTGTTCATATCTCAGTCGATACGCTATGCCAGAGCAAGTATCAAATATATATATTTGAGATTTCGATAATAAGATAATATCTATGATGTCAAATAGATAGAGGGCCAAAACAAAGCTTCTTTCAGGCGACAGAGCTGGAAAGAAGTAATTAAATACACTTCTAAACATCAGGTCACGGGGAACGATCTTAACTGCAACATGGAATAAGTGTTTATAATAATAATACGGAAGTGCTCCAACACATGAAGAAAATTCAATACCATTTTTTCCTGCAGCAGACATGTGTTTCGAATATCAAATTCTCATCAGTGATGCTTCAAGCGGAGTCACAAATATTATTTCAGTAGCGCCCTCTTTAATGTTTTGAATTCAGATTTGTACATTTACTTTACAGAGAATGCGCGGCTCAAAATTCTATGTAGGGTCGATTCAGTAGCATATCCAAACAAAATATGTTCAAAATAGCATAGGCGAAGTGGTGCTAAAATGTTAAACTCCTTTAATTTCGGTAAGTAATTAGTTAGTAATTGCGCTTTCATATTTCACACTTGTATTCCTTATGACGAGAACGTTCCGTTGGTAACACCATTCTGGCCTTGTGACCTACTTCTTTGAGGTTTACACACATTTAAAAACGTCAACCTCTACCATAACTTTTGGGCGGTAAATGATACGACTTGCATGTTTCACAAGACATTTCCCTTGGTAACAAATGTTTGGACCTTTTGACCTTTTCTTAGAGTTAAATCTTTTGATAATTAGAATTTTGAGAACAGATGTCATTGAGATATATTATGAAAACTTAAGACTAGGGTGTTGTCTGTAAGCATTTCTTTAAAGACAAATACCCAAAAGCGAGGGAAACCACAATTCTTTGAATTTGATTGTTTTCATTTTCATGTGTGAACATCGACGTCGGGTGAGGCTAGCCAACAGGAGATGCTTACTCCTCCTATGCACCTGGTCCCACCTCTAGCTTGTTAAGGGTCCGTCGATGATAAATTTGTTGATCTATTGTGAGTGCTGTTGAGATTGTCGTCAGGATATTCTTTAACTCATTTGCGTAAGAGACGACCGTCCTAAGTCTGCACAGATTGCCCATTGGTCTCGTTGGTTAATGACTAGTCTTTTGTATTTCATGTTTCGGTGTTGTGTGTCCCTTTTGTGTCTATTGTCTGCTCTATATTTTCACATCAGGTTTTTCGCTGTTTTGCTGTGGGTACTGCATTCAAGTGTGGTTGGGAATCCCCTCACCAAGGATTTACATTGGCTAAGTACCTTGCCGACGGTCCTTCTGGTGAAAATGGTTAAAAGTGACAAATATGGATAATGACCATATCCCTATATACAGCACAAAATTGATAATTCAGATAATCATTAACCGAAGGCATACAAAATCAGGATAAAACAGGAACCAAAGGAAACAAACAAAAAACTCCACCACATGAAAAGAAGCGAACTCCCGATATGGGAAAAAGACAAGGTGCCCACGAAGAGTCAGCATCTCCTGCTTGCATGCAACACCCGCCGCTTCAATTCGGAAGAACTGTCACATCCGGTTAGTTCCGTTTCGGAAGACGTAGAGTACATTTTTCGTTGGATGGTTCAAAACTTGTCATTCCATTCAAAACTATCACCGAAATTTAAGGAGGTTAACATCGTAGCACCATCCTTCCTACGCTATTTTGAACATATATTTAATTTGCTACTGAATCGACCCTACATGAAGTTTGGAGCCGCGTACTCTCTGTATAGTTAATGTACAAATCTAAATCCACAACATTAAAGAGGGTACTACTGAAATGAATTTTGGTGGCTCCACTGGAAGCATCACTGATAAGAATTTAGTATTCGAAACAGGTGTCCGGTGAAGGAAAAACTTGGTTTTGAATTTTCTTCATGAAGGTATAGAGTCGGAACACTTATTTTAACGTATTAAAACTATTCAAAAATTATGTCCATGGTAAAAAAATTTAAAAGGTAGGTCAAACTCCAAGGTCAATGTTACAATGTCAAAATTTTTGGAATCTATGGAAAGATCTTGTCACAATGAATTCATATGTTAAACATAAAAGCCATATCACTTACCATTCAAACGTTATGGTCAAGTTAAAGGTTTTGCAAAACGAGTCAAACTCCAATGTCAATGTCACAAGGTCAAAGTTTTTGGTATCCATGGAAAGGTCTTGTCAAAAGAAATAAACATGTGAATTATAAAAGCCCTATCACTTACCATTCAAAAGTTATGGACAAGGTTAACGTTTTTGTTTTTGACGGACAGACGGACAGACAGACGGGACGGTTTTAATGTCCCCGCGCTTTCGCGAAACTGGGGGACAACAATATCTAAAATACATGCAGTGTCTGAGGTTATGTCTATAGGGAAAGTGTTATGGCGACAATGTCAGAGAAAAATATTCAAAACACTTACTGTCAAACCCCTCGCGGCGAATTTTTTTACGAGCTCCACACGGCAAAGGGCATAAGTGTGACACAAATGAGTTCAAGAAGATCCTGACAATAATCTCAACAGCACTCACAACTAACTGTGCGCCTCTTGTTGCAAATTTATTTTTATACACTTATGAAAAAGAATTTATCCAAAATCTTCAAAAGCAAAGAAAATTTGATGAGCTGAAATGTTTCAATAATACTTCTAGGTATCTGGATGATATTCTAACCATTGACAATCCTGCTTTTGAATTATGTTAGAATGAAATTTATCCACAAAAATTAACCCTTAACAAGGCAAACCTTTCAAATACAGAAATACCCTTTTTGGACCTAAATATCAAAATTGTAAACGGAAAGATTCATACAAGTGTATATGACAAAAGGGATGATTTTGGATTCAACATAGTAAATTTCCCCTGGCTTGACGGTGATGTTCCAAGATTACCGTCATACGGCATTTACATATCACAGCTCATCCGGTACGCTAGAGCATGTACTGATATTTTGGATTTTCACAGTAGAAATTTACAAATTACCAAAAAACTTTTAGATCAATGTTTCCGCTTTCATAAACTAGATAAGACTTTCTGGAAATTTTACAAAAATTACAGTCAACTTCTTTTAAAATGCGGATCTATACATGCAACAGATTACATTACTATGGGTATTACACAACCTGGTGATATGATAAATAAAATAAAAAGGATCAAAGGTAGGCAGCATAACCATCGAAAATGCGTCAGAATCATTAAACGCCTTTTATACCGTGGATATGATCCTAATGTCACCAGACGGACACTAGGCTTGGTACTTGACCAATCTACAGTCTTGTACAAGCGCATCCTTAAGACTTACACTCTGACTGACTGTGACGACGGGACTCCATGACGGGCCCTGTCCAAACCTCATTAGAGAAGACAGGGCCTCGACCACCTGTCCTCTCTGAATGTCAGTCAGACTCCTCGGGTGCTTACATACATGAGCTCGCTACAGCCGGCAGAGCACGGACTGTATTACGCATGCCCTCTTTTTATATCCATTTACATATTCATATGTGTCTCTGGGGCCTCTACGTTTCGCGGTCTTGTTTGTGTGATGTCATCTTACAGTGAGGAGGTTGTTTTACACCACAATTGTACGTTCTTCGAGACCTCTGGGTAATTGGGGAAGTGAAAGGGTTGTGCGCACGTAATCCAGGATAACCACACCATTTGCCACTTGCATGACAAATGGCCGTCAAAAGTCGGCACCGGTTACCCATTGGTCTCGTCGGTTTATGTGTAGTCTTTTGTGTTTGATGTTTACATGTCGTGTGTCTCTTTTCCGTCTCGTGATGTACTCGTCTTTTGTGTTTTTGCATCGGGTGTTTTGGTGTTTTACTGTTGATGCTGCAACGGGGTCTTGTTGGAGATCTCCTCCCTTCTTTCACAATAGATCACAATAGATTTGGTGCTTTATTGTGAAATAGAACCAAATTAATTGTGATCAAAAGGGACAAGGAACAACAAATCACATCCGATGATGAAAAACAAAGGAGGGGGTCTTCAACAACACTAGGTTGCAGCATCCACAACAAAACACCGAAACACTCAATGGAAAAACACAGAACTGCCCTAAAATAGACGAATTATATCCCCGCAGGACGTTTTTCTCTAATCGGATTCATTTATGACATTACACAGAAAGCTCTTGTCATAACGAATCTATATGTGAAATATCAAAGCCCTATCCCTTATAGTTTAAAAGTAGGTCAAAGGTCAAGGTCACAACGTCAAAAGTCATGGTATCAAATGAAAACTTCCGTCATGAGAAATCTATACGTAAAATATCAAAGCCCTATCCCTTTTTGTTAAAACGTAGGTCAAAGGTCAAGATCAAGGTCACTAGGTCAAAATTCATGATATCAAATTCTTATTGTATCTTATGGTATTAAATGAAAGTTTCCGTCATCAGGAATATACATGTGAAATATCAAAGCCCTATCCCTGATAGTTTAAAAGTATGTCAAAGGGCATGATCAATGGCACTAGTCCAAAAGTCATGATATCAAATAAAAGATCTCATCATGAAGAATCTACATGTGAAATATCAAAGCCCTATCCCTTACAATTTAAAAGTAGGTCAAAGGATACATTGGACCAATCAGATTGTGATTAGAGATGTTAACCCTACAGCGGTCAGCGAGGAAATGACAGGAAATTTACCTGTCCTCTTTTATAGTCCCCATCCGGCATTTTACCAAAATATTACAATAAGGTCAAAGTTCAAAGTCAAGGTCACTAGGTCAAATGTTTGGTATCAAAATGTAGTACTTGCTATGGTAAATGATTGTATGAAATAAAAGCCCTATCACTTATACTTGAAGAGATATTTGCTTCAAGAACTTCTTAACCAAAATACTACTACAAGGTCAAAGTCCAAAGTCAAGATCACTAGGTCAAATGTCTTGGTATCAAAATGTAGTACTTGTTATGGTGAATGTATGTATGAAAGCCCTATCACTTATACTTGAAGAGTTATCTGCTTTATGAACGTTTTAACCTGACGGACAGGTTGACAGACGGACAGAATGTTTCATGTATATCCCCAAACTCCGTTTGCAGGGTTATAAAAACACAGAGCATAAAGAGACACAAAAGGGACAAGGAACACCAATGACAAATATGGATAATGACCATATCCCACTACACAGTAAAACATCGAAAATTCAGAAAATTATAAACCGAAAGCATACATAATCAGGATAAAACAGGAACCAAAACAAAGAAAACCTCCACCATATGAAAAGAAGCGAACTCCCAAAATGGGAGTGAGATCACACCATAGAAACATGCATGAGATCTCTGTCTGGAAGAGCACTGCAAGTAGCAAATGATGTAGTTGTCCGGATTACTCATGTAAAACCCTCCCACTTTTTGTGTTACCACAAAGTCACATGAACGCACAACGGAAGTGTAAAATAACCTTCTCACTGTAAGATGACCACGCAAACAAGACCACAAAACGTAGGGGCCCAAGCAACACAGATGAATATGTAAATGGATTTAAAAGGGAGTGTACGAAATACAGTCCGTTCTCTGCCGGTTGTAGCGAGCCCATGCATGTTATTATCCGAGAAAACCGACCGACATTCAGAAAGGTAAGGTGGTCGGGTCCTATCTTCTCTAAAGATGTTTGATCAGGGCTTGCCATCCAGTCCCGTCGCCAAAGTCACCTCGTCACAGTCCCGTCATCACTGTCCCATCTTAAGAATTGCACTCTCATTGACTGTGACGAAGCATTCCATGACTGGTCCTGTCCAAACCTCATATGAAACAAAATAGGGCCTCGACCAATTGTGCTCACTGAATATTAGTCGGACTCCTCCAATGACAAGAATGGAAGGAAGGAAGGGATCTCCAACAACCCTAGGTTGCAGCATCCACAGCAAAACTCCAAAACACCTACTGCAAAACCATAGAGCAGACATACACAGAGAGAAACACAAAAGGGACAAGGCACACCAAACGCACCATAGAAACATGCATGAGATCTCTATCCGGAAGAGCACCGACCGCTTTTCAAGTGGCCTTTGTTTTTATATTCATTTTCATATTCGTATGTGCGTTGCTTCTGCCTTGTTTGAGTCGTGATCTTGCAATGAGATACCTATTTTAGATACCTATTTTACACGAGACCTCTGAGTAACTTGTGCGCACGTAATCCGGATAACTACACAATTTGCTACTAGCATTGCAGATGACCGTTCTAATACGACACCGATTTCCAATTGGTCTCATTGGCTTATATATGTTCTCTTTTTAATGCTTGCTTTGACGTCGTAGTTGGTGGTGGTGTTCCTTGTCATTTTGCAATTCTTTGTGTACTTCTTTGCTCTTTATTTTACAATATGGATGTTTCAGTGTTACACTGCGGGTGCTGAAACCGAGTCCTGTTTGAATTCTTTCATTATCTTGAGCTTTTTCTACTTTTATAATAAAAAGTACGTACGATTATGACAACTTCTTTTGTTACTATTGTAGTCTTTTTGCAAACAGACGTCTTTTGATTAATAGGTTTGTCGGATTTCTAACTTCTGTATTTAATTGTTTCGGCAGCCGAAAGACCGAGAAATATAAAATATGTAATATAAAGATCTTGATATGTAGCTGCAGAATTTCATCAATAAATCAAAAGACATCCGTTAACAAAAAGACTACAATTAATATAGTAATCAAAGAAATTATTATAATTGTGTACCAATATCATATTACAATATATCTAGAAAGCAGAAAAAGCACAAAAATAAAGTTTTTATAAGTTTAATTTGTAAAATGTGTTTCAGATTATGTATGGTGTCTTTCGTACTAATATATAAAACAGTAATTAAAATAAATGAGTTGTATAATTTTATTTTCAGAATAAAAATATCACGATTGAAATAACTAATGCCGATGAACACAATATTCTTAGTGCCGATAACATCTACGTCTACACATTACTTTGTACAAAGGAGGAATCCGTCGACAAAAATGTTACAGGAAAAATCACAATAGGAGAAAAGTAGGTAGATAATTAGATAAAAAGTGTTTGATTATGATCATTTAAAAAAATGTATTTGTGATTTCTAGGAGTAATGTATAAAGAGTTTGTATTATTTTCCTGTTTACTATATTAGAATGAGATTGTTTATTCGGTATTTGTTAGCCATTTGATTGTGATTTTAGAATTTTTCTGATTTCGGAATTTGTATTTGAGTTCCATTCACCGATTATTATTCATGATAGTTTAACATTATTCCGAAGAGTAGGAGTATGGAAGAGAAAAGAGGAGACACGACTGTCCTGTACTGGAAACAGCAGAACACACTCACAGAATGTAACAATCATTGCAAATCAGCCATAACAAACATCAGAGGACAAAGAAACACACAAACACTAACAGTTATCTAACAAACAATCAAGGCAAGCGCATCAACACAAGAAAAATACGGCACCAATACAGATCCGGTGCCAACTTTGGATGTTCATCCGATTATGAATAGCGAATGATGTAGTTGTCCGGATAACGTGCGCTTAAATCTCGAACTTATCATACACGTCTTCTTATATGTAGAGCTGTAGGATACACAAACAGAATTGATACCGTATGATGTCATATAATTCTGGACAGTAAAAAAAAAAACTATATACAAGGCTAGGGCAGTAGCAAAACAAAACAAAAAGACGGAAAGAATCGACGATCTGTGTAATCAGAATCTGAAAATAAGAATGTAATAAACGATCAAAAGATAGAATTAGCCTGAGCCGGAGAGGTGTCCAAGTCTGTCTTTCTGTCCGATTTAGTTGTACTAACATTTTTTGGGTAACGAATAAAGACGTTTAGTACCCGAAACATGCACGGCTGGTCCATGCTGTAAATTTATCAGGTTTTAAATGATGCTATTGAAGTTAAAGACGTTTAACATTGAGATGAAATTTCATACACATTTTGTTCTTGGATAGTTACTGAGCAAGTTTGTGTTTGGTTATGTTTGAAATTCTTTTGAAGGAGTTATGCCACCCGATGACTTACAAATTAAATTTGCCGGCCTTTGTTCTGCAATGGATAGATATATTGAAATTTGATACATAAGTTGGTCTCGGTCAGTTACAATTTGAATTTGGTCATTGTTGACCTATTTTACATGTGTTATAGTCTTTACATGTATTATGATCCTTGCTCTGTAGATATTGTTTTCATTTTCGAACATCGACAGCGGGTGCCAAGCAGGGGATGCTTACTCCTCCCTGGCACCTGGTCCCACCTTTAGCTCTTGCAATTCCGTCAATTCTTAATTTTGGTGCTCATTTGTGATGTCGAAGGGTTCCAACTCTATACCTTCTTGAAGAAAATTCCAAACCAATTTCCATGCACCAGACACGTGTTTCGAATATTAAATTCTCATCAGTGATGCATTCAGCGGAGCCATCATAAATAATTTCAGTTGCGCCCTCTTTAATTTTTTATAGTTAGATTTTTTCATTTACATTACAGAGAGTGCGCGGCTCCAAATTTCCTGTAGGGTCGATTCAGTAGCATATCCAAATAAAATCTATGTTCAAAATAGCATTGGAGGGATGGTGCTAAGATGTTAAACTCCTTTAATTTCGATGATATTTATCGGTGAAATGGCTAGTTTCCGAAATAGCAAAAAAAAAAAAAAATATATATATGATGTCACATTGATAAAAGGCTAAAACAATGCTTCTTTCAGGTGACAGAGCTTGAAAGAAGTAATTAATACACTTGACAAACATCAGGCCACGGGGAACGATTTTAACTGCTCCACACTGCAACGTGAAATAAGTGTCTATTTTAATAATGTCGAAGGGTTCCAACTCTATACCTTCTTGAAAAAAATTCCAAACCAATTTCCATGCACCAGACACGTGTTTCGAATATTAAATTCTCATCAGTGATGCTTTCAGCGGAGCCAACAAAAATAATTTCAGTAGCGCCCTCTTTAATTTTTTAAAGTTAGATTTTTTCATTTACATAACAGAGAGTGCGCGGCTCCAAATTTCATGTAGGGTCGATTCAGTAGCATATTCAAATAAAATCTATGTTCAAAATAGCATTGGAGGGATAGTGCTAAGATGTTAAACTCCTTTAATTTCGATGATATTTATCGGTGAAATGGCTAGTTTCCGAAATAGCAAAAAAATATATATGATGTCACATTGATAACAGGCCAAAACAATGCTTCTTTCAGGTGACAGAGCTTGAAAGAAGTAATTAATAAACTTGACAAACATCAGGACATGTGAGTGATGTTGAGATTGTTGTCAGGAATTTATTTATCTATATTTATATATTTGGACCTAGCAAATGTCGTGAATTTTCCGGTTTTTTTTCAGGATTTGTTTTCACTTTTATTGCAGATATGATTTTAATTCCTTTTCTTGATTATTCTATTTCATTTCAAGATATTTAAATATATACACAATTATTTGTTTACGAGGTGAATGTTAAACGTCTTCAAAAAGAAGAATTTTTCTTTTCTTTCTCAATTCGTACTGCTAACAGTACCTCAAATATTGATTGACTTCATGACTACAGAGCCAAAATCTTCTTGTAGATAATCAATTGCAATAGAATATATTTCTATATCTTCCTTGAATTTTACTTCAAAAACATTTAATTTGTTTTACAACTTTTAAAAATACGGAAGTGTTCAAATTCTATACCTTCTTGAAGAAAATTTCAAACCAATATTCATGCACCTGACACGTGTTTCGAATATTAAACAAACCAGTAACACAACTGATATTAATGTCAAACGTTGGCTCCCATATAAGACCCTTCGCCTAATCTGGGATTCGAATCCGGGACCTTAGAGATGAGAAGCGATCTGTTGCTTAGGTTCTATCATCAAATGGATTGTAATCAATTTCAAAATAAACATTGACCTTTTTTTGTACATTTACAATAAAATCAATCCTTAATTTAGAAAACGAAGATGTCATTCTAGAGTATTTGCTGCTTCATCTGCGCACCATTCTCCCAAAAACTCGCTTCTGTGCTTCCTGGATGATTTACCTAGTGAAGTAGAAGAGAATTACAATCACAGAGTTCTTTTTAAACATAGTCATGATAGTGATATGCTTTGTACAGTCAGAATCAATGCGGCAGTGATTTCAACCAAAAGGACTTTACTTACCTGTAATGATTAGTTTTCTTGTCTGTTCCTGTACTGGTCCTTTGTATTTTGGCTTTTATAGTCTGAGATGTACTTTGGCACTGTATTTGTGAGCGTTTGGTCTTCCTGTGTGTACTTGACATTTACTATCACATGTTTTAGACGCCTCACTGTCAGATCGTCTTCTTGAATCTTCAGGCCCTGGGTCGAACAACAATACATATATGAAATTGTTATCAAAGGAAACGAAAGATTGTGCCAAAATTTAATAGTGTATATACTGTTTTGAAGATCACATGTTACATCTTGAAAATACATTATGCAAGTTCTTAAAAATTATGATTTAAAAAAGAAACGTTTAAGAAAAATATGTAACATGTTTGACACTTTAATTTTGAAGAAGTGACCATTTACCTGTATTATGTATCATTACAGTTGACTATTCCTGCAAGTTTGATGGAAGCATAATGTATATGAATCAACTTATAAAGGTTTAAAATTGATTTGAACTTTATTTGAATTTTACGTTTTTCCTTTACACTCAGAATTGCAAATAGTAAAGAATACAGAAACTGAAATAATGACAAATATGGATAATGACCATATCCCTGTTTACAGCACAAAATCGATAACCCAGAAAATCAGAAACCGAAGGCATACAAAATCAGGATAAAACAGGAACCAAAGCAAACAAACAAAAACCTCCACCATATGAAAAGAAGCGAACTCCCGATATGAGCGTGAGACCAGGTGCCCAGGAAGAGTAAGCATCTCCTGCTTGCATGCAACACCCGTCGCTTCAATTCGGTAGAACTGTCACATCCGGTTACTTCCATTTTGGAAGATGTAGAGTAAAATCTTTGGTTGGATGGTTCAAATGGTCTATGACAGAATATCATCCACCATTCTGGAAAGTGGGACATCATAGTGTATGACGAGTTCCCCATATCGACCGTAGAACTTCCTCAGTGACGATGTTAGTCTGTCACAAACATATCCCTGACTGAGAAGCTTATCTGAAAGACGCCTAGCTCTCAGAACAAAATCCGTATATTTGGTACTTGCTCTGGCATAGCGTGTCGCCCTTAGTTTATCTGGTTCGCGTACACCAGTGATTGTCTTCAATCTAGGTGAACATGGCACTGGATGGATGAATGCATTTTTTGTAGAAAACGTTGGACCCATTGAATGTCTCCATATCTCCCTCAATCTACACCACCCACAATTAATAAGTACCTACCTAATACAATTCTATTCTATGAAGATTGTTGTTCCATTGTTTTGAAAATCTAAAGATTAATCATTCTGCTATCAATTCAAGTTAATATTTCGGCTAAATCTTTGTTTTATTATTTTGTGCAGTTTTTTCCCCCAAAATGTCAATTTTTCACATGAACATTTTCTAAAAATATTCTTAAAAATTTGCAATTTTTGCATAAAGATAAATAATGTAAATAATATAGTGAAATTTTTCATGCATTTAAAAGCTCAGAAGAGAAAATAATGGGATAAGCTTTTCATGAAATGTCTACTGTTTATACTACCTGGATACTTATTTATGATGGAAAGTGTAACTAAAAAGTCTATCCAGTTAACGTCACAAATATTCAATAGGCCTTTTTATTGGTAAAAAACATTGTGAGTTTTCTTCAAACATATTTTATCTTCAACAAACTCAAAACAGAAGTGCCCTTTGTCGCAGCTGTCTTGAGAAACATTTGCGAAGTTTGCAGTGGATTTTTTATTCAAGCAGCCCCTTTTGACCTTTCGATTGGACAATGCCATCAGAACTGCACACCAAGAACTGATTTTCCTTATCAATTAAGAAATTAATCTAATATTTTTTTTTCTGTTGATTCATGTATCACCCGAAAAATTGAACGGAAAACTGCATCAGTTATACGCCATTTTTTCCCGGGTGATACCTGCATCAACAGAAATATATAACATTCATTTTTTTTATCATTTTATACCCGCTACTTATGGAAAAGGAATGCTGTCTTGAATCTAATAGCAAGCAAATTACTCACTACATTTCGTATGTGTGTTGGGTTTCGCAGTGATACTACTGCCTCCAAAGGCAAAAACAAGTTATGGCAGCCGCCTTGATTCAAACAGTGAACGATCGTGTCTCCAGTCATTTGGAATAAGGACCATTTTAAGAAAATCCATCATGCACAGTTGTTTATTAAGTAAGTTAAAACAGAAATGGATCCCTTGAAATGTTAAGCAAACATCAACAAATTGTATTCTTAGCTGCGAGTTTATTTGCGCTTGAGGGAATCCCCGTTCTAAAAAAAAGTGTTATAAATAGTCCTCCATAAAAATTCTGTTGATCGATGTATATGTGTAGCCAATCAGAATCTTCGTTGCTAGAAAATAACAATGTGAATTAAAGCGTATACATCCTTGCCTTCTTCTTTCTTTCTCTGTACATATTCTTTTATTGTTACTTCCTCCTGCTGAAGTCCCCTTCTTGTATGTATTTATTTCTACTAGTTTTTTTTATAAAGCAGTCTTGTCACAATAGGTTTAAATTACTTTTTATGTTGCGGCCCGATGTGTAACACACCTCTTCCTATCCTCTTCCCATGTTGGGGCTGCATTCTAGCATTTCTCTCTATTTCTTCTATCCTTGTGTGACTGATGTTGAGGAGGGAAGACACATGGTTTTCACATTCTAGAATGCGTCGAAGAAACGATCAACCGAAATTGATCGAACTTGGCTACATGTGCCCTCGGGGACTCCTGGTCCACCAGCAGTGATACTCACCAAGTGGTAAAAATATATACGTCTTCAAATTGAATAGCATCATTTAAGAACAGACAAATTGGCAACATGGACCAGACATGCACGTTTCGGGTACTTAACCCTCGTCAGTGATCCTCAAATCTAAACAATGTAATATACCAAAAAAGTATGAAAGTTACTATGTCGAAAAAGCGTACCGAAAGACGTAGCAGAATGGATGGGATATGATGCTACAGGACCCACGTTTTAGAAATTTCAAGAAATTTTGATAACAGAAATTTAAGAATGCGTCGAAGAAACGATCAACCGAAATTGATCGAACTTGGCTACATGTGCCCTCGGGGACTCCTGGTCCACCAGCAGTGACACTCACCAAGTTGTAAAAATATAAACGTCTTCAAATTGAATAGCATCATTTAAGAGCAGAGAAATTGGCAACATGGACCAGACATGCACGTTTCGGGTACTTATGATGATGACATCTGTAAGGATATCTCGATCTATCCTCTCCATTTCTGACTGTTTCTTAAATCTTATTCTCTACTCATCCATACCTGTCATCAAATCTGTCTAATGTCTGTATAGATACTTTCTCTGATACATCTGGTAATGTGTCTGCAGTCTCACTCTCATCTATAAGTGTGTTACACTGCAATTTTCATGGAGTCCGAAGACATGATAAACATGATTTTGGACGTCACAACGAAGTTTCTTAATAACCAAAGCTCTATCACACTCCTTTGATCTTATCATGATAGCACACGCGTACCATTTTACACACTTGGTTAACCTAAAAATGACCTTTTGACTTTTCTCTTATCAAAAAGTTTGAAATTTCTAAAACGTCCTGTAGCACCATATCACATCCACCCAGCTACGTCCTTTTATACGTTTCTTGGCATAATAACTTTCACATTCTTCGGCCATATTACATTTTTTAGAAGGTGGAGCACTGATGAGGGTTAAATACCCGAAACGTGCATGTCAGGTCCATGCTGAAATGTATCTGATCTTAAATGATGCTTTTGAATTTGAAAAAAACGTTTAACATTTGTACCACTTGGTGAGTGTCACTACTGGTAGATCAGGAGTCTCCGAGGGCACATGTAGACCAGACTGATCAACTTCGGTTGATCGTTCTTCAAAGCATTTTAAAATCTCTGTTATCTTTTATATTTTCTTTTATGTCAAGGTTTCCGCTTTCATAAACTAGATACGATTTTCTGGAAATTTTACAAAAATTACAGTCAACTTCTTTAAAAATTCGGATCCATACACGCAGCAGAGTACATTACTTCGGGTATTACACAACCTGTCTTTTATGGTGTTATGATAAACAAAATAAAAAGGATCAAAGTTAGGCAGCATAACCATCGAAAATGCGTCAAAATCATCAAATGCCTTTTATACCGTGGATATGATCCTAATGTCACCAGTCGGACATTAGGCTTGGTACTTGACCAATCTACAGTCTTGTACAAGCGCATCCTTGAGACTTGCACTCTGACTGCTGTGATGACGGGACTCCATGATGAGCCCTGTCCAAACCTCTGTAGAGAAGACAGGGCCCCGGCAACCTGCTCTCTCTGAATGTCAGTCGGACTCCTCGGGTGATTACATACATGAGTTCGCTACAGCCGGCAGTGCACGGACTGTATTACGCACGCCCTCTTTTTATATCAATTTACATATCCATCTATGTTGCTGGGGCCCCTACGCTTTGCGGTCTTGTTTGTGTGAGATCATATAACAATGAGGAGGTTGTTTTACATCACAACTGTACGTTCTTTGAGACCTCTGGGTAATTGGAGAAGTGAGAGGGTTGTGCGCACGTAATCCAGGAGAACCACACCATTTGCTACTTGCGTGACAAATGTCCGTCTTAAGTCGGCACCGGTTGCCCATTGGTCTCGTCGGTTTATGCGTAGTCTTTTGTGTTTGATGATTACATGTCGTATGTCTCTTTTCCGTCTCATAGTATGCTCGTCTTTTGTGTTTTCGCATCGGATGTTTTGCTGTTTGTGCTGCATCATGGTCTTGTCAGAGATCCCCTCCCTTCTTAGTTAAAAGGTAGAAGCAAACAGTGGTTTAGGGGACTAGATTGAGGGACCTGGGAGACAGCATCTTTGATTGACAACAGTGATTACAGACATATGTAATATTATTCAATCTGTAATGTCAAAGAGTTTTTTATAAAGGGCTGACCATAACGTAGCATGTATAAAATGTTGCCGTTAAGTGTTTACAAGAAATAAATACCTTAAAATTGTCTTTCTTGTTGCATGGTCTTAGTTGTAGGCGGTAATTAACACCTTTCCAAACGGTGCAATATTTTCATTTATGAAGCAATGATTGAATAGAATATTGAATTAATCGATTGTTAGATTGACTGAGCACGTTTCGGGTTCTTGGTTAGTACCAGACGTGCATGTCTGGTCCATGCTGCAAATTTTTCTGTTCTTAAATGATGCAATTGAATTTTAAGACGTTTAACAGTTTACTGTCCTTTACTGACCTGAAGTCATGAAAATACAACATGACAAAGATGGACACGAATGTTTCAGTAAGGAAGGAAGGGATCTCCAACAACACTAGGTTGCAGCACCCACAGCCAAACCCCAAAACACCCAATGCAAAAAACACAGAACAGTCACCTACAGAAAGAGACACAAAAGGGAAAAGGAACACTAACTCACACCATAGAAACATTAAACATAAAAGGCCACACATAAACCAGCGAGACCAATGGGCAACCGGTGCCGACTTAGATAGGCCATCTGCCACGTAAGTAGCAGACGGTGTGGTTATCCTGGATTACTTGAGCACAACCCTCCCACTATTCCGATTTCCAAGAGGTCTCGAAGAACGTACAATCATGTTGTTAAACAACCTCCTCACTGTCGGACGACCACACACAAACAAGACCGTAAAACGTAGGGGTCTAAGCAACACTGATGAATATGTTAAATTAATGGATATAAAAAGAGGACATGCGTAACACAGTCCGTGCTCTGCCGGCTGTAGCGAGCTCATACATGTTATCACCCGAGGAGTCCGACTGAGATTCAGAGAGGACAAATGGTCGGGGCAAACACTAAAATCGCTTTACATTCCGATTCTGAAAATAAGTACACTGAAACAGATATTATTCAGATGTTAAACTTTTTGATCGACAACATTTTTGTGGTGTTTGGAGGAAAGGTCTTCCAGAAATTTGTCGGAATTCCAATGGGGACCAATTGCGCCCCACTCCTTGCCGACATTTTCCTTTACTCGTACGAAGCTGAATTCATTCAATCTTTGGTCTCTGAAGGGAAAAGATACTTAGCTTCTGACTTCAACTTCACATACAGATACATAGACGAAGGGTTGTCCATCAATAATCCAAAACTCGCGGATTATCTGAGCAGTATCTATCCTTCAGAGCTTGAAGTCAAAGAAACTACAGAGACAAATAATTCAGCATCCTATTTGGACATAATGTTGTCCTACGACACTGATGGTCACATGAACACCTCACTCTATGACAAACGTGACGACTTCAATTTCAGCATTACAAACTTTACCTTTCTGAGTAGCAACATACCTTCATCGCCAGCTTATGGCGTGTTCATATCTCAGTTGATACGCTATGCCAGAGCAAGTACCAAATATACGGATTTTGTTCTGAGAGCTAGGCGTCTTTCAGAGAAGCTTCTCAGTCAGGGATATGTTTGTGACCGACTAACATCGTCACTGAGGAAGTTCAACGGTCGATATGGGGAACTCGTCATACACTATGATGTCCCACTCTCCAGAATGGTGGATGATATTCTGTCATAGACCATTTGAACCATCCAACCAAAGATTGTACTCTATGTCTTCCGAAATGAAAGTAACCGGATGTGACATTTCTACCAAATTGAAGCGGCGGGTGTTGCATGCAAGCAGGAGATGCTTACTCTTCCTGGGCACCAGGTCTCACTCCCATATCGGGAGTTTGCTTCTTTTCATATGGTGGAGGTTTTTGTTTGTTTGCTTTGGTTCCTGTTTTATCCTGATTTTGTATGCCTTCGGTTTCTGATTTTCTGAATTATAGATTTTGTGCTGTATACAGGGATATGGTCATTATCCATATTTGTCATTGCCATAAGATAAGAAAAACAATTCCGCGATTTACATGTTTGAACTTCTTTTTACCTCTGTCACAGGCGGATATAGATTTTTTTTTCAGGAGTTGGGTCAAGTCCGTAAGGGAATGGGTTCAACCTATAACTTTGATATGCGTAAAAAATGGAAATCGCGATTATTTGGGGATGGGGAAGGGGCTGTTCCTGATTCAATACCTCCCACCCCCTCCAGATCTGCGAATTTTAAAATGAATCGATATGCAATGGATGAGCTTCCAACAATACCAGAAGTTTCTTAATAACCAAAGCTCTATCACATCCCTTTGATCTTACCATGATAGCACATGCGCACCATTTTACACACATGGTAAACCTAAAAATAACCTGTTGACTTTTCTTTTATCAAAAAAGTTTGAAATTTCTAAAACGTGGGTCACCATATCACACCCACCCGCCTACGTATTTTGATACGTTTTTGGACATAATAACTTTCACACTCTTTGGCCATATTGCATTGTTTAGATTGAGGATCACTGATGAGGGTTAAGTACCCAAAACGTGCATGTCTGGTCCATGCTGCAAATATATCTGTTCTTAAATGATGCTATTGAATTTGTAGACGTTTAACATTTGATATTGTTATGTAATTATATTACATTTCTATGAGTATTGATAAACAAAGAACGAACATCAGGAATAGCTATTTCAAAATAGTGTATTCTCAGATGGCCAAAGAAAGTTCAGGTTCTGAAGATAGAAAAGATGAAGATATGAAGCAGTGATCTTACAAACTATTTGTCAACAATGAATCTCATAGAAAAAAAATTTAAATCATACAGTTCCGTAGGTAGTGACTATATCTCACATTTGGGCAATACTTTCATCAGGATGATAAAGGATTATTTATACTTATTCTACATTTTTCGTAATACTGATCCGACCTCAAATGTATGGAACATCTGAAAGTTGAAATTTTCTCCTAAATGAGATATTCCTTAGATTACAAAGCATTTGAATGTGGAAGACTAATTCTTAAAAGGTTCCAAATTTCAGCAGTTACTATTTCATAATTTTTCTCTACGTAGACTACAATGTTATTATAGACGGTTTATTTTTGCGTACTCGTTATTATGATGGTATCATCATTAATTATATGGTGATTGTCAGGACCTGCGACGAAAAATCTAGTTGTTGAATTAATTGATTTCCTTTCATTATTCCAGATCTCTAGCAGAGATACAGGGCCATGAGGAAACAAAGATGAAACCACTTACACTAAATATGGCTGTGGATCCAAGTAATAATATTTACATCGGTCAAACTTTGAAAGTGAAGATCAAATCGTCAGGTATTTTCAGCATGTTCAGTCCTTTCTCGTTTTCTTTTGGAACAAAAAGACATAAAACTTTGATCTACCAATTGAGACATCCATATCTTTATTCTGCGAATTTAAATTTACGCCTAAAATGATCACATAGCAGTCATGAAGGTATCAGGGTTGGTAGTTATATATAGGCCGTAGTGTGACAAAGCTTTCGAATGTTTCTAACCTATAAAAGTACAATTTAGTAACACGTTTAGACATACAAACCAAAAAGAGGAACAGTCAAAATACAGTACAAATTGAAAATCTACCCTATTAAAGAAACGGGGTTATCCTGTTCTAACCAGTAGCACGCACGCTGATGGGATATAATTTTGAAAATAGACTTCGGGTTGAATCGGGTACATGTAAGGTGTCCTGACGACGAGTGATTTTTTTGTGTGTGTTTTTTTTTTTTTTGTCCTGGATTTTTCGTATTTGTCCTGGATTATGTGTGTTCGTTTGGAAATCGGCAGAACTTCATATTTTCAGACAATTAACGGACGTCATGAGATACGTGTATTTGCATTACACATTGTTAATGCATTATTCATGTTCTCGTTGTTTAAACAGACTAGGTTCAAATATTCTAACATGATAACTTGTGGCGGTTCAACATGCCAATACTAAACATATTTTTCTAGAGTGATAAAACAGCAATACAAAGCAGAAAACCAAGATTTTTTTATAGATGTCCTGACTTTTTTGTGTTTTGACCTGCATTGTTTGTGTTTACTGTCCTGGTTCATATATTTCTTTAACATTCAAACAGTCTTTAACTAACACTTTAGGGATCTTGTCATGAAAGTAGCTCCACTTTCATATGGAACCTTATCTTGGGAACCTTGTTTGTGACAAAAATCACTGTATATTTGTTTTCATGTCTGTACTCTGATGATATATGACATCATTTGAAAGTAGTATTGATCATGAGTGTATTGTCCACTAAGTCACATGTTCTTTGGAGCGTTACCTCAGAGTGAAAAAGGCTAACTGTCCATACACGTTAGACTAAAGAGACCAACATGTATTAGGTTAATGGTGGGTTGCGCCCACAAATTCCGGATAAATGCACCATTTGTTGTAAATAATACAGGTGAAGACTGTCCGAAGACGCCAGGAGCGTAGCCAGAGCAGTGTTGAAACGTAGATACAAAGAATACCTTGTGTTTTCTAAAAACTATGAAAAGAGATACATGTATCTGAAATTCTGAATGCATAGAAATAATAATGTATAGGATAAAAATATATCTAATTGATATCTAAGTGTATCGGAAATTACATTGAGCAAAGCGTGCAAATCATTAAAGCCGTTTTTATTTTTATTCGTTTTGCTTTTCCGCACATGGTCTTGAAGTCAAGTCCAAAATGGACAATTCAAGACTCATTGTATTCGTGAAAATGATTTTTATTTGACGATTAACTCAGTTTAGACAGCTTATAATGTCCTATGGCATTTTAGAAATAAGGTCTTGATATTTGAACTGGTCATATGCAGTTTTAAACAAAAGCCCGGAGTTACTTGTAAGATGCGCAAGCATAGATAAGTCACATGAAACGGTTTCTTAGTCAATGTAAGAAGATCGAATCATTTTAATCGATGGCATAATTAAAAGGGGGCGTGGGGGTATCGGACCAATCGGATTGATGTGATTTTGTTTTCCATAGATACACAATTAAAACGGAGAAAAGAACAATTTAAACACAACAATGTTTTAAAACATGTATGGAAGAAATAAATATCTACAAATTTAATTAAAAGTATATTTGACAACCTTTGTGCATTCAGAGAGAAGCAAGCTTCTCGGTCCGTTCTCGATATCATGATGTAAACATATGCCTGTTAAAGATGGGAGATGAAATATTTGGCCTACAGAACGTATGATGTTTTCCACCGTGTAACGGAGCTGTTAAGATAAGGCGTAAAATCAGCCCTGAAAAGTGGAATTTTGAAAATTGAAATTTCAAGAACCTTTTTTGGTAAAATGTATACTTATACGGCATCCCATCAGAATATGAAGTTATTTTTTATCTGTTTTGCATAATATTGCTAATTTTTAGGTCAAAACTTATCTTTTTCCCATAGAAATCAATAGAAAACGGAAAAGTTTTATTGAACATTGTTCCCCCCGGATATACAGAAAGCCACTTTTACTGGAGATGTGTATCCCTGATACAAATTTTTTGGCAAAGTGGGGTTCTGTATCTCCGGGGGGAACACTACCCCAGAGACGAAAAACTAAATATGGAAAGGGGGGTGCATTTTATAAGAATCGATCTTTTTGACCATTAAATATAGCCCATTTGACTATTTTTCCTCTTTAATCAATCAAATATTGTGTACTCGATATGATTGAATGAAAGATACAAGAATTAGAAACGAAATAAGCAAGAGTGATGTTCATTTCTCCGTCAATGTGTATTTCGCGCTAAAGGGCTTACATTGTAGCCATTGAATGAAGAATAAGACCGTATTTTAAGTTCCGGATTTCATTATTTACCGATTAAAGGAGGTAGAACGTTCGAAATCTATTTCTGATACATAATGTAGACATATTTGATGTCTTTTAGCTTATATTTATCCATTTTAGATAAAATATTCAAATATGTATACGTTTTTTGTCGATATAATCGGATTTTCTATCCGAGCACCCCTACCTCTTTCGACCTTAATTTTACAACCTTAAGAGTTCCTTAACATAATGTAAAACATGTAAAAGGTCTGCAAATACATTATATTTCAATAATGATTCATGTTTTTCTGTGTACGATTCGCCATACGGAAGAAATAAGTCACGGGATTCAGGGCTAAATACGGCCCTTATCTTAACAGCTCCTTTTTGTTGTTTACATAATGAAAATCAATACAGGATGCAAAGCTGGTACTGACTGTCTTATCTAAAAAATAATTTGATGCTAAATATATACCCTGTTAATAATGTCTATGATCTTCATGGCATCTTTGTTCTCCCGGCGAATTGATGCTGTGCATCAATAGTTTTCTTTTTCTAAATTGTAAAGATTTAGAAATATTCTTCCACGTTCTTGATATTTGTCAAAACGAAAATATTTTGTTGAAATTCAATGAAAGATTCAGAAGGCGGTGATCCAGTTTTTTTTATCTGTTCGATGTCTTTTCCCTATATATTACAGTCTAATTATTGATAACCGTTCGTTTGATCGAATAATCATATAAAGGTCCGGGGGAGGGGGTGGGAAACTAACCTCCCGCGATTGGGGTTTCAACAGATTTACCTTGCATATTTTGAATTTGATATGTGAGTTTTATTTTACGTTAACTTACGTCTTCATTTTACTTTTTTTCTTAAAACGTTAATAAATGGGCCGTTTCACAATGCAAGAACAAAATTGATTCTATTGATTTCCGAGCTTAGTCTTACATTAACAGTAACTTAGATTTATAGAAGAGGAGGACAGTTGGGCCGCCCAATCACCGTATTTCATACTTGATTGCATGCTTATGATTCTTCAGCTCACTTTGCATTATTTTTTCTTTGCTCTGCTTGAATGGATCACTAGCGAATCAAGAGGAGTCGTGTTGGTCACTATCCCCTCCTTTGACAGTTAATTTTTTTTGCAAATGTCAAAAAATATTATATCATTATGTATATTAAAAAACGTGTAAGAAATATGAAAGAACATGTTCTTCAGGTGTACAAAGTTTAAATAATAAAAATAGTATTAAAATGAATTTTCAAAATGAGAATTTCTAAAATAACAACCCCCCCCCAAAACAAACAAACAAAAACCGCTATTTTAAGCCACAAAATGTAATTGACCTTTGACCCCTAACCTTAAAATAACAGTAGGTTCTTTGACTTGATAAAGTCAAACCACATAATAAAGTCCTAGGGCTCGGAACCATTATAAGTTCAAGGTCCATAACTCTTCAAGAAAGCAAGCTTAAACTGGATCTGTAATTTTTTATCATAAAGTCATACATGTATACAAAGTTTCAATTCTATAGCTGCAAAGGCTGCGAGGAAAGCAAAAAACAAGCAAACAAACAAACAAACAAACAAACAAACAAAAAATGTATTATTGTTAAAACTTCTATGGTCAAGGGTCATAACACTGCTAAAATAACCTCGACTGGTCTGAAACTGGAAGTGGATCTTGTATTGATTACAATGAAGGTATACATCAACTTTCAATATAATAGCTGTAAAAGCTGCGAAAAAAGTCCAAAAACTAAAATTGTTGAAAATTTCTGTATTCAAGGTTCTTAATTCCGCAAAAATAGATTATTTTTTTCGAAGCTCAAACTAGATCTGTCATTCATTACTATGAAGGCATATATCAAGTTTCAATTCAATAGCTGTAAAGGCATCGATAAAAAGTCTGGAAACTGTAAAATTGCTGAAAATTTCTATATTCAAGGGCCATAACTCCACATAAAATTTGCAATTTTTCCAAACTTTGAACTAGATCTTACACCACTTGATATCAATTTTTCCGAAACCCGAACTTGATCTGTCATTCATGAAGGCATATATCAAGTTTCAATTCAATAGCTGTAAAAGCTTCGATAAAAAGTCTGGTAACTGTAAATTGAAAAAAAATTCCTATATTCAAGGGCCATAACACCAATAACAATTGGTCAATTTTTCCAAAATTTGAGCTAGATCATACGCCACTTGATATCAAGTAATATGCCAAGGCTCAATTTAATATTTTGAAAGGCATCAGAAAAAAGTATTGAAATCTTTACCTCGGATGGATGGACGGACGGACGGACGTACACACAGCAGACGGACGGACAGCGCCAGAACGTAATACGTTCTGTCTTATGACGGGCGTATAAAAATGAAAGTTGCAGCAGCTGAATAGAATGTGCACTTCCAGAATGGTGGATGATATTCTGTCATAGACCATTTGAACCATCCAACCAAAGATTATACTCTATATCTTCCAAAATGGAAGTAACCGGATGTGACAGTTCTACCGAATTGAAGCGACGGGTGTTGCATGCAAGCAGGAGATGCTTACTCTTCCTGGGCACCTGGTCTCACTCTCATTTCGGGAGTTCGCTTCTTTTCATATGGTGGAGGTTTTTGTTTGTTTGCTTTGGTTCCTGTTTTATCCTGATTTTGTATGCCTTCGGTTTCTGATTTTCTGGGTTATCGATTTTGTGCTGTAAACAGGGATATGGTCATTATCCATATTTGTCATTTTTACCACTGTCCATGTGTCACTGCTGGTGGACAAATTGTCCCCGAGGGCACTTGTCGGGCAGTCTTTTGCTTAAATGGATAGAACTCAAGAGACCTACAAAGTGGCTGGGGCTTCGCCCACAATAAAAAGGCCCCAACCTGTTGTGTCTACGGACACATACGCAACAGGTAACTTAGGTGTCCCTAGAATTAGTTTACACGACATTAGACAAGAAACATTTGTAGTAAGTAACAACCATGAGTTTTGGTATAAACATGCAGATGGGTATATTAAAGTCAAGCCCTGTAAGATTGAAGTGGTCGATATACTAAAAGAGCACCAATTTTCACCAAGCGATTGCTCAATTTCTAAGTGCGGCATGAAGAACTGCAAAACTTGTAACATCCTAATAACAGACACTTCTTTCTCAAGTAATCTCACAAAACAAACATTTAACACGCATAGTTTTGAACACCTTAACTGCATGACATCTAATGTTGTGTACGGAATAGAGTGCTCACTTTGTGGATTGATTTATGTGGGTGAAACCAAAGGTCAGCTCCGAAAAAGAATGTCAGGACACCGGTCAAAAATAAATAATAAAGGAAGTCAACTCCTTTATCGACATTTTGACCAGGCGGATCATTCTGTTTTATCTATGAGAGTCAGAATCCTGGAGAAAATATATCACCCCACAAACAATCCCAATTTGAGCACACCTTTCCGTCGCAACAGAGAAGAGTTCTGGATAAAAAATCTTAACACTGCAGCGCCCTATGGGTGCAACGATAACATCAGCACTATAGGAAACTTAACAAGTCCCGGTTGTCAATCGGTAAATGTGACTAGCTTATTCAACAGACCACAAAAAAAGACCTCGAAGTCATGGCATTCGAAAATATGATAGGCCTGAGATACATAGTTTCTCCTTCGATGACTTGGTTCCATTTTTGAATGAGCCTCTAGACCTGCATTATATTCGTACCAAATTATACTCTGTTCCTTTACGGAAGTTACACGAAATCTACGATTATACGAAGGACCTCGCATATACCGATACACGTTCCCCAGAATACAGACTACAAGGAGTTATCTTGGACATTTCTACTTTTCGTTTATTTCAAGCAGTTAGATCAGATAAATCAGAGGAGAAAACAAACCGCCCTTTCATTAAAGTAAGATTTGCAAACAAAGGTATTGATAACTTGAATCTTGGTCAAATTTTGAATCACAAAACTGTCACAGAAAAAATCCCACCATATTTCAAAAGAAAAGAAACTCCTTGTATTTCCTATAGCTACACACCAATAGTTGCATCTAAAATTTACAATTACAAACGATTCCTGCAGTGTATTGATTTAAGTAATCCCTCACTACATCCACTTCCCTGCGAATGTTCTTCATCGGATTTAAACTACTCTCCTTGTGGACACGTTATTACTGGTGACCTTAGTATAGTCAAGAACGACAAGTTGAGAGCATTTGTTAATAAAGGGTCCCAAATACAGAGAAAGTATTTCCTTTACATGGAACCAAAATGTCAAAATTATCATGGACTCTTGTGAGGAATATGCAAGACGTTGGGCAAAGAAGGAGGATGTACAGCTCGACACCCTTTCCGAATGGATAAAATCAATCAGAGGGTTACTTTTATCTAGAATTAACCGATTAAAATCAACTATGAACACCAGATTCGTGTCTATATTTAAAGACTCTGATGTTATCAAAGAGCTTACCTACCTCCAAGAACATTATGTCATCACACCAGCGGACAAAGCCTCAAATGATTACACATTTACTTGCAAAAAGTACTATTTCGACAGTCTAATTAAAGAGTTGGGTTTAAATTCGACACCCGGAAATCCCACTTACACCCCAACAAACCTTTCTGCCTCTGAAATAATAGATAACCACAAGTCAGTTCTTGCTTCCTTTGGCTTCGACACTACCAATTTAGATTTAGATTTACCATACTTATACTGCATACCTAAAATGCATAAGAATCCGTACAAACAACGTTTCATCGCTGGTTCCTCAAAATGTTCTACCAAATCTGTATCGATCTTACTCACCAAAGTTTTATCTGAAATAAAATCTGGGCTTCAAAAATATTGTTCGACATTATATTCTCGCAATGGTATCAACCAGATGTGGATTTTAAAGAATTCGAAGGAACTTTTAGAACATCTGAAATCCACTCATTTAAGTAGAGTCCATTCGATCAAAGCCTTTGATTTTTCGACACTTTACACTACAATTCCACATTCTAAATTGAAAGAAAGACTCGCAAAAATTATAAGTAATGCGTTTACAAGTAAGAACGGTAATCGCAAATACAAATTTATTGTTGTAAACTATGACAAAACCTACTTTGTAAAAGAAAAGTCCGATTCTGAAAATAAGTACAATGAAACAGACATTATTCAGATGTTAAACTTTCTGATCGACAACATATTTGTGGTGTTTGGGGGAAAGGTCTTCCAGCAAATTGTCGGAATTCCAATGGGGACCAATTGTGCCCCACTCCTTGCCGACATTTTCCTTTACTCGTACGAAGCTGAATTCATTCAATCTTTGGTCTCTGAAGGGAAAAGATACTTAGCTTCTGACTTCAACTTCACTTACAGATACATAGACGATGTGTTGTCAATCAATAATCCAAAATTCGCGGATTACCTGAGCAGTATCTATTCTTCGGAGCTTGAAGTCAAAGAAACTACAGAGACAAATAATTCAGCATCCTATTTGGACATAATGTTGTCCTACGACACTGATGGTCACATGAACACCTCACTCTATGACAAACGTGACGACTTCAATTTCAGCATTACAAGCTTTCCTTTTCTGAGTAGCAACATCCCTTCATTTGCTGCTTATGGCGTGTTCATATCTCAGTTGATACGCTATGCCAGAGCAAGTACCAAATATACGGATTTTGTTCTGAGAGCTAGGCGTCTTTCAGAGAAGCTTCTCAGTCAGGGATATGTTTGTGACCGACTAACATCGTCACTGAGGAAGTTCTACGGTCGATATGGGGAACTCGTCATACGCTATGATGTCCCACTTTCCAGAATGGTGGATGATATTCTGTCATAGACCATTTGAACCATCCAACCAAAGATTATACTCTATATCTTCCAAAATGGAAGTAACCGGATGTGACAGTTCTACCGAATTGAAGCGACGGGTGTTGCATGCAAGCAGGAGATGCTTACTCTTCCTGGGCACCTGGTCTCACTCTCATTTCGGGAGTTCGCTTCTTTTCATATGGTGGAGGTTTTTGTTTGTTTGCTTTGGTTCCTGTTTTATCCTGATTTTGTATGCCTTCGGTTTCTGATTTTGTGCTGTAAACAGGGATATGGTCATTATCCATATTTGTCACTCAAAGCTACAAAACTAACAAAAGAATTGTGAAAAATTTCATGACTCGGCGGTCACAAATAATGTTATATTATCATCATTTAACTGAAGGGTTCCATTTTTATTGGAAATTTACGTGATGTCTTGGGCTCTGAATATAAACTTTTCTTTGTTAATTTTATTTAAAGAAAACTCTCCCCTTTTAAAGTCTATCAGATATAAAAACATAAATAAATTTGGAAATACATATGCTGGTGACGTAAATATCATTTAAATTCCATTGTTATTATTAAGTAACGACGATTCTCACTGGCCAAGAAATTCTGTTGATTTAAGGAATCAATGAAATATTTTTTGGTTGATCGAGGTATCAACACTAAAATTGAGAGAGATGCATAAGTTTTCCCTCAATTTTTGGTATTGATACCTTGATCAACTTCCACAAATGCTCCCCATAGGGAAATAATGAACCCTGATGATTTTCAAGGTCAAGGGGCAAAGGTCAAGGTAACTGTGGACTTAGGCTTAATATCCTTGATAACAACATAGAAGACATAGCAATCACCATAGAAATATCAAACCTTCCACAAATGTTCTCTAAAGGGAAAGGATCAAGCCTTCAAGATCTCTCCCCGGGCACCTGGTCTCACTTCGGAATTTTATTCATTCCGAGGTTCACAACCGTTCTTATGGAAAATCTAATGATTTTGCCTTGCCTTCCCGACTTTGAGACTGAATAACTTACGAATTTTGCAAATGGAATTTATGGGCAAATATCAACCATCTGCTTAACATTGCAGCCTATAGGAAGTAAAATTCAGAATGTAAATGTTATTTGTTGTAATGCGAATTGGAGCATGGTCCTTTTAAAGCATTTTTTTCGAATTTTTTAAACGCAAATCAATCACCTTTCCTTGTTTTATAATGCGGGATCTTTTGTAACGATTTTTAGACAAATTTGACGATTTTTGTAAAGAATTTCCATTTCTATAAGGAAACCACTAAAAAATTTGAGCTGATTCTTGATACCACAAAATACCACTTATTTCTCCTTTATTATTGTTATTTTTTGCTAGTCGTTGCTTGTCGCACAAACAATATACAGCTTTTGAACTAAAGTAAAATGACTTGAGTAGAGAAAAAATCTAACAAGTAGAAGGCAAAATAGGTAATGATTTAAGGAGGCCGAGTTCGGTTTCATATCTCAAAAACTATAATAGAAAAATTGATTATTTTTAAACGAATTATTACTTTCTTAATTATTCACATTTTGACAGATTTCTAGAAAAATCGACCAATTGTTATACTTGTAGGGGCCGTCTCAAAATAACGCCTATTTTACTATGGGGGTATATGGGAATCAATCGATTTTTCCTAGAAAATGCCAATTTTCAAGAATAATAGAGATTTGATTGAAATTGCAACATTACTTTATGAATGATTAACACAATATATTGACAAGAAAAAAATTGACCGATTGTTATGCAATTGGGGGCATTTCAAAGTATGAAAATATATCAAAACTGTAAAATTTTGATAGAAAATGTTGAAAGCGGCAAGAAAAAATAATGAATTTTCCTCAAAATGCTGTACCAGTATTCGATATTTGTAAACCCTCATTTCTAGCTTCAAATTATGAAACACAAATGTAAAGAAGAAAATTATGTGAGGAAGGGTGGGGGTAATCTCGAAAAAATAAATCAAATGTGAGCCTAATAAGGGTCTTCATGAGTTATCATAATTCAAAAACCACAATAAAAAAATAAATTCCTTTATTACTTCATATGACGTTCTAAAATCAAATGGTAATCATTTTGAGAGATTTTCAGAAAAAAATCCTTCGTCCAGATTACTTGCACGGGCCGTTTAAAAAAAATGCGTAATTTACAATTGGTGCAAGAACTTTGACGTCACGCACCGAAAATAACATTCGTCCAAACCGCAACGTGTAAAACAGCAGTTATGCTGCAGGACAGGGATGCTGTATTTAATGTTTGATTCTTTTCTTTAAGTTGAATAAATTTAGAAAATAAAGATATATATAATGTTTTAATTAAATAATGTATATATGGATTTGAGTGTAAAATAAAACGGGAAAAGATTCCCCGAGAGACGTCAAAAGCAGCTAGAACGCAACGAAACATGTAGAAGTGATTAATCATTCTTTTCGTATATTCATATCTCTCTTATAGATGACGATGACATACATTTGATATCATCACATGAAGTTGACAGAGAGGGAGAGAGAGAGGGGGGGGGGGCAGAGTCCTTTTTTTATTTTCTTCTTTAATTTTTTCTAAAGGTTTCGTTTCGTTTCGATTTGTTTCGTTTCGTTTTTGCTTCGTTTCGCACTTTACAGGGACCCAAATTTCAGTCGTTATGAATTTATTAAAAAAATTGTACATAAACGAATTATATGTTCTTTTTATCTACAACATGGAAACAGAGTCAAACAATTGCAGTGAATATTTGTTACTGGTTTATTTACTTTAAATATCATCCATTTTAGATCGTCTTTTGGTGTTCATTTACTGAAGAAACTTATTTTGTGACCGGAGAGTTCCCTCATCTAAATATGCATGATTGTATATTATATTATCTGTATCATTTCTCATTAATTCTTAATTTCATGTTTACATGCATACATTTACTACGAACGCAAACATAGAACATTGTAGAACGGGCACATGAAACAAAAAAAAGGGGGGGGGGACTCTGGTCAAGCATTATTTGCCCTTTTCATTTATATAATAATTGCTGTTGTCAGTTTTGCACCCCGCCCTCAATTTATTTTACTTTATTTATTATTATTTTTGTGTGAGGGTGTGTGTGCGAGTGTGTGAAAAAAGCTCACATCTAGCTCCATGAATCAATTTAGAGATACGGAAACAAGAAAAAGAGAGAGAAAAAGGTAATCGTAAGCGTTTTCAATATTGACGTTACAGGTCAAGAAATGAACGTCATTCATCTCGCTCGTTCTCGATAATGCATACAATTACCTGTAGAATGGTTACATCTTTGAACAAAGCAGAGTAGATACTAAAATTCACTCGCTCAAAGTTTTCAAACAGGGAAACTTTATTCGATAACATTTCCGTGCAAAGTACGAAGGTTTACAAAATTGCAGAAAATTCTTATAATCAAAGATAATTCGAGATATTAAACTTGAAATTTCTAATTCATTATATCGCTAAAATCTGCAAGAAATTTCCTGTTCGGTCGTCAAAAAAAAGTTTCCTGTTTGATTTTGTTCCAAAGTAACAAGCGGTTGAATTTCCGATGATGACGTTATAAATATGAAACGTTTACGGCGATATCCCGGGGGTCTCATTTACTTGATATTTTTGTATATATTAAGTAAACGATAAATCTTACGAAATATTCATTACTATAGGATTGTAGATGATAGTTTTCTGGTTTCATCGATACCAAACTTGTCGAAATCCGTCAGGAAACAAGCGAATAAGATCGCCATGCGCGTAACCATGCGAAATACACTATAACATGTACCGAACGTTTGGAGGTTAACATAGGGAAAATCAATACAGGTACAAAGATTTGACAATTTTTAATCATGTCGCTCGTTTTACGTAATTTACGTTGCCATGATAATTTGCCGGATGAAAAAATATTTACTGTCAAAATCTTTCATTATATCTCTTTGAATGTTTATCCAAGATATAATTTACAGTAAAAATGAATTGATACACAACTTTTCAAAATAATAGACGTGTAAATTTATTGCTCTTTTGTCAACGTTTCGGCCGAAGCCTTCTTCAGGACGATAAACTACAACTCGACTACATCTTTAAAATACTATGCACATAACTGTAATTGTTCAATAAGAAGTCCAACGTTAAATTTTGTTTACTGCGCTTCTATGACGTCATTGACGTCATCGCGCCAAATCACCAATGTCACTTTGACGTCGTTAGTTTTTTCCTGTAATGGGCGTATTGTGCATGATGTAAACGCTTTTGAAAAGGTCAATAATCCGGCCAAAGTATTCCCATGGGTGACTTTGTATTTAATCCGGATGGCTTCACGGTATTAAGTCTCTCAATCCAGAACACTTCTCGGATTTTACGATAGTATTTAGAGGCATCGGAACATTTCTCCAAAATTACGATTTTGAAGTCCGATATTGAATGGTTTTCATCATTGAAATGTTGTGAAACGGGCTTTGGGCGTTTGTGTCTGACATCTGCTAGATGTTCCTTTAGTCTCTCTCCAAGTGACCTCTCTGTCTCTCCAACATAAACAATGCGCTCGCATTTGTCGCATCGTATACCGTAGACGACGTTCCAAATTTTGCAAGACTGGTGGTCCTGAATCCTTAGTCCGTGTCCCTCGAGTGCATGGTCCCTTGTCATTATCTTACAAATTTGACATTTATTCAGCTGACATCTTGAGTCTGTGTTGTCTTGTCTGTCTTTGAATATCTTGTTATGTTTTCCATGCACGAGAATATCCGCTAAGTTTCTGTCTCTTCGGAAGGCGACAATAGGTGGCGACTTGAACAACGTTTTCATCCTTCCTGATGTATGAAGTATTTCTAAGTGTTGTCTCGTAATTTTCTGCACGTCTGGTAGATGATTTGTGTACGTTATTACCAAGGGAACACGTTCTAGTTTGTTCTTTGGTTTCTGTTTCCTATAATGAAGCAGGTTCTGTCTGTCTAGTTGGTCTACCTTACCTAGTTGTCCTTCGAGAAATTTTGAACTGTATCCTCTTTTACGGAGTTGTAACTTGAGTTCCGCTCTGTGCCTGAGGTAGTCTTGTTTTCTACTGCATATTCTTTTTATGCGCAAAGCAAGTCCGTACGGTAGTGACTTTTTCACGCTGTTTGGGTGGTTCGATTTGCGCTGAACATATATGTGTTTATCTGTTGGTTTGGTGTAGAGGTCAGTTTCAATTCTTCCGTTATCAATAAGAACTAGTGTGTCAAGGAACTCAATTTTTTCCGGACTTGATCGTAATTCCACTTTGATATTTGGATGGATGCTGTTTGCATATTTGTAAAAATCTTGGAGAGCTTTTTCACCATGTTCCCAGATTCCAAATCCGTCATCAATGAATCTCTTATACATAAATGGTTGTAATGGATATTTCGCTAGCTCCTCATCCCATGTACGCATATATGCACATGCAAAATTTCGACCAAGCCTAGAACCAATGGCAACCCCTTCCTTTTGATGGTAGCTCCTGTTGTTAAAGTTGAATATATTGTTTTCAAGTACCGTTTCTATCATTTGCATCACAGCGCTAGTGTCAACCTTTTTTCTTTTTCTGCTGTCTAGTGCAACTTTGCAAGCCTGCAAACCTTCTTTCTTTGGTATTGACGGGTACAATTTGACCACATCGAAGCAGAAGAGGATCGGATCCTTCGGAACATCATCTTTACTTGATTCGAGGTGGTTTAGGAAGTCTGTAGTGTCTTTTATATAGCTAGGTGTTTTCAATACGTATTCATTCAGCTCTCTTTCCGCGAGTTGGGCCATTTTTTCTGTTGGAGTAGAGATTCCATTCACAATTGTACGAAGGGGTTTTTCTTTCTTGTGAAGTTTTGGATTCCCTTTCAGTTGTCCAGGCCTACAGGCCTTCCTTGTACATCTCATCTACTTTCTTCTTCACCATTTTTCTCTGACAATGCATACCTTTCATTATCTGTCTAACATGTACATTAATTGTCATTCCATATTTACCTGCTGTCGCAAAAATTTCTGCCTCCGTAGCCCACGACGTAACTCGCCCGTCTGTCATTAATTGCTGCTTCAGATGTTCATCCATGTCTCCGTCCACAAACTGCCTATACACGTCTTTGTTTGCACTTAAATGATTAATTACCTTACGCCTGATGTCTCCATGTCTGTCTTCATCCTTGTACATCCATTTCGCTATACATCTATAGAAGCAATTACCATCTCCTCGTACATTTGCTACTTTATGCTCTTTTAGTATTCGTTTCGCATTGAGAGAGCATTCGTTGATGATGTACATGTTAACTCAACAGTCCAAAAGTTTGAACCTCTAATTGAAAATCCGAGTGATAAGGTCGTACATGTGCAATTAGAAAACGATCATTTCGATCTTCTCATGACAAATGAACATGGAGACACTAAGTTCAAAACACCAAGAGGCATGTTGTATGACTGGTTTGAGATGAAGTATTGTGATGCAAAAGGAGTAAATGAAAAGCCTACAATGGAAGGCAAAGTGACCACAGACCCTATAAATGAGAACTTATTACAAGCAGGAGGTCTGAAGAAAAACAAGACAGGAAACGCATCCAACAATCATGTTGTTACAAATTTATCCTCTAGAATACTAAGCAAGGCAGAACTTGACTTGTTAAGCCAGGGATTTTCATTTATTCCAACAAGAAAGAAGGTAAACATGTGGAAGATCCAAAGCGATCTGGCTGAATGGGAGAGAAGAATGCGCTTGAGGGAATATTTTATGGACAAGGAAGAGGAAGGCGAAGAGTCTCAAAGACAGGAGGAGATAAATGATGTATGGAATGAGAAGAAAAAGAGCAATTTCACACCGAATCCAGGTCGTGACAAATGGCTTGATGCGTACATTGAAGCGGTTAAAAAAGACGTTGTCGATGGTGTTAAAGGACAGATAGACATGAATCTTTCAAAATCAGAAGAAAGTGCGCTACAAAGTTTGCTATCCGACAATAGCATAATAGTAAGACCGGCAGACAAGGGATCTGGAATTGTTGTAATGAACACAGATCAATATATCGAAGGTTTAGAAAAGGAGATGTCGGGAAGTTATTCTTATGTACAGACAGATAATGAAAGGTATGCATTGTCAGAGAAAAATGGTGAAGAAGAAAGTAGATGAGATGTACAAGGAAGGCCTGATAAACGCGGATATCAGAAAGTACCTAATCCCGAGATACAGTAGGCCTGGACAACTGAAAGGGAATCCAAAACTTCATAAGAAAGAAAAACCCCTTCGTACAATTGTGAATGGAATCTCTACTCCAATAGAAAAAATGGCCCAACTCGCGGAAAGAGAGCTGAATGAATACGTATTGAAAACACCTACCTATATAAAAGACACTACAGACTTCCTAAACCACCTCGAATCAAGTAAAGATGATGTTCCGAAGGATCCGATCCTCTTCTGCTTCGATGTGGTCAAATTGTACCCGTCAATACCAAAGAAAGAAGGTTTGCAGGCTTGCAAAGTTGCACTAGACAGCAGAAAAAGAAAAAAGGTTGACACTAGCGCTGTGATGCAAATGATAGAAACGGTACTTGAAAACAATATATTCAACTTTAACAACAGGAGCTACCATCAAAAGGAAGGGGTTGCCATTGGTTCTAGGCTTGGTCGAAATTTTGCATGTGCATATATGCGTACATGGGATGAGGAGCTAGCGAAATATCCATTACAACCATTTATGTATAAGAGATTCATTGATGACGGATTTGGAATCTGGGAACATGGTGAAAAAGCTCTCCAAGATTTTTACAAATATGCAAACAGCATCCATCCAAATATCAAAGTGGAATTACGATCAAGTCCGGAAAAAATTGAGTTCCTTGACACACTAGTTCTTATTGATAACGGAAGAATTGAAACTGACCTCTACACCAAACCAACAGATAAACACATATATGTTCAGCGCAAATCGAACCACCCAAACAGCGTGAAAAAGTCACTACCGTACGGACTTGCTTTGCGCATAAAAGAATATGCAGTAGAAAACAAGACTACCTCAGGCACAGAGCGGAACTCAAGTTACAACTCCGTAAAAGAGGATACAGTTCAAAATTTCTCGAAGGACAACTAGGTAAGGTAGACCAACTAGACAGACAGAACCTGCTTCATTATAGGAAACAGAAACCAAAGAACAAACTAGAACGTGTCCCCTTGGTAATAACGTACACTAATCATCTACCAGACATGCACAAAATTACGAGACAACACTTAGAAATACTTCATAAATCAGAAAGGATGAAAACGTTGTTCAAGTCGCCACCTATTTTCGCCTTCCGAAGAGACAGAAACTTAGCGGATATTCTCGTGCATGGAAAACATAACAAGATATTCAAAGACAGACAAGACAACACAGACTCAAGATGTCAGCTGAATAAATGTCAAATTTGTAAGATAATGACAAGGGACCATGCACTCGAGGGACACGGACTAAGGATTCAGGACCACCAGTCTTGCAAAATTTGGAACGTCGTCTACGGTATACGATGCGACAAATGCGAGCGCATTGTTTATGTTGGAGAGACAGAGAGGTCACTTGGAGAGAGACTAAAGGAACATCTAGCAGATGTCAGACACAAACGCCCAAAGCCCGTTTCACAACATTTCAATGATGAAAACCATTCAATATCGGACTTCAAAATCGTAATTTTGGAGAAATGTTCCGATGCCTCTAAATACTATCGTAAAATCCGAGAAGTGTTCTGGATTGAGAGACTTAATACCGTGAAGCCATCCGGATTAAATACAAAGTCACCCATGGGAATACTTTGGCCGGATTATTGACCTTTTCAAAAGCGTTTACATCATGCACAATACGCCCATTACAGGAAAAAACTAACGACGTCAAAGTGACATTGGTGATTTGGCGCAATGACGTCAATGACGTCATAGAAGCGCAGTAAACAAAATTTAACGTTGGACTTCTTATTGAACAATTACAGTTATGTGCATAGTATTTTAAAGATGTAGTCGAGTTGTAGTTTATCGTCCTGAAGAAGGCTTCGGCCGAAACGTTGACAAAAGAGCAATAAATTTACACGTCTATTATTTTGAAAAGTTGTGTATCAATTCATTTTTACTGTAAATTATATCTTGGATAAACATTCAAAGAGATATAATGAAAGATTTTGACAGTAAATATTTTTTCATCCGGCAAATTATCATGGCAACGTAAATTACGTAAAACGAGCGACATGATTAAAAATTGTCAAATCTTTGTACCTGTATTGATTTTCCCTATGTTAACCTCCAAACGTTCGTTACATGTTATAGTGTATTTCGCATGGTTACGCGCATGGCGATCTTATTCGCTTGTTTCCTGACGGATTTCGACAAGTTTGGTATCGATGAAACCAGAAAACTATCATCTACAATCCTATAGTAATGAATATTTCGTAAGATTTATCGTTTACTTAATATATACAAAAATATCAAGTAAATGAGACCCCCGGGATATCGCCGTAAATGTTTCATATTTATAACGTCATCATCGGAAATTCAACCGCTTGTTACTTTGGAACAAAATCAAACAGGAAACTTTTTTTTGACGACCGAACAGGACATTTCTTGCAGATTTTAGCGATATAATGAATTAGAAATTTCAAGTTTAATATCTCGAATTATCTTTGATTATAAGAATTTTCTGCAATTTTGTAAACCTTCGTACTTTGCACGGAAATGTTATCGAATAAAGTTTCCCTGTTTGAAAACTTTGAGCGAGTGAATTTTAGTATCTACTCTGCTTTGTTCAAAGATATAACCATTCTACAGGTAATTGTATGCATTATCGAGAACGAGCGAGATGAATGACGTTCATTTCTTGACCTGTAACGTCAATATTGAAAACGCTTACGATTACCTTTTTCTCTCTCTTTTTCTTGTTTCCGTATCTCTAAATTGATTCATGGAGCTAGATGTGAGCTTTTTTCACACACTCGCACACACACCCTCACACAAAAATAATAATAAATAAAGTAAAATAAATTGAGGGCGGGGTGCAAAACTGACAACAGCAATTATTATATAAATGAAAAGGGCAAATAATGCTTGACCAGAGTCCCCCCCCCCCCCTTTTTTTTGTTTCATGTGCCCGTTCTACAATGTTCTATGTTTGCGTTCGTAGTAAATGTACGCATGTAAACATGAAATTAAGAATTAATGAGAAATGATACAGATAATATAATATACAATCATGCATATTTAGATGAGGGAACTCTCCGGTCACAAAATAAGTTTCTTCAGTAAATGAACACCAAAAGACGATCTAAAATGGATGATATTTAAAGTAAATAAACCAATAACAAATATTCACTGCAATTGTTTGACTCTGTTTCCATGTTGTAGATAAAAAGAACATATAATTCGTTTATGTACAATTTTTTTAATAAATTCATAACGACTGAAATTTGGGTCCCTGTAAAATGCGAAACGAAGCAAAAACGAAACGAAACAAATCGAAACGAAACGAAACCTTTAGAAAAAATTAAAGAAGAAAATAAAAAAAGGACTCTGCCCCCCCCCCCTCTCTCTCTCCCTCTCTGTCAACTTCATGTGATGATATCAAATGTATGTCATCGTCATCTATAAGAGAGATATGAATATACGAAAAGAATGATTAATCACTTCTACATGTTTCGTTGCGTTCTAGCTGCTTTTGACGTCTCTCGGGGAATCTTTTCCCGTTTTGTTTTACACTCAAATCCATATATACATTATTTAATTAAAACATTATATATATCTTTATCTTCTAAATTTATTCAACTTAAAGAAAAGAATCAAACATTAAATACAGCATCCCTGTCCTGCAGCATAACTGCTGTTTTACACGTTGCGGTTTGGACGAATGTTATTTTCGGTGCGTGACGTCAAAGTTCTTGCACCAATTGTAAATTACGCATTTTTTTTAAACGGCCCGTGCAAGTAATCTAGACGAAGGATTTTTTTCTGAAAATCTCTCAAAATGATTACCATTTGATTTTAGAACGTCATATGAAGTAATAAAGGAATTTATTTTTTTATTGTGGTTTTTGAATTATGATGACTCATGAAGACCCTTATTAGGCTCACATTTGATTTATTTTTTCGAGATTACCCCCACCCTTCCTCACATAATTTTCTTCTTTACATTTGTGTTTCATAATTTGAAGCTAGAAATGAGGGTTTACAAATATCGAATACTGGTACAGCATTTTGAGGAAAATTCATTATTTTTTCTTGCCGCTTTCAACATTTTCTATCAAAATTTTACAGTTTTGATATATTTTCATACTTTGAAATGCCCCCCAATTGCATAACAATCGGTCAATTTTTTTCTTGTCAATATATTGTGTTAATCATTCATAAAGTAATGTTGCAATTTCAATCAAATCTCTATTATTCTTGAAAATTGGCATTTTCTAGGAAAAATCGATTGATTCCCATATACCCCCATAGTAAAATAGGCGTTATTTTGAGACGGCCCCTACAAGTATAACAATTGGTCGATTTTTCTAGAAATCTGTCAAAATGTGAATAATTAAGAAAGTAATAATTCGTTTAAAAATAATCAATTTTTCTATTATAGTTTTTGAGATATGAAACCGAACTCGGCCTCCTTAAATCATTACCTATTTTGCCTTCTACTTGTTAGATTTTTTCTCTACTCAAGTCATTTTACTTTAGTTCAAAAGCTGTATATTGTTTGTGCGACAAGCAACGACTAGCAAAAAAATAACAATAATAAAGGAGAAATAAGTGGTATTTTGTGGTATCAAGAATCAGCTCAAATTTTTTAGTGGTTTCCTTATAGAAATGGAAATTCTTTACAAAAATCGTCAAATTTGTCTAAAAATCGTTACAAAAGATCCCGCATTATAAAACAAGGAAAGTTGATTGATTTGCGTTTAAAAAATTCGAAAAAAATGCATTAAAAGGACCATGCTCCAATTCGCATTACAACAAATAACATTTACATTCTGAATTTTACTTCCTATAGGCTGCAATGTTAAGCAGATGGTTGATATTTGCCCATAAATTCCATTTGCAAAATTATATTACCATCAGCTGGACCAATCAAATGGCTTGCGTCGTAATACAAAAAAATCGTACCTATAAACAAAATGGCAGCCCCTATGTCGGTTGCTAAGGCATCACAATTTTCAACTGATCATTGATGATTGATAAAAAAAGTGTAATACAAAGATTTCTCAAAGAAATACCAAATTGTAGTCAAAAACTGTACATAGTGCAGTTCTGTATTCATTTTGGTCTTGTTCCTAAATCGAAATACAACAAAAATAGAAAATAATTTTTCTTCGTCGCGTTATGAAAAGCCTGAACGGCGAATTTCTTTTTAGCTATGCATGAGCCCGGCCCTGTAGAGAAGTTTTATACTAGAACGCTGAATATTCTAACTGCACAGGCCAGGTCAAAACAGTCCTTTAAATATAAAATCAAACGGATCATTACAAATTTCAGTTCCAAAACAACCACGTTTGATTCAATGCTGTGCAGATACAAACTCGATTTCTGTATATACTTACTATAAACGCCTGTAATAGGCCTTTCAAAGAAAAATTTCAAATCCAAGAATATTCCTTTAAAAGTGCTTCACGACATTTGAATCTGTGTCTGGAGCGCATTAAAGATCTTTGAATTAATAAAGACATGCACATTTTCGAAAATTAATTGATTTTAAATACCAAATTTTAAATAAAATCTGCTTAAGAAGGGAAACAATTCAAACTGTACTATTTGACAAACACTTGGTTCCCGGGACAACTCTGGATTAACCGAGTTTAACGGGCTCCTTTAAATTGTGAAACGCACAAGAAAAGAAATGAAAAGTAACGAAACGAAATTTTTTTTTCTTTGGCAAAGAAAATATGTATACAGATTTTTATAATTGGAAATTCAAAACGTAGAAAAGGAGGAAAAGTAACCGGATAATTTAAATGTACGTTCGGGTATGGTATCCATGAGTTCACCTACATGCGTACCGTAAATAATTTGAAAGGTCCGGTACAACTGTTTCTTATGCCCTTTGCCGTGTGGAGCTCGTAAAAAAGTTCCCCGCGAGGGGTTTGACAGTAAGTGTTTTGAATATACTTCCCTGACATTGTCGCCATAGCACTTTCTATATAGACATTACGTCAGACAGTGCAAAAATTTTTATATATTTTCATTTCCATGCTTTATAAACATTGACGGCGGGTGCGGCTAGCCAACAGGGGATGCTTACTCCTCCCGGGCACCTGGTCCCACCTCTAGCTTGCTAGGGGTCCGTCGATGTTTAATTTCGTGCTCTATTGTGAGTGCTGTTGAGATTATCGTCAGGATCTTCTTTAACTCATTTTAGGCCGCAGCTACAAATCATAAAAATCAGGGTAATGTAGTGACCTTTGTAATGCATTTTCCTTCCTCTTGCTGATGGTGCTTTTGTTTCTTAACTAAATGGGTACACCCGAACATTTTCCAAATATGGAGGGGATCTCCAACAAGACCCTGTTGCAGCCACAACAGCAAAACACGAAAACACCCGATGCGGAAACACTAAAGACGAGCATACCAAGAGACGGAAAATAGACACACGACATATTTCATGATTTCTACTGTAAAATTTATACTGTGAAAATGTCTACTGTGAAAATCCAATATAAGCATGAAGCACAAAAGACTGCACATAAACAAAGGAGACCAATGGGTAACCGGTGCCGACTTTGGACGGCCATTTGCCACGCAAGTAGCAAATGGTGTGGTTATTCTGGATTACGTGCGTACAACCCTCTCACTTCTCCAATTACCAAGAGGTCTCGAAGAACGTACAAATGTGGTGATAAACAACCTCCCCACTATTAGATGACCACACACAAACCAGACCGAAAAACGCAGGGGCCGAACAACACAGATGAATATGTAAATAGATATAAAAAGAGGGCATACGTTCTCTCTCTCTCTCTCTCTCTCTCTCTCTCTCTCTCTCTCTCTCTCTCTCTCTCTCTCTAAAATACCCTTCACGCGAATGCGTAATAAATTAGATTGTCCTCGAAGTTTGTTTTGATTTCTTTCTATGTTAATGGTATTGCTAGAGAGTATGGACTCAGGCTTTCTACTGTTCCTACTATTTCCTACTATTTCCTACTTTTTCCTACTTTTCCCACTGTTTTATTACTATAGAAACTTTATTTGAACTCGTATGTCTAAACGTTGATGTGATCAGAGAAGATTCAGAAGAAATATGAAAATAAGAACCAAAAACGAATTAAAAGAAGGGAGGTCTTCAACAAGACCCCGTTGCAGCATCAACAGCAAAACACCCGATGCAAAATCACAAAAGACGAGTACAGTACATGCTCTGCTGGCTGTAGCGAGCTCATGTATATAATCACCCGAGGAGTCCGACTGACATTCAGAGAGGACAGGTGGTCGGGGCCCTGTCTTCTCTTAAGAGGTTTAGACAGGGCCCGTCATGGAGTCCCGTCGTCACAGTCACAGTCAGTCAGAGTGCAAGTCTCAAGAATGCACTGGTACAAGACTGTAGATGGGTCATGTACCAAGCCTAGTGTCCGTCTCGTGATATTAGGATCATATCCACGTTTAATAATTCTGATGCATTTTCTATCGTTATGCTGTCTACCTTTGATCCTTCTAATTTTGTGAATCATATCACAATAAAAGACAGGTTGTTTAATACCCAAAGTAATGAACTCTGTTGCGTATATAGAACCGAATTTTAAAAGTAGTTGACAGTAAGTTTTGTAAATTTTTAGAAATTCTTAACTAGTTCTAACTAGTTCTAGAAGCGGAAACATTGACCTGAAAGTTTCTTGGTAATTTGTAAATATCTACTGTGAAAATCCGAAATATTAGTACATGCTCTAGCGTACCGGATGAGCTGCGATATGTAAATGCCATTTGACGGTAGTCTTGGAACATCACCGTCAAGCCAGGGGAAATTTACTATGCTGAATCCAAAATCCAAAATTCCTTTTGTCATATACACTTGTATGAATCTTTCTGTTTACAATTTTGATATTAAGGTCCAAAAATGGTGTTTCTGTATTTGAAACGTTTGTCTTGTCAAGTGTTAATTCTTGTGGATAAATTTTAATATAAGAATTTAATCATTAGAGCCAGACGGCTTGCAAGTAAGCTACTCGTTCAGGGTTACATTATGCAACGGCTGAAATCATCATATTGAAGTTGTTCGGTCACATAACAAGGCATTTGAGATCCCTCTTTTTAGAATGTTCTGTGATATGCTGGATTACTATTTAATGGCTGTAAACATCATCGAACTACACATATATACCTGATATGTGCATCAAGACAATCATCGAATTTGACAAATTTTAATGGAACTGTTGCAACGGGCGTTGCATGCAAACAGACGTTTATTATTCCCGGGCACCTTGTCTTTCTTCGGATTATTTATTCCGGGGTTTTCAACTGTTCCGTTGAACATTCTAATAATTTTGTCTTACCTACTCGAAAACTGAAGGGTATTTCTTCGATGTTTTTGTGTCAACATTGATATTCATGTCAATATGCAAGATTAATTCTGATTATGCAAACAATCATAACAGCGTACACAGTAGGGCAACATATTAAAACATAATGTAATCATTAAAATGTTTATGTCATAACTTGCTTGTCGAGAAAAAAATACGCACGTTGACATAATTTGCTTTATGTTCACATAATAACCTCAGATGTCAAAATTAATATCAGTAAGATGCATATGGCGAGATGGTAAAAATCTAAGAATAGCCAACTAGGATTTGAACTATGTACCTTCAACTTGACAGCCCAACGCTCTTACTGACTGAACGGTCAGATCCCATATAAATACGCAAGTTTTAGCTGACCAAACCCGGAATCTATTTAGGAATTAACATTGATAATTAAGTATCTATAGGTCCACGTAAGAATCAGGCAGGGTCATGTGATCAATCGATTTTTTTTTGCAAAACATTTTATTTCTGTTTTAAGACACATATGTGGTACAAATCAAACGTATGATACCGGGATTCATTTCTCAAGGTGATATTCACCTCTTAATCTATAAAGGATTATGAAGGGAAAAATTGGCGGGAAATTTTTCTCCACATAATTCAACCAAATTTGTTACCCCTATAACTTTTTTCACCTTCCAAGTATGAGGAAAATTCCTTCAGAACATTCATATGGAGGCTGATCTCAACACATTTCAAGGCAAGAAAGTTCTGCAAAAGTTTTTAAGGTTTTTCTTAATTGAATAGGGCATAAATGAGGAAGATAAGCTCGTTCAAGTACAAATTGACCACATATGTATCAGATCCAGAAAAAAGATTATTTGCCATTTCTGCCATAATAATTATTTGATACATTGATATAACAACCCTTAACGGACAGAATAAACACTTTGAAAGAAAATATATGAATATATTTGTAAAAGATTTCAGTCTACAATAAGATAAGATAAGATAATCTTTATCTAAAATCGGCATGTCAGATAAACAATGCCATGAATACAATACAAGCTCTGTTGAGCTTTTAGACCGACATCAACATATTTACAATTTACAATTTACAGTCTCATGATTGTCTTTTTTTTCCAGTTGTCGATTATGCTATCGCAGCACAAAAATGCGTTGCATCTCATGGCAAAAACTCCTATTTACTTTGGGACAATTCTGAGTAAGTATGGTGAAACAAAATTGATGATGATGATGATGATGATGATGATGATGATGATGATGATGATGATGATGATGATGATGATGACGACGACGATGATGATGATGATGATGATGATGATGATGATGATGATGATGATGATGATGATGAAATATAAGTATATGAACAGTACGTGGACAGAACGTGTTATAGAAGCATATTTTATCGTGAAAACCCGTATCATATTGAAAATTCAAAAGTTTTGTACATTTCAATCTACAGTCTAACATTTTTCATCTGTCTTTATTCATAATCTGAGAGAAGCAACTTAAGATATAGTTATGCCTAATTTAATTATTGTGTGTAGTTGCAGTTTTGGCGACAAATCTTTGTTTGGCTATGATGACTGGGCACCTAAAAATTTAACTGACGGTGTAGAAATACAGCACGGACTTCAAGCCTTTAGGTTCGCCGACAGTAATGATTTAACGATAAGGTGTGAAGTAAAGATTTGCCCAAATAAAGGCGCCTGCAAAAAGGTAAATATTTTTCGGGGGAGCATAAAGTCGCCGTCCTGTCTGTCCGTTTGTCCGTCTGTCCGAGCTCATAAACCCTAAGTTAGAATTTGATCACATTTCACACAAATGTTAATTAGGATAACTTCTTTCTGACAAGGTCATTTTATACCTAAATAGAAATTGAAGAAATTCATTAGAAAATATATTTCAATTTGAAATCGTCTGAAATTGTGTTTATGGAAGGAAAATTAATTTTCATTTATTTATGTTTTTCACATTGATGAGAAATTGTACATACATGTATATAAAAAGGGGTGTTGAAAACCAAAAACTTGGTATCAAAATTATTCAGTTCGGACATACATCAGTTTTACTGATTTTGTCTTTTTTATCACATTGGGACATACATCAAATAAACCCATATCGATTACCATTTTAAACATTTAAACATATTAGTGAAAGGAAGAGAGAGGAGAGCTCATTTGGAAACATGTCCTGTATGCATTTTCTTGATGCCCAGTTTAACAAAAGTTCTAACTAAAAAATAGAAATTTTCGATTTTCGTAACTTTTATCATTGAATAAAAGTTTTAACTCTAAGTTCCACTTAAATTGCATCATGTTTTCAAATATAATTTCTTCATACTTAATATGAATTCAGAAACAAAACTTCGCTAAATCTAGTTAAAAAGTATAACTGAGCAATCAAAAATTTCGAAAATTCCTGAAATGTCTTGTTAGAATTTTCGTGAAACATTTCAGAAAACTGGTCAATGGATCTTAAACGCTAAATGATTTGTATACAGAGATATGGTCATTATCCATATTTGTCATTATATAATGCAAAACTGATTTCCAGAATTGTGCACACAAAACTTCTACAGCCGCTCCTACTCCATCATCTAGACGGCGCAGAGACGCAAGCTCAAAAACAGCTGATGTGGAAACAACTGTGCACGTTGTTGATTTTCCTCAAGACTTCTCAAGTTCCGCATCTGGTATGTCGTTTAAGTATCATTAAAACAAAGTATCCTCCGCTTAAATTATCTAAGAAAAGTAAAACAAATTCATGTTCTATATTCGGAGTAAGAAATCATGAAGAATATGTATTTATTATCACATTTTCTTTTAAACATTAAATGTAATGTATATATGAAATATTGGTTTCAACTGAGGACAAAGCCCTCAAAAGTGTTATGCACCAATCCTAGTCAATGTTATCATTCTATCACCTGCTTGACTGGTGACTAAGGACCTTATGCGTCCATGAATTTGAATCATGAGTACGCACCTCAGTACAATGTACTATAGAAAGTACGGAATCCGATTAGTGCCAACCTAAGTGAATTTATTAAGTCGAAGTTACGACTTAGTATGTCGTAATTACGACTTAGCTATCTCGTCATTACGACTTTATCTGTTGTGATTACGAATTAGTTATCTCGTAATTACGACTTAGTTATCTCGTAATCATGACTTAGTTATCTCGTAATTACGACTTAACTATATCGAAATTACGACTTAATATGTCGTAATTACGACTTTACTATCTGGTAATTGCGACTTAGCTATTTCGGTATTACGACTTAGCTATGTCGTAATTACGACTTAGCTATCTCATTATTACGACTTAGATATGTCGTAATCACAACATAATATTATTCCCTCTAAAGTTAATTTTTGACGCTTTTTTACATCTTTTTTAAGTTTTCCAAAAATTATCAATATTGTATTATCTATTGAACTCTTTTCACATTATAGCTGAATATTTATACAATGCTTCCTATGAGATTTATTTCTTGAGTTTTCATGATTTTTGATTGATTAAGAAAGGGGTTGAATGGGTCATTCCCTTGAATTTTTATCTTATTCATTCTTCTTCTTCAACAAGGTGGATAGGGTTGTCGGGTGAGCGATATAGGCAAACTTGGGCCTCCTGTTTTTCCTTGCAAAAAATTTCTTCGATCTCCCTTGCTGCAGTCATGGTTCATGTTGACCTTGGTAATATTGAAAATTATAATAAACTAGGTCGTAATCACGAGATAACTAAGTCGTAATTACGACATAGTTAAGTCGTAATTACGACATAGTTAAGTCGTAATTACGACATAGTTAAGTCGTAATTACGACATTGCTTAGTCGTAATTATGAGATAGTTAAGTCGTAATTACGACATATTTTAAAGTCGCAATTTCGAGATAGTTAAGTCGTAATTACGAGATAACTAAGTCGTAATTACGACATATTTAAGTCGTAATTATACGAGATAGCTAAGTCGTAATTACTACATACTAAGTCGTAATTACGGCTTAAAAATTTCACTTAGGTTGGCACTAGTCGGCTTCCGTTGGAAAGACAGTCCCAGCGAAGGCAATTCAAATTTCATCCATTATTGGAGAAAAAAGAAGCGTTAGACTTTGTTAACACAGAGCTACCTTCTGAATATTACAAGCCCAAATGTAATGCAGAACAGTGAAAGGTTTAAGAAAAGCAAACGTAATTTCCTTACATCCATATTCTTGTCAACAGTGGGCGGCTTAAAATATGCGTACTGTCTTTAATAAGGCATATTCAAATTGTCAGAAAAGTCTTTTGGTCGACTAATTTATAGTCACTTGCACTTTTTCCAGTATTGTAATAGAATTAAATGGACTCTCTTTATAATCTAATTCTATGTTATACTAAATGAAATTGCGCATTTTGTATTGCTTTAATTCTATGTTTTTAATTATCACGAATTAAAGAGGACAGAAAATTGTAGAGAATTCTTGTATGAATTTGACTGAGTTATGTTCTTTTATTTTGAATATAGCTCGTGTCCTGGCGACTACATCCCTACTCAGTGCAGCTGTTTTCGTTTACACATTAGTGCTATAGTGACTCCATTATGATTCGCGCATAACAAAAAGAAGCATAAGAGACATCATGTAGCTACGTACACATACTCATTCATAATTCATTTCTCGATATCTTTGCATTAAACTTGTAATCATGAATTAAGTTTCTTGAAATATTTCGCTAAGCTTTGGAAATCGAATCTATTTAAAATCATAGATTTATTTAGAAAAATGTTTTGCGTATCTCTTACATTATTACTCAGTGCATCTGTCTTCGTTTACACATTTATGCTATATAGTGACATCATAATTATTTGAACAGCTACTGAAACATGAAACTTAATGCAGCATCAGAGGCATCATTAAGTTACTTACATATACTTACTCATATGTCACTATTCATTTCGTTTATTGAATTTGTAGTCAGGAATTTAAACTATGCAACAGTATGTTGAAATATTTCATTAAGCATTTTCATAAGCTTCTGATTGGAATCATGCAATCATAGAATTATAAGAAGTACTTAGGGCACCTGTTCATGTTAATATAGTGTTATAGTGACTCCATTATGATTAGAAAAACTGGTAACAGTTGAATAGTGAAACGTGTTGCAGCATAAGAGGCATGGTATATATTAAATCACATTGAATTTGTTGTCAGAAATGTAAACTGTGCAGCAGTATGTTGAAATATTTCATTAAGCATTTTCATTAGCTTCGATTGGAATCGTGCATTAAATAATCATAGAATTATCATAAGTGTTTAACTTATTTCTTACCTTTATGAAGTAGAAGGTGTAAGTTTGAAGAATGCACAACTTCAACTGCTTCTTACACATTTAAATACAAGCAAAAAATCAGTGAATAATCAGTAGATTTATAAAAATCAGCCATAGAAAGTGGATACCAATTCAGACGAACTACAGAAACGTTATGTACATTAATGCTTGTGTGTCTTCCCTGCTCCCTTGATACTAGTGTAGCTCAGAAAATTTTAAAAATCTTATATCAAATCAGATATCATTTCTTTTTGATAAAGGAATCATTTATCGCTTTGCATATCAGTGTGAAGTTATGCTGTAAACCATTCTTTTACTAATTTAATAAATGACTGTTACAGTAATATTTTTTCTTTCCATTGATGTATAGACAGAAACCGATGCACAAATTTTTAATCGGCGAAGCAGATTGTCTATACATCGACAGACAGAAAAATCTGAAAAAGCCTATAGTAGCGCCCGGTGCTCGACGTTAGTGACGTCATAATAGGCGTCATTGTCTATTCATAATATAACAGACGTCATAATAGGCATCATTGTCTATTTATAGAATAACTCTCTTTTGGAATGTGATTATACAATGGATCCAGGAATTATGATCCACAATGCGCGTTAGCATTCCAAAAAAGTTATTTTACGAGATATATATTTACATTTCACTTTTTAACGCTTAAGGAGGTCCAGGACAGCCAGACCTAAATTAAGATCCTATCATTTAATTTTCCTAAAATCTATAAATGTTAATATTTGAAACATACTGTTTCTACATGCAAAGTTTCATCATTTTTTTACCGTCAGTTTTGAAGCTATGACTATATACCCATTGAAAGCCCCAAAAAGGACCGTAAATGTGACGTTAAAATTAACACACTTTAGGTAATGAAGAACAATTACAAATTTTCTGTAGAGGCAGAATATTAACAAGTTCTGTATTTTTCATTTAGATATGATGTGGGCAAATCGAGATAAATCAACGTTTAGTTTTAGAACATTTTTGAGTTGTTAATGCTTAATAATAAAGTCCGTTTATCTGAAATCCTATCATTTATTTTCCGTAAAAACTTTATATTATCTTCTTTATATGTCAAGTGAAACATTGATAAGTTCCTATTGAAATTTGACTGTCGGTTTTTAGGTTATAGTGATTTTCTTACCCCTCCCCCTTATTATCACGTTACCTAATGCTGATGTTCGTGCGAAAAACGAGCCTGTGTCGCCGTTTCTAATATGATGTCATAATTGATCTAGAGCTTTCCAATGGGGTTCTTTCGGATACTGTTCTGGACCCCCTTAAATGACGTAAGATATAGGTTTAAAACTAACGTCATAGTTCAAATCACGCCACCGCCGTTATTATACGTTATTACGGTTCCAAACAGGTAGTATGGTCTGATTTACCTTGTCCGGAATTTATATTTCCCAAGCCGAAGGCGAGGGGAATATGAATTCTAAATAAGGTATATCAGACCATATTACCGGTCTGGAACCGTGATAACATTTTGTCATACTGCAAATCGCTTATAAATTGTCTTTTTTCCCTTAAAAACGTAGAAATTTTAGAAGGGCGTCGATATTTATTTTATGTATTGGAAAGGTTTGCCTTGTTAAGGGTTAATTCTTGTGGATAAATTTCATTCTTATATAATTCAAAAGCAGGATTGTCAATGGTTAGAATATCATCCAGATACCTAGAAGTATTATTGAAACATTTCAGCTCATCAAATTTTCTTTGCTTTTGAAGATTTTGGATAAATTCTTTTTCATAAGTGTTAAAAAGATCGTACCCGTAAATGATTTATTCCAAATGAATAAACCACGAATGAAATTCATTTTAGCAGAAAATTGAAATCAAAGGATCCGAAGCGAGAGGAAAATTCAAAACGTTTGAATGTTTTAAGGGAAAAGTTCGCTATGACGTCAATGAGTTAAAGAAGATCCTAATCTCAACAGCATTCACAATAGAGTACAAAAATAAAGCATCGACGGACCCCTAGCAAGCTAGATGTGGGACCAGGTGCCCGGGAGGAGTAAGCATCCCCTGTTGGCTAGCCGCACCCGCCGTCGATGTTTAAGCACGAACATGAAAACAATATCTAAAACTCATGCACACTCTGACGTTATGTCTATATAGAAAGTGCTATGGCGACAATGTCAGGGAAATATATTCAAAACACTTACTGTCAAACCCCTTGCGGGGAACTTTTTTACGAGCTCCACACGGCAAAGGGCATAAGTGTGACACAAATGAGTTAAAGAAGATCCTGACGATAATCTCAACAGAACTCACAATAGAGTACAAAAATAAAGAAACAATAAGGTACCCGTGATGTCACACAGTTTCATATTTACGGCTGCAGACGGGTAACATAGTCTCATAATTACGGCTAAACAACCAGTGAGATGCCTAGAAATTTATTTTACAGCATGGACCAGACATGCACGTCTCGGGTAATAAACCCTCGTCAGTTATCGTCAATCTAAACAATGTAATATGACCAAAATCCGTGAAAATTATGTCCTAGATATACCGAAAGACGTAGCAAAATGACTGGAATATGATGCTACAGGACACAGGTTTTAGAAATTTGAGAAAATTTTGTAAACAGAAATTTACAAATGCGTTTGAAGAAACGATCAACCGAAATTGATCGAACTTGGCTACATGTGCCCTCGGGGACTCTTGGTCCACCAGCAGTGACACTCACAAAGTGTTACAAATGTTTAACGTCTTAAAATTCATTAGCATCATTTCAATATTGACAATTATCATCGAAGGTCAATATGCCAACCGTCGCTCAAGCCACGGAAACGAGACACTGCCGAGGATTACAGAGAACATTTTAACATTGTTTAAATAGACGAGACGTCCGCGAGATCTCCATTGGTACATTGGATATGTTCAGAGTTGCACTTATTGTATACCCTCATTCATATCACTGTTCTGATAAATAAACATGAAAGAAGTACCTATCAGTTATTCAGTCTCAAAGTCGACAAGACAAGGCAAAATCGTGAGAATTCCAATCGGAACGGTTGCGAACTCCGGAATGAACAACATTTCTCGTTTGATTACTTCAATGTTCTATATCATGCTTTACAAACCTTCAAATGAGATTTTTTTGTTATTCAGCGGTCTTTTTTCCATAAAGACCGCGGACGATTCTAAATATGCGAGGTTCTATGAACATTCAATGAAGTGTGGAGGTCAATAAAAACTATGAGGGGCGGAGAGAAGAAAACTATTTCAGTCACGGGTGTGAATTGTTTTGATTATACTGAGTATTCGGCCATTGTATAGAAATACTGAATTTCAAGTAAGCGAAAGAAATTGTTAACAGAAAAAGAATAGATTCTTCTACCCCGAAAAGCTCAAAATGCCATTTCAAATCAATCTAGATCTCTGTAGCGATTCTTGAAGACCAATGATTCTAAATATTCTTCAAATGAATGTATATTAAGGAACTTGATGCACAAAATGAAGAAATATTATCCTCACTTGATTAAAAAATCTTTCCTTTTTCCATCTGCAATAATTAAGTCACATATTTATAAACTTCAATGGAAATAGAATTCATTGTTTACATGTTATTTTCTTTTCTGTACTTACAGGGTACCTTTCAGAAAATTATCGGGATGTATAACAAACTATTTTACTACTATGGCCTAATAATCGTTACCGTTGCATATTACCAACCGATAATTTGCATGGCAAGTTTCATTTTGAAAAAGAGGGTATATTAAATATTTGGATATTCATTTTTCTGAAAATTGAAGAAAATCTGCGGTTTGTAAGTCGGATGAAGACATCAACTCGGTCTTTACCCTACCCGTAAGTATAGGATAAAGACCGAGCTGAGGTATGTTTGAAGGTTAGATGCCCAAGGAGAAAACAGGGTGGAGTTACAAGACCGAGGCCGAAGGCCGAGGTCTTTAAACACCATCCTGTTCTCTCAGAGGGCACTTAACATTCATACAGTCCTTAACGAGGTTTTTATTTGATTTACAAACCGCAGATCTTCTTCAATTTTCAGAAAAATAAAAATCAAAACATATAAGAGTTAAAGAATACACCTCTGCTTTTCCATGAAAAATTTCGGGTGAAAATACGCAACGGTAATGATTATACGACCATAGTAGTAAAATAGTTTGTTTTACATCCCGATAATTTTCTGAAAGATATACCCTGTATTCGGTCAGAGAAGAAAATAACAGTTGAATAACGAGTTCTATTTCCATTTAAGTTTTTAAATTAATGATTAAATGATAAAGAAAGGTTTTCTAATCAAGTGGGGATACTATTCCATTTTTCCATGAAGTACCTCAGTGTACATTGAAGGGAATGTAGAATAATTGGTCTTCAAGAATCGCTATGGGGATCTAGATTGATTCGATATGACATTTTGAGCTTAAATAGTACATAGTAGAAACTATGCTTCTTCTGTTTTATCTCATAAAGGCAGTCTTAAGCGGACTCGAAACACAATATTGTAGATGCTCTTGCCGAATACTCATTATAATCAAAACAATTGATACCTGCGCCTGAAATAAATTTCTTGTCATTGTTTTTATTGACTTCCACACTTCACTGAGTCCTTATTTAGCATGGTTCGCGGTCTTAAAGAAATAATATGACCGATGAATAACAATAAAAATCACATTTGAATGTTTGTAAATCAAAATATTTGTTGGAGTATGAATAATACAATTTCATACGAAAGGAGGGGATCTTCAACGACACTTGGTTGCAGCACCACAAAAAAAAACACCCCATACAAAAACGCAGAGCAAACACGAACAGAGAAACATAATGGACAATGAATACCAGCATACAACATCAAACACAAAAGACTAAACGTAAAGCAACGATGGGCAAACAAGACAGAAAAACGCTGGGGCCCAAGCAACCCACGTGCACATTAATAATTATGTAAATAGATAAAAATATAGAGGGTGCACGCAATAGAGTCTGTGCTTTGACGGCTGTAGCGAACTAATGCATGTTATCAGTCGAGGTCACACATATAATGCTATTTATAGATTCCATATTGAATGTTAATTTTACAAATGGAGGGATTTGAATTAATTCAGCCTAGAAGTCTGTAAACAGAAACCATTTCAGCCCAACAAACTTCTTTCAAATAGTCAATGATACAATAAAGAAGGGCTTTCCAATTTTTATTACTTCACTAAAGGGTAAATTCTAATGCACTCTGCTTGTAACGCGAATTTTGATTGGTTGGGTGATGAAAAAACTTCACGGGGATTTACGTTTCACGGCAGTTTTTGCTTTGACGTCATACGTTCCCATTGCGACGTCGTTAAAAGCAGACTTTTCTAGCGCATAACTGACCAAAGCTTTAACACAGGTTCACCAGGGTATCGGTGAATCCCTTTCAGAAATTAAGTTTTACCGCGAGGCACGCATGGTAACCCCTAAATACCATGTATTGTACTTTTATTTACACATGTAACAGGTAGGTCTAATAAGAATCTGATAAGTCAAATGTGACTTGGTTAGTGTCTCTGCTGCTGGACCAGGAGACCCCTAGGGCACATATAGCCAAGTCCGATCAACTTCGGTTGATCGTTTTTTCAAACGCATTCGAAAGTATTGTTTTCAATATATTTTCGTGAAATTTCTGAAAAGTGGGTCCTTTAGCATCATATCCCACCCATCCTGCTACGTCTTTTGTTTTTGTTTGTTTGTCTGATTGTTTTCTTTGTGGAAAAAACTTTCACACTCTTTGGCAATACATGTATTTCGTTGTTTGGATTGAGGATCACTGACGAAAGTTAGATAACCGAAACGTGCATGTCTGACTGACTGTGACGACGGGACTCCATGACGGGCCCTGTCCAAACCTCTTTAGAGAAGACAGGGCCCCGACCACCTGTCCTCTCTGAATGTCAGTTGGACTCCTCGGGTGATAACATACATTAGCTCGCTACAGCCGGCAGAGCACAGGTCGTATTACGCATGCCCTCTTTTTATATCAATTTACATATTCATCTGTGTTGCTTGGGCCCCTGCGTCTTGCGGTCTTGTTTGTGTGTGGTCATCTGACAGTGAAGAGGTTGTTTTACACTACAATTGTACGTTCTTCGAGACCTCTGGGTAATCGGAATAGTGGGAGGGTTGTGCGCACGTAATCCAGGATAACCACACCGTCTGCTACTGACGAGGCAGATGGCCGTCCTAAGTCGGCACCGTTTGCCCATTGGTCTCGTTGGTTTATGTGTAGTCATTTGTGTTTATGTTTTTCTGTGATTTGACGTTCATTGTACTACTGCGTCTCTTTCTGTGCGTGTCATTTTTGTGTTTTACAGTGGGTGTTTTGGGAGGTTGCTGTTGATGCTGCAACTAGGTGTTGTTGGAGATCCCCTCCTTTCTTGTCCATGCTGCAAATTAATATGGTCTGAAACGATGCTACGAATTTAAAGACGTGACGTTTTATTTTCTTTTTTCGAAAGGATAAAGCTTTACTGCATGTATGAATCATGATTTAGGCCTTTTTGTTTTCAAGACTAAAAAAATGTATAAACATGATAAATATCTAGGTTTGCTTTGCAAACTTTGTCATATTTCCCTACTAATGAAAAGTAATTGTTGAATGTGTTCTTTAGAAAGTGTGATCTTCAAATTGTAAAAGACATTTTAATATATATACAACAAGATATATAACTTTGTAGTAATCAAAGGAAATGGTTTGAAACAGGGTTGGTTTCAATATTTCAAGAAAAGCACACTAGAAAATTTGTAAAATTTTTACCAACGTTGCAATCGCTTATCTGTTCTTTTTAAACACTCATCGTTGGAGGAATTGTTGATTTAGCGATATTGTGTTAATTATGATTAATGCAAAACCATATCAGTAAGAACCAAAGTTCCTGATCCGATAATAAAAAACCGAACTGGATTTTCCAAGATAAGAGCAACGAAAGAATCAACCATGAGAAAAAAAAAGGTAGGAGTGAACTTCAAAAAACATGTGAGACCATGTCCCAACAGTGAAAAATCAATGTCTGAATCTCCGACAGTAAGAGATTTTGTAAAAAAAAATGATAAATTACTGTTTTTCTACATAAATCGTTCAAATAAACATCATAGAAGTACCCATTACTTATTCAGTCTTATAGTTGAGAAGGCAAGGCAAACTCATTAGATTTTCCACAGGAACGGTTGTGAACCTCGGAATGAACAACTTTCCGAAGTGAGACCAGGTGCTCTGGGAGAGTCAGCGTCTCCTGATTGCATGCAACACCCGTCGTAACAGCTCCATGGAAACCTGTCAAATTCGGTGATTGTTTCGATGTATATTTTGATGTACATGTCAGGTAAGTATGTCTCGTTTGGTGATGATGACAGCCATTAAATCACAATGTAGAATGTCACTGATCATTCCGGAAAGGGGGATCTCGTATGCTTTTATTACATCCCCGTAGCGACCGGAGAATTTCCTCAATAACGATTTCAGCTGTTGTGAAACATAACCCTGAACAAGTAGCTTACATGCAAGCCGTCTGGCTCTAATGATGAAATCTTCATATTTGGAATGTGCCCTGGCGTACCGTATCAGTTGAGAAACAATTTTATGAATTGCAAGTGATACAAGTCCCCTTCCGGCATTAATCCATATCCCTCAACTCTGCCTTGACTTGTGCTTACACCAAAAGATGAATAAGTTCAATATGTGTTTTAGAAATAGGTCTGGAAAACAGGAATATTTAATGAAATTTGCTATGAGGCCATACCTTTTTAAGAACAAATAAATCAAACCCAACTTCAACTTATTCTATATCAGACTATAATGCTAAGTCCAGGGGCCATAACTCTTGTAAAAATAGGTCAATCGGAACCAAACTCTAAGCTGAGCTGTATAACACTAAGATGTAATCACATATAAAAAATATTTCAATATATGCAATACCTTGGAAGAGAAGTCCTGAAAACTGAGAATTACATGAAATTTGCCAAGTCCAGGGGCCATAACTCTTGTGAAAATAGGTCAATCGGAACCTACTCAAACTTGATCTGTATCACATTGAGATAAACTCACATACCAATAATGAGATCAATATCTGCAACGACAGCAAAAAAAGTCTGGAAAACTGAGAATTTCATGAAAATTGCTAAGTCCAGGGCCATAAATCTTGTAAAAATAGATCAATCGGAACCAAACTCGAACTTGATCTGTGTCACATTAAGATAAACTCACATACCAAAAATGAGATCAATATCTGCAACGACAGTGAAAATACTCTGGAAAACTGAGAATTTGAAGAAATTTGCTAAGTCCAGAGGCCATAATATTAATTCTTGTAAAAATAGGTCAATCGGAACCAAACTCGAACTTGATCTGTATCATATTAAGATTAACTCACATACCAAAAATGAGATCAATATCTGCAACGACAGCTAAAAAAGTCTGGAAAACTTAAGTGTGACGAACAGACGGACAGACAGACAAACGGGGTGGAAACTATAAGTCCCCTTCGGCAAACCGGTAGGGGACTAAAAACACCATTAGCAGGAGAAGACGGAATGTTGCTACTCATGAAAGGGAAGTTAGTTATGTGGAAACTGAAATCGTCACGCTTGTCATACAGTGAGGTGTTCAAATGGCCGTTTGCGTCGAAAGATAGGAGTATATCCAAGTACGAGGCGGATCTGTCACTCTCTGTTGTTTCCTTGATCTCTAGTTCATGAGGATAGATTTCATGTAGATGATCCGCAAAGTTCGGATTGTTGATGTACAACACGTCATCTACGTATCTGAAGGTAAAATTGAACTGAGATGCGATGTGCTTTCGCCCAGTCGAGATCAAGGTCTGGATGAAGTCAGCTTCGTATGAATATGAAAATAAGTCCGCAAGCAGTGGGGCGCAATCGGTACCCATGGGGATGCCGACTATCTGTTGGAATACGGTTCCTCCAAACACAACAAAAAGTTGTCAATTAAAAACTCAAGCATCCGGATGCTATCGTCTTCGGTATACTGTTTGTTTGAATCAGAGTGTTCCTTCACGAAATAAGTATCCTCCCGCCGAATTACGAGGTATTTGTATTTTCTATTACCATTTTTGAAAGAAGGGTGTTGCGAATAATATTGGCCAGTCTGTTTTTGAGCTTTTGGTGTGGAATGTTGGTGTAGAGAGTAAAAAACATTTTAGAATCGCACCACTATTTCCATATTACTTCTAATATCCAATATACATCCTTTTCAATGCACTCTCACAATTAAATTCATGATTTATTTTAAATTTTACTCATCTGAATAAATAGGGAAAACATATCCCTGAACAAATCTGAATATCACTTGTTTATAAATTACCTTCCTGGAACCACGAAAGATTTACAGAAAAATTGTATTTTTGAAAATTCCCCAATTTTAAATTTTATCAAATTCTTTTAGGTAAGAGATTAACCTGGTTCAGAAACTTCGTCATTACGAAGAAGATACTTCATTTCTTAGGATAATCAGACACTCTTGAAATCTTATGTAAAGAAGGTACACTTTTGAATTCGCTAAAATTACAAAATCAATCATATTTTTTAATTTCCAAGCATTTTCCAGGAACGAACAAACTTTTGAATCAAATGGATCATGTACTTTGGCTCAATCATGCTTTGGCCATGCACTGTGAGAGTTTGTTCTTGTATACGTCTCTTTTTCGTCATAAAATTTGAATCAAAACATCATCCCCCTTATTAGCTGTATGTATACGGGAAATGGTAGACTAAGTGTGATTCTATACTTTGTTTGAATGTAGTTTACATTAATGTTGTAAAAGTTCTGAATCAATGATACTGCGATATAAATCAGTTTAATCATGAAAGTCGAACATAAACATGCTAAAACCAACATTCACAAAAATCACACGACGTGACGTACAAAACCTTGAAAATACAAAAATGGCGAGGAGAGATCTCCGACAGTGAGAAACAGCGAAACATATTCTCTCAAAAGACTAGAAAAAGCGGATCGACAAACAGACGGAAGAATTACATCACCCCATAGAAACAAGCAGAACAACACCATATATACATACCAACAGCAATGTTTAGACTTCAACATCATATTTATATTGCACACATCAATGAGTTAATGAAGATCCTGACGATAATCTCAACAGCACTCACAATAGACCAAACAATGGAGCATCGACGGACCCTTAGCAAGGAGGGACCAGGTACCCGGGAGGAGTAAGCATCCCCTGTTTGGCTAGCCGCATCCGCCGTCGATGTTCAGGCATCAAAATGAAAACAATATCTAAAATAATGTAATGTCAGTAATGTTTTACTTGCCTAGCAATCGGACAAATGTCTTGATCGGTAAAATAAATATGAGGGCTTCTTTTTGACAACAGGTCATCATGCTAGTGTCCGTCTAAATGCAAACAAGAGGTGCTCAAAGTCAAAATTCCTAAATTTTCATAGTTTACTTCACCAATAGCACATGCTTATAGGTACTTTTGATCACTTACGTTGTCCTCTACTTCCAATCATAAAACATGTAAAATGTAACCTGTGGAACTCAAAGCGTCAAATATATAAGAGATAGAATAAACAGTATCCTTTATCATAACAAGTTCATTTAGGTCGAATTTTTCAAAGGAATCTGATCTTCTTGGACTTTTACATGTCTTTTGTATGATAAAGTACATAGAGCATTTGGTTCACTGGGTCGTTTCAACTGAAAACTGGTCAATTAAAAGTCACACACGTTAAATCAGACCGCCTCAGTAGTACGTCATTATAACGTATAAAATGATGAATAAAAGGAAATTTTAAACTAGAACTTTGACTCTGGCCTTCACAAAATACACATGAAAAAAAAGGAAAGACAAGTTTGCAGTATACACATATTAATATATTCTATTTTTGAATTTGATGTTTGGCATTCGCTATCCTCGTTAGAGATAAGGAGAAATGTCTGAACGCGTAATTTATTGAAAGGTGCAAATTAGGTAAACCTTAAGGTCATGTAAGTGTATCAATTAAGACTAGGATATTCCAATCCAGAAATACATTTAACTTTCTAATATGACGTTGAAATGTTCTATGATATTGTTCATGGTCTATCTCTGTGTACATGTTGCTATGGCAACAATATGTTATCAATGTGATAATTTCCAGCACCAGCGGGGATGTATTCATGCCACGATGTGCTCTCAGAACCAAGTAAGAATTAAATGCAAAATCGTTTAAGTAAAGCAGAATGGTGCATTCCCAAGCCACTGAAGAGTATTTACAAGCAGAGCTGGTGTATAGGCTATAAATGAAAGCTTTCCATCCACATTACAAGATCGTCTCGTGTACCAGGTACCCGGTTTACTCATGGGTGGAGAGAGTGTAATGTAGTGCAAAGTTGCCCAAGGTCACAAAAGCTTTCCCGTCGTCGAAAATGTTGCTATTCAAGCTAACGACCAATGAGTTCGTTGTCTTACCGTCATCGACGACGGTGTTATTCAAGCTAACGACCAAAGGGTTTGTTGTCTTCCCGTCGTCGACGACGGTGTTATTCAAGCTAACGACCAATTGGTTCGTTGTCTTCCCGTCGTCGACGACGGTGTTATTCAAGCTAACGACCAATGGGTTCGGTGTCTTCCCGTCGTCGACGACGCTGCTATTCAAGCTAACGACCAATGGGTTCGTTGTCTTCCCGTCGTCGACGACGCTGCTATTCAAGCTAACGACCAATGGGTTCGTTGTCTTCCCGTCGTCGACGACGGTGTTATTCAAGCTAACGACCAATGGGTTCGTTGTCTTCCCGTCGTCGACGACGCTGCTATTCAAGCTAACGACCAATGGGTTCGTTGTCTTCCCGTCGTCGACGACGGTGTTATTCAAGCTAACGACCAATGGGTTCGTTGTCTTCCCGTCATCGACGACGGTGTTATTCAAGCTAATGACTACACCACCACATAAATTAATAAAAATTCTTCTCTTCTATAAGGCAGTACAAAATAATTAACATTCAGAGATCTTTATCTCATTTGTACGGAAGCCCATTGGCTTCACAGAAAAAATAAAATTATTTTATATTGCGTATATTCGCAATAGTATTGCGAATATTTGCAATAGTATTGCATATATACGCAATAGTATTGCGTATATACGCAATAGTATTGCGAATATTGGCAAAAGTATTGCGTACATTCTAAATAGTATTGCAAATATTGCGAATATACGCAATAGTTCTGCGAATATTATATTTTTTTTTCTGCCAATGGGCCTCCGTAATACATTTGCACAAAATATCTTTTAAGAAATCAAACGTTCAACAATTTACTCTTTCAGACAAAACCCACTCTAAAATCATTATGTCCATTTCTAGACTTGCTATGTGAACAGGCAGACTCATTCAGATGGTTCCCTTACATTTGATTCAGGATGCATGAATAAAGTGGTAAGAATTGTACATCGATGATTAGCATTTTCTATTTCTCGTAATTTATTGCGCTGTTTATGTTAAGGTCAATATCTGGAATATATTTCAGACAACATTGTTGACCTGATAAAATCATACAGAAGAAAAAATCTAAGGCACGGTCTATTTGAAATTTGTGGGGGGAGAGGGGGGGGGTATGTTTAGAAGTGATTAAAAATAAAGTAATATTTTAGAGTTTTGAATACAAATAAAGAATTTCTATCAAATGGACCGTGCCTTATTCACCAAACGTTCGAAAGAAAAGAGGGGATATCCATACACTACTCGGTTGAAGCACCCACAGCAAAACTTCCATGCAAATGCGAGAAATTCAGAGTGGACAAACACAATAAGAGACACGAAACGGACAAAGAAAACCAAACAATACAGTGAAATTAAAACATTGAACGCAAAAGACTTCATCAAATAATCCAATATGACAATGGACAACTGGTGCTGCCTAAGGATGCCATTGGTCATCTGCCACGTTGAAATCACAACATAACTACAAGCCCAAACTATCATACTTTAAAGTACTCAAGTTCTTGCACGAATATATATGAAATGTATATTTCTCAGCTAGTTCCACAAATGCATTCTGTCTGTATTCAAGGATTGTCCTTTCATCATACCGGAAATTACGTCATCGCTTTCAGGCACGCAGAAACTTGAAGATCCTTCCGGAAGTCAGACGGACTGTTTACTGTGCTGCGCTGGCGATTTTTGTAACACAGAGCTGTGCGATAAACCTGGTGAGACATTGAGAAGTATAACGACTATGTTGTGTGCAAACAAATAGAGAATAAGTGTCTTAATTTGTGTTCTGTTACGGGTATACAACACACAGCAAGTGCATTTATCGTACATGTAATGCGCGTTAGCGCATTTCATGCGATAAATGCACTTGCTGTGTGTTGTATACCCGTAACAAAACACAAATTATGACATTTATTCTATATATATGCACTATAGTTGTCCATTTCGTTCTTGTTTTCTGAAATTGCCTTTTCTAGGTAAAAGATTGACGTCAAAATTCATCTCACCGCGGGTTCAGTTTGCAGGTTAGAACAGCCGTCGCGGCATGTTTCTTTAGATCTTATGCATTGTGACGTCACGAGTTGCAGCACGTTCCTTTCAATAGTAACATCTCAGGGAATTACATTGGTTGTGCATATATATCTTCTTAATGTGAAAAAATGATCGCCCAAATGTCTAATCTAAGATATAAGTCAGCTAAATGTCAGCACTTGTCAGTTTTTACAAAGCAATAAGACAACTGTTTTGATTCTATTTTGGAAACGGAGGACTTCGTTTATACATGTATTGCAAAATTGACAATACTAGTCAATAGTTCGAGGTGGTGGGGTCATCATAAGATTGAGGCACAATTTCGACATCTGAAGTCTTTTGCAATCACTGCACAGAATAAAATCTAACCTTATCTTAAGATAGTTCACATTGGTACTACGTTTGTGTTTTCACTCCATCTATCACGGACGAGGTTGCAATGACTCGGATTTTTCCGTAACAGATTTTTGTTATTCAGAAAAGATATTGTCAGGAGGGATATATTACTTCACTTCGGTATTTTATTAAGTTGTGCATGTTTAATTCTAATGCAATATGTCGCTATATAACGTCGAATTCGGTTGTTTGCTCCTTCTGTGAAACGAGCACATGCTAGGCATTGACGTTGAGCACTAGCTAGGCATTGACGTTGAGCACTAACATCCCACCTCGCCTTATATTCACAAAAATATAGATTGCTTTAGAAAGGGAATAAGTGGATATTGACGTTATATTTGCCGACGGTAATTGCTGATTTTACGGTGCAAACGACCGTTGTCTCAAGAAAAACTCACTTTGCCACCGTGAAATCAGCATTTACCGTCCGCAAACATAACGTCAGAATCTACAGAGCTCTAAGTTATTCCCTAATTATACCTGTTACCTTGTTTAACGTAAATTGAATTTCATTTTGTCATACAAGTGAACATTGAGGATGGTCCAAGATGTCTGAAATGTGATCACGTGGATTCTCCCGCCAAATGTCAAAATGTCGTTAGGTGCAAAAAAGACGAGGTATTATTCATTAACTTACTTACAGATTTCAATGCCATTTCATATGTAAAACGTTTTCAAAAGATTTATTATTTCTAAAGTTATTGTATTATGAGAAGAATACGAAACATACATGTAATCAAGGCAGTCTGATATTCCTTGTTCACTGAAATTTTCTTTTCAAAAAAAAGGTTTTTTTTTTAATTTCTAATAAATAATGTAACGTTTATGTAAAATAAGTAACGTAAATACGTAACATAACGTTATGTAAAATACGTAACGGAACGGAACGAAACATAACGCTATGTGAAACGTAACGTAATGTTTATGAAAAATAGGGAGAAAATGCATCTCAACGTTCTTTCTTACGTCAAATGTATCACCTTACACAGGTCTGCTTCACAGAGAGACTTCCTAATTCCAGAACACCAGATTTCAAAATGGGATGTGTCACGAAATCGGTAGATACCAGCTACTTCCATATTATGAATTATACAATCTGCCATTTATCATCTACTCTTTCATCAACTCTGTCAACTACAGTACTATAACATCTTTTAAAATTCCTGCAGCCAGTTTCACAAAAATACATTTTGTACTTACGAAAATGTTTAGGAATTTTCGTAACTTTTGATCGCAAAGTTCTCACTGTTGTTTCCGAATTTATATTTACATGCAAGTAGGAATGAGATTATAAAACAAAATGAGATCTTAATGGAAGAAATTTTCAACATTATATACATTTGTATTTAACACTGAAAGTTACGAACATTCACGATTTTTCTCCTAGGAAGTTTTGTAAAACTGGGCACTGAAATAATAGAGATAGAAAAATAGAAATGCATCATACCAAAAAAAAAAAAAAATAAAAAAAAAAATAAATAAATAAAAATAAAAAAGGATCAGAACATTTATTTAAAGGGATGTTCAGCCCGTATGGGATCATAGATAGGATGTTTCAGAATTGGTCTCAAAATTATTTCACATTCATTTCACTTCATTTCACTATCCAAAGAAGGATCAATTATAAAAGTTACTTACAATCCCCTACTAAGAGTATATTTATATTGAAAAACGAGTTTATGTGCAGCCACAAATTTATACGTATCTGCATCTTAAGTTACGAAATTCAAAGAAATTTTGAAAGATTTTTTTCTCTTTTCTCTCCCTCTCTCTTTATATATTCCTGTAGGCCTGCAGGCTTAAATCAGTAGGAATACCAACTATTGTTGGCCGTAGGTCAAACGGTGGAATCAGCGCATGCGCAGAGTGTTGCCAAGCTGATCATTGCAATGCCAGGTTATGTGTCGAGGGCTCAGATACCAAAGGTTAGTATACATGTTACCATGGTAACGCAATGTCCTGAAGACAGAAAACATCAGTAACCAGTGGTGTAGTTACTATATACCATTTTTATTAATATTTTTTCCAAGTTTTTCCGAGTCTGATGAATTAGATTTCGGCTTTTCCTTGACCTGTTGACCCGTGTTCTCTGAACATAACTCTATTCTTGACCAGAATATATTCACATCGTATAAAGATAATGATGCAGCTATTTGCTAATATGATAGGCGTAAAATTGTTTCATATAAAGTAGATTTAGACATTGTTTACCTTGATTAATCGAATGGGATTCACGGCCAAGTTCGCTAGATATCCCACCGTGACTATGTGCGAGTTTTTTTTTTTATTTAATTCTTTTCAATACTTAATTGTTTTTTTTTTGGGGGGGGGGGGGGTATCCGTGTTTTTAAGTTGTTATCGTTTCTTTTGATTTATTTTCTCATTGATTAATCGGTGAATTATTAGTTTTTAAGAATATTTACTTACAAAATATTTTTTTCATTCATTTCCCCTCTTAGTATTACTATTTTATCACATGAATTGATACCTATATAGCCCTGTATGAGTTGACAGTTGACCAGACCTCCACCGTTTTCCATTGTCAGGACACGAGCTATGAAGCATGTCAACTGATTGCTAACAATCCTGTAGTGGGATGTAATAACCCAAACACACAACGAATATGTCAGAAAACATGCAATACTTGTGGTAAACAAAATTTGTATCTCTTACTTCTGAGGGTGTGGACAGGGTGAAAGGGAGGCGGTAAGAATTAAGGGGGCGGGAGGAGGGAGAGGGGAGGGAGGGAAGGGGGAAATGGGAGGGAGGGGGAGGAAGGGACGGGAGGAGGGAGAGAAGGGGCGGGAGGGGGAGGTAAGGGGGTGGAATGGGGAGAAATATACCCCCCTTTCCACCCCCTCTCCCACTTCTGAACTAATTAATCGAAATGTCAGGAACCGAGTTATGATCAAGCACGTCAATTGTGTGGTGGGGTAAGTGTAACAACTCAAACGCACAACAATTACTGATGTGTAAAAACAAATAATATGCTATGCTAGCTTGCAGTAAACTGAAAGTAATTGATACGTGTAAAATAAACTGAAAATCTTATTACTGCAATGCAAGCAGATTTCCTATAAGTTGCTACTTCAAGCAACATCTTAATATGGTGGCTGATTTGTGCCGTGTCGCGTTGTCGCGCCGCGCTTTGTCGCCTTGTCGCGTTGTCGCATTGTTGCGTTGTCGCCTTTTAAAATGATAGCAGGAATGTATTTTCAACTGTAATTGTTTAGATAGATTCATTCATAAATTAAATGTTTTAAACAAAAAGGGTATATTTTCTACTTTATTTTGGGGCAAAATGCCTGTTTTCTTGTTTAAAAATAACAGATTTCTGGACAAATTCTATAAATTCATTATCTTAACTAGAATTAGAGATTCAAAGCTACTTTCATATAGAAAATAAATCATCTTATCAAATGAAAGTAAAAAGAATGTAATAATTCATTTAAAGCAGTATTTTGGGGTAAAATATGTTGTTGTTTTTTTTTTCATGCAAAAACCACTTATTTTGAGAAAATAGTTAATATTTCTTTTAAAATGCCTGAATTGACACATTTTAGCTTTGATAGGATGCTTCTTATTATGTAGGTATAGGAATTTAATGTGAGAACTGGAAATCAATTTCTATGCTATTTTGGGGCAAAAAACCCCTAACTTTTGTGCAAAAATAACTTATTTCTTTGAATGATTTTTAAAATTTATATACTTTAGTAAATCAAAGCAGGAGAGGTTTCCTATTAGGTAATGGCATTTAAGTTATCATGTGAAATTAGCTAGAAAAGATTGGTTTGCTTATTTTGCTATTTTGGGGTGAATGCATGAATTTTTATTTTAAAATCGCCGATTTCTGGAAAATCTATATTACTATGAAACGCTACATTATTTATGATATTCATAAGTGTAACCTTGGGTATATCATAATTTGTCCTTAAGATATATGAGTTTTAGATATCCTTTGTTAATTTGTTTGATATTTTGGGGCAAACAAAGATGTATATTAGAAAGGCAGATTAGAAGAAATACTGCTTTAAATGAATTATTACATTCTTTTTACTTTCATTTGATAAGATGATTTATTTTCTATATGAAAGTAGCTTTGAATCTCTAATTCTAGTTAAGATAATGAATTTATAGAATTTGTCCAGAAATCTGTAACAGTTATTTCTAAACAGAAAACAGGCATTTTGCCCCAAAATTAAGTAGAAAATATATCCTTTTTGTTTCAAACATATAATTTATGAATGAATCTATTTAAACAATCACAGTTGAAAATACATTCCTGCTATCATTTGAAAAGGCGACAACGCGACAATGCGACAACGTGACAATGCGACAATGCGACAACGCGACAATGCGACAAAGCGCGGCGCGACAACGCGACAAAGCGCGGCGCGACAACGCGACAACGCGACAAAGCGCGGCGCGACAACGCGACAACGCGACAAAGCGCGGCGCGACAACGCGACATGGCACAAATCAGTCGCCATATCATCTTAACCAATATGTTGACGTAGACAGACAGTATGACGAACTTCGACCTTCTGCCCCAAAATAGTAATTGTCGCATATTTTGGTGAGTACAGTACGACTACTTTAAACCGTTCAGATCCTCGTTTGTTTTTTTTTTTCCAATTTACTGAGAAATGTTTCGAAGGCTTCATCTTTTTTGTAGATTTTGGTTGCTATGACAACGCAGAGTTTAATTGTTCAGACATCTTGAGGATGTTTGACATATGTAGTGATATACCAAAGGCCATCAAGTACTGTAGAAAGACGTGTGACTATTGCGACCAAGGTATGAGTTTCTCGGTATGTAACGGAACATGAATTAGACATACAAGGGACGATCAATTAATTTGCAAACGATATCTCTAATATATCCACCATCTGACGTGTGGCTATTGTAACCAAAGTATGAACCACTACAATCGGTCTTTATTTGGGATATGTGACGCTACTTGGGTGCAAATGTTACATTTAACATCCAAGGGACGATCAATAATTTTCAAACAATGTTTTGATAAATAAAAGTATTGCAGGAATATGTTTAATTGCTATAACCAAGGTATAAACAACTCAGTTTACATTTATGATCAGATTCAATCTTTATTTGCAATTGGTGCAAATGTTACATTTATCATTTAAGGGACGATCAATGAATTCGCAAACAACAACTTGTACTACCATATGCATTTTTTTATTTTATGCGCGTATAGCATTTATTTTTACGATTCGTTCGAGTTGAAGAGAAAATCATTTGAATTATGTAAGTCATTTATCTCTTTTTATAAAGTTAAATGGCCACCAGGTTCTTACATGATGGTAGCTACAGCGTCCGGCTGCCCTGGTAACAACATCACGTGGTCGGAATTCAGGATAAACCAACGGTCATTAACGAATGGAACTGGTTATATCGCATCACCTACGAGTAAAATACATTTAGCAGGTACATTTTCAGACAATCGTGCAATTGATTCTACTGAAAGGAACAAATCATAACTCCTCCCTCTTTGTGATCTAGTTGACTTAGTTTTTGAACACTATATAAGGACGGAGATTAATAAAGATTTAAATAAATTTTGCAGTCACTTCTTTTTGATGACGAAGACTTCTAATCTTAAAATAAGAATATCGATCTCTGTATGTTGTTTGTTTTAATTGTTTTGTTATATTTCATAAAAATAATGTTTTGTGTCATGTCCTTTTTATTTTATTCGTCGTTGAATCTACTTTATCTCTGTAGTTTATTGCTCTGTAGGAAATATAACAGCCAAGCATTTGAATTTCACGATGTGTAATCGAACACGCGACCTTCAGCACTACGTGGGCAGACCATGGCCTAAGGGAGAGTACTGCATCATACGGTCCGGATTCACCAGAAACGATTCATGTCCGGATGGTTTGTGTGACTTACAAAACATTTATTTTCCCTTGACCCCTCTTCATATGATTGTATATAATTTATTATTATTATTTTTTTTTTGGTTTTGGGGGACGACCATTTGAATTCTGAGATGAAGCTAATTTTCATTGGGTCAGATTAATTCTGTCACTCGATTTTCCGGCTTTATCCTTAACATTTTTAAAAATATATGTTAAAAAGAGAAAAAATAACAATTAAACTAAAGTTATAGTGTATGAATTGTTCGACCAGCATCTAAGAAGATTAATACAAAAATAATTCAAATAATTTTGAAATTGATCAATTCTCTGTAGACTTTGACAGAGGCGTGTTGTATTGGTTGAACAGACACCTTATAACAGATCTGACAGATATGAGTGGTAATGACGATACACTCCATGTTTTTGGGATCCGCCTCTCTTGGTATTGCTTTCTGTTGTAGGTAATATCATTTAATCTCAAGAAATAAAGATTTTAATTGGCTATAAGAAATTTTGTTGATAAAATTCTCTCGGAGTCTAATTTATAGTTCTATATTTAGAACCAGGGATTCCCTGAAACACGAATTATCTTCTAGCTGAAAATACAATACATTAATTTTTGCTTATAGAATAATTATGAACTTGCACGCTAGTTCATTTTTGCAACCACCCACCCTTGGAGATACTATAAAACCAGTACCTCTATCAGGTAGGGGGTACCAAACTTAGTCAGAATCCCAACTGTTTTACCTGGTGCACACCTGTTACCTGAAATATTCACCTTTAATTAAAAAAATCTTGCAGGAATTTTCGATTTCCGGCCTACAGGATATTTTAATTTCCTCCAGGATTTTTTAATTTCCCGCATGATTTCTTTAAATTCCCACAAGAAAAATAATTTCCTGCAGGAATTTTTATTTTCCTGCAGGAATATTCTGCAAAAAAAAAAAGAATCCCTGTGGGAAAATAAAAAATTCCTGAAGGAAATTATTTTTCCTTTGGGAATTACAAAAGTTCCTGCAGGAAATTAAAAGATCCTGCAGGAAATTAAAAATTCCTGCAGGAAATCGAAAATTCCTGCAGGATTTTTTTGCTTTCAGGTCAGATGGTAGCCCAGATTCGCCTATCCGTCTGCCTAACAAGTCTCCATTCTACCTGATCAAGTACACAGAGAGATGTCAACAGGTATACGGTATGAACGTGACAGAGGAGTACGTACAGTGGCCATACATACGGGAGAGGGACAACGCCTGTTCCGGGGCCTACCCAAAAGACGAAAGGTGCTCTTCAGGCCACCGTGTACATCTGTGCTACTATCAGCCTTGATTGTACTATATAATGTGAAATGTTGCGTAAAGATTGTTCAAAAAAGATATTAAAAAAATAATTCGATCTTTTCCTCTTCTTGTTTCAATGTACCCATGCACTTGTGAAGTGAAGGAATTTTAAGCGGAACTGAAATTGGACGCATGCGCATAGGAAATTGGTCGATCAGAACTATTAATTTTGTTGACCGATCGGCATGAGAAGTACACAATTTAACCTAGTAGAGGGCATTGATTACTTGCTTCCTGTAAAGTTTCATGAAACTATGTGCTGCGGTTGCAGTGGAGATGTCGAAAATGCGTCAGGCAATCAGAGCTAGCTCATTGTTGTCATATTTGTTGACCGATCGGCATGGAAATACGAACTAGGTACATGTACGTAGAGGACCTCGAGTACCTGCTTCCTGTAAGGTTTCGTGAAATTCTGTGCTGCAGTTGCAGCTAGAGGCGATGTCGAAAATGCGTAAGCTAATCGGAGCATTTGGGGTCATTTGACGGAGATATATTTTGTTGACTGACCGGCACAAAAACACATGCAAATTTGATAGAGGACTTTGAGTACTTGCTTACTGTAAAGTTTCGTGAAGCTCTGTGTAGCGGTTACAAATGTTAAAAGTTTACGCCAGACAACGCACTACAATAGCTCATGATCACTTGAGCTTCGCTCAGGTGACCTTAAAAAAGGTTCTACACTTCATATGTATCCAATCACATGAAAACCACATTCAATCTGAATCACTGTCACAGTGGAGGAAGTTGTACGATAGGTCAATCGTGACCAACACAAACTCTTTGTTTAAAAACAAGCTTCGTATCGTATTGTATCTCAATATCTGTTCTATGTAAAGTTAAAGTTTGGTTAAGTACATGTAAATGATACAGACAGACGGACGAGCAGACAGAGAAGAGATTTTCATCTTTAGTAGCATTAGACGCACCCTTTATTATAAGTGAATTAACCTGTTGAGCATTATCTATGTACGTCAGAGAGATATGACTTCTTTTTATCTTTATCATAATGCAAGTGGTTTCAAACTCCTGCGTCGATCGTATTGTGAGTCAGAGTTTCCTCTCATTTTCTTAGGAAAATACATGTAATTTTCATTTTACTGCTGTTTTGTTGTTTCCGGATTTTTATTTTAAAATCTGAAAGTTCTATCATGTAAGGGAACAACCATGTGATTTGTATTGGAGAGAGAGGACGAGACGTCAGGAAGACTAGCTTTGCAAAGAGAAAAAATTTAATTCGGATCATACATTTTGTACAGATGCTGTGGATTAAAATATTTAAAAAAGAATCCGGTTTGAACCTAAAAATATCCATCTGGCATAAGTCTCACACCCCCCCCCCCCTCCTCGAAAAATCAAATGGTTGCTTCCTAAGGGTAACTGTAAAATCTTGAGGGCGTGAGTTGCGTGTCTGAATGTGGTCTTGCAATGAAATCTAACAAAAGCTATATGATCAGTGCCTATATATAATATTTACTAAAAAGATATACGCATACATGGATACGTCATTCGAACACATATTTGGTGGTTAATAATAGTATCTAAAATTGATGTTTAGTAATTTGTCTTGAAAACAATAAAACTTTCTTAACGTTATAAAATTATTTCTTTCTACAAAGTACATGTTACGACACTTCATAAATTTCGATGGCTCGCAGATAAAGTATGAAAAGTTGACATTTGATTATTTCGCAGCTCATTATATATTTCGTATCATGTTAATTGTAAATGTATACTAATTCAAAGAGTTCTTTGGGTTTTCTTTAAAAAAACAAACCCAAATTTATCAGTTCCCTGAGTTTCCTTGTATCTATAACATATCAAATTCGTCAAACACAAAATCTTCTTTCGGCTTTGTTTTTGACGATTTTGCTGGTTTCTTCTTTGGTGCAGGTGCGGCAGTGGGTGCGGGTGTGGGCGCGGGTGTCGTGGGTGCTCTGGTGGCCGGTGGTAATGTTGGCATAGTGGGTGGTACCCAAGGACAGTACTGGGCGTCTATTTCAAAGAACGGTACACCCTCCCATTGTTGGGGGTATAACTTCATTACCAATGTCTGGAGGGGTTCCTTCAGCTTGACTTCTGTCACCTGCTCGGGAGAGGACAGCGTTGCCGTGTTCTTGAAAGTCTAATGAAATAAAATATTTATGTGAGACAAATTCCGCCGAACATTTAGATCACATAATTTGTGTTCCTCTAGAAAGGTCTCATGTTAAAAGGAATTCACATGAGAAATACAGTACAAAGTTTGCACATGTGTCTATGGAAATGCTAAATGTATATTTCCGATTTTCACAGTGTTCTTTTTTTATGCCCCCCTTCGAAGAAGAGGGGACATATAGGTTTGCCGCTGTCGGTCGGTCGGTCGGTCTGTCGGTCTGTCGGTCGGTCTGTCGGTCGGTCCGCGACATCAGTTTCCGTTCAATATCTCTGGAATGGATTCACATATTGAAATGAAATTTTGTATACAGACACATCAAACAAAAATCTAGGTCAAGTTTGTATTTGGGTCCGATCAAAAAAATTTTGACAGAGTTATGCCCCTTGCATTTCGAAAAATACCAAAATTTCAGGGTTTCCGTTCAATATCTCTTGAATGGAGTAACTGTTACATATTGAAATGAAATTTTGTATACAGACACATCAAACAAAAATCTAGGTCAAGTTCATATTTGGGTCCGATCAAAAAAATTTTGACAGAGTTATGCCCCTTGCATTTTGAAAAATACCAAAATTTCAGGGTTTCCATTCAATATCTCTTGAATGGAGTTACATATTGAAATGAAATTTTGTATACAGACACATCAAACAAAAATCTAGGTCAAGTTCATATTTCGGTCCGATCAAAAAAAATTTGACAGAGTAATGCCCCTTGCATTTTGAAAAATACCAAAATTTCAGGGTTTCCGTTCAATATCTCTTGAGTGGAGTTACATATTGAAATGAAATTTTGTATACAGACACATCAAATAAAAATCCAGGTCAAGTTTGTAATAAGGTCCGATCGAAAAAAATTTTGACAGAGTTATGCCCCCTGCACTTTGAAAAATACCAAAATTTCAGGGTTTCTGTTTAATATCTCTTGAGTGGAGTTACATATTTAAATGAAATTTTGTATACAGACACATCAAATGAAAATCTAGGTCAAGTTTATATTTGGGTCCGATCAAAAAAATTTTGACAGAGTAATGCCCCTTGCACTTCGAAAAATACCAAAATTTCAGGGTTTCCGTTCAATATCTCTTGAGTGGAGTTACATATTGAAATGAAATTTTGTATACGGATACATCAAATGACAATCTAGGTCAAGTTCTTATTTGGGTCCAATTAACAAAATTTTGACAGAGAAATGCCCCTTGCACTTCGAAAAATACCAAAATTTCAGGGTTTCCATTCAATATCTCTTGAGTGGAGTTACATATAGAAATGAAATTTTGTATACAGACACATCAAATGAAAATCTAGGTCAAGTTCATATTTTGGTCCGATCAAAAAAAATTGGACAGAGTTATCCCCCTTGCACTTTGAAAAATACCAAAACTTCAGGGTTTCTGTTCAATATCTCTTGAGTGGAGTTACATATTGAAATGAAATTTTGTATACAGACACATCAAACAAAAATCTAGGTCTAGTTTATATTTGGGTCCGATCAAAAAAATTTTGACAGAATTATGCCCCTTGCATTTCGAAAAATACCAAAATTTCAGGGTTTCCATTCAATATCTCTTGAATGGAGTTACATATTGAAATGAAATTTTGTATACAGACACATCAAATGGAAATCTAGGTCAAGTTCGTATTAAGGTCCGATCAAAAAAAATTTTGACAGAGTTATGCCCCCTGCACTTTGAAAAATACCAAAATTATAGGGTTTCTGTTCAATATCTCTTGAGTCGAGTTACATATTGAAATGAAATTTTGTATACAGACACATCAAATGAAAATCTAGGTCAAGTTTTTATTTGGGTCCAATCAACAAAATTTTGACAGAGTCATGCCCCTTGCACTTCGAAAAATACCAAAATTTCAGGGTTTCTGTTCAATATCTCTTGAGTGGAGTTACATATTGAAATGAAATTTTGTATACAGACACATCAAATGAAAATCTAGGTCAAGTTTATATCTGGGTTCGATCAAAAAAATTTTGACAGAGTTATGCCCCTTGCACTTTGAAAAATACCAAAATTTCAGGGTTTCCGTTCAATATCTCTTGAATGGAGTTACATATTGAAATGAAATTTTGTATACAGACACATCAAATAAAAATCCAGGTCAAGTTCGTAATAAGGTCCGATCGAAAAAAAATTTGACAGAGTTATGCCCCCTGCACTTTGAAAAATACCAAAATTTCAGGGTTTCTGTTCAATATCTCTTGAGTGGAGTTACATATTGAAATGAAATTTTGTATACAGACACACCAAATGAAAATCTAGGTCAAGTTCCTATTTGGGTCCAATCAACAAAATTTTGAAAGAGAAATGCCCCTTGCACTTCGAAAAATACCAAAATTTCAGGGTTTCCATTCAATATCTCTTGAGTGGAGTTACATATAGAAATGAAATTTTGTATACAGACACATCAAATGAAAATCTAGGTCAAGTTCATATTTAGGTCCGATCAAAAAAAAATTTGACAGAGTTATGCCCCTTGCACTTTGAAAAATACCAAAACTTCAGGGTTTCTGTTCAATATCTCTTGAGTGGAGTTACATATTGAAATGAAATTTTGTATACAGACACATCAAATGAAAATCTACTAGGTCAAGTTCATATTTAGGTCCGGTGAACAAGATTTTGACAGAGTAATGCCCCTTGCACTTCGAAAAATACCAAAATTTCAGGGTTTCCGTTCAATATCTCTTGAGTGGAGTTACATATTGAAATGAAATTTTGTTTTCAGACACATCAAATAAAAATCTAGGTCAAGTTCATATTTGGATTCAATCAAAAATTTTTATGCCCCCCTTTGAAGAAGAGGGGACATATTGCTTTGCCGCTGTCTGACTTTCTGTCTATCGGTCCGTCGGTCTGTCGGTCGGTCCACGACATCAGTTTCCGTTCAATACCTCTGGAGTGGATTCACATATTGAAATGAAATTTTGTGTACAGACACATCAAATGAAAATCAAGTATAAAGTTGTGACGGACTTTAATCACAGAAGGGGTAGGGGGCATTAATGTTTTACAAACATGACTTTTAACTTGTTATTTTGGGGAATGTGCCTGTCCCATTTGGGAAAATTTGCGACATTTTGCTGAAATTGGGAAAATTCTCATACAAATTCTCACCAAGTTTAACCCCCAAGTATCATTTATTAACACTTTTAATCCATTGATTTGCTTGAACTGAACAAGGGATGAAAATGCACTTAGAAATAGGACATTTTGTGCTGATTTCCAGGTATTCAATCTAATTTTCTCGGGTGATTTTTTTAATAATTCCTCTTTGGGAATATACGAGTGATTTGTTATGAAAAATAGAGAGAATTTGGCATTGCCATTGGGAAGGGACCGAAATTCGGCCCCCAAAACAAGGAAAAAAAACACCCCTGTTTTCGATTAATTTGATTCAATATTGTGTATCGTAATGGCGTAAATTCCTAGAAAATATAGCGTAGAACAAGGATTAGATAGATCTATACATGCATAAAAAATGTAATACTGTACACTTACATGTGTGCCTGTCTTTGGATTTGTCAGCCAATTGAACCTTCCAGTAAGATTTACGTATTGCATCTTATACTCAGTAATCACCCCTCTTCTTTTTGTGAATTTCCCTTCCTCTGGTCCAGATTTACCTGAAAAATCATCATCATCATCATCATCATCATCATCATCATGTATTAAATACCGGTATACCATTTTCAAGACTTGCGTTATAGACATGTCAAGATCTCACATCATAACTCTTGGCGTTACTTCTTTGACGTCATTAATCTATACGTCAAATTAAAATGTCACGATGATGTTGGGTTCTGTCGTACATAAAATGAATATTCCGTACAAAATTGAGGCAAATTTAAAATCAAAAATGTATTTATAAGATGATTCAGATTGTAAATGATATAAAGTTTTTACCTTTTATTTTCCATCCTAGGACGTAAGGCCAGCCCACCATACCTTTCTTGTAGAATAAAACCTCAGTGTATATCTCGTGATTAATTCCCATAACTTCCTTCTTGTCCACCTCCAGATCAACAAACAGCTGTTTCTTGTTCAGATTTTCAGGGTTGGAGCATGTGTTACCAGCACGTCTTTCTGTTAAAGTGTTATGATTTTGATAAAAATAAAGAGGAAGATCAAATTTCAAGATAACAAACATGCTTGATGATGTTTAATGTTGTTTTTCATAATATATATTGTATGATTTTGATAGTTAACTGGATGTCATATAATTTTTGAAAGTTTAACGTTGCCACCTGCGTTGTTGTTGTTGTAACTTGTTGTTGTCGTCGTTGTTGTTTTTGTTGTCAGTATTGTTGTTGTATTATAGTTGTTGAGCTGCAGTTGTTGTTATTGTTGTTGTTGTATCTTGCTGTCGTTGTATCTTGCTGTCGTCGTTGTTGTTGTTTTTGTTGTCGGTATTGATGTTGTATTATAGTTGTTGAGCTGCGGTTGTTGTTATTGTTGTTGTAACTTGCTGTCGTCGTCATTTTTATTGTTGTTTAAACTTGAAGTAGTCGTCGTCGTCGTTGTTGTTGTTATTGTTGTTGTAACTTAATGTCGTTGTCGTCGTCGTTGTTGATGTAATTGTTGTTGTAACTTGCTGTTGTCGTCGTTTTTGTTGATGTTGTTGTAACTTGCTGTCGTCGTCGTTGTTAATGTTATTGTTGTTGTAACTTGCTGTCGCTGTCGTCGTCGTTGTTGTTGTTGTAACTTGCTGTCGTTGTCGTCGTCGTTGTTGATGTTATTGTTGTTGTAACTTGCTGTCGTCGTCGTCGTTGTTGTTGTTATTGTAACTGGTTGTCGTCGTCGTTGTTATTATTGTTGTTATAATTTGCCGTCGTTGTTGTTGTTGTAACTTGCTGTCGTCGTCGTCATTGTTGTTGCTGTAACTTGCTGTCGTCGTCGTCATTGTTGTTGCTGTAACTTGCTGTCGTCGTCGTTGTTGTTGTTGTAACTTGCTGTCGTCGTCGTCATTGTTGTTGTTGTAACTTGCTGTCGTCGTCGTTGTTGTTGTTGCTGTAACTTGCTGTCGTCGTCGTTGTTGTTGTTGTTGTAACCTGCTGTCGTCGTCGTCATTGTTGTTGTTGTAACTTGCTGTCGTCGTCGTTGTTGTTGTTGTTGTAACTTGCTGTCGTCGTCGTTGCTGATGTTATTGTTGCTGTAACTTGCTGTCGTCGTCGTCGTTTTTATTGTTGTTGTAACTTGCTGTCGTCGTCGTCGTTTTTATTGTTGCTGTAACTTGCTATCGTCGTCGGTGTTGTTGTTGTTGTAACTTGCTGTCGTCATCGGTGTTGTTGTTGTTGTAACTTGCTGTCGTCGTCGTCGTTGTTATTGTTGTAACTTGTTGTCGTCGTCGTTGTTGTTATTGTTGCTGTAACTTGCTATCGTCGTCGTCGTTGTTGTTGTTGTATCTTGCACATCGTCGTCGTCGTTGTTGTTGTTGAACCTTGCTGTCGTCGGCGTCGTAGTTGTTGTTGTAACTTGCTGTCTTCGTCGTTGTTGTTGTGACTTGCTGTCGTCCTCGTTTTTGTTGTTGTGACTTGCTGTTGTCGTCGTCGTTGTTGTTATTGTTGCTGCAATTTGCTGTCGTCGTCGTCGTTGTTGTATCTTGCTGTCGTCGTTGTCGTTGTTGTTGTAACTTGCTGTCGTCGTCGTTGTTCATGTTATTTTTGTTGTAACTTGCTGTCTTCGTCGTCGTTATTGTTGTTGTGACTTGCTGTCGTCGTCGTCGTTGCAGTTTTTGTTGTTGAAACTTGATGGCGTCGTCGTCGTCGTTGTTGTTGTTTTTGTTGTCAGTATTGTTGTTGTATTATAGTTGTTGAGCTGCGGTTGTTGTTATTGTTGTTGTTTCTTGCTGTCGTTGTCTCTTGCTGTCGTCGCCGTTGTCGTTGTTTTTGTTTTTGTTGTCAGTATTGTTGTTGTATTATAGTTGTTGAGCTGCGGTTGTTGTTATTGTTGTTGTTTCTTGCTGTCGTTGTATGTTGCTGTCGTCGCCGTCGTCGTTGTTGTTGTTTTTGTTGTCAGTATTGATGTTGTATTATAGTTGTTGAGCTGCGGTTGTTGTTTCTTGCTGTCGTTGTATCTTGCTCTCGTCGCCGTCGTCGTTGTTTTTGTTGTCAGTATTGATGTTGTATTATAGTTGTTGAGCTGCGGTTGTTGTTATTGTTGTTGTTTCTTGCTGTCGTTGTATCTTGCTGTCGTCGTCGTCGTTGTTGTTGTTTTTGTTGTCAGTATTGATGTTGTATTATAGTTGTTGAGCTGCGGTTGTTGTTATTGTTGTTGTTTCTTGCTGTCGTTGTATCTTGCTGTCGTCGCCGTCGTCGTTGTTGTTGTTTTTGTTGTCAGTATTGTTGTTGTATTATAGTTGTTGAGCTGCGGTTGTTGTTATTGTTGTTGTTTCTTGCTGTCGTTGTATCTTGCTCTCGTCGCCGTCGTCGTTGTTGTTGTTTTTGTTGTCAGTATTGATGTTGTATTATAGTTGTTGAGCTGCGGTTGTTGTTATTGTTGTTGTTTCTTGCTGTCGTTGTATCTTGCTCTCGTCGCCGTCGTCGTTGTTGTTGTTTTTGTTGTCAGTATTGATGTTGTATTATAGTTGTTGAGCTGCGGTTGTTGTTATTGTTGTTGTTTCTTGCTGTCGTCGCCGTCGTCGTTGTTGTTGTTTTTGTTGTCAGTATTGATGTTGTATTATAGTTGTTGAGCTGCGGTTGTTGTTATTTTTGTCGCTAACTTATCACAGACATCGCAAAAGTTTTTACAACTTACCAGACATTTTTTAATTTGTGTAGAAATTCAGACATGTTTATTAAAGAAAAAAAAAAGAAATATTTTACTAGACCAATGCATTTTTTTCCAGATTTGTCTGGTATGTCTGGTGACTTTCGGATTGACTGACATCATACTTGGGTTTATTTTTTTTTTTTTGGGGGGGGGGGGGGGCTGCTATGGGACATGACAAAAAAACCACCTCCCTCTTTTAAATTTTACTGACCTCTGTTGTAGGCGGCAAAATCTTCAACATCATCATCATCATCGTCGTCGTCATCATCATCATCGTCAAAAGGCCTTCCTTCGATGACAAACCTGAAATGTGTACAGAAATTTATGATAAAATACTTTAATTAAGTCTTGTCCATTTCTGGCATCAAAATCGTGTTTTTTTTTCCCTCATCTTAAGACAATGGACATATCAGTCGACTATTGGAAGGAAGAAAATTAATAAATTGAAAATAAGAAAATCTGAATTTCTAAGAGTTTGAATCTGAATTCGATACAGTATAATGATTTTTAGGCAATTTAGGGGTTCTGGATAGGCTTAGGTGTTCAGCATCAAAGCTTAATTTTCACTTATTTAAGATAGAAAGTAATTAACCCCTATCACACTTTTTCGTATCAGCTACGTAAGGGGAGTATTTTTGCCAAAATTCTTTACGCAAGAGAAACGAAAAGGTCTGCCACGTATTTCGTCTTTCTCAGAAGTCCAAGGCGTAAGTGCGACGTTTATACGGCGTAAGAGGCGTTTCTATCACGTATGAGCAGCGTACTAATGTGTCCTACCATCACGTACGTGCGGCGTTCGGCACATACGTGTGACGTTCAATGCGTTTCTACTGCGTAAGTACGACGTTGGTGCTACGTAGTCTTCTTATTTGCGACGTTTCTGCTGCGTTGCCATGGCGTTCACATTCGTATAAAAAAATTCTTTGGTTGCCAAATATTATTTCTCTCGATTTTCCACTCAAAACAATATGAACACAAAAAGGGTAATTACCGTAAAGGGTACTGTCAAAGTGCCCTTTGAAATTAGCGCATACTTTATTTAGACTCAGTTCGCCATATGAAATAAAGCTGCTTGGTTGATCTAGTGGAAGTTTGTAACTATACGGTATCATCAATCTTGATTCATTCTTAATAGGTTCAAAACTCCATTTTCCCTCTACATTTTTATCATGTGCTCATAAAAACATAGCAAATACACCTTTTACGCCGAGGTGGAATGAGCGATACTCCTTTAACGTAGCAGATACTCATACAACGCAACACCAACGTAGCTCTTACGTAGCAGGAACGAAAAGAACGTAGTTCGTACGCCATGCATACGCGGGAGTAAATCGAAGAAACAAAAAATAAGAAATTGAAACGTGTACCATACGTAGTAGATTAGAAAAGAACGCCGCGGGTACGAATCAGCAACGCCTTGTACGTAGCACGTACGCCATAGGGATATCGCTTGCGTTTGTGATTCGTTCGTACTGCGTAGTAAGAGTATAAGCGACGTTCCTGCTACGTTGCTACTGCGCTTCTTTCGTTTGCACTGCGTTCGTGCTACGTACACACGGCGTATGGAAGCTGCTACGTATGTGCTACGTAATTTTAGGTGCGAACTTAAAAAAACGCGGCAGTCTTTCGTATCAAGAGATCATGCTACGTTTCAATGAGTACTCGCTACGTAAGCTGGCGTTGCTACTGCGTTGCTGCTGCGTTCCTTTCTTACTGTCACGTATCCTGATACGCCGTAGATACGTGGGCTGATACTTAAAAAGTGATAGGGGTTTAACATTTGGTATTTTTCTATAAAGAAACCTATCAATATTGAATAATAAGATAATCACTTATATTACGAAAATTTGCTCTTATTTCAAAGTTACAAACAGTTTTGAGCTACCCTGAACTCCCAAAATGGGCTACCCGGAACTCCCAAATGTACAATCATAAAATACAAACAAACAAAACAAAACAACTCCCCCCCCCCCCCAACCACAACCCCCCCCCCCCCCCAAAGAATTCGCCAATTGGAGAAACGACGGACAGATATCATTCATTTGCTTACTTTTAATGACTTTTTAAAAGTAAGAGAAAAATACATGAATTCATGGTAAACAAGTCAAGTGATATAGATATTACAAAGTACACAACAAAGACGTAGAAAAATGTCAGTCCGAATGAAATGTCTGACAAAAATTCTTATCGACAAAAGTTTGCAGTACTTTTCATTGTCCAGATTGACAAAATGTCTAACAAAAGTGAAACAGATTTCGACTTCTCTGACAAAATCTTACAAAGTTTAGATAAAGAGTTTTGAGTCTACAAAAATTATATGTTATTGAAGATAAGGAGGAGATCTCGAACATGACAACGTTACACAGCGGCAGAGTCGTGAGACAAATTCATGATACTAACAAAGAGGGGAACAAACAAACGGTTACAGCTGGACATAAACATACACAAAAAACACCACCAAACACTCTCCACTATGTCCGATTTTGAACAACTCAACTTGAAGTATACGCTATACTGGTCGAGCACATATTTTAAAGAGTAATAATTATTGTTATCAACAGTACAAATGAAAAACGCAACACTATTAAAACAGTAGAAAATACTTTATTCTCTGAAAAAAATCCTGCATAAAAATTTCGTCTTTAAATCGTCTTTTTTTTTTTTTTTTTTACCTATATATAGCCCCGGTCGCCTAAACTGAACAAAGGCCCATATTATCGCCGCTTTTTTCAACATTTTTTGCTCTAAAATATTTATTTCTTTATGAAATTTGATGAAATTTGCACAGAAGGATGAGGAGCCCTTGATACACATTTCGTCTAATTTTCATGAAAATCTGACGATTGGTTCTTGTTTACCGATGCTCAGTGAACTTAAGGGTTACATGAAGTTTGAAAAAGAGAGGGTACATATTATCGCCACCTCTATTTGTTCTTATTGAAAATCCTATTTTTTTTCGAAAAAGTTCACATTATTTGAATCTTTGAACTTTTTTCTTTTTGTCAGTGAAAAATTCGTACAAAAAAAATCAAAAACCAAAGAGATATAGGAAGATGAAGTGACCTACCCTTTCCCCTGAGAAGCGGGGGAAATACATTCAGATTCACCGACTTTCTATCATAAAATTCAGTATTTGCAGGTTATGGAATTATTTGAAATTTTGTATACTGTTTCATATTTCAGAGATGTGATTAAGGTGAAAAAAAATTAATTCGTTCATCAACAATATGTAGAGATATAAATGAAGTGGCGATAATATGTGCCCGGCGATAATATGTACCCGTCCAGTACTCATTGATCAGATCATAATGAGTACTATATAGTATACAAGTTTTAAAATATTTGACGGAACATAATTTAGCGAAACTCATATATTGGTACATATTATCGCCGGGTACATATTATCGCCACTTCATTTATATCTTCGCATATTGTTGATGTAGAAATCTAATTTTTTCATCATAATTACATCTTTGAAACATAAAACGGTATACAAAATTTCAAATAATTTCATAACCTGCAAATACTGAATTTAATGATAGAAAGTCAGTAAATCTGAATGTATTTCCTCCGCCTCACCGGGGAAAGGGTAGGTCACTTCATCTTCCTATATTTCTTTGGTTTTTGAAATTTTTTTTTTGTATGATTTTTCACAGACGAAAAAAAGAAAGTTCAAAGATACAAATAATATCAATTTTGTTGAAACAGCAGTGATTAGGAAGGACGAAAGGGTTGATGGGCCAATGGCCCCATAGTTTTCGATATCAATGGGACTTTTTTTGTTGTAATGGGACATTTAAACTTTTTCATGGGACATTTTAATAAAAGACAGAGATTTACAACGTAAATGTATCAAAACAAAACATCTTTAATGCGTGATGTTAACAAAACAAGTTAACTGCATACAAACACATTATTTTTGTAGTTCCATTACAGAATATAGGATTCTCTTCTTGAGAATGCAACATATTGATTTCACCACTTCAAACTGTTCTAGTAAAAACACTACTGTTTTCAACCAGATTCTACATGTACTGATACACGTACTGTTCATTTAAGTTGTTAAGCTTTTCAAGATTTGATAATTCGGGGGTAGGGTCCGACAAAGGGTCAAGGGACGGGGCGGACGTAGCGCTCTCGCCAGTCTCGGTGTTCCCTTCATCAGAAGCCCCTTTCTTGCCCTTGTCAGATAGCGCCGAAAACAGCGTTTGCCGTCCCTTTTCGAGACGAAGCCGCCTCTTCGGCGGCATAACAGTCTGTTTGACGAAAACCATAGTTTGAAAATCCCCGCTATCGATATTATTGATCACCCAACAGCAAGGTAGAACAGAGCATTTACTTAATATAGCCACGAAAGTCCGAGGAGTTTTATTTTCACTTTCGTTTTATTTTGACACAAGGTTTGTAAACACAAAGGACGAATTTTCGTTGCGCAATTTGTATAGCTTAAGGCGCACTGTTTACAAAAACAATGGGACATTTTCATCGCCGATGCGCGTATGGCGCATGGCGCACGTCCTTCCCAATCACTGAAACAGTGTCAGATTTTCAGTAAGAACAGGTGGAGGTGGCGATAATATGTACCCTTCCTTCTTTCAAACTTGGCCCAACCCTGACGTTCACAAGTCACCGATAAACAAGAACAGATAATCAGATTTTCATGAAAATTACATGAAATGTGTATCAAGGGTTCTTCTTCCTTTTGTGCAAATTTCATCAAATTTCACAAAGAAATGCAGATTTTATAGCAAAAAATGTTTAGGCATGGTCCATTTGATATTCAGGGGGGGGCTTGGGTTTTTTGTCGGAGCAAGATTATTTTTTTCGCCCCGGACCGGGGCAAAATTATTTTTTTCTGGCAAAGTTGGAGCAAGGAAATTTTTTTAACAAAGTGATGCGCATATTAAGAATGTTTGTGTTTTATCAATAGATATTATTTATATTTTTACTCAAAACTCTAAATATTAATAAATTAGTTAATTTTTATGCAAGTATTCAATTCACTTTTTTAAAACAGAGAGATAAAAGATTTTTACAATACAATTCTCAATATTTCATATAAGGTACATGTATATAACATGTATAAGAGGGTCTTAGGGGAAGGTCTCCTAGACACTTTTTTAAATGAGACTAAGAATTGTAAATTGGTGAATAACTGAAGTTCTCCTTCCAAGCTTACAAGAACATGACTCTATGGGATACATGCAACATGTATTAACAGCAATACATAAATATTGATAATTTGGTAATATATTTAAGCTTTTAAGGAAGCCCTTTTTCATTCACTTACATGTATAACTTTTAATATCTTCAAATATGTAAACTTAAAATGCTGTTAGTACATAATGTTTTGATAGAAAAGTATGGCGAGCGAAGCGAGCCAAAAAATTTTAATACAATTTAAAACTGCGGCGAGCGAAGCGAGCCGGAAAATTTTCAAGAATTTTAGCGAAATTTTATGGTAATTCTTCAAATTCGGATTATTTGTAAGAGCAAGATTATTTTTTTCTGTCACACCGTAAGCAAATTAATTTTTTTCATCAAAATTGAGAGCAAAATTATTTTTTTCGAAAAAAACCCAAGCCCCCCCCAGAATATCAAATGGACCGTGCCTTAAAAAAAGTGGCGATAATATGTACCCGACCAGTACTGCAATAGACTTACCATTTTGAAAGCTCGAGAATTCAGTGCCCCTGACTGACTTCGGAGTTCGGTACTGAAATGGCTGTCACAACGACTAAACGACTGAAATATCTTTAAAACGCCTTCAATGAATATTCGAAATGTTTACAAACAAAAAAGCAAACTTACGTTTGTAAAAGTAGCCCGATTAATGCCAACAGGACAAGATATTTTCTTTCCATCTTCACAAAATCTGCTGTTCAACGATTACGTAGGTGCGATAAGTTCGAATGACGTAGAATGATATGACGTCACAGTAGACCGTACGAAGAAACGTCACGTCAAAACGCGCCATATCGCCGACAGGAATGTTTTTCTTTATCATTCATTTAGTTTACGCATATACATATCTGAACACAACGTGAACATTCTGAGGTCGTGTATTTAAATCAGATGTGGTGCGTAAGGGTCATATGACATAATGTCATGCCGGGAAGTCCGTACGTCAGCCTTGTAACAAGATATGGTTTATATTTGTGAATCTTTGGATAAAATGCTTTTCCGTCAATTTTTTTCTCAGTAAACTATATACAATACAGTGTAAAAAAAATCAAAACTTGTAATTTTTTCCTTAGAATGCGTTGGCCCATTTCGGACATTACGTGCGCCGTTTTGACTTTGTGTGTTAGTAGCGGAATCCAGTATCTCATTTGACATTTTTGCAGCACGGCCACGGTCATTCCCAGAGAACGGAGTTTTTACAAACGACAAAACACTTTGTCCTATCATCCGAAGGTGTGTTTGATGTGTATGCTATATGTTAAACTTTCAGTCCAATGCTTGGCTGCTGACTTTTTCAGTTCTTGAAATCTTCATACCCAAATGCATAGGCAAAGTGTTGAGAATATGAAATTCCAAAATTTTCTTGGTGATGCATATTTTTTCAACTTACATGCAATATTGGACCTGAAATATAATCTCTACTTTTGTCTATGCATCACTGTCTGCATCTGGGTATGACGAGTCGTACTTCTTCTTCTTCCTTAGTATGAGGCCTCTGCTTATCGGAGCACTCCCTATCAAATTTACCGTCTCCTCGAAATTCCGAATGTTTGGGGTTTCCCGCGCTTCAGCAGGGGCCCCACGGGGTACCTGTAAATATCTTTGGTGTACTGTCCACTTGACTAAAGTAGATGCAAGAGAGGCATCGAACAGAAAGATTTATTTTTATCAATGCGTACTAATATCAAGTGACTCTTCCTGTTGATATAAAAAAAATAGTTCCTTTGAAACGATCAAGGTAAGTTCATTTTTATGCATATTTACAGACCGGAAGTGACATTTTAGCTGCATAGAAACCATCTGCCTCGTGTCATAAATTAATTTTTTTGAGTTTGTTCTTATTTTTTGATGACGATGAAAAAAATCATGAGTGACCTTGACACTTCAACGGATCTTGTCTATTTTTTTCATCAGGTGTCAGAAAGGGGAACGATGGTGTCAACTGCTTTAAATACTAATGCTGGCAGGAAACAGACGTTTTTTAGGCTAAATCTGTGTAATAAAATGTTGAGAATTTTTATTTCAGTAGAAATTATCCCGTTTTATCTTGCAGTAATCCAATCTCTTCATTTTATTGGAGAATTCAAGCGTATGATTTATCAATTTTTTTGAGAGAAGACGAAAAAACGTATGAATTGTCTCTCTTTGCGGGAGACGGTTTTTAACTGGTAAATTTGATAGTGCCCCAGAAGGGATCACATATTATCAAACATGACATTATATATCAAGACAATTACATTTCAATCTTCTCCTACTCATCAACACTCACAACTCACCACTCGTTCACCATGTTCTGTAATATGAATCAAGGCAAAGCCTTATGTGTGAGCGGAGGAAAAAGACACCAAAAATTTTGTAAAACCTTAAAAACATTGATCTCAAAATCGAAAACTTTTCAAAATCATAACCTTGGGACTCCAGGAATCCCTCACCACCAGTCAAGCTGGACCTCCCCTTTCTGCTGCCAAAAAAAAAAATCTGGATCCGTCCCAGGTACTTTACACAGACGTAGATCATAAGCGCGGGTCTGAAATCCCTCCCCTTTCCTCTCTTGTGACCTTGAAATCAATTGAAAAAAAAAATCAAATCTTTCTTCTTTACCAAATAATTATTTCGATCATATTTATCTTGTTTGTATGATACACTGAAAAGCGTAAGAAAATCGCGGCTGTTTTGTGTTACTTTTCATTCTTGCATTACTACAATCGTGTACCATTCCTGCACATGAAAATGGGCGCACTGCTACAGTGACGTCACATATAGAGGAATAATGACGTCAAGTATACTGCAGAGTTACGTACCGTTGTGTCGTCATTAGTGATAAAGATGGCGGATTAGTTGCTGCTGAATTTCTGATTTTCAGACGAACAATTTGGCAAGTTTCACTTAGTTTTATTGCGCCATAAAATAGAAGAATTCTATCCATTGCGAATTTGTCAAGGTATGTTCTCCTGCTCTGTCGTTTAAGGGAATTGAGTCACTTTTACCCGTATCCGCGGTACTGTAAATTACCATACTTTTTCAGCTCCAAGTATGTATTTCTTTTGCTCGTGCATTTTCCCATACTTACGTATACGCGTTACCATAAATGCGAGCCTTTGCAGCGAGCTCCTCTTGCTACAAGGTACATTTTTTGTACCTTCCACTATGTATGCAAGTGAATGCAGTGTATGCACAGGGCTCGAAATTAACGTATGTCCGTTAATCCGTGACTAATAGATTTTGCAACGGACTAATGAAAAATTCCATGAATTAGTCCGCCGGACTAATAAAGATTTATACCACTAGATTCCTAACTTAGGGATATGTGTCTTGTATGTTTCACACTTGTAATGTTTGATCACGGCCGTCAAGACGCTATCGGGACTTACCGCCACGCAGCTATTGGGATTTTTTGTGGCTGCCACATTTTATTTTTTGTCTCAAAAATTCGAATATTAAACATTTAATTCTTTACCGTGCTTAGTTAATTTATTTAATTGCCACATACCCGGTCCCCTCTGTATACAACCCGAGGTGTCAAACGTCTTGTAGCCCCAAGCAAGTTTGTATTAACCAGAGATTATGGCTTCTACGGCGCATGTCAATCTCATTATCTGTCATACTTTTAACCTGCAGAACCCAAGTTTCTTCTAGAATTATACATTGATTGTATGTTTTGTGTTGTCACCATATACTAGTATGTTGAGTGACCGTCAAAAGATGACCATTTTACACACGCGAGACATGTTTACATGTATTCAGCATAACGCTAACAGTAAATCAGAAAGGATCAGATCATTTCTTTAAATTTTATTTAATCTTTTATTTTGTTTGACATATTCCCCACCTCGCCGTCTTTGTGAGACAAAACATGTTTAATGCAACTCAGAATAAAAAGGGACTGAATTTGAAGTCCCATTTTTGGGTTTGCCTGTTAATTGCACTACATAACAACATGATTCTTAGTATATAGCAAATTTATTCATTGAACAATTCTATGTGGCATCAATATGGGAATTCACTAAAATGCACAATTTTCTAGTTAAAGGAAACATCTTTTACATAGTAGTCTTTGAATTATACAGATGAACATTCATACCAAATTTCATACACTTCAGATACATATACATAGAGGAAAAACATTTTGAAACGAAATCTTTGATATACAGATGAACATTCCTACCAAATTAACATGTAACATAAAACAGTCTATAAAGACTCATAATCAATTACTACGTTTTACAAATGAACATTTCTACAGAAATCAATCTGAGATATTATCAGCCCATGATACTTTGTATCAAACTTTTAGGGGTAGCAATACTGATCTCAAACAAGATTACAGATGAACATTCCTACAGAATTAACAACTCATGATAATTCATATAAACTTTTTAAGTGTGCGGAATATCATCATGAAATCAGCCAACATTTACAGATGAACATTCCTACGAGAGCAAATCATATCAGCTCATGATAATTAATGTTAACTTTTTTGTTGGGTAGCGGTAGCTATATATCCTGAAATAAGCTCAAATTTACAGATGAACATTTCTATGCATATCAACTAGAGAAATTATCGGATAATTCATATCATTTTGTTAGGAAAGGAGGGTGTTAAACTATATCAACCTGAAACAAAATCTAACATTTACAGATGAACATTCCTACGAAATCAAATGGAGAATTAATCAGCTAATGATACTTCATATTATTGGGGGGATAGCTATATCACCCTGAAACAAGCTCATATTTACAGATGAACATTCCTACGAAAATCAATCAGAGATTTTATAAGTTCATGATACTTTTTTGTATGCAGGGGAGAAGAGGTGTTTAAGCTATATTATTCTGAAACAAGTGCATATTTACAGATGAACAAGCCTACGAAAATCAGTCAGAGAATTGATCAGCTCATGATACTTCAAATTTTTTATGTTTGGAGGGAGGGGTGGGGTAATAGCTATATCTTCTTGAAACAAGCTCATAAATATTTACAGATGAACATTCCTAGGAAAATCAAAGAAGATCAAGATCAGCTCATGATACGTTTTTGAATGTAGAGGAGATTAGGTTAAACTGTTTAAGCTATATCGTTTTGAAACAAGCTCATATTTACAGATGAACATTCCTACGAAAATCAATCAAAGAATCTATCAGTTTATGATACTTCATTTTACTTTATATTTTTTTTTGGAGGGGGTGATAGCTAATTTTCATCCTGAAACAAGCTCATATTTACAGATGAACATTCCCACGAAAATCAATCAAAGAATTTATCAGTTCGTGATACTTCGTTTTACTTTTTATTTTTGTTTTTGTTTGGAGTTGGTGATAGCTAATTCTCATCCTGAAACAAGTTCATATTTACAGATGAACATTCCTACGGAAATCAATCAAAGAATGTATCAGTTCATGATACTTCATTTTTTTTTTTGTTGGGAGGGGGTGATAGCTAATTCTCATCCTGAACCAAATTTATCTTGACAGATGAATATTCCTACGAAAATCAATTAGAAAATGTATCAGCTCATACATGGGCGGATCCAGGAATTTTTTTCAGGGGGGGTCCTAAAGTTCGAATTTTTTGAAGAGCAAAAAAAAAAAAAAAGCAACGCAAGAAAGTAAAGTTTATGTCAATCCTGTTTCTAATTATTAATAATACAGGTAACTGGAAAGCATTGGCGAGCAAAAAAAAAATAAAATCTTGGATTTTCACAATAATCATGATAATCATATAGTACTTGATTTATGATTGTCAGTTCTAATATGTAAATACAACAAATGGCAAGCGATAGCGAAATTTTTTTCCGAGAATTGGATTAAAATCCACTATTCAAGTCTTTTTCAGTTTCTTTTCGTTTTCTTAGTGCCCTTGTTCGTCGACCTAGGTGTAATGTATATGTGTTGTATATATATAGGAAAAAAGCAGCATCATTTGAAAATAATGTACATATATGTAATAAATTCTGGCGAGCGGATGCGAGCCAGAGAAAAAAATGGAATGCTGACATCAAAAAATTATCAAAATGAAAGATTTCTGATACAAATTCATTATATATTTTTCAAATACATGTATTATGACAACAAATGGGGAATTGGGACTTAATCTTATGAAATATGTATATTAATAACAAAAATTAGCTATTCTTCGAAAATTCCAGGGGGGGTTCGGACCCCCCTCTGGATCCGCGCTTGAGCTCATGGTACTACATATTTGATCTATGGTGGGGAGGGTGTAGTTTCATCTTCCTGAACAAGTGATAATTCTTACAATAATCAATCAGAGAATTTATCAGCTAAAGATATGTCATATTTTCTTTTTGGGGAGGGGATGTAGGCACGGGGGAGCAATATCATACTAAAAGAACCCGATATTTACAGATGAGCAGTTATACCAAGATAACTCAGAGAAATTATCAGCCCATGATATTCACTGACAAGGGTTTAGTACCCGAAACGTGCATGTCTGGTCCATGCTGTAAATTTATCAGGTCTTAAATTATGCTATTGAATTGACATTTTACCGACAGCTTTATTATATATTGTTGAACATCAAATTCAACATCGTGTATTTGGCTCAACTATTTCTCCATTTACTTTTACCTTGAATTGTTTAATTATATATTTGGAATCTACAGTATCTAATGTATGATGGTCCTTATTATTTAAAGTCAATGATTGTTTCCTTATGTTCAGTTGGACTTTTCCCTCCTTTATAACTCGGTTTGTGGCAAAAGGTATTTCTTTCCTCCTTCACTGCTCCTAGATATACTTTTTTTCCCTGTCATACTCTATAAGGCAGCTGGCAAACATATCTGAAATTTATATAAGGAAAATCACTCAGTTGACCTTTATTAGTGGAATTCTGAACTGTATTTCAATTATGATTTAGAGCTGGAATACTTCTGTATTATTATTATAAACACTTATTTCTTGTTGCAATGTGGAGCAGTTAAAATCGCTCCCCCTTGACTTGATATTTAGAAGTGTATTAATTACTTCTTTCCAGCTCTGTCGCCTGAAAGAACTTCGTTTTGACTTCATATATATTATTTTGCTATTTCGGAAACTTGTCATTCTATTCAAAAACATCAAATATCGAAATTAAAGAAGGTTAACACCTTAGCTCCATCCCTCCAATGCTATTTTGAACATAGATTTTATTTGGATATGCTACTGAATCGACCATAAAGGAAATTCTGTAAAGTAAATGTACAAATTTAAATTCCAAAAACAAGAGGGCGCATCTGAAATGAATTTTGGCGGTTCAGCTGGAAGTATCGCTGATGAGAATTTGATATTCGAAACACGTGATTGGTGCAGAAAAATGATTGGAAATTTTCTTGTTGAATGTATAGAGATGGAATAGATCTCAACTGAGAAATTCGATGAAGATACACTTACAGTAGCAGGTGCTGATGCTTGTTAATTCCCTTTTTCGGTTGAGCGTACAAACTGAAAAAGAAAGAATGACTCATTCTTTATACATGAATTAAAACATATTTAGTATAAAAACAAGCCTTAAATAAACCTTGTGTACGCATTTAAGCATACCTTGTATTTTCTGATATATTTTCTGTTACCAAAATTTCTTGAAATTTCTAAAAAATGGGTCCTGTAGCATCATATCCCACCCATCCTGCTACGTCTTTCGGTACCCTTTTTCGACATAGTAACTTTCATACTTTTTGGCATATAACATTGTTTAGATTTAGGATTTAGGATCACTGATGAGGGTTAAGTATCCGAAACGTGCATGTCTGGTCCACGTTGCCAATTTTTAGCTCTACTGGTCTCTGACCAGTCGAGCTTATGCGATACCCCGTCGTCCGGCGTCCGTCCGTCCGTCCGTCTGTCCGTCCGTCCGTCCGTAAACAATTCTTGTGCTCGCAACTCCTCTGAAACCATAGGAGATAGAAAGCTAATTCTTTTTGCATCTTACTTGATATGTGGTCTAGTTGTGCACCTGACATTTGGTTTCAGCCCCTGACCCCCAGGGTCTTAGAAAATGGGCGTGGTCATGAAAATCTATGAAATCTTGTGCTCGCAACTCCTCTGACACTATAAATGCTAGAGACATGATTCGTTTTGCAATATGATGAGTCTGTGGTCTAGTTGTGCACCTGATATTTTGTTTGAGCCCCTGACCCCCAGGGTCTTAGAGAATGGGGGTGTGGTCATTTTCTCCTATATAACTCTATGTAATCTTGTGCTCGCAACTCCTCTGACACTATAAATGATAGATACTTCATTCTTTTTGCAATATGATGGGTCTATGGTGTAGTTGTGCACCAGAGATTTTGTTTGAGCCCATGACCCCCAGGGTCTTAGAAAATGGGTGTGGTCATTTTCTCCTATATAACTCTGTGTAATCTTGTGCTCGCAACTCTTCTGACACTATAAATGATAGATACTTCATTCTTATTGCAATATGATGGGTCTTTACTCTAGTTGTGCACCTGATATTTTGTTTGGGCCCCTGACCCCCAGGGTCTTAGAAAATGGGTGTGGTCATTTTCTCCTATATAAATCTATGTAATCTTTTGCTTGCAACTCCTCTGACTCTATAAATGATGGAAACTTCATTCTTTTTGCAATATGATGGGTCTGTTTCTAGTTGTGCACCTGATATTTGTTTGAGCCCCTTACCCCAGGGTCTTAGAAAATGGGTGTGGTCATTTTCTGCTATATAAGTCTATGTAATCCTATGCTCGCAACTCCTCTGATACTATAAATGATTTAAACTTCATTCTTTTTGCAATATGATTGGTCTGTGGTCTTGTTGTGCACCAATATTTTGTTTGAGCCCTGATCCCCAGGGTCTTAGGAAATGGGTGTGGTCATTTTCTCCTAGTATATAACTGTTTGTAGATTGTAATGTTGTGCTCGCAACTCCTGACACTATAATTGTTGAGGCTTCATTCTTTTTGCAATATGTTTGGTCTGTGTTCTTGTTGTGCATCTGATATTTTGTTTGTTTGAGCCCCTGATCCCCAGGGTCTTAGAAAATAGGTGTGGTCATTTTTCCTATATAATTGTTCTCTTAACTCTTCAAAGCTATTAATGAATGAGAGTTGTTGTAACTCTTAATGCAATAAGATGGAACTGTAGTTTTGTTATGTCATTGATAGTTCATTTGAGCTAGCAGTCCCTGCCATCCTGGGATCTTGGAAAATGGGTGTGGCATTCTTTTTTTTAAATACTTTATCTTGGATATTATGAATTATATGAGTGATATTCTAGTTGCAGTCTATTCGATATGTTGTTTTGTTGTGCTACTTTTAATTTGTTAGAATGCCTGCTCCCTATGGTCTTGAAAAATAGAAATTGATATTTATGTGTATGTATCTTATTCACATGTCAATGAGTAAATAAAAAACAAAACAACCAGGAGAGCTACAGTCTCGTCAGAGACTTCTGGTTTTGTTCTTAAATGATGCTATTCAATTTGAAGACGTTTACATAGAAAAGAATGAAATAAACCTAGGCAACGCAATGCGTAGCATCCCCTAGCACTGAAGGAGAATCAATGTGCAGTGTAGGCTTTTCACAAGGAAAAATCAATAAGGTTCACCCATTAGTCATAAGCATTAAGTGTATAAAGTTTAGTTTAGATCCCATGAAGACTGCACCTTCTAGGCTGTACAAGGATTTTGAGAATTTCCAGTCTGTGACCTTCACCTTTGACGTTGAAAATCCATAGGGTTCTTCCTCTTGTCATAAACATTAAGTGACTGAAGTTTTATTAAGATCAAATCAAAATGGCACTTTCTACATGTTCTAGGCTGTATATAAGGATTTCAACAATTTCTAGTTTGTGACCTTGAACTTTGACTTTTGACCTTGAATATCAATATGGTTCTTCTCTTGTGATAAGCAATCTGTTAATGAAGTTTCATTAAGATCTAATCAAAACTAAACCCTAGGTTGCGTACAAGTGATTTGACCTTTTCAATCTGTGAAATTGACCTATGGCCTTGAATATCAATAAGGTGTTAAACGTCTTCAAATTTGATAGCATCATTTAATAACAGATCAATTTGCACAATGGACCAGGCATGCACGTTTCGGGTACTTAACCCTCGTCTGTGATCCACAATCTAAACAATGTAATATGGCCAAAGAGTGTGAAAATTATATCCAAAAATGTACCGGAAAACGTGGCAGGATGGATGGGATATGATGCTACAGGACCCAAGTTTTTTTTTAGCAATTTCAAGATTTTTTGATAACAGAAATTTCGAATGCGTCGAAGAGACAGATTCTCAACCAAAGTTGATCGAACTTGGCTACATGTGCCCTCGGGGACTCCTGGTCCTTCAGCAGTTACACTCAGCAAGTGGTTCAAATGTTGAATATCTTCAATAGCATCATTAAAGAATAGATCAATATGCAGCATGAACCAGACATTGACGTTTCGGGTACTTAACCCTCAATGATCCCCAATCTAAACAATGTAGTATGGCCAAAGAGTGTGAATATAATGACCAAAAATGTGCCGAAAAACGTCGAAGGATGGGTGGGATATGATGCTACAGGACCCACGTTTTAGAAATCTTAAGATTATTTGATAACTGAAATTTTCGAATGCTTGTTAATATAATTTTGATATGCATTCCATGTTTTGTAAACCATGTTTTGAACTCTTTCAATTAGTCGAAATTTAAAAGAAAATAAAAACAGTAACAGACGGGGAATTGACATCGGATTATTACCTTTGAATAAAATTATATGAGCTCATAGAATTTTCTTTCTCACTAAATTTGATATGAGTATAATTATCAGACCATATTTCATTTGGTTAAGATTTTATAACTTCTTAAATTCATGTTATTTTCATTTATATATTCATATGTACATGCAGTTTACGGGAAAAAATCATAAAGTAATCCAAGAGCCGGTACACTCGATGATAGAGCTGAAAAGAATATTCCAATTTTTTTGCGAATTCAGCGAATATTTGAACGTAAAATTGGCATTCGAATATTTATTATCATACATGTTTTATCATGATCATTATAAATACATGTATTATACAGAAAATAAGGAAATAAAAAGCATTGTATAACTTGAGTCTACGAGACGGTGTTATTCCTACAGACACGGAAACCGATATCGATAAATAGCTCGAAATTGGGAATGACAAGTTTGGTAAGTCGCGATCGCGCTGTAGGGTTTGCTTGTATTTTCAAATGTATTCATCCTGTATCCATGTGCATTTGATTAATTTCTGTGAAAACAAATACAGGTCAAGATGTTTTTTCCTGCATTTTAGTAGGCCTATCATAATTTCCTAGAAACACGAGAATCCCACTACCGTTCATGTTAACTTGCTCAAGTTGTTGCAGTTTTCAAATTATGCGCGTAGCAACCGATCTAATCACTGTAAACAGTCACAGTACTGTGCTGTCATGTTTATGAACTTTTTCAAGTTTATTGGACTATTTGTGAATATTTGTATTGGGTATTTCATGCGTTAGGCATGTTTTTTTTTGCGTTAGTGTGAAAGTAGTTCCGGTCAATTTTGACATTTTATCATTCATAATGAAAGTCACAATAAATGTGATCGACCAATTAAAATGCATAGAATCAGATAAACAAACACATTTGGTAATTATTTTTCAGTGAAATCTTACAGGATTAATTGCATTATCAGTAATGATGAACCGTACAGACAGTTATTTGGGACAAAAACCAAAAACAATTAATCGTAAGGAAAGTGCATCATATGTACTGGGTTTAACGCAAATAATTAACTATTCATTTTTGCTAGCTAATGTCACGTTTAAATCAATCATTACATCATACGATAATGTAGCATGATATCCCATCCATCCTGCTACGTTTTTCGGTACACTGGTCCATGCTGCAAATTTATCTGCTTTTAAATGCATGCAGATGCTTTTGAATTTGAAGACGTTTAACAATAGTAACAAATTTGGATTGCAAAGCTAAAACTTATAGCACAATATTATAAACGAAGACGCTTAAAAGTCGAAACATTTTCTGTCGGGCAAAGTTATTTTCAATTTTGTTTATGATATCAAATGTGCAAAAAAATGAATATAATCAACCTCTACAGGGTACTACTTTTGCAGTAATTAACACCCTATTAAATCTTATTATGAGATGCCATAATCTTTGGAACGACAAAAACTACTAATATTATTCCCTGAGTGAAATGAGTAATACATAAAATCCAGTTTTACAAAAAATATATTTGGTACATGTAAATCACTTACGTTTTGAAACTCTAATCTTTCCAAAAAAACGTTCTAGATTTGAGACGTGTACTCTTCTGTTACTGATTTTTTCCTCCGCGTTCTTTTCAATGAATCACAAATCCTTAATTTCCTTAGATCCATCCTCTAGTGTGATCTGTCAATAAAACGTGTTTTGGTTCAGTTGCTATGAAATTTCTTCTTATTTTTAGCACTTCATATCGGTAAAATAATGCATTTATCACCATTGCATGTATATTTACTTTTAATTTTTAACTACATGTATAAGTATTTATTGTAACTCTCTCTTACCTTTATCTGATTTCTGAAAGGTCCATAATCTACTTGCTTGAGTTTTTGTTTTCTCTCCTCTGAATTTTCTTTGTCAAAGCCTCCTGAATTCGACCACTGGTGATCCATTTTGAATTACACTAAGCATATCATAGGAGTCTGCGTTCAAAGGGACGTCTTTATAACCATCAGCAGAGCATTCTCGTTGAGCCACTTCCTGTCTTAAGTTACTTGACCACATGTTGATAACTGACTAAAGAATTGTATCATTGCACTATCGGCGCCGAGGTTTATGCTAGAGGATAAAACGACCGAAAGGTTCTAGTCTGACTATATAATAACGTGGGTTGGTCGACACATCTTATGTGTTATACATATCAAATATGTCATTGTCTGTGTTGTGTCTACATGTCTGGTTTTTTTTTTCAGAAAAAAAATCATGAATTGAAAAAAAAAATGTAATTTTTTTTATTTTCATTTATCTGTAGATCGAAGTGAGATTTTAATTTATTCCAGGCCATAACTTTACTCCTTTCATAGAGATGAATTACAATGTATATATTTCAAAGGGGTTATTGGATTTCTTTCTTTCTTTTATATTTAAGTTATTCAAAAACTTGCAGATTCGCATTGTGGGAATGTTTGCCTTTCTCTTGCCAACTCGTAGAAATCAATATTATTGGGGAATAAACGTTTTACATCTTTCTCCTTCTGACAAGATAAATAAACAAATGAACACTGATATGATGAAAGTGCCGTCGGCAATAACAACGTAACGTATCGGTGGTACCACTGCACTATGTTGTATACGATAAGATGGTGTTTATCAGGGCTACATATGTATGTGTATATGTTTATGCAAGATACTCAAAATATCATATTGTTCCGATACATAATACAGTGCATTTTCAGAAGAATTGTTGTAATATGACCAAAATGAAAAGGTGAAATGAAATAAAATTAACAAAAGTAAAACTGCCTTTACTTGTACAAAATATTGTGTACATGTACATCTTGAAACGGAATGAAAGGAAATCGAACGAATATATATTATCCTCCACATCCCCCCTTTTTCCTCTCAAATTTAATAAGGATGTTGAAATATATTATGTCATTCTTGATTCCTGGATTCTTTTCTACCATGATAAAAGAAGCCCTGCGAAAAAAAATACTCGAAATCCAACGCTTTTCTATGTAAATCGTTTTAAAACTATTGAATAAGTAGGCAAGGGTAGGGGTTCTTTCTATACAAGTTCAGGCAGGGAGGGGTGGGGTATGGGCTATAGGACTAATTGTTATTGTCTCTGCTTTTTTCTTCATCAAAAATTGTATCATAACCGCATTTTCATTATGAGCCTAAAAACTAACAAATCGACCATATCAAATGATATGATCATCGTGGTTGTTAAAATTCTGTCCATTGCTTATCATTGTTACATATAAATTTGATCTACAAAAAATGCAATAAAGGAATAACAACAATATCATAGCCGTTGTTTATTGTCCATTATTTCTCTAAGTCGCATGACCAAATTAAAGTGCCTCAACATTGCACAATCTACTACTTGATATTAATGAAAGTCATCTTTTCCCGAAAACGCGATATTACTTCTGCGGTGAAGATTTAATGAGTTACTTGCACCATCTTACGACCACATGTGAACGCTGGTCTCCTGTGTTCTCTGTGGCCAGGCGTAATGCCTGACCGTTGAGGCTAATACAGAGAAAGGGAGATATATATTTAGATTAGAATTCAGGAATGTGTAGGGCTAACAAAAATATACATTTTGAACACAGAGCACGATAAGACATAATTTATAGGTATTTACAAGGACTTATGCAAACAAGTGATGAATACAGAATTCTTCCGACCAAAAAGAATATTTATATATATATATTCTCAAACATTACTTCGACTCGAGAGGAGATAGAGAACTCTTTTTTATTTTCTTTCATTGTTTGTTTGTTTGGTTTGGGTTTTTTTTTTCTTCATTTCCCTGTCCGATAAATCCTATTTAAATTATTAGTTCCAAGCGAAGAAATTGAGATGGTTGGACTGGAAAGGGCGAGGGGGGGGGGGGTTACAAACGTCTGAGCTGCGAACTTTCTCATTATCAGGCCGATAACATGCCACACTTTTTTTAAGATACAGAAATAAAAAGTGCGAAATGTTGAAAATGTTGAAAATACCAGGTAAGTTAGAATTTAAAAAAAAAAAAACCAAGCAGGCTGATCGTAGATTCCTACTTCTCCAATGCCCCTGATGCAAAAAAAAAATACCTAATCATAAACATGTGTCTCATTCAAATATCGATAGGCATGAAATTAAAATGTCACGTGAACATATGAAATACTGTATTTCTTATCAAATCTTTTCATATTCAATTTGGTGTATTTCATATGAATAAAATGTAGAGGGATTAGGATCTGAAAATAGAATCGGGAATATATATGTCTGTTTCCCCCCTAATATCTATTATCTAATTGTACTTTTTCACAATAGTGCACAAACCAGCACATAGTAAATGTGACAATAATTATTATAATTTCAATATGTAAGAATATTAGGTTAAATTCACTGCTTATCTATTCTTCATACTATTATGTGAAATGCTATATGTTTCCACCACACATGTGGTCAGCAGCAAGATTTAGCGATAAGACGTACGCTCGACTATCTTCCGCTGCAGGTGTAAATAGACACTAAAACCACAAAATACGGGGTTTTAACACGGAAATTTTGGCAAGTGAATTATGCAATCGCAAATTGATTCATATTTGTTATATGATGGACTTAAAACATCCTGTGATGTAGAACCACTTTAACTCAATGCTAGTGTAATGTTTTATTTTAAACATCTTCAAATCCAATAGCATCATATTTGCAGACCAGACATGCACGTTTCGGGTACATAACCCTCGTAAGTGGTCCTCAATCTAAACAATTTTTAAAATATGTTTTCAACAATCTCGTATATACGAGACTTTCTCGTATGAAATAATCTCGTTGCTTCCACACTTGAAATACAATATCAACATTTTGAGTTATGTAGCTATGAAATGTCTTTTAATTAATAAGTTCTTTAAGAATTATTTCTTCTCAACTTGATTTGACATTTTGTCTTATGATTAGAAAGCATTTCTTACATACATTGATATATATCACGAATTTCGATAATATTTATTTCAATTACAACTTGAAAAAAAAAAATCGTGAAAAATCTCGTAATTACGACAAGGCGTACGAGAATTTTCCCGTTACTGAAGAATTCGAAGTTTTCTCGTAACTGCAAGAAAATTCCTTGCCCATTGATCTCGTTGGTTTATGTGTAGTCCTTTGTGTTTGATATTTCTGTGTTGTGCGTTGACGTTCCTTGTCCCTTATGCGTCTCTTTTCGTGCTTGTCTGCTTTGTGTTTTTGCATTGAGTGTTTTGGGGTTTTGCTGTGGGTGCTACAACCTGGTGTTGTTGGAGACCCCCTCCTTTGTTGTAATTACCTGAAAGTTTCTTGAAAGTACGCATGAGAAATTTGTTCATAACCTGCAATATTATGTTCTCATAACTACAAGGAATTTTCATCTAACATCGAGAATTGTTTTTTCCTTAGGGGGTGTTCGGAGGAGGAAAACAATAAGAATGAATACTTTTTTTCCTGTTGATCTAATTTTGTTTTCGATGTGCATGTTGAAAAACGTCAGAGCTATTAACCGATGTTTCTTATTTTTTCCTTTTCATGAATATATATCATATAAATAAAACCGAGATGTCCTCATATTTTCTCAGTACATGTAAGCTCATCCAGCTCAGATTTGAATATTTAGACGGAGAGAAAATAAAGCTTTAACCCTGAGGTCATACAGACCCTCCTCATGTTGTCTTTATATCAAACAAGCTACTGACCATGCTGACCGGTACCACATACTGACCGTGGGAATGTATATGCAAAGAGGACGTGAAGCATCAATTTGAAAAATGACGGAAGCACTGCCGTGGAGATTTGAACCTGTTAATGAAACATGGCAGAAAAAGATGTACTTGGAACTAAATATCGAATTCTCGGGGAATGAGGGAGTTTTTACAAACTAACACAGACCATGTTCTTGGAAAACCGTCTGAATTGTTCAAAATCAAGGAGGATGGTGACTGCCTTTTGAGGGACCTGTCGTATGCAATAAGTGTTTCTGAAGAAAATCATGGATTCTTAAGATCAATTTTTGTTTCTTCAATCAAAAATCGAAAAGATTTAAATCTGGGAGGCGTTATACTTGATAACAAAAGACCTGAACAGTACTTGAAAGATAATGAAATGGAGGTAGACGGGAATTGGGGTTCAGAGGTTGAAATTTTTGTTCCTGCTGCAGTATTGAAGACGGATATATATTACAAATGTCTTGCGGTAAAAAAAAAACAGACTCGGTCACTCACTGAAGTCAGATATGGATACTACATACCTATCTATCGCATACGAATGGCAATAACTATGACATTGTGCTAGCAGTTCGAAATGAAGAAAAAAAAAAACAGTTGTAGAAGGAGCCACCACGTAAGTAATATTTTAGAACAATAGTCCTTAATTATGTATTGATTGCTTGCGTATGAGGATATACATGTACACTAAAACTATCATAAAATTACTATAAGTAAACACTTAGATCTTGTTTTTCTTTTTTTTGGGGGGGGGTGCTTTGGCTTTTTTATTTTCTTATTTCTTAAGTCCCTGCAAAAAACGAGGGTATATAGTGATGCACATGTACATCTGTTCGCCCCTCTCTTCAAGAAAACTTTTATCATGGTAAGGGAGAATCATAATCATTTCATTTCTTATGTATAACTATTTCACCAAAACGTCAATCGAATATGGATTATGTCACATGTGCCTCTTGAAACCCAGAAGACTTCATTTTGATAAGTTTCCTTGTATTCTAAGGCAAACCATCCTACAGAATCAATCAATTTCTTGGAAATGATTATTTCACCATTTGTTCACCAGGAAATACAGGTCAAATTCGAAAATGGGTAATGTCATACTTCTGCCCCTGGCCGTTGTTTTTTTTTTTCTTGCAATGGGGTGAGATATCTATCATAGTTTTTTTAAAGCATGGATCTTTTTAAACAGTACATAAAGAAAACATATATTTATGTATCAAGAAATTTTTGTCTGCGACTGAATAGAGTTTTCTATTTTGTAGGGAAATGTATCGCCTTCTTTTTGCTGTATACTCCTACACATCAAGAGACAAATACTGAACATTCTTTTGATACATAAAGTCATTACCTTGCAACAGTGGGGACGTCCTAGGTATATCTCTACGAGTTTGATGCATTAGGGACTTCAGTGGAGGATTTGTACAAGCAGGCAACCAGAAAGTATTGTCAATCAACATCCAAATGTAAGTATAACAAGAAAGCAAATAATATACTCATGAAAAATATATTTGAAATATAAATAATCATTTAATGTTTTTGGATTTTTTCCAGTCATGAAATAAAGTATCATAGCAGAATTTGTCTCCGCTGCACACTTTGCCACTGGAAAGATGTGTCATTTGTGCAAGCTATATGTCGTCGCCGAAAATTTGTGCTGATGTTATTTTTCTCTCATAATAATTATGACTTCAAGGGCGGCATTTATTTGAAACATTGGTTTGATTATAAAAATACTGATTGTTCCGAAGTTTACCGAAATCCTGTGTAACCGAGAGTAAAAACTTCTATAAAACAAAATTGTGAGAGATAATTTATGCAACAAAGGAGGGGATCTCCAACAACACCAGGCTGCAGCACCCACATCAAAACCCCAAAACACCCAATGCAAAAACACAAAGCAGACAAGCACAGAAAGAGACGCGCAAGGGACAAGGAACGTCAACGCACAACACAGAAACATCAAACACAAAGGACTACACATAAACCAACGAGACTAATGGGCAACCGGTGCCGACTTTTGCAAGTAATATTTAGATATTCAAATGGTAGTAGTATTCAAACCCCATTTACGATGAAACTTCGTTTTTGACAGTTTAATCCCAACGAGACCATATTGTATGTTAAGATAAAGTGAAGTCAAAATTGTTCAAATTTCATAGGAATAAGCAACTTGGCACATGCAAATCCATACTACTGTCTGTGAAATGGTAATTCATTTATATTTATTATCCATATCAGAGTCTGATCCAGGATGATTTTCGGGTGAATAGCATGAAATCTCGGATGGGAACAGATCAGATTACTGGAATTGCATAAACGATATCGTAATATCATTGAACCAATCAAATCATGCCTTTTAACGTTATCTGACCATGGTTTATTATATACCGCACTCCTCTTTGTCATTAAGTGACTTGGAAGTAATTTTACTATTTTGATTTATAAACATGCCAAATGGACAATTAGAGTAGTTATACATAATTTCCTTCTTTTTCATTATAATTGTTTGACGCGCTTCATCTAAGACTGACCTGACCGACTTTACTGTAAACATTTGCTATCTTCTTTAATCAATGTAGCAGTAAACAAATTCATCCTCAGTGATTAAAAAGACGTAAAACTACTTTTCCAAACTGATTTAAAAAGGGGGAAAGTCAAATTGTTATTAGTAATTCTTCGGTTTAAAATTAGAATTGCTTTCTTTCATTCCATCTCATATTTAGTTAAGCCAGTTTCCAATAATATCAAGTAACTTTTTAGAAGATTTCAAAATCCATAGAGTCATAATTAATTGCTGGAACCTTTCATTTTTACTAAACACAGACAAAAATGTTTTGAATTTAATAAATATTTACACAGGATGTTTTTATCTTGAAAATTAGATAATCATAAAACCAGGAAAAGATTGTACGAAAGCAGAGTCAAATCAAAGGAAAAACAAGAAGATGCAAAGATGAAGAAAAAGCTAAAGAAATGACAGACAAGGATGCCACTTCAAAACACCAAGGAACAAATCTGTGTAAAAACAAGAAGATGGGGTCATCAAGGAAAGAAAAAAGTATAATCTATAAAGAAAACAGAGAAGAAAGGCAATTCAACAACACATATTGTGAAACTTAGAAGATGGCGTCGTCAAAAGTAAACTCAAAAAAGAGAGAGAAAGCATGTTGAATTATTTCACATTTAAAAAGAATTGATATAATTTTCTGTTTAGTGGAAGCTATATACCTAGGTACGACCATTTGATTATGAGGGGGAGGGGGCTAGCAATTTTTTCGGGTCAGAGTATTTATTTACAACGCAGAGCCGGCCGAATTCAAGTAACTGATTTATTATAAATGAGACAGTGTGCAAGGCTTTTTAGACATTGCAATCTATATGGATATGATATGTACATGTATCACCTGCAGATTCTAAATTGAGTTTCAAAGCACATGGGAAGAGGGATTTGACCAAGATTAAAGATTAATTAAGTTATGTTTATATAAGTTTTTGCAGTGAAAATGCATTTACAGAAAAACTTTTTAAAATGAAATATGAGTGAAGGGCGACAAAAACTTGTGTCCTTGTGTTGCTAGTGAAGCAAGCTGAAAATTGTTTTTGTGTACGGCGAGTGGAGCAAGCTGAAAAATTATGAATGTTAGAAAATAGGGGCCAGAACATTTTTATTCCGCTACCTTGAGGGTCGAATAATTCATTTTCAACATTTTCAGGGTTAGAATATTTATTTCCAACCACCCTCCCCCCTTCCTGATCAAATGGTCGTCCCCTAAATGCAAATCAGAAAAGCAATACTTTATCATAACTACTCGTAGGAATGTTAAACGTCTTCAAATTCATTAGCATCATTTTAGACCTGATAAATATACAGCATGGACCAGACATGCACGCTTCGGGTACTAAATCCTCGTCAGTGATCCTCAGTCTAAACAATGTCCATCTGTATAGTTTTTTTTTCTATAATATAATGAATAAATGTATAAAAAAGAAACAGCAGCCAGAGTAATGGCTTAGTCAATTCAATGTTCATTTGTAAATGTTAGACATTGATTGTAGGAAACAAGGTATCATAGAAATTTTGCCTAAATGTTATCATCAAGCTACAATAACATACTCAAAGATTACTTTGTCAAATCTACTGGTAGGAATGTTCATCTCTTATTTTGCTATGAAGTAATGAAGATTTTTTATCTTCTAGTTATTAAAAAGCTACAATAAAATACTCAGAAAATGAATCTGTCAAATCTACTGGTAGGAATGTTCATCTGTAATTTTGCCATGAAGTAATGAAGATTTTTTATCTTCTAGTTATTATAAAGCTACAATAGAATACTCATAAAATGAATCTGTCAAATATACTGTTTTGAATGTTCATCTGTAATTTTGCTATGAAGTAATGAAGATTTTTTATCTTCTAGTTATTATAAAGCTACAATAAAATACTCAGAAAATGACTCTGTCAAATCTACTGGTAGGAATGTTCATCTGTAATTTTGCTATGAAGTTTTATGAAGATTTTTTATCTTCTAGTTATTATAAAGCTACAATAAAATACTCAGAAAATGACTCTGTCAAATCTACTGGTAGGAATGTTCATCTGTAATTTTGCTATGAAGTAATGAATATTTTTTATCTTCTAGTTATTATAAAGCTACAATAAAATACTCAGAAAATGAATCTGTCAAATCTACTGGTAAGAATGTTCATCTGTAATTTTGCCATGAAGTAATGAAGATTTTTTATCTTTTAGTTATTATAAAGCTACAATAAAATACTCAGAAAATGACTCTGTCAAATCTTCTGGTATGAATGTTCATCTGTAATTTTGCCATGAAGTAATGTAGATTTTTTTATCTTCTAGTTATTAAAAAGCTACAATAAAATACTCAGAAAATGACTCTGTCAAATCTACTGGTAAGAATGTTCATCTGTAATTTTGCCATGAAGTAATGTAGATTTTTTATCTTCTAGTTATTATAAAGCTACAATAAAATACTCAGAAAATGACTCTGTCAAATCTACTGGTAAGAATGTTCATCTGTAATTTTGCCATGAAGTAATGAAGATTTTTTATCTTCTAGTTAATATAAAGCTACAATGAAATACTCAGAAAATGACTCTGTCAAATCTTCTTGTATGAATGTTCATCTCTTATTTTGCTATGAAGTAATGTAGATTTTTTATCTTCTAGTTATTATAAAGCTACAATAAGCAAGAAAATGTCTGTCAGATCTAGTTGTATGTTCGTTAATTTTTTTTGTGCTATGGATTGATGTAAATTTTTTGCCTAGTATGAGGTATTATAAAGTTGTAATCAGAAAAGAATATTACTTCGATATTCCTACCCGTAGGAATGTTCATCTGTAATTTTTTCTATGAATTAATAAAGAAATAGAATAGAAGTTATTATAAAGCTTCAATAAGTAAGATAATAAATGACTCTAACCTATGCGTAGGAATGTTCATCTGTAGTTTATACTAAGAATTGATATAGAAATTTTATCTACTAGTTAGTTTAAAGCCACTATCAGAAAGAGAATGCTTTGTCAGATCTAGTTGTAGGAATGTTCATCTGAATTTTTGCAATGTATTGATATCAGAATTTTATTTTAAGTTATTACAAAGCTAAAATAAGTTAGATAATAAATGACTCTAACCTACACGTAGGAATGTTCATCTGTAATTCATGCCATGGATTGATGTAGAAATTTTTCCTACAGGTCATTAAAATGATACAATATGCAAGAAAATTAGTCTGTCAAATCTAGCTTAGGAATGTTCAGCTGTAATTTTCGCTATGGATGAAAGTATATTTTTACCTATTAGTGATAAAAAAGAATGATTTCGTCAAATCTACTCGTAGGAACATTCATCTGTAATTGTTTGCTATGGATTGATGTAGAAATTTAACCTATGATGTACTATAAAGCTACAATCAGAAAGAGATGCTACTGAATAAATACTACTACTACTGAAGGACTTCGTCAAATCTACTCGTAGGAATGTTCATCTGTAAGTCTTGTTCCGTGATTTTATGAAGATGTATTATATTTGAAGTGTACTGGTTCAGCAAATAAGCTTGTACTTTTTGTTGTTTTTAAATGAAGGAATGCTCAGAAATGTTGTATGCTCTTACAAAGGAGAATTTGTGTAATGTTGATGTGAAGAAAATAAAACCTGATTGACTTTGAAATCTTTTCTGTATTGAATTCGATATATAGACAGCAAAACCCAAAAATGGGACTACAAATTCAGTCCCTTTTTATTCTGAGTTGCAATGTTTCGTTTTTACTAGAATCTTGATCGCGCAACTATGTGCATTGCAATGGCACGTACGATATGCAATGATATACCGCCCAAAACGTAAGATGCACAGTGATTCACGGAAGACTAATACTACCCTGCTATCTTAATTTTCTGGGGTAAATACTGGCCAAAACACTACCTGTTAATTGGAAAACAATATTGATTCACTTTTTAAAATGTGAAAGAGTTTGTGGAGAGTGTCGAACTTGGAACCTAAATAAATATTTGAAAGAGTCTGGATGGCAAACTTTAGTTTTTTTTCTGCGGACTAGTACATAATGTAGATTTTCTTGCGGACTAATGGTATTTGAGTCCAGTTAGTCCGCCCGACTAATGCTAAAAAAAGTAAGTTTCGAGCCCTGATGCAGGGAAGGTGTGATTTATGTACTACAGTGGATGGTCTGTATTTCCAACGGCCTTTAACGTGCCGAGGGGCCACTCAGACCGTTTTAGTTCCCTCTGAGTCAGAGAACAGGTGGGGGTGAGATGATAAATCACCTCTGAGAAAGTCCGCCCTCAACGGGATTCAAACCTGGGATCTTCAGATTGAAAATCCAGCTCTCAACTGACTGAGCTATGTGCCCCACAACTATTATTATTGTAAGTGCTGTCCGCGTGGCTCTTTTTGGAAATTGGAGCCACAACCATATAAGGCACGGTCCATTTGATATTCGGGGGGGGGGGGGGGGGGGGCTTGGGTTTTTTTCGAAAAAAATAATTTTGCTCTGAATTTTGATGAAAAAAATTAATTTGCTTATGGTGTGACAGAGAAAAATAATCTTGCTCTTACAAGTAATCTGAATTTGAAGAATAACCATAAAATTAGCTGAAAATTCCTGAAAATTTTTCGGCTCGCTTTGCTCGCCGCAGTTTTAACTTAATATAGAAATTTTTTTGGCTCGCTTCACTCGCCATAGTTTTCTTCAGTAATGGCAAGTTCATATTTGAAAAAATCAAAAGTATATGCATGTGACTGAAAACAATCGAAATGCTTAAATGCATTATCAATATAATTTATTACTATTTATAGATAGTATTAGATACATGTATCACCATAGTGTCTAATTTTATACACAAGCTTGGAGGGAGAATTTAAATAAGTTTTTCACTAGTTTTCATTTCTACATGTAAAAACTTGCATCAGGTCCTCTTACATGTTACATGACCTTAATTAGTATATACATTTTGTATACTGAAAATTATATATCACATATTGTAAAAATCTTTTATCTCTCTCAGTTTAGAAGTGAATAAAAGTTTTACATAAAAATAGAGTAATGTTTAAAGTAATTTAAGTAAAAATAAAGAATTTCTATTGAAAAAAACACAAACATTCTTAATATAATTCAAATCAATTGTTATAAAAAAAATTTCCTTGCTCCAACTTTGCAAGAAAAAAATAATTCCGCCCCGGTCCGGAGCTAAAAAAAAAAAAATCTTGCTCCGACAAAAAACCCAAGCCCCCCCCCCCCCCCCCCTGAATATCAAATGGACCGTGCCTAACATTATACATTTGTACCAAAATTTATGACTAAGCAAGATCTATTTATCATATGATTTTTAGTCCCCTTAACCGGCAACGCCAAAGGGGACTCTTAGTTTTTTATTCAAATTTTTGTCTGACAAAGTTATCCAGTTATACAGTTTCCGAGGTAATTTAAGCTGTGCAGACAGTAGAGCATTTTTTTATCTCATCATCCATCGTCATCACTGTCTGTCCATCTTTAACTTTTCAACATTTTCTGATTCGACTTCTCCATGCTCTAAAATGTTTAAGGATTTTGATCAAACTTAGTAGACCTATACGTGATGTCTCAAGGTCAAAATTGTGTTTTGGATCCAGATCTATTCAGTGGTGTATACTTGCCAGTGTTACTGTGTTCCACACGGAACAAAAATTAATAACCATATGGCCTCTTCGTCACAATAATTATGCTAACTAATTATTCAAAATATGGACATATTAATAAAGAAATATGTATGTGGAAATTGCTTTCTTGACTTTACTATAGTTAAAGGGGAATAACTCTAAGTAAATTACTTGACTTTAAATTGGAGCTTCACATGGAAAGAAATTATTTTAGTTTGTAAATTCATTTGATTCCCACGATGCTGATACAATGCAGTAATTGGCACACCTTCAAATATTAGGTGCTCTTTGTTTCCATACAAGTTAATTGAAAATTTCCCTGTCCAAGTCATTAAGGTTCCATATTTGGAAGAATCTAATTTCCAAAATGTATTTTTAATAAAAATTCAATTACTGATATTTTATAGAGGTGTTAGCAATTTCCAATCGTCCACATATATACTTGGCGCATCGTTTGCCGACCACTTTTAGTTTAGACTCCGCTCTCATACTCGTGTAGAAGAAATTAACTTACAACTTTTGTTCGTACTTCTGCTTATAGTTTTCAAAATGACTTTTTAATACATTACCCGAACTACACCCTAAACCTGTGGGCAATAGCCTTACAAAATGTTCTGCTTTTTGGACAGAAAAAAATTATCCATCTAAGTAAATACAAATATTAAGAATGATACGCATTACCTAAAAAGTTTTAGGTAGGAATGAGTATAACACACCAGGTATCAGGTAAACACCATTCTCAGGATTTCTTTTGAGCTCAAGTTTATACAGATTTCCATATTTTGAAGTCTCAAATTGATTACAATGATTATCTCATCTCATCTCTGTGTTTAAAATTCCAGGTGATATGATGACAACATTAGTTTGATCAATATGCTAAAAAATGGCTGAACTAAGCTCAGAGGACGTAACCATGGAAACAACCACTCAGAGTAAAGTTGGCATGACAACGAGGGGTATGGTTGTAACAGGGATTTGTGGTAGTCTGTTTGCCGGGACTTATCTACTAGCAGGACCTTTCTTAGCGCCCGCGTTACGCAAGATTGTACTCCCCTATGTACCCGCATCCAACAGACAGGTGTGTATGATATATTTACATATAAGTTAATCATTGTTAATTATATACAAGTATCAGCTTTCCTAAAAAGCTTGGTCGATATCAACATTTATTTAAAAGCGAAAAAAAAATATTGGTTCAAAATAGGTTTAAAATTTTGACTCTTAGAATAAAGAGAAAAGAGTAGTATTAGTAAGGCTATGCATGAAATTCACACAAAAAACTGGTTACACAATAGGAACTTATGTGTTGATAATTCTGAAAAGTTAGAAAATAGTGCATTTGCACTAGACAACTCAAGTCACAGTCATTCATAAATTGCTTGACCTGTGCGGTAGGAAAATTCCATTATAACGCAAATTAACTTGACCAATCAAAAGCCTTTCAGTATATATTCACGGGAAAAGCGGAGAGTTCCGATTAAAGAATTTGGGGGAAATAAGGGGAAACTTCTAAAAAAAATTCCTATTAAATTAAATGACTACGCACAGTCTTATCGATTTTTATATTGCTCATTAATTTCTTTGTTGCATTTATCAATTTGTCTTTGGAAAGAAAATATACAAACAAAATGGAGTATCCTCAACGTAACAGCTTAGTCGGCTAGATGGTGAGAAACTTTTTAATTAGCCCACTGGCAGCCTCGCATTCTAAGTATCCAAACATTTCTTTGATGCAATGGATCCAAGGATCCAGAAATGTCATTAGGGATTTTGAAGGCATAGGGTTTACTGTATAACACACTAATTGGTCTAAAAGTAAAAATTGTTCAAGAAAAAATATCATTGTAGATATTACGTTAATGTGCAATATTTCAATTTAGAATTGTGATGCCAAAGCGTTGTCATGACGACATGTCCTACTTTTGTGAAGTGGATAGCTCTGGTCACGTGTTTTTCACTAGTCACAAGAATGTTTCTTTCTATCGGACAATTGCCCCTATTGCAATGTTGAATCTGATGAATCAAATCAAAAGTTGACAAACCTGTACAAATCTAGAATTAGTCGATATCTTGATATCGACTAAAAAATGAAAGATAGTACATGTTAAAAGTACATCATGTGCATGAGTCTTGATTTACAATGTGGATTTTGCAATTTTATGTCAATTTAGGCCAAAAAAATTTAAAGTTTCGTTTGACGGGCACCGCCGCATTGCCTAAAAACCCGCCGCATTTCCGATTTTTATCGCGTGTTTTACCATAATTTTAAAGTAGTCAATTGAACATCGCCGTGCTAATACAAATTGTTTGTTTTCATATTCTTTACTTCACTAAATATATAAATTGTAAAGCTGTAACTCAATACTTGTTTATATAAAATAGTATTATTTACCCAAGCTACCGTATTCAATTGTTGGTTGTACGGTAATCGCGACCACGCGTATATTCCATATCATGGACGAGGTAACGTAACGTAAAATGATACTGTACTCTGTTGTGATAATATGCAAGAGCATTATATACTTCTTTATTAGTTAAATTATTCAATTTATTAGAAATTTGAAAACGTTTTTGTTTAGAACTCATAGTTTACGTCAGATTGATCAGCCGGGAACGCCGGTGACGGGATCGAGTAGAGGGGCAGAAATACTACGCGATCCAAATTTCGTTACGAATAAACTGGCCAATTAAACCCTTAGCACATCGCAGAAACTTCAAAATTTCCGCGGGATAGAAATTCAAATTTCCAGACCGACAGTGAAAAGGAATGACGTATCGATCAGGGTACCCTTGTGTAATCGTTGTTAAAATTCAAACTAAATTGTCAGACATGCAGTGATCGGGAAGGCAAACTTGCTCAATGGGACTATGGCACCTTCCACTTGGACTTCAATGGGTCATTCTCAAAAACAATGGACCATCTTTCCTCACGAAAGGGCCATTCCAAAAATGATCAATTTTCGAAAAGCTTTGCATATGCATGTATGTATTATAATACATTAGACGTTAGCACATTTTTTTTTTGTCGCAATATTCTCAATTTTACCGTTTCTAATGAGTAATTTACAGTACATTTTTTACTTAAATTTGTACCCATTGACTGACCACTTGATAATTTTACGGACGAACGCATACAAGTACGTAGATAAGATACGTAAGTGGACGTTGGAGATTTAAATCTCAGGCGCAGAACGGGGATAAAAAAGAATGTCGGAGAAAAATCAATATTGTATCAAAATAGCAAAGAATTATCTTTCAATTGTTAGTGGACAGAAGAATTTTGTGCTTCTGACTGACTGGCCATGCATGTACAAAAAGCTGCGATCTCTGTATTTCTGCTCCTGGTGTAGATCTACGTTACAACGTAAATACGAGAACAGAACTTTTAGATTTAAAAACCAAAAATGGACGCCGTAGAATAATGGCACCAGGGCGCAGCGAGTTGCCGATTTTACGGGCCATTTCCTATCAGAATGGGCCTTCCCTATCCCTGGACATGTTTCTTTGTATTTTTCCTACTCTTTTGCCGACGCCAAGGGTCAAATTTTCGGTCTAAGCACTGAGCAACAATTACGATTTTCACTCACTTAGTTGCACATAAAAGAAGTAGTTCACAAAATGTTAACGTCATTTGAAGTTTTAACCTTACACAGGGCAACAGTTAGAGATTGGTGTTCTTTTTTATGCATAATTTAGATGTACAACATACATGTATTAAGTCTATATCTTCATACTGGTCTGTCATAGGACATCGTCATATGATAATATAAGAAGTGTGACCAAATCACAGAATATCTAGCGTTTAACCTCAGATTTGGAAATGCAATTACTATATTACAGGAAGACGTTGGGTTATCTTGTTAATCAATGCACTAAACATCACCACTTCATACTATACCTAAGTTTTAATGTATTTTCAGCATCAAAACACTTGAATTAGAAATTTGGTTAAAAGATCAAATTTCATGTTTGTAAAAAAAAAAAAAAAAAAAAAAAAAAAAAAAAACCTGCCTCCCTCACTTTTTTTTCTCAAAAAGTGCCCGTCAAACAAAACTTTAATTTTGTATGGCCTTAGGAAGAAAAAGTAGTGACTGAAATTAAATATTTGAGATTAAGTTTATTAAAAAGTAAACCATATAAAATTCATATGCAGGATTAAATAATGCATGTTAACCTATAAAATTTACGTAATTTTTTGACCTACATGTTTGACTTCAACCTACATGTATGACCTTGCATCAAGGTCATGCATATGATACACTGTTTGTGAAACAGTATTTAAATCTATGCAGAGGGAAATATGGCATGTCATAGTTGTACATGCACAGGAGCTCGATGCCAACAACCCTCAATGACACCCGCCCCTTCCCATCTCTCTCTAGTCAAAGTTCTATATATAACATTGTATAAGGAAAGTAGAGGCGGATATCCGTTGACATCGAGCTCCTGTGTGTACATGTACTATGACCTTGACCTTGACCTATGAACAAAAACAATTAATTTTGTAAAGTTGGCAGTCTGAACATAATTGAATTCAAGAATTGATTAGCATATTAAAAACATGCATATATGATGTATGATTATTGTACTAATGTTTAAGGTTAGTTGTTTTATGACCTTTTGTTGCTCTTACAGGTGGTGAATGTGATGAGAGCATTGAAAGGTCGACAAGGCAAGTTGATAGATCTCGGCAGTGGTGATGGACGCATTGTAAGTTTCTCTCTCACTCTCTCTCTTTCCATAGATTTGGAAGTCAGATGTCAAGGTCACTGTTTATTTATGGGTATATGCTGCCTTTATCTATTAGCAAAACCTTTAATTATCTGTTATTTTGTCAATAGGTGATAGCTGGAGCTAAGCGAGGTTTTGACGGGACGGGCGTCGACCTTAACAGATGGCTGGTACTCTACTCTAAAATGGCCGCCAGAAAAAATAATGTGTCACAACAAACAAACTTTATGAAGAGGGATTTATGGAAGGTATTGGAATTCATACCTTAGTTTGTCATATTTTGAAGATTCCACACTGCTGGCTTTGGAAACATTTTGACCACTATATTTTGATAAAATTTAAAATAATATATACTTTTTAATAGGGACATGCTGCTAGCTTAGTTGTATATTTTTAGTAAAAGTTAAGTGATCATACTTAAGTTGTTTGCTATCACTTGTAGATAAAATTAAAAACAGACAAACAGGCGGACAGGCCAAAATCTATATGCCCCCGATTCTTTGATTCCAGGTGCATAAAAAATTTATTGATTGAAGGATAAATGATAATCACACCCAGCTTAGTTTACATTATCGTTACAAACCTTTAATACAAGGGTGGGATTTCCCTGTCCTTGCACGAAGGGGTGATTGATAATTTTTCTCTCATTTGTAATTTTTGTTATGAAATAGGCAAATCATGTCTAACCAGCTTTGAAAATAGCTGCATGGACACTAAGTGACCCTTCCAAACGCGGGGAAAATTTGAGAAATTCCATTACGTCACAATGCAATTATGATGTTTGACCGAGGTTCGAAGCTTGTTTGTCCCAGGTAAAAGCATTGTGACGTCACAAAATTTTGCATTTTTTTTCCTGCAATCGGAAAGTCAATTCTGTCCATGTCTTACTTGTTAAGTTCATTGTTCAGGCTTTTAAATCAGTTAAGAGTATCACTGCTTCATATTGAGTCTCTGCGGAATACAGAGTTTTTCCCCCTTACTGACGGTATCTGACGTAAAACCACTGTGACGTCATGAAAATGGTATGGTAACGTCGATTTTGTACCGTCACTTCCCAGACTTTTAGGACTGTTTCCATAAAATTGATGATGTCATAATCAGTCTACATCATATACCGTCTCAAATGGGAAGTAACTCTGGTTTTCAAAAATAGGGAATACAAGGGTCTGAATGTAACACTCTTACATATACATTTATTCATCAGAAGAATGACCATTTTGTTGGCTGTGTTACATAGGATTATTTGATAGTGCATGTACTTATAGCTTCAGTATGGATTATGTGATATATATAAGTACTTCTTGCTAATATGTAATATGAAATTCTATTTTTTTCAGTTTAACCTTTCACCTTACAATAATGTAGTTGTGTTTGGAGTAGAACCCATGGTAAGCATTTGAAGACTTTTGATATTTTATTATCTCCTCAAAATAATCTTTTCAAAGAGAAATTGAGTCTTTGTGGAATGCAGATTTTTTTTCTTTTTTATTAAAACACCACAGACATATAAACAATACTTAGACAAATACACTTGTTGGTATATAATACATAGCACTGTATATGTCAACCGACCTGTGGTCCTAGCTGAACCATCAAGCTTTCCGTCACTGGCCCACGCGTTAACTACTAGACTACGATGCTGACTAGGAATAAAGAGTTATTTCCCATTTGAGGAAGTATCAGACGTGAAACCATTATGATGTCATGAAAATGGTATGGTATTGACAATTTTGAATTGTCATTTCCTAGAGTTTAGGGACTAGTGTTTCCATGGATTTGATGATGTCACAATTAGTCTACATCAAGTCTATCGTCCAAAATGGGAAGTAAGTCTGGTTTTCGAAAATACTGAATCCCTATGAGCAACATACAAAGTGAAACACATGTTATGAAAAGGGGTAAAAATCTGTTAATTTTAAAGGTCATAGTTCAAGGTTATACCTTGCATAAGTAAAACCTTGATTGTCAGCATGTGGGAAGCATATTTTATCCTTAAGCGAGGTATGTCTTGTCATCATGGTCATAAGTCTGAACGTCTCTAAAATGAAAATCTAGCAGTAATATGAAGATTATCTATTAGCAAAATGTGGGCTTATAATGTTATGCTGTGTAAGTGGAATTAATAGCTGGTAATTTTTTTTGTAGATTTGTTAAAGTTTTTTTATTCAGACAATGGTTTGCGGATCTGATTGATGTATTATTTCATGTGGTACATATAATTAACTTTAGTAGAACGAGGCTGGTCGCAAAAGCAGCAAAGGAAAATAAACAGCAAATGATTATACATATACCGTATCAAAGATCGTCTTGTTTTTGTTTTTAAAGTTTTCCTTGTAAAAGACAACTTGTTACACTGATTTTTTTTTATTTTGCTGTATTTCTTTTTGCTAATCAATATTTCTTCAAAGCATGTAATGAATATAGTTAATATATTAAAATGAGCAACTTAAGGCCCATTTGGACCATTTGTTTAAACAGCTAGAATTTTAATTAATTAGGTTTATTTTCAGATGGAGAGATTGGAGAAAAAGTGCCTTGAAGAACTCCCTGATGATTCTAGGATTGTAGCTTGTAGATTTCAGTTTCCAAACCTTAAACCAGTAAAAACTGTTGGGGAGGGACTGGACAGGGTGTGGTTATATAAAATATCCAGGGGGAATAGCTAACACCAAACCAGTAAAAACTGTGGGGGGGGGGGACTGGACAGGGTGTGGTTATATCAAATATCCAAGGGAAATAGCTGATATTAAATCAAAAGTAAAGGATTAAGTTCTAGGAATCAATTTATGGGAAATGACGTTTGTGAAAGTGTATAAACAAAGGTTCTTGTAGGGGGGATAATCTGCCATTGAATAATTTATAACTTGTATTTGACATTTTTGAGGAGCTGAACTTTGTTGCTTGTGTAAATGCTCATAAATATGTCTTCTGACAGATCATTAAACCTCATTTATAAACTGTTTTGTTTTAAAGTATTTGTATGTACATAAATGTATGTCATGAATTAACGGCTCTACATTTTGTAAATATACATGTATTTAAAAAAGAAGAATCTGATATGCTTCTGTCCATCCGTCTGTCTGTCCATCTTCCCTATACACTTATACTGACTTATCCTTTACCCTTTGGGTAACTTTGCCTTCCATGAAGCATCACCATTACAATTGGAAAAAAAGTTGTACTTTGGTTTTCAAGGTCAAAAGTCAAGGTCACAGTATCCATTCATAGTTATATGTCAAAAGGAGAAATTTTGTATTAATGAAACAGAATTAAAATTGGGTTTTTTTATCAGCACCCATGGGTTTTGATATTATATTTTTATTAGATCACAGGTCAAGGTCAAAATGCACAAAATCATGATTGTCTAAAACAAAGTCGATTTGATTGGTAAAAATGGCTTGACTTAACCTTCAAATGATGCGCTCATAGATTTCAATAATATTTCATAGTGTTATTGCCATGATGGGACTCAATGTTATGTAATGATCGTGAACCAAGGTCAAGGTCACTGAATGAGTGGTATTTCAGAGACGTATTGCCCAGGATTCAAGCGTATGCTATAACCTGGGAACAAATCATCACATTAGCAAGATCCATTGGAATTGTCCATCACATCAGCAAGTTCTTATTGTTTATTTTGAATAATTCACAACAAAACATTCAATAAACAATCGATTGACACAACGAAGAGGTAAATAAACAGCACCAACATTGATGATAAATCTGATTCGATTGTGACTATTTAATTTTAAGTGTCAAGAACCTATTTTTACATCGTCTTTATCTCTTCTGTATGGTGGTGTCTTTATAGAGAGTTAAAATTGTGTCTGTGGTCATGCCTATGACGTTTTATTTGAGCCCCTGACCCAAGAGTCTTGAGAAATGGATGTGGTCATTTTCTCCTATATGACTATATCTATTTCATCTTTGCAGCACCAATTCTCACAAGTATAATTGATAGAGAGTTAATGTAATATGGCCAAAGAGTGTGAAAATTATTATGTTAAAAAATGTAACGAAAAATGTAGCAGGATTGGTGTGATATGATGCTACAGGACTTATCTTAATTTATATTATATTGTGCTTTCTTATATCGTTTTTACATACTTAATAAAGATTCAGAAACACAACTTTTTAGTTAAATGAATATATTAAGCGATACAAAGTTACGAAAATTCCTATAATGTTTCGGAAGTATTTTTGTGAAACAGACTGCAGATGCCCCCCCCCCCCCCTCAAAGTCGGAACCGACTGCTTAACGATCTCTTGTGTTTTGGCGGTCTGCTATGGGTGCTGCACATGAGTCTTGTTGTAGATCACTCCTTTCTTTTCACTCATTCAGGATGCTACTTTTATACTTTACGTTCATTTCATTTCATAAGAATCAGATTTTGTCTTTCTGGACTTAACCAAATTTGCTATCAGAGATATCAGAATAATTGTTACCATCGAACACAATAAAGCAAAAGTTCTAAACGGAAATATCTGTCCATCCTTCTCATTGTAAAATGGGTATTTCATGAAAGGTTCGAAATTCAAAAACGGTTCCCCTGCCCCAACCCTTAACAGGACCCCTACGATAAACCCCGCCACGGATCCACAACTGTTGGTCCAAGGCATGTACACAACACAGAACAGTTGGGGTAAAATAATCACAAAAACGACATCAGCTGCCAGGACGAATAGACCGTAAATAATGGGGACCGTAAGGGATATGGAAGTGGCCACAGCTCCAATGATGAATATGGCAGCTCGCTGGATCCATACAACCTCAAAGTCACTGGCCTGAAAAGTAGAAACATACTTAGTGGTTTTATGTGTTTCTTTGTGCTTTAAATGATAGACATTCGGTATGACCAATATTTCATATTTGTAGAAAAGATAAAAGACTGTGCTCGTATGAGCCTTCAATAGCATGAATTGCTGCACATAAATCCGGATGAAAAACTTAATATGGATACACAGCTTTTATTTATAATCAAACCCGATAGCCATATTTTAAAAGGTCCACAGGAAAAGTACAAAATTAATAGTACAATCTATCATGAGTTTTTATTTTCATAGAAAATGCGATCACCGGAATGAATTTGTCAAAGTTCACGAGGAACTGATGTCATGTTTTACATTACAAGCCATTTAAGAAATTATGACCGAGGATAAAAATCTTACTTTTCACAATACCCTAATAACATTCCTGTTGTAAAATTATGGTCGACGTATAATTAAGTCGCCGTATCTATTGGATTCTTTTATTTCTGTAGAGAATTTCTGATTTATGCCTAATTTGATTGAATATAATCGATATATACAGACTAAATATGAAAATATTGATACAGATATACCGATAGGAGCTTACTTTTGGTCGTAGTATTCCTTTATAGATATTAGATGTGAACATGGAACTAGATCCTAGGATCGAACTGTCCATGGACGACATAACCGCAGCACAAATGGCACCAAGAGCTTTTTGAAAGATGAAAAGTATAACGGACATGTATCAGTTATGATATTAAAGTTGAAACATTCGAGCAATGTTAACCGTTTCTTACTGGACATTTTTCCGAGTCGACAAACTTCGAACTTTGCACCCAACACTTCTACAGGTCATACTAGAGCAACCAAGAGGCACAGTGAACATACAAAAGATAAAAGAATGGATACTGAAGCCCTCCTTGCCCACCTGACCAGTTCAAAGTAGAACAGCCGTCTTTGTAAAACATTATGCATAAATTGCCAATGCTACATTGGGTCTCTTGAGAATTTTTTGGATGCATTTGCAAAATCGATAAGTCAGAAAATCATAAACCGAAGGCATACAAAATCAGGATAAAACAGGAACCAAAGCACACAAACAAAACCCTCCACCACATGAAAAGAAGCAGACTTCCAATATGGGAATTGAGAGCAGGTGTCCAGGAAGAGACAGTACCTCCTGCTTGCATCCGGTTACTTCCATTTCGGAAGATACAAGTATATTTTGCGGTTGGATGGTTCAAATAGTCGAAGACAGAATATAATTCACCATTCAAATTGCGAAGTCGGAGACCGAGGAAAAATGTCCAATACTAGTATCACGTGTATCGATTAAATTGTTACAAAGTCATTCTCATATAGTATATGTCCAGAAAAATGGTCTTTGGCAGAAAAAGGTAAAGCTATGTGTTTATAAGCTTGGCCTGAGTTTCACACGACCTCTACAAATACCTCCCTGAAAGCCCTGAAAGACCCGTACAATCCAATGTATTCTCAAATAAGTTAAAGAAGATCCTGACGATAATCTCAACAGCACTCACAATAGAGCACAAAATTAAACATCGACGGACCCCAAGGAAGCTAGAGGTGGGACCAGGTGCCCGGGAGGAGTAAGCATCCCCTGTTGGCTAGCCGCACCCACCGTCGAGTGGAGTATACAAGCAGGGTTGCCGTTTAGGCTCTAATGCTTATTATTTCATGCGCATTACCAACTCGTCTCATGAGCCAACTAGTACCCGGTTTACTCCTGGGTGGAGAGAGTGCAACGTAGTGTAAAGTAACTTGTTCGAGGTTGCAGTGCTTTTGCAATGACCTGCGACGGTGAGATTTTAGCCCACGACCTATGGGTTTCTATGGCCACTACGCCAACGGCACTTCAAGTAGACAATGATAATAGATGCACAAGTACGAGGTAGATGTACACAATGACAAATATGGATAATGACCATATCCCTGTATACAGAACAAAATCGATAATTCAGAAAATCAGAAACCGAAGGCATACAAAATCAGGACAAAACAGGAACCAAAGCAAACAAACAAAAACCTCCACCACATGAAAAGAAGCGCACTCCTGATATGGGAGTGAGACCAGGTGCCCAGGAAGGGTAAGCTTCTCCTGCTTGCATGCAACACCCGCCGCTTCAATTCGGTAGAACTGTCACATCCGGTTACTTCAATTTCGGAAGACATAGAGTACAATCTTTGGTTGCATGGTTACCTAATCACTTCTGCAATACCTAATCACTTCTGTAAATAATGTATTTCATTTGTGAAATACGAAATTATTCCTTGAAAGTCTCAAGACACAAACATAAAATTAACGTTATTGCAATTTTCTATGTAAAATGTTTTATACCAACCTATAATGGCGACAGGTTTAGGTGTAAACTCATTGAAAACATAAGGTAGTACCATACTGGAAACATTAGCTTCCACATGAGACATACCAAGTGTTGTGTTTGACCAATCTAAAACACAAAAGATACAGTGCGTTTAAAGATATAGGCTACATTCAAAGGGTGGCGTTTCCCATGTTAAACGTCTTTAAATTCAATAGCATCATTTAAGAACGGATAAATCTTCAGCATGGACCAGACGCACGTTTCTGGTACTGAAATGTGGACATGAACCAGACATGCACGTTTCGGGTACCTAAATATGTCAGAAACCGAAATGGGAGGCACCGTCGATATGTAGATACCACAGGAAATGTTGTAATTACAGAATTTGATAAAAACGTTATATCAACAGCGAAGTATAGGTATAGGAGAGTCTATCCGGATCCATTGTCTTTAATGTGATTTTGGTAAAATCAGTGAATGTTAAACGTCTTTAAATTCAATAGCATCATTTAAAACCCGATAAATTTACAGCATGGACCAGACATGCACGTTTCGGGTACTAAACCCTCGTCAGTGATCCTCAGTCTAAACAATGTAATATGGCCAAAAAGTATGAAAATTATTATGTCCAAAAATGTACCAAAAGACCTAGCAGAATGGATGGGACATGATGCTACAGGACCCACGTTTTAGAAATTTCAAGAAATTTTGTAACAGAAAATTTCAAATGCGTTGAAGAGACAGACGATCAACCGAAGTTGATCGAACTTGGCTACATGTGCCCTCGGGGACTCTTGGTCCACAAGCAGTGACACTCACCAAGTAGTTCAAATGTTAAACGTCTTTAAATTCAATAGCATCATTGAAAAACCCGATAAATTTACAGCATGGACCAGACATGCACGTTTCGGGTACTAAACCCTCGTCAGTGATCCTCAGTCTAAACAATGTAATATGGCCAAAAAGTATGAAAATTATTATGTCCAAAAATGTACCAAAAGACCTAGCAGAATGAATGGGACATGATGCTACAGGACCCACGTTTTAGAAATTTCAAGAAATTTTGTAACAGAAAATTTCAAATGCGTTAAAGAGACAGACGATCAACCGAAGTTGATCGAACTTGGCTACATGTGCCCTCGGGGACTCTTGGTCTACCAGCAGTGACACTCACCAAGTAGTTCAATGGTAGCCATAGACTTAAAAGCCGAAAACCACAATGAAAAGGCTTAAAAATTCCAGAGAAATATAAAACAAAAATTTCTCATGCGAAACGAAAAAAAAAGGACAAGCATTATTAGAGAAAGAAATACTTATTTTCACAGCAGTTTGGATACACACGACTCGATTATGATGCATACCTGCATTGACTGCTATGGCGCCTACAAGAATGGACGGTATGACAAGAACAAGGGAGATCATCCCAGCAAACACAGACAGTATTTGTGACTGCCTACTGCTCTTCATCGACAGAACACGCTGCATGTAGGACTGCCAAGGGATGGTACCAAATATCTATGAGAACATGAATGTGGATAGTGAGTGAAACAAAGGAGGGTATCTCCAACAACACCAGGTTGCAGCACCCACAGCAAAACACCCAACACCCAGTGCAAAGCAGACAAAAACAAAGAGCAGACAAAACCACAGAGCAAACAAGTGAACGATTTTGTTTTCGGAAATCTGGTCAAGTGTTAAACGTCTTTAAATTCAATAGCATCATTTAAAACATGATAAATTTACCGCATGGATCAGACATGCGCGTTTCGGGTACTAAACCCTCGTCAGTGATTTTCATCTTTCTGTACTGAATATAGACATGAACAATGTTAATCATTACGAGGTGTGCCAGCAGGAGAAACGTACTCTTACCGGGTCCCAAAGTCCGATCTATTTAAAGACCGATTTTTTTTTTTTTTGCTTGTTTAATTATTTTTGCTATACTTTGTATACTAATTGACTTTTTGTTCAGATTTGTAATTAAAATCAAAACCTGAAGTATTACAGGAACATGTTTTGAAATATTCTTTCAAATCAGAATCTTATATTAACCCTGATTACGGAGTCAATTTTTATTTTGTGATTCTAACTCGAGCCTTTTAAATTGACCCTTCCGATTGCGGAAAAAAAGCAAAATTTCGTGTCATCACAATGCTACAAGCTTCGAACCTCGGTCAAACATCGAAATTGCATTATGGCGTCATGGAATTTCTCAAATTTTTCTCGCGTTTGGAAGGGTCAATTATTGGCTATTGCTTGCTTGGTTCATTATCCTCTGATGATAAAATTACAATTCAAAACATATTGGAAGCCAAGTTCGCAGGTCATTACTTATACATTGCATCGCATACCCAATGCATCTGTCAATATGGTCAACAGAGCCCTCTAGGATAAAGATATTTCGGATTTTAATTCAAAAATTACATAGCTCTATAAAGACTCTAAGTTCAGACAAAACATTTTGTCCAGATGCATCAATTTTTCGACGAGTATATCTACATACATGTCTCCCGTGCTTTTAAACGATGCCGCCTTGAAGCTTCTTTCTTCAGCTAAACTAAGCTACATGCATTGAAAACCAGACAAAACAAACCCAACAAAGAACTTCGAGACACATTGCAATACCTACACTGAACAATGTAAGTAAAAGCTCAAGTTTACCATCGTTATGAAGAGATCAATCCAAGCTGGTGTTACTGGCGTATAAAATGTTCCCACCCAGACGTCCGTGTTCTCTGATATTGAACCAACCTTATCATTGGTTATGGCAAACGGTACACCAAGAACCTAAAATGTAAAGAGACATTTTATTTTGGCGAAGAACTTATTCAATCGGTAAAACAAAAATTTGACATATTCCAGTTTTTGAATTCACGAATGGAAGTAATTCATTGAGAATAGTGATGGGTTGTGCTGCTAGGAAGCTGCTGAGGGAATACTTATACTCTTCACAATCTGTCTTAAATTCACATCGATCTTCGGTATACTTTTTGCTTGAATCAGAATTTTCCATTTGTATCCCCTGTTCCCATTTTTTGAAAGAAAGGCGTTGCGAATAATATTCGACAGTCTCTTTTTGGGCTTTTGGTGGGGAATGGTAGCGAAGAGTGGAGAAGTCGAAAGACTTTATGCTGGTAATATGATTGAAATTAGTGGCATTTAAATTTTCCAAGAGTTCCCTAGAATTCTTTAGGATCCACATATGATTGATTCCATTTCTATAATATTTTGCCTCGCAGTATGTTTGAAGACCTTTCTAGATGTAAGTTAATATTTTCGTAAGCAAAATGGATATAGGCTTTATGGAGCACCTCGACGAACCGGCAATGAACGGTGTTTGTAAGGATTTTTGTGCATTTTGGGGAATCCAGTAGATATAAGATAGGTCAAGAACAGGTTTGTGTTTGTGGCAAATATGTAAGAGAATGTTTAAAGATGGAATTTGTATTCACATGTCGTGTTAAATTAAACATACAGAAATACGATTTCATAACTAAAAACCTATACTACAATATTCAGCAACTCGAGGAGATACCTTTTGATCCGGTTGTCAGTTCAGCTACCCTCTCCCCTCCCCTGAACTTACCAGGCCAAACGTAATGAAACAGAGTTGTAGAACATCAGTCAGTGCCACCGCCTTCATCTGACCAATCATCGTGTAGCAAATCGTCACGGCTGATGACGTCAAAATTGCTATCTTTAGATCTATTTCTATTATGACACTCAAGCTGGTACCTGAAGATATAATTGTCATCAAATCGTCAGAATCTGACGGAGGCTGCATTAAGATCTTTTTTTTTTTTTTTGCTTATTCAGTCATGATAAGAACCATAGTCTGTCGAGCTATACAAAATGATAAACAATCAACCAAACAGTGTCGTAGTTAAAGGATCCTGTTATATTCTCACTATTTGGCCTTTTCATCTCGACTGAATAACTTTTGGGTACTTCGTTGATGTTTATCCAAGTTATCAAATCATAATTGTCTTGAAATATCTCTTATGTTGTGATTTCCTACTTCTGTCCTAATGCCTCAAATAACCTTACCATACGTATCTTATATTATTGCCATTATAAAAATATATACTTTGCTTAGTATTTTGTAAATTTAAAGGCCTGTCATTAGCAGAGTCTTCTGCAGACATTTTAGGTCAAGTTTAGACTTTCACATTATTTGGATTTCCTCTTTGTCGGCGTCGAGCATCACTGATGATACATAACTTGTTGAAATGCGCATATGGTGCACTAAAATTTCATGATAGATCATATATATCAATATCGACAATTTTGACTGTTAGTTGGTATCTATGCTGGTCGAATGTTTAGTCCCCTAGGATTTTCTTAAATAATTTTGTGAATCGCAAAGCGATAGAAGTCCCCTACTGGCATTAATCCATGTCCTGTCACTCTGCCTTGACCTGTACTTACACCAAAAGATGAATGCTCACATGAAAATAAGCAATATGTGTATCAGAAAAGGTCTGGAGAACAGAAAATTTCATAAAATTGGCTAAGTGGTCATAACTTTTATAAAAACTGTTCAATCAAAACCCAATTTCAACTTAATCTATATCATACTATAATGTATCCACATAACAAAAATCAGTTCAATATCTACAATAACAGCTACGAAAAGTCTGGAAAACTGAGAATTTCATGGAATTTGCTAAGTCCAGGGGACATTACTCCTGTAAAAATGGGTCAATCGAAACCTAACTCGGACTTAATCTGTACAACACTTATATGTATTCACATATTATTTGCGTTTCAATATTTGCAATAACATATGGAAAATAACTGAGAATTTCATTAAGTTTGCGAAGTCCAAGGATCATAACTCCTGTAAACATGGGTCAATCGAATTTAAACATAAATTCACTTGCCATAATTTCGATATCTGCAATACTATGGAAGAAAAATGCGGAAAACTGAGGATTTCATGAAATTTATCAAGTCCTTTGTAAAAATGGGTCAATCAAAACCAAGCTCGAACTTGATCTGTATAACACTAAGATGTATTCACATATAAAAAAAACCATTTCAGTATCTGCAATAGCATGATAGAAAAGTCCGGAAAACTGAGAATTTCATTGAATTTGTTAAATCCAAGGGGTATAACTCTTGTATAAATAGGTCAATCGGAATTAAACTCAAACTTTATCTGTGTCGCATTTCGATATACTCACATACCAAAAATGAGTTCAATATATGCAACAACAGCGAAAAAATTGTGGAAGACTAATAACAGTATGACAGACAGACGAACATATGGACGGACAAAGCGGATAGAAATTGTAAGTCCCCTCCGGCGAGCTGGTAGGGGACTAATGATAAGGGTTATCTCCCTGATAGCATACCGATGTCCTAAGCAGGTTCTTTGGCAGACATTTTAAGTCAAGTTTAGATGTTTGCTCTTCATTATTTTACATTATTTGAATTTCCTCTTTTTCGGCCTCGAACATCTTTGATGAGACGTAAATTATTGAAATGCGCATACTCGTAACGAACACAAGGCAATTAAAACCTTCAACAAAACAACAGTATTTATTTCTCTTTGCTTATTATAAGATTTAATTTTTTTCTTTCTCACCAAGTGCTGACAGTATAGAGGCCGTCCAAAAGAGGTCACCACATAAGGAGGCTGTGTACAGAAGTACCACGGAGACATTCCCATAGATTTGCTGGAAGGGATCCAACATTGTCAGGTATTTACGGTCCCTCATCTTCTTGGCAAATATCACCCCTCCTAGATGAAAATAATGATTTATCATTTAACTATAGATCACAAGTGCACAAGTTTATAAAAACGACATGCATGTATATAAAAGCATATTTGTCAAAACGATTGTTGCGTCTTCAAATTCATAGCATCATTTAAAAACAGATAAATTTGCAGCATGGACCAGACATGTACGTTTAAGGGTACATATCCCTCGTCAATCAAAACAATAATATATGGCCAGAAACTGTGCATGACAGTTTTAATTGTCCAAAAAGTACGGAAAGACGTAATAGAATGCGTGGGATATGATGCTATAAGACCCACCTTTCAGAAATTTCGAAACATTTTGTGATAAGACATTTTTCGAAGGTGTTTGAAGAAAGATCAACAGAAGTTGATCAGACTTGGCTGCATATGCCCTCGGGGACTCCTGGTCCACCAACAGTAACACTCAACAAGTGGTAGAAATGTTACGTCTAATTAAAATTCAAAGCATCATTTAAAAACAGCATGGACCAGACATGCAAGTTTCGGGTACTTAATTTCTAGCTATAGTTTTTTTCACGAAACTCCACGAAAGAATTAAAAATCATTCGATGGATTAAGCAGGAGTCAAATTATTTACATTTCATCGTAATTTCAACCATGAATATTTTCGCTCGTAGAGATATCCCTTACATATTTACCTAAGGACAGTCCGAGAAATATGCCGGGAGGAGCGAGAGTCCATACAATACCGGAAGTTGCGACTGATTCTGCCGATCCATTAATGAATCCGCCTCCCACTATTGTTGCTATCAAAAGATACAGTATGAATATGAATACGTCTTGATATAGGAGATACAAGTATGTGATTACATTTTGATTATAAAATACCTTTTTTTTAAAGAAACTAGTATGTGAAACATTTTGATCATAAAATACATTTTTTTTTCAAAAATTTTATTTACTTACAAATATACTGTAAACGCGGAAATTTCTGCGTGGAAGTAATGTTCGCGATCACACAAATATCAAGTGAGAATGAGAACGTTTATACATGTAGTATGTAAAGCACCATATTTCTTATGCCCTCTATTGATTTTTTTAAGGAAAGAAGGTCAGACAAAATGAAAAAGAAAAACTTATTTTTCGTGAAAAGTTCCCTTACGCGAAACGTTGCCCTTGCATTTTGCGAAATTTTTCCCAATGCGAAAATAACTTTGTTTACAGCATTTTTTCATGTCTATGAAGATGTGAACGAGCTATACCTGTCATGGTGAAAATGCCGATGAAAACATTGATCTTTCTTCCAGCAACGATGTTTTCCTCGATTTCCGTGACGTCATCACTTTTCTTTATAAACCTTGAGGCTAGAACTCCGAACACCAAAATGATGACGTAGAGCACAATTATAACGATAAGGCCAGCCACATTGATCTCCATCCTTTAAAATTTCTAACGATTTTTTTTATTTCTAACGAAAAATACCGAATGTACAATTCAGATCCTTGCATACATAGCCTCTCTACATTTAGCTGTTAAATGTATATTAAGATGGCTTGCACGTCATAATGAGTTTACTAAACTTGCCTGTAAACTCATGCAAAATATGTTTGTAAATACCTGGTGCGCCAGCCAAAGTTTATAGATGTACTTCAAACGTGATATGGTATGCATGTTAAATCAGGAAGTTTATTCAGAGATAAAATATTGAATGGATATAGGTGAAAACTTTTACATGCAGACCTTTTACCTGTGTTTACACACAAGACTTTTACAGAGGTTACGCAAAATCCGCATGTTTATTTATACTGCATGATTGTAAAAATTTGAATTTCAAAAAGTTGGGTATTTTTAATTTTTTCAACATCTTATTTAAGCCGTACGTACCATTTAATTCAACTCCACATTCACGCTCCTCTTCTGTACAAAGTTTATGATGCAAGATGAATTTGAAGTCGAAATGAGATAGGAAAATATGATGGAATTTATAGAAATGTTTGAAGTTCTTTGCATGCTACTGATTACTGAAGTGACTGACTGGTCTGCACTTGAATTTCTAAGTATGACAAATATGGATAATGACCATATCCGTGTATACAGCACGATGACAAATATGGATAATGACCATATCCGTGTGTACAGCACGATGACAAATATGGATAATGACCATATCCGTGTAAACAACACGATGACAAATATGGATAATGACCATATCCGTGTATACAGCACGATGACAAATATGGATAATGACCATATCCCTGTCTACAGTACAAAATCGATAATTCAGAAAATCAGAAACCGAAGGCATACAAAATCAGGATAAAACAGGAACCAAAGCAAACAAAAACAAAAACCTCCATCATATGAAAAGAAGCGAACTCCCGATATGAGAGTGAGACCAACACAACCAATGGATACGTTTTGTCAATGTTTTTATATGTTAATCGTCTTCAAATTCAATAGCATCATTTAATAACAGATAATTTTTCAGCATGGACCAGACATGTTGCAGTTTTCTCCTTCAAACAACAGAGTAAGGTGTTCAACGTCTTCAAATTGAATAGCATCATTTAAGAACAGATAAATAAGCAGCATGAACCTGACATGCACGTTTCGGGTACTTAACCCTCGTCAGTGATCCTCAAAATTAAACGATGTAATATGCCAAAAAGTGTGAAAGTTACTATGTCGAAAAAGCGTTCCGAAAGACGTAGCAGGATGGGTGGGATATGATGCTACAAGACCCACTTTTTTGAAATTTCAAGAAATTTTGATAACAGAAATTTTAGAATGCGTTCAAGAAACGATCAACCGAAATTGATCGAACTTGGCTACATGTGCCCTCGGGGACTCCTGGTCCACCAGCAGTTACACTCACCAAGTGGTATAAATGTTCAACGTCTTCAAATTGAGAAGCATCATTTAAGAGCAGATAAATTGGCAACATGGACCAGACATGCACGTTTCGGGTACTCAACCCTCGTCAGTGATTCTCAAATCTAAACAATGAAATATGCCAAAAGGACTGTTTTCCTTCCGCTCAAAGCTCACCATAACCATTTTTCTTATGTTTTCGAGCGCCACAGATGGTTGATATCATATTGCATCTATGCATTCGAATGAGTTGAAAGCACATATATAATCCGGATTACCACTCTATTTCCTATTTATTGAGCAGAGTTTAAGAACAGAAAAATTTGCATCATGGACCAGACAAGCACGTTTCGGGTACTGATCCTCAACCCAAACAATGAAATATGACCAAAGACTGTGAAAGTTATATCCAAAAAATACCAAAAGACGTAGGAGATGGGATATGAAAGAAAAAAGAGGATCACAACTCACTTTATTCAGAGAAACTTTGTTCGATTGTTTTGCTTTGTTCCTTACCCTTTTGCGTCTCTTTCTCTGGGTGTCTGCTCTCTGTTTTTGCATTGGGTGTTTTGGGGTTTTGATGTGGGTGCTGCAATTTGAATTTTGTTAAGGATCCCCTCCTTTCTTTTGTGTCCTGAGTTTGTTGCAATATCGCACACAAGAGTTGTCATATTGGATAGCTTTACATTTGGTTATCATTTTCATTTCAAATTCTAATATCCTCATTGCTGCATTGATGTTTTGTCATGAGACTGGGAAACATCTTATAAAACATGTTATATAAGAAAACATCCGAACATATCTTCTCCAAGGGCCAGGTGAATTCATGCCAAATAAGAAACAACACCAATGGTATACATTTAGCAACATTGCCCATGTTAACTCTCATTGAGTTTGGAACAAACAACTGAAATATTAAATAAGGCAACATGGAAGGACAACACATAAAAAAGAGGATTACCAATAACTTAACGTTGCTCGTGTTGACTTCTCTTGAAAATGGAATTATTGTAGATAGCGCCACAGAAATAAACCAAGCAACCAAATGAAGCTTCAGATAAACAGAAAATATCCCCATTCAATGTAATACCTATTAGCATCTTGTTCTGATAAAAGTTTGGAAAAGATTAAATAAAACGTCACGGGGCTCTTCCACTGCCGAATTAATGTGTTCCCTTTGTAAAATGGTATTTGAAGTCCAACACAGTAATGTAGATTTTCTGACAACAACAATGCATCAGACCCTTCCTTGTTGAATAGATGATATTTGTTTTAATACGTTACTTTGACTTTCGCATCGGTTTTTTTTTTCATTTTCCATTTTTCATTTTCCATTTTCCATTTCCCATTTTCCATTTTCCATTTCTCATTTTCCATTTTCCATTTCCCATTTTCCATTTCCCATTTTCCATTTCTCATTTTCCATTTTCCATTTTCCATTTTCCATTTCCCATTTCCCATTTTCCATTTCTCATTTTCCATTTCCCATTTTCCATTTTCCATTTCTCATTTTCCATTTTCCATTTCCCATTTTCCATTTCCCATTTTCCATTTCCAATTTTCCATTTTTTATTTCCCATTTCCCATCATCCATTTCCCATTTTCCATTTCTCATTTTCCATTTCCCATTTTCCATTTCTCATTTTCCATTTCCCATTTTCCATTTTTTATTTCCCATTTCCCATTTTCCATTTCCCATTTCTCATTTTCCATTTTCCATTTCCCATTTTCCATTTCCCATTTTCCAAGGGAGGGAAGTCAAACACAAAACATGAAACCAAAATTTACAATGAATAATTAAGCATACAAAACAGGAGGAGCATACAAAACAGGAGGAGCATACAAAACAGGAGGGGCATACAAAACAGGAGGAGCATACAAAACAGGAGGGGCATACAAAACAGGAGGAGCATACAAAACAGGAGGGGCATACGAAACAGGAGGAGCATACAAAACAGGAGGAGCATACAAAACAGGAGGGGCATACAAAACAGGAGGAGCATACAAAACAGGAGGAGCATACAAAACAGGAGGAGCATACAAAACAGGGGAAGCATACAAAACAGGAGGGGCATACAAAACAGGAGGAGCATACAAAACAGGAGGGGCATACAAAACAGAAGGAGCATACAAAACAGGAGGAGCATACAAAACAGGAGGAGCATACAAAACAGGAGGATCATACAAAACAAGAGGAGTATACAAAACAGGAGGAGCATACAAAACAGGAGGAGCTTACAAAACAGGAGGAGCATACGAAACAGGAGGAGTATACAAAACAAGAGGAGTATACAAAACAGGAGGAGTATACAAAACAGGAGGAGCATACAAAACAAGAGGAGTATACAAAACAGGAGGATCATACAAAACAGGAGGAGCATACAAAACAGGAGGAGCATACGAAACAGGAGGAGTATACAAAACAGGAGGAGCATACAAAACAGGAGGAGTATACAAAACAGGAGGAGCATACAAAACAGGAGGAGCATACAAAACAGGAGGAGATCCCCTACAGTAAAATCAGCGAAACTTTCTCCCACGTCCACGAGAAAAGAAAAATGCGGACAAACCGACGGAGACAATAACACAGCACCTTATAGGGGCACGAAGTACAACTTAATCTAAAGAGCAATAAACATGTACTGTATTCAATTTCATACACAGCCAATTGTGCCTCACATGAAATTCATATGAAATGAGCATCATGTAAATTTCACATGAAAATTCTGTGAAATTCATATGAATTTCACATCAAATTTATGTGAAAAAAGTGTAATTAAAAAGACATCATACAGCCAGACTCGTCCCAAAAATTACCAGGACCCTACACTCTTGACCATCTCCATTTTAATTCATAACTATTTCCTGATTCATAAAGTTTATATGTAAGCAAGATTGAAGAGTGTTTCGGCGGTTTTAATATCAGAAATAAAAATTCAAAGACTAAGGCCCGCCTCGTCAGGGATCCACCTTAGTGATTATTATCTGGCCGTGGTAGATGTTGTTATGCTTGCTGTATTAAATTAGCGGCTTCCTTGCATGATAATTCGTCAGTCATATCAATCCTGTATTTCAAAATCCTTTTCTTGATACCCTTGATGAAAGGATTATATTTAGTATCCTTGACTAAAGGTGTTTGATTTACAGATATGTGGTTGAGTTTTTGAAGCGTCAATTCTCTCCGAAATAAAAATGTTTTCCGAATTCTAGAATGTATTTCAATATCAGAGTAGCCTCTCAGATATACAACTTCCTATTAATTGTTTGTAAATTTTTTCTTTGTTGGTGTTCCGTAAGTGTCTGTAACATAGAATCATGCGTGTCCTTTATATAATTATGTTGATTGTTTTCCAACGATGAGCAGTAAAAAGTTATCACAGTTAATGCCGATTTACAAATTTGTGTTTAATCGGACGTCCAGGTGGCAATTGTCTAAGACTGCAGAGGTTATTTGAGACCGCCATATATAATTAGGAGTTTCACTCTTCAATCTTATGTATCCTAGGGAGCAAGTATGAACTCACATGCTGTAACTTAGCTATAATGTATCGTCATCGAAATTTCACTTTTTGTAAATGTATGTTACTTTGTCCTGTATTTTATCATTCAATGTTGATACGTCTGGTATGAATATTTCTAATGATTTTGTAGTTTTTCGTTGTTTTCTCCTGAATCCGGCATATTATGTTTATTATTTCCGTTGAAACTGCGTGTCGTAATGGCACACTGCAAGGGTATAATCATGCATATAAGACAAATTTCCCGTCGTTGCAGTTTTACAAAAGAAAACTTGGAACAACGCTCATAAAAGAGCTGAGAAAAGTCCGTCATATAAATCGCTAGGCGAGATATAGAGGACAAATTTACATATATATGAAAATGTCCAAGAACAGGTACAACGCTCATTAGAGAGCTGAGAATATCCCGTCATATAAATCGCTAGGCGAAATATAGAGGGCAAGTTTTCATATATACGAAAGTTTCCAAGAACTGGTACAATGCTCATGTCAAGAGCTGAGAATATCCCGTCATATAAATCGCTAGGCGAAGTATAGAGGGCAAATAATTTCAGCAACTGTTAGTCCATTAATCCAAAAGTCAAATGAATGGTAGGGCGTTTGGTGTTTATACGTTCGGGATAGGGACGCCTTAGAACATCGAAAGATATCTTCTTGTCCAATGAAATTGCGGCAATAGCAGTGATGTAAGTACGGTACGTTGACATGATTTAGGATTTCAAAGTAACATATTTACATGTGGATCGTATGATTATCAAAGCAATGATATACTTTAAGTTGATGTACAAATCAATGATATCCTATTCCATAGTTAAGTCCAAGCGTTTTCTCATCATTGTGCTCTTTTTGTTGGCGAATCCTACATACTTTATGGTTTCATATCTGGTCCTATTACATGTAGCATCGGATTGTTTTCTCTTGGTCTTTTAAATGTAATCAATGTTTTTCTGACACACCTGCGTAGAAGGTTAATTGTTCAGTTCTGTCCAGTAGGTTTTGAATTTCTCGGCATCCACTTGGTCATCAATATTTAGGAAATATTTAGGTTTGACTAAAAATCCAACGACGGGTATTTTTCAAAATTTTGTCCATGGATCAAGCTTTCACGCTTCTTAGCCAGAGTGATTCTCCCGCTTAAGATATTCTTTATTTCTCGAAGCGTTTTGGATAAGTAATATTCTCTTGATGATCTGGTAAAGTGATTGATAAGTCTAGGTTTCCAATCTCCAAAATCCTTTCTTGATTAGTGTGTAGTTGAAATTATTTTCTTCCATTTTGAAGTTGTGTGTTTCTTTAAGGAAAATTAATTTGTACATAGTAATCCATGATGTGGTATAAATTTGTGATACGAGTAATAAAGCCTTTGAATACTGATTGATTGTGGGCGCTTTCACGATGCAAATACTGAAAGTTGTTTGTAGGTTTGATAAATGATTTAATATCAAGTTTCTGACTATCCTGAAACAACTTACCCTTAAACACTGTAGTGTCTAAGAAATTTGCACTCTCCTGTGATATTTCAAATGTGAATTTGATATGTTTGTGGCACCTGTTTCCGATTTCAAAAAATTGAAGAATTTCTTGCTCTGAGCCATTGAAAATCATAAATCCGTCATCTCTATATCTACCATGAAAAAGGACTTTGTCGGAGTGTTCAAACTCTGTCATAATGAATTGTGTAATTTGGTACATTCTTATATCTGAAACCTCAGGTGAAACTGTAGAGCCCATGGCACAACCAATTATCTGTTTATAATATTTTCCATTGAACTCAAAGTAGTTGTTTTCTAATACTGTTTTAATAAGAAATACTAGATCTGAGGCATCTGGATACGGTAAACTCAAGTCGTTTTTAATTGATGTTTTATATGCCTCTTCTACTGCCGATATAAGTTCAGTGAATTCCATGTTTGTGTACATACTAGTTACATCATAAGTAATGAGAATAACATTCTGTGGCAGACATAATGATTCAATTCTGTTGATAAATTCAGTCGTGTCCTTAATGTAGGTTAATTGTTTCTGGACGATTGGTACTAGAAAGTAATCACAGTATGCACCAATTTTGTAAGTCGGCGCACTGCATTGAGAAATTATAGGCCGCCAAGGTGGTAACTCTTTAAGGCAACAAGTGCCGTCGGTCAGCGCAGACAAGATGGTTTCTTTAATTTTGTGTATCTTAGGGAGCAGATAAAGCTGCCCTGGTAATTTTTGGGACGAGTCTGGCTGTATGATGTCTTTTTAATTACACGTCTTGGTAATTTTTGGGACGAGCTCGAGTCTGGCTGTATGATGTCTTTTTAATTACACATGGGGTCCTGGTAATTTTTGGGACGAGTCTGGCTGTATGATGTCTTTTTAATTACACTTGATTGAGGGAACAATATTCCACAGGCATCATCCCGTGAATCGCTTTCTTGTTGAAAGCGATCGGCTTGTTTAGAATTTTATTGGGGCTCCTAGCTTTCTGACCTCTTCCGGAAGTAATTTATTATCAAAGCTGTTTTGCCAATTACCACAACTCTAACAATTAAAGTCAAATCTGACTCGTATCACAGATTTATACCACATCATGGATTACTATGTACAAATTAATTTTCCTAAAAGAAACACACAACTTCAAAATGGAAGAGAAGAATTTCAACTACACACTAATCAAGAAAGGATTTTGGAGATTGGAAACCTAGACTTATCAATCACTTTACCAGATCATCAAGAGAATATTACTTATCCAAAAAGCTTCGAGAAATAAAGAATATCTTAAGCGGGAGAATCACTCTGGCTAAGAAGCGTGAAAGTTTGATCCATGGACAAAATTCTGAATAATACCCGTCGTTGGATTTTTAGTCAAACCTAAATATTTCCAAAATATTGATGACCAAGTGGATGCCGAGAAAATCAAAACCTACTGGACAGAACAGAACAATTAACCTTCTACGCAGGTGTGTCAGAAAAAAACATTGATTACATTTAAAAGATCAAGACCAAAATAACCCGATGCTACATGTAATAGGACCAGATCTGAAACCATAAAGTATATAGGATCCGCCAACAAAAAGAGCACAATGATGAGAAAACGCTTGGACTTAACTATGGAATAGGATATCATTGATTTGTACATCAACTTAAAGTATATCATTGCTTTGATAATCATACGATCCACATGTAAATATGTTACTTTGAAATCCTAAATCATGTCAACGTACCGTGCTTACATCACTGCTATTGCCGCAATTTCATTGGACAAGAAGATATCTTTCGATGTTCTAAGGCGTGCCTATCCCGAACGTATAAACACCAAACGCCCTACCATTCATTTGACTTTTGGATTAATGGACTAACAGTTGCTGAAATTATTTGCCCTCTATACTTCGCCTAGCGATTTATATGACGGGATATTATGAGCGTTGTACCAGTTCTTGGAAACTTTCGTATATATGAAAACTTGCCCTCTATATTTCTTCTAGCGATTTATATGACGGGATATTCTCAGCTCTCTAATGAGCGTTGTACCTGTGCTTGGACATTTTCTATATATATGTAAATTTATCCTCTATATCTCGCCTAGCGATTTATATGACGGACTTTTCTCAGCTCTTTTATGAGCGTTGTTCCCAGTTTTCTTTTGTAAAACTGCAACGACGGGAAATTTGTCTTATATGCATGGTTATACCCTTGCAGTGTGCCACTACTACACGCAGTTTCAACGGAAATAATAAACATAATATGCCGGATTCAGGAGAAAACAACGAAAAACTACAAAATCATTAGAAATATTCATACCAGACGTATCAACATTGAATGATAAAATACAGGACAAAGTAACATACATTTACAAAAAGTGAAATTTCGATGACGATACATTAAATTATAGCTAAGTTACAATATGAGAGTTCATACTTGCTCCCTAGGATACATAAGATTGAAGAGTTAAACTCCTAATTATATATGGCGGTCTCAAATAACCTCTGCAGTCTTAGACAATTGCCACCTGGACGTCCGATTAAACACAAATTTGTAAATCGGCATTAACTGTGATAACTTTTTACTGCTCATCGTTGGAAAACAATCAACATAATTATATAAAGGACACGCATGATTCTATGTTACAGACACTTACGGAACACCAACAAAGAAAAAATTTACAAACAATTAATAGGAAGTTGTATATCTGAGAGGCTACTCTGATATTGAAATACATTCTAGAATTCGGAAAACATTTTTATGTCGAAGAGAATTGACGCTTCAAAAACTCAACCACATATCTGTAAATCAAACACCTTTAGTCAAGGATACTAAATATAATCCTTTCATCAAGGGTATCAAGAAAAGGATTTTGAAATACAGGATTGATATGACGGACGAATTTTCATGCAAGGAAGCCGCTAATTTAATACAGCAAGCATAAAAACATCTACCACGGCCAGATAATAATCACTAAGGTGGATCCCTGACGAGGCGGGCCTTAGGCTTTGAATTTTTATTTCTGATATTAAAACCGCCGAAACACTCTTCAATCTTGCTTACATATAAACTTTATGAATCAGGAAATAGTTATGAATTAAAATGAGATGGTCAAGAGTGTAGGGTCCTGGTAATTTTTGGGACGAGTCTGGCTGTATGATGTCTTTTTAATTACACTTGAAATTCATATGAATTTCACATCAAATTTATGTGAAAAAAAAATCACACGAATTTCATATAAATTTACTTCACATGTATTTCACATGAATTTTTCTTTGTAACCTTCCTGCAAAATAGACTTTACATGCAATTCATATCAGAAACTTCACATGAATTTGATGTGAAAAATTTCATGTAAATTTCATGTTCATGCTCATTTTACATAAATTTCATGTGAACAATTACGTAAAGTTCATGTAAATTTCACATGAATTTCATATGAGGCACAATTGGCTATGCAATTTTATCCGATTCCAACAAGTTTGAGATGTGTCTGACATGGCTAATATTGTAATAAAAACTGAAAGAAGATCTATGAAAAATATTTATTTAGATAAAAAGATAACAGGCGAGTCATAATAAGTTAAAGAGTTTCAAAACACAAGAGAAAATTACATACTTTGATAGAATTAAAGTTTGATGTTAACAATGACATGATATAGAATAAGATATTCTTAATAATGTCTTTTCATTTCATTCACCAGTGGTTAATTATAAAACATGAATTATTAAATGACAAAGAAACATATCACAATGCAAACATTTATCAAAAGAAGAGAGGCAGTTTTCATCGTTCTCATTTCCCGTGATGTTCAGTTCCCAGAATATTTGGATTTCGTGATGTTCAGGTCCTCTCGTACTGAAATCCCGTTTTGTTCAGCTCTTATTATGCTTAGTGATCTATTTATTGTTTTGTTTGGCTTGTTCGAAATACACAAAGTCCTGAAACGAAGAGAAAAATGAATGCGTTAAAGAAGATCCTGACGAAATTCTCAACACCACTAACAATAGAGCTCAAAATTGAGCATCAACGGAGGTGTCCGGGAGGAGTAAGCAACCCCTGTTGGCTAGCCGCACCCGCCGTCGATGTTCATGCACGAAAATGAAAACAATATATAAAATACATGCACTGTCTGAGGTTATGTCTACATAGAAAGTGCTATGGCGACCATGTCAGGGAAAATATTGCGTTTACAAGTAAGAACGGTAATCGCAAATACAAATTTATTGTTGTTAACTATGACAAAACCTACTTTGTAAAAGAAAAGTCCGATTCTGAAAATAAGTACACTGAAACAGACATTATTCAGATGTTAAACTTTCTGATTGACAACATTTTTGTGGTGTTTGGAGGAAAGGTCTTCCAGCAAATTGTCGGAATTCCAATGGGGACCAATTGTGCCCCACTCCTTGCCGACATTTTCCTTTACTCGTACGAAGCTGAATTCATTCAATCTTTGGTCTCTGAAGGGAAAAGATACTTAGCTTCTGACTTTAACTTCACTTACAGATACATAGACGATGTGTTGTCCATCAATAATCCAAAATTCGCGGATTACCTGAGCAGTATCTATCCTTCGGAGCTTGAAGTCAAAGAAACCACAGAGACAAATAATTCAGCATCCTATTTGGACATAATGTTGTCGTACGACACTGATGGTCACATGAACACCTCACTCTATGACAAACGTGACGACTTCAATTTCAGCATTACAAACTTTCCTTTTCTGAGTAGCAACATCCCTTCATCGCCTGCTTATGGCGTGTTCATATCTCAGTTGATACGCTATGCCAGAGCAAGTACCAAATATACGGATTTTGTTCTGAGAGCTAGGCGTCTTTCAGATAAGCTTCTCAGTCAGGGATATGTTTGTGACCGACTAACATCGTCACTGAGGAAGTTCTACGGTCGATATGGGGAACTCGTCATACACTATGATGTTCCACTCTCAAGAATGGTCGATGATATTCTGTCATAGACCATTTGAACCATCCAACCAAAGATTGTACTCTATATCTTCCAAAATGGAAGTAACCGGATGTGACAGTTCTACCGAATTGAAGCGACGGGTGTTGCATGCAAGCAGGAGATGCTTACTCTTCCTGGGCACCTGGTCTCACTCCCATATCGGGAGTTCGCTTCTTTTCATATGGTGGAGGTTTTTGTTTGTTTGCTTTGGTTCCTGTTTTGTCCTGATTTTGTATGCCTTCGGTTTCTGATTTTTGAATTATCGATTTTGTGCTGTATACAGGGATATGGTCATTATCCATATTTGTCATTCAAAACACTTACTGTCAATGAATGAATTAACTTTCCAAAAAAGAATTGAAAACTAAGTATGATATTCAGTTATATGAGGCCAGGTGTAATTCAATTTTTTAATGTCTGAATTACTTTACACATCACACAGGTGGTTTTCCTTTCAAGTAACGAAAATACAAATACTTAAGAATTAAAAACAACTGAAAAACAAAGAAAAAAGAATTATGAGGATGATTTCGAAGATATATTTGCCTTTTGAAGTACAAGTAAATCTATATTTTTAGGGGCAATTCGAATAAAGTCACGACCACATACAAAAGATTTAACAGAATAGTTTTCTTCAACATTAATATTAATGATAAGTTAAGGCTTACATTGTCTGCATATAAAACTCAACATCTAAACTATTCGGTATTTTCGAAAACAAGAGTTGCTTCGCTTTTGAGACGGTTTCTAACGTAGACTAATTGTGACGTCATAAAATTCTATTTAAAGGGTCCTTATACTCTGGGAAATGACGGTATAAATTGACGTTACCATACCATTCCCATGACGTCATAATGGTTTTACGTCAGATACCGTTTCATATGGGAAATAACTCTGTTTCCCGCATAGACTCATTAAACATACCACGAAGAATGTACATGCAAGCAGTAAAGCCTTAGCCTTCACATCCATGTCCATTGGAACTGAAATGAAAATGAAGGAGAGCATAGTTTAACATTTAAAACTCCTAATTAGCATAAATAAAATATACATGGAAAAAATTGCTTTTTTGTAATTTATCACTCATAGTGAAGTGATGCCTAGGAATGTATCATATATAATGTCACTCAGTCTGTATTCAGTCATTTTGTTTGAAAGAGCCATTTATGAGCATCTTGAGTTTATGCAGGTTTCACGAAATGAAATTTTAAGATCAAAATGACTGTATTATTTATAGAGGCAAACATCACTTAATTTACCTGAAATTACTGCATAGAATATGAATGTAATACCGATACAACCAGCCATAATAAAAATCAATACAAAAATGTACGTCTGGTGCACTGAAGTGCTGTAGGAGAGTGTTCACATATATTTTACTTTTCAATGCATCATTTGAACAATACTCACACTGAGTTCCGAATGTGTCGGCGTTGGTAAAAGCGTCCCTGATACAGCCGTCCCATCTTTTGAACACGCGTCCTATGGTGGTCTTCTCATTGGGATCAAACACCTTCAATAACATATATATACGTATATATTAATATATAATGATAAAATATAATATACATTAATAAAAATATATTGACAACCGTCCCATCTTTTAAACACACATCCTAAAGTGGTCTTCTCACTGGGATCAAACACCTTTATTTAGATATTCATCGAGATCTATATTAATTATACTAGTATTATGATAAAATATAATAAATATTAATAATGATATAACAAAATGAACATAAATAATTATACAATATAATGTACATCAATAACAACATAATTCATAAACGTATACTAGTTTATAAATTAGTCGAGTGTCAATCAGAACGTCTTAAAAGTCGATCCAAAGACATGGTAAAATTGAGATCATTATCTTTGTTTCTTATTTGATGATTTGTGTTTCAGAATAGACCTGTCTTCTATGACTAGGATAGGAAAGGCATCTGCACTTCATCGTCTGCTTTTTACGTGGCAGATGGCCGTCCTAAGTCGGCACCGGTTGCCCATTGGTCTCGTCGGTTTATGTGTAGTTTTTTATGTTTCATGTTTCTATGGTGTGAGTTGGTGTTCCTTGTCCCTTTTCCGTCCCTTTCTGTGGATGTCTGTTCTGTGTTTTTACATGGGTGTTTTGGGATTTTGCTGTGGGTGTTGCAACCTAGTATTGTTGGAGATCTCCTCCTTTCTTCATCATGGAGTCTCATCGTCACAGTAAGTCAAGAGTGCAAATTTTACAAGCACCCTGATACGAGGTTATAGATGAGCCATGCAGAGAGTCCCCCAGGATCATAGTCAAGGTATCTAAGGTAATTGATGATTCTGACGCATTTCCTTTAGAAATAAGTCCACCTTTGACACTCTCTTTTTCGTTTCTTTTAAGAAATGAATCTTATATTTTTTCTGTTGATGCAGGTATCACCCGAAAAATTGGACAGAAAACTGCATCAATGCGCGTAGCGCGTTGATGCAAAAGTTTTCTGTCCAATTTTTCGGGTGATACCTGCATCAACAGAAAAAATAAGCTTCATTTCTTATCATTTAATTATGGAAAACAGACTGTTTTCTTTGATCTAAAAACAATCAATCACCGCACTGTATTTCGTAAGTCGGAAGGTTTCGCAGTGATACGTCTGCCAAAACAAGTTATGGCAGCCGCCATGATTCAAACAGCGAACGATCGTCTCTCTATATCTTTGGAATAAGGACTAGTTTGAGCAAATTTTACATGCACTGTTAACTTTTGAGTAAGTAGAAAAGAAATGGTACCCTTGAAATGATAAGCAAACATCTGCAAATTGTATTTTCAGCTACGAGTTCATTCGTGTTCAAGGGAACCCCAGTTCTAAAAATAGTGCTATAAATAGACTTCCGTGAAAAATTGTGTTGATCGATGTATCAACAAAATTTCTCAGCCAATCAGAATCTTCGTTTCTTGAAAATGACAATGGAAATTAAATGATAAGTAACTGACAGGTAGTGAAATATACTCTCTTTCGTGTAAAGATCAACATATCAAAAGAAACTGAGGGGGGGGGTTGTAAATTTCTTGAACGTTTTAACTAGTTCATGAAAGCGGGAATGTTTACACATAAGTTTGTAGGGTTTTTTTTTTTTTCATTTTTACTGTGGAAATCTAGAATATAATACTACATGCTTAAAATAGCGTATCGGAGGTGTTAAGATATGTAAATACCGTAAGACGGTAGTATAGGAATATTATTGTCGTCAAGCAAAGGAAAGTTTAGTGGAATCTTAAATTGCCTCTGATTTCAAACATTCATTTTCATACCGAGGTCCAGAAGTGATGTTTTTTGTATTAACGTTATGGAAGTAATTATTGGTGTTTCTGTGTTTGAACGTTATGGAAGTTATAAATATAAGTACCGATTTAGATTCACACAAAGCCAAGATTGTAGATGCAGCTTTACGTATGTATTTAATCAAATATACAAGAATCAAAGGCCTAATCCTACCGTGAGATCGATGTCATCAGTACAGCAGATATTCTGAATGGGACAGCAGGGTCCCCACAGTCTGAAGATAAGCTGGTTACTCTCGTCATACACTCCAATATGTGGCTTCCATTTGGACGATCTGTAATAAAGTAGAATTATCTTTCAAATGTTTCGGTTCTTTTTTTTTCATAGTTAAAACAAATTCATGAGCCTTGTACAGTTAGATATTAAGAAGAAGAATTTTTTGAATAATGAAAATTCGAAGTATGAATTCTATTCAGGCTCGATCAACATCGGTTGATCGTTTCATCAACGCGTTGGAAAATTTCTGTTATCAATATTTCTTGATATGTCTAAAACGTGGATCCTGTGGCATCATATCCAATCCGTCCTTCTTTTTTTACACTCTTTTGTCATATTACATTGTTTAGATTGAGGATCCCTGACGAGGGTTGAGTATCCCAAACGTACATGTCAGGTCCATGCTGCATATTTATCTGTTCTTGAATGATGCTATTGAATTTGAAGACGTTTCACATTTATTTGGCAGGACATAGGTCATGCGCCATGTTACAATTAATTTGAAAGATGACCTACTGAAGTATGTGCATTTTCTTACAACTATGAAAGTAACCAATTTATGAAGAACATGAAGTCCATTCACATAATGTGCATTTAATGTACATGTACATATATGTACGAACCTCCTCGGTGCTTCAATGAACACAATTGGATGAAGCCCTGGCCACAACCCGTCGTGTGTGCTTATAGGACGTACGTGTTTGTGGAGGCTACGTGCGCTGCGTTTTTCTGAAGACGCAAGGAAGGAAGTGGCAAGAGTACGGAAGGAGCGCGTCAACGCATGTTGCACGCACGGTTATATGGGTGTTTACATGCATTATATGTAACGCAAAAAAGTAAGTGCGTTGCACGTATACTTACGGCTTGTGTGCAACTTACTTACAACTTTCTTTTTCCGTACGTCTTCTACGTTAATGTAAAGATGTCGAATTAACAAGTATTGCTAACGTACGGAGTTCTCCCTTTCTTGTGTCTTACTTCTTGTTGAATTCGTAGACAACACGCAGCGAAAGTTCTGTATGCACTAAAACTGTTACGTGACCTGTTTGCGTGTTCCCAAATCCGCAAGGAGGCCGTACGGAACACGTACTGACAACGCACGGACACCGTACGGATACCCAAGATTTGCCTAGGTTTTAGCACGTCGACAGCACGTACGTGCACGAACGGCAGGTTGATGCCACCGCTTTAACGAGCTAAGACTGATGGATGGGTAATTGTATATATGGAGTCATTTATGATTTTCCGATGACTATGTGCTTGCTGGTGCAAGCTTGAACGATAAAACAGAGAACTTTACAAATTGTTTCAGAAATATAAAGCGTAGAAAATATTCATTTTACGAACTTACTGTTGACGAACTCTTCCAATTGGGTTTCCTGGTGGAGATTCCACAGTCATCTCCCATCCACATCCACCGTCGGCGCACCAACAACATCCGACACAGCACTTAAACTCTCTCTCACAGCGAATTACTTCCTACAATAGGTAAAGATGGACAAAGCATTTTACTCTCACAGCGAATTACTTCCTACAATGGATAAAGATGGACAAAGCATTTTACTCTCACAGCGAATTACTTCCTACAATAGATAAAGATGGACAAAGCATTTTACTCTCACAGCGAATTACTTCCTACAATGGATAAAGATGGACAAAGCATTTTACTCTCACAGAGAATTACTTCCTACAATGGAAAAAGATGGACAAAGCATTTTACTCTCACAGCGAATTACTTCCTACAATGGATAAAGATGGACAAAATATTTTACTTTCACAGCGAATTACTTCCTACAATGGATAAAGATGGACAAAATATTTTACTCTCACAGCGAATTACTTCCTACAATGTTAAAGATGGACAAAGCATTTTACTCTCACAGCAAATTACTTTCATCAATGGGTAAAGATGGGCAAAGCATTTTACTCTCACAGCGAATTACTTCCTACAATGTTAAAGATGGACAAAGCATTTTACTCTCACAGCAAATTACTTCCTACAATGTTAAAGATGACCAAAGCATTTTACTCTCACAGCGAATTACTTCCTACAATGGATAAAGATGGACAAAGCATTTTGTCTCTAACAGCGAATAACTTCCTACAATGGATAAAGATGGACAAAGAATTTTACTCTCACAGCGAATTACTTCCTACAATGGATAAAGATGGACAAAGCATTTTACTCTCACAGCAAATTACTTCCTACAATGGGTAAAGATGGACAAAGCATTTTACTCTCACAGCGAATTACTTCCTACAATAGATAAAGATGGACAAAGCATTATACTCTCACAGCAAATTACTTTCTTCAATGGGTAAAGATGGACAAAGCATTTTACTCTCACAGCGAATTACTTCCTACAATAGGTAAAGATGGACAAAGCATTTTGTCTCCAACAGCGAATAACTTCCTACAATAGATAAAGATGGACAAAGCATTTTACTCTCACAGCGAATTACTACCTACAATGGGTAAAGTTTGACAAAACATAGAGAGAGAGAGAGGCGTTGGTTGAGTAAAGCTGCATATAAGAATTGAGTAATAGTCATGATTATTAGCTTGAAGTACCATAAACAATCATCATCCGATGCGTGGAATTTGATATTATTAATTACAGGGTCCGGTATAAAACATAGTAACCTAGTATTATCCCGTACAAACGTGTCAGAATTTTGGTACGTGTATGTCCAGGCTGATCAGTTGTGGTAGAGTATCTATAGCGCCGCTGGGTCATTTTCATGCATTAACATCGACGGCGGTTGCGACTGGCCAAACAGGGGATGCTTACTCCTCCCGGGTACCTGGTCCGACCTCCAGCTTGCTAGGGGTCCGTTAATGCTCAATTTGGTGCTTTAGTGTGGGTTCTGTTGGGATTATCGTCAGGACCTTCTTATCTACTTTACATAAACCCCTGACTTCGATTTGTTATTTAATCATGTTTTTCTATAATGCCAACTTATGATGAAACTGTTTTTATTGATCTATACCTGTCCACTGTTATCTGTGATGTGCATTATAAATCCTCTGTTTTGTCTACACATTTGCCTCATACACATGTCGGATTCTACGAAAGAAAAATGCAAAAACACTAAACAAAACACCAAAAACAAAAAGAAATTGTCGATATGACGTCAAGCGCGGATCCAGAGAGAGGGCGGGAGGGGTCCGGACCCCCTGGAATTTTCGAAGCATTGCTAATTTTTGTGTCGCCTGCGAAGCACAGCGACACTTAGGGATCACTTTGTCTGTTGTCCGTCTGTCCGTCCGTCCGTCTGTCTGTCTGTCTGTCTGTCTGTCTGTCTGTCACACTTGGGTGTCACACCCGATAACTTTTGATTGGTAAGTGATAGGGCTTTGATATTTCACATGTGTATTCCTTGTGACAAGACCTTTCTACACATATCATAATTTTTGACCTTGTGACCTTGACCTAGATATTTGACAAACTTTTCTAAAAATCTAATATTGGCTATATCTCTTGATTGGCAAATGATAGGGCTTTGATATTTCACATCTGTAATCCTTGTGACAAGACCTTTCTACGCAAACCGTAATTTTTGACCTCGTGACCTTGACCTAGATATTTGACCTACTTTTCAAAAAATCTTAGATTGGCTATATCTTTTGGTTGGTAAGTGATAGGGCTTTGATATTTCACACGTGTATTTCTTGTGACAAGCCCTTTCTTCACATACTATATTTTTTGACCTTATGACCTTGACCTAGATATTTGACCTACTTTTTAAAAAAAAATCCAAGATTGGCTATATCTTTTGATTGGCAAGTGATAGGGCTTTGATATTCCTCTTGTGTATTCCTTTTGACAATACCTTTCTACACATACCATAATTTTGACCTCGTGACCTTGACCTAGATATTTGACCTACTTTTCAAAAAAATTAAGATTTGCTATATCTTTTGAATGGTAAGTGATAGGGCTTTGATATTTCATATGTGTATTCCTTCTTGTGACAAGACCTTTCTACTCATATCATAACTTTTGACCTCATGACCTTGACATAGATATTTGACCTACTTTTCAAAAAATCTTAGATTGGCTATTTCTTTTGATTGCTGAGTGATAGGCTTTGATATTTCACATGTGCATTCCAAGTGACGAGACCTTTCTTCACATACCATCATTTTTTTACCTCGTGCACTTGCCCTATATATTTGACCTACTTTTCAACAAATCTAAGATTGGCTATATCTTTTGAGAGGTAAGTGATAGGGCTTTGATATTTCACATTTGTATTCCTTATGAAAAGACCTTTCTAAACATTCCATAATTTTTGACCTAGTGACCTTGCCCTTGATATTTGACCTATTTTCAATATAAAAAAAATCCGCTTCGCAGGCGACACAAGCATTCCTTGGATTGCTATTCTTTTATTACTATACATATTTCATGATATTAAATTCCAATTTCCCATTATTTGCCACACCATATTTAAAAAATATTTCATGAATTGAATTTTTATTAGAAATCTTCCATGTTGATAATATTTTGCCGTCAGCATTTACAAAATTTTCTCTGGCTCGCTTTCGCTCGCCAGAATTTATTACATACATGTACGTTATTTTCAAATGCTGCTGCACTTTCCTATATACAACACATGTACATTACACCTAGGTCAATAAACAAGGGCACTCAGAAGACGAAAAGAAATTTAAAAAAGACACGAATAGTGGATTTTTTTTTCAATTCTGGAAAAAATCGATTGTCACTATCGCTCGCCATTTGTTGTATTTACATATAAGAACAAGTACGATGTAATTTCAGCATTTTGTACGCCATTGCTCATTGCTCTCCAGTCACCTGTTTTATCAATAACTGGAAACAAAAAGTTCTGACAATCATCAATCATTACTTTATTTACTTGCGGGTTTTTTTTTTTTTTTTTTGGCTCTTAAAAAGATTCGGACTTTAGGACCCCCCTTAAACAAATTCCTGGATCCGCCCATGGATGCAATCATAAAAGAAGTACCAATCAGTTAATCAGTATCAAAGTCGAGAATGCAAGGCAAAATCATTAGACTTCCCATTGGAACGGTAGCGACCAGTATCAATTTTGGACTATGATAAAAATTGAAGAACAAAGTGTAGTGATGCTGAAAGAATATTTGGTTTTATTTCTTTTACTTTTTTTTCTTAATTAGAATGATGTTCAAAGTTTTACGTCCTTCCTATAATGTTGCAAGGTAGGCATTTAATAAAAAAGAAGAGCTTTAAGAAACGAATCTTATATTTTTTTCTGTTGATGCAGGTATCACCCGAAAAAGTGGACAGAAAACTGCATCAATTAGTGTAGCGCGTTGATGCAAAAGTTTTCTGTCCAATTTTTCGGGTGATACCTGCTTCAACAGAAAAAATATAAGATTCATTTCTTATCATTTAACTATCATCTATTTATGGAAAACAGACTGTTTTCTTGGATCTAAAAACAATCAATCACCGCACTTTATTTCGTAAGTCGGAGGGTTTCGCAGTGATACGTCTGGCAAAACAAGTTATGGCAGCCGCCATGATTCAAACAGAGAACGATCGTCTCTCTATATCTTTGGAATAAGGACCAATTAGAGCAAATTCTACATGCACTGTTAATCTTTGAGTAAATAGAAAAGAAATGGTACCCTTGAAATGATAAGCAAGCATCAACAAATTGTATTTTCAGCAACGAGTTCATTCGTGTTTGAGGGAACCCCTGGTTCTAAAAATAGTGCTATAAATAGACTTCCGTGAAAAATTGTGTTGATCGATGTATCAACAAAATTTCTCAGCCAATCAGAATCTTCGTTTCTTGAAAATGACAATGGAAATTAAATGATATTAGAGTCAATCCGGAATGATAATTCCCTTACCCTCTTGAGCGAAGTAGGCTTGTTGTCCGAGGCTGTTCTGGATGCTATATTTATTGGCCACCTCCCAGTTGACCAGTACTGAAAATCATACACATTATACAGTCACTTGTCATGTTAAAAGTCTTCAAATTCATTAATAAGCCTCATTTCATCATTAAGAATCATCGAAATGTTAAGGTAAACATCCTAGCACAATCCCTCCAATGCACTTTGGTCATAGATTTTATTCAATTATTCTACCAAAGAGATCATACAGGAAATTTTGGGGTATTTGCAAGAAAACTACATCATGACTAGATCAACGGTGGGCAGTAATAACTTACTTTCAAGAAGATCCACCAGCTGTCTAACAATGAGTTGATCTACTTGTGTCAGGTACTCCAGGTCCGATGGGCAGTAATGACTCACTAACCTTCAAGAAGATCCACCTGCTGTCTAACAATGGGTTGATCTACTTGTGTCAGGTACTCCAGGCCCGGTAGACAGTAATAATTTACTTACTATCAAGAAGATCCATCTGCTGTCTAACAATGAGTTGATCTTCTTGTGTCAGATACTCCAGGCCCTGTGGGCAGTAATACGGTAACTTACTTACTTTCAAGAAGATCCACCTGCTGTCTAAAAATGAGTTGATCTACTTGTGTCAGGAACTCCAGGCCCGGTGGGCAGTAATAATTTACTTACTATCAAGATGATCCACCTGCTGTCTAAAAATGAGTTGATCTACTTGTGTCAGATACTCCAGGCCCTGTGGGCAGTAATAACTTACTTACTTTCAAGAAGATCCACCAGCTGTCTAAAAATGAGTTGATCTACTTGTGTCAGATACTCCAGGCCCTGTGGGCAGTAATAACTTACTTACTTTCAAGAAGATCCACCTGCTGTCTAACAATGAGTTGATCTACTTGTGTCAGGTACTCCAGGTCCGGTGGGCAGTAATGACTCACTAACCTTCAAGAAGATCCACCTGCTGTCTAACAATGAGTTGGTCTACTTGTGTCAGGTACTCCAAGCCCGGTGGGCAGTTTGCAACAGAGCCTGGGTGCTGCATCATCTCCACACTGGGACCTTTGATAATATAATGTAAGACAGTTAATAAAGCGTAGAGTTAATTAAACCCATGATTATATGACATTAAGTTGAGAAGCGCGTGGATGCATCATCATCATCATCATCATCATCATCATCATCATCATCATCATCATCTTCATCATCATCATCATCATCATCATCATCATCATCATCATCATCATCATCATCATCATCATCATCATCATCATCATCTTCATCATCATCATCATCATCATCATCATCATCATCATCATCATCATCATCTTCATCTTCATCATCATCATCATCATCATCATCATCATCATCATCATCATCATCTTCATCATCATCATCTTCATCATCATCATCTTCATCATCTTCATCATCATCATCATCATCATCATCATCATCATCATCATCATCATCATCATCATCTTCATCATCATCATCATCATCATCATCATCATCATCATCATCATCATCATCATCATCATCTTCATCATCATCATCATCATCATCATCATCATCATCATCATCATCATCATCATCATCTTCATCATCATCATCATCATCATCATCATCATCATCATCATCATCATCATCATTTTTTTTTAATACGACGTATTTGTAGATACAGCACAGATGTTAAACGTCTTCAAATTCAATAGCAATATTTAAGAACAGATCAATTTGCAATGACGTTTTTCGTATATAACATATGATACGATTTTTCAATGTAGCGTCTGAAATAGTCGTTTTGTCAAAGCAAGGTTTATATAAATATAGCATCTGTGCGTATTTTGTGGTTATTTTTTTTATTTTTTATTATTATTTTTTTTTTTTTTTGTCTTTTCTGTTTTTCTTATTTTACTTTCACTCATTCATTTCACATGATTGTTTTGTTTCAAATGTATGGAGGATTTTTCAATAATATCATGTATAATACATAATTTCCCCTCACCTTTGGGTTGACCTGTAACTACTGCCATTTTTAGATTCTGTCAGTCTCGGGATTTCTCAGCTGTAATGGACAATATAAATTGGCAATTATAAATTATACAATGTATTCAGCGACACATAGAGGAGGGGATGGACAGGGTGAAAGGGAGGGGGAGGAAGGGGGCATGAGGAGGGGGAGAAAGGGGAGAAAGGGGAGGTGTGATGAAATATTTCTTCCAGCATAATATTTATTCCTAGGAACTTTTATAATATAATATTTTTTCCTAAGAATTTTTATTTTGTATCAAAAATTCCAAAAGGAAATTTTATTATGTAATGAATCTTCCATGATCATAATAAAAGTTCTCGTGCCATGGAAAATATATTACATAACAAAATTTCCATCTGAATTTTTTTAATGTTCATAATAAAAGTTCTGATACTAGTACCATGGAAACATCTTGTAGAACAAAAATTCCAATAAGGATTTCATATACGTGCATAATAAATGTCACTTGAAAAAAAATATTATAATTTACTTATTTAAAAATAGTATAAAGAATAAGAAAATCATGTACTGTACAGTGTACGTATTACTACTGTACAGCTTGAAAATTTGATCCCTACATACATTATTTGGATGATACAGATTTCTTCCAATAGCTGAGTGGATGATGTACATTGTACTTGTAAAAAAAAAATAAAAAGTATAAATAATATTATAATAAAATTGAAAAGGTAAATGTATCAATACGTTCAATAAGATACGAACCATTCCACAGAAATATTTATTCCTGTAAGCTAATGATATTACTGTACATTACTGTTATCATTGAAATGTTTGAATCATGAGAATATATACCTAAATCAGCGCTATTTATGTGTTTGAAGCATAGATGGAAAAAATATTATACAAGATACTCACACATAATATTTCTTCTGTTTTAAAGAAAATCATTCCTTTCGATAAGTGAAAAAAGAGTAAAACATCAACAATTTTCATAATACGTTTCCGTCTATATAGACGGAAACGTATTATGAAAATTGTTGATGTTTTACTCTTTTTAATGTAACGAAAGGACAGTGGAAAAAGTATTATGGACAAGGAAAAAATATTCTATAACAAAATATCCTGGGAATCTTTATTATTATAATAAACCTTCCAGGAGGAAGAAATATTATGCGGAAGAAAAGTTCGTTCACAGAGGGAGGGGGGGGGGGGGGGGAGGGGCGGGAGGAGGGAGAGAGGGAACATACACTCACGAGACAGGAGATAAGGAGATGGGAGGGGGAGAGAAGTATCCCCCTGTCCGCCCCCCCCCCCCCCCCCCCCCCCCCGCCAACATAGAGTTTTGAGGATTCTGAAATCAATCGTTTTACAGTATATATCTTAGTTATCATGAACTACCGATAAGTCAACTAGGTATGCTTCTTACTTTGGGTTTGTCGCCGCGGGCATTGTGACTTTTTCACTGAACGTTTTCAGACCTGACATTTATGATTTAGGCGTATTTTTTTTTTACGATTTTCGACATTCGATTACATCCTACACTTTCGCTTGCCAATTTTACGCCTAGAACTCAATTTAACAATAAAACTAGTTTTTCGATTTTTTGAGCGCTTGATCATGTTGACTGAGCCTTCCATAGACATATTAAGGCAAGCGAATGTATGGTAGAGATTTTCAACATTTGTTGAAGCAGGGAAAAGGCGATGTTTTTCTCAAAATTAAAATTAGGGGTTCGTATTACGCTTTGGTTCCCAAAATTACACCTTATTGAGCAAAATAATACACTCTTGGTACGAAATAGGTAGGCAGGTCTGAGTTTTTCTTGACTTGAGCTTTGTGTATACTCTTGGTTGTTTAAAAGTGTTTTGTTATAATTGCCGCCCCGCCTTGCAAGTTGTCTTTTGATGGATGATTTTTTTTTATGTTTATCGTTAGATTTATATTTTTGGGGTGTAAGAGTTTTGTATCGAGTTTTAGGTATTTGATTTAGTGTCGCCTTCCAAGGTGTCTTTTATCAGCTGTATTTTTTTGTTTGTCGTATTAAGGTATGTTTGCATGTATTCAGAAGTGTGTTTTGATATTTAAAAGTGTTTACTTGTATGATGCTTTTATGATGCTTGTATGATGAATTGGAGAAGTGAGAGGGTTGTGCGCACGTAATCCAGGATAACCACACCATTTGCTACTTACGTGACAGATGGCCGTCCAAAGTCGGCACCGGTTGCCCATTGGTCTCGTCGGTTTATGTGTAGTCTTTAATTTGTGTTTAATGTTTACATGTCGTGTGTCTCTTTTCCGTCTCGTGCTGTACTCGTCTTTTGTGTTTTTGCATCGGGTGTTTTGGGGTTTTGCTGTTGATGCTGCAACGGGGTCTTGTTGGAGATCTCCTCCCTTCTTTTTTCCCTCCAATTTTGTGTGCGTCATAAGGTATACATTTGTGATATCCTCTCATGTACAATCTTGTGAATAATCATGGTAAGAAACAAATATTTATTGTAATTATATATCCAGATTAAAATTATAACTCTAAGCTTCCAACTGTCCAGAGAAATTTCTCTTCATTGCGGATTAATTTCCGCTCGTAGTCAAGTGATTAAGGGCATATTGTGAGTCCCTTTAAACTGTGAACGTGTTTTAAATTATCCCAAAGAAAAACACTTGGCAACAATGAGAATCTGTCCAAATATCGGAGTTTCTTTTCTCCAAAGCAGTCAGTACTTAATTGATTGATTGGTTCAAAGTGTATTTGAACTGACAGTCAAACGCTCTGGTTGAGTTCCTTTAAATTGAACAAGTAATTAAGTGTTCAGGTATTTGAAATGTGAAGCAAACATGGCCCTACGTACTAGTGGATCTACAGAGGGCATTCATTTGAAGTTTATTGATCTAGTTTTCGGATGATAATGGAAGATGGCCGTCCTAAGTCTGCACCGATTGCCCATTGGTCTCGTTGGTTTATGTATAGCCATTTGTGCTTGATTTTTCTTTGTGATTTGGTGTTCATTATACCACTTGCGTCTCATTCTGTGCGTGTCTGCTTTTATGTTTTTTGGGGTTTTGCTGTTGGTCCTACAACCGATTGTTATTGGAGATCCCCTCCTTTTTTCATACTTAATAAAAATGGTAAATCTCATCAAAATATTGAGTCTATGAATTATTTTCCTTTATTTATTTTGACAAAAAGAGATAGTGCTGCAAAAATTGATGATTTGGTACAAATTAACGCAAATTAAAAACAGATATGCTCTGACTCAGTTGAAAACGAAGAAAAAATAAAGCCTGTGTTTGTGAAACACGAATGCCCCCGGTGGCATCTTTGTTAGTATGAAACCCTATTTTCTGTTAAGTACATGTATGTGAGGTCACTGGGTTAAAAGGTCAAAGGTCAAGGTCATGAGGTCAAAAATTTTGGTATCAATGGAAAGGTCTTGTCACAAGGAATACACATATGAAAAATGAAAGCCCTATCACTTACCATTCAAAAGTTATGCCAAATGTTAAAGTTTTTGAAAGTAGGTCAAAGGTCAAGGTCAAGGTCACGAGGTCAAAAATTTGGGTATCAATGGAAAGGTCTTGTCACAAGAAATACACATGTGAAATATGAAAGCCCTATCACTTCCCATTCAAAAGTTATGTCCAATGTTAAAGTTTTTCGGACAAACAGACAGACAAACAGATAAACAGACAAACAGACAAACAGACGGACAGGCCAAAAACTATTTGCCCCCGAATCTTTGATTCCGGGGGCATAAAAATGATACATGTAACTTTTTAAATTAGCACGATTCATGTGTGATATGCATCTATAACGTTTTCAACTTCTTGCACAATATTTTAGAACTTCAGATGCTCTCAACAAGTTGAACTATGTATATATTGCTTTGTGAATTTCACTACCTGCCTTTTATGGTTACATAGTTAACAAAATAAGGAGGATCAAATGTACATTACGATTCTTCAAAGGGATCACATAAATATGATAAAGGTCGACATAATTTCCATCATCGAAAATGCATCAGAATCACCAATCGTCTTTTATACCGTGGATATGACCCTGATGTCACTAGAATGACACTCTGCACTGTACTTGACCAATCTACAGCCTTGTTCCCTCGCATTTCGAAGAATTGTACTATGACCGACTGTGATGACGGGGCTCCATGCTACGATGGGTTCTGTCCAAACCTCGTTAGAAAATAAAGGACCCCGACCACCTGTCCTCTCTGAATGTGAGTCAGACTCCTCGGGTGAATGTATATATATGATTTCCCTCCAGTCGGTAGAGCACGGGATGTTTTTCGTACGCCCTTATGCTTTTGGTATCTATAAACATAGATATTCATGAGTTGTTGGGGGTGCTTACTCCTCACGGGCACCTGATCCCTCCTCTAGCTTGTTACGGGTCCGTCGATTCTCAATTCGGTGCTCTACTGTGGGTGCTGTTGAGATTTATTCGTCAGGATCTTCTTTTACTCATTTGGCCTCTGGGTTTTACTGCCTTGTTTGTCTGTATGGTCTTTCAATTGCAAGTTAAATAATTTTGCGTTCTTCGATGCCACACGTTAGCCGGATAAGTGGGAGGTCCTGCGAACGTTATCCAGATAGCCAAACCATTTGCTATTAACGTTATAGATCACAGTCTTAAGTTGGCGCCGAAAGTCCATTGGTCCCGTTAGTTTATGTGGTATTTTGTGTTCAGTGCTACATCATACATTTACTGACTTTTGATGAGGTCTACTCGTGACTTTACAGACCTGGTCAGGTATTGGTTGACCGAGGCCGAAGGCCGAGGTTAACCAATGCCTGACCAGGTCTGTGTAGTCACAAGTAGACCAAAAGTCAATAACTGCTTTATTAAATTATCAGGATTTTATTAACATTTGCATCGTAATGATGTGCGAATTCAAAGATCTAACACTACAAAAATCAATCCACGCGCTGGTACCGTACGCGCTAATCCCGAATAGACCGCTTTGGAGCGTTAGCGGTCAACTCACTCTGAGGTACACTCTATCAAACAGCGTCTCCACCAATCAGAAATAAGCAAAATCGGCAATAATTCCTGATCATTTAATATTATTATATAGTCTGTTTATATTTCCACTCTCATTGGCTGAGAACTGTCACGTGGCGATTCATTGTCTCATCATATTGACCTGTGAGGGGCGATTTCATTAAATATCACTACCGCGAAAACTCTTGCTTCCGGTTTACCATGAAATATCGAAAACGCGCGAAATTTATATCTGTGACGTCATTAACGTCATTTCGTAAACAGCAGCAAGGACCATGAAGCTGAGCTCAAATTCTTGAATTTTGAGCCTATCTACGGATTTTGACTCTGAAATATTCTTCATTTGACTCATTGAATGAATTCCATTACGTTCAGGATAATTCAGCGACAGAAAATGCTGATATTAACACGTCTTGAAAAATTTTCAAAGAAAATTCGATGTCAGCCATTTCGAAAAGGTACCTTTATAAATACTGATTAAGTCCACTATATAATAAAACAATTATGGACTTTTCACTCGGTGAATATGGTGTGATATTTTCTAAATTTGAAAATATTGACCTCGGCTGTCGCCTCGGTCAATATTTTCAAATTCAGAAAATATCACACCATATTCACCTCGTAAAAAGTCCATAATTGTATAATGTATGATGTCGTATTTGGTGGTCGAATCCAACGTCAACTGACAATCGCACATCATCGGACCTAAAATTTCCAGAGCGTTCGACGAAATACCCGAGAATATGTGAGATTGGTCAACTAGAGATGTATTAAACGGGGTCGTTTCGTGTATACTGAAGTGGGTCAAATATTTTCTTCATATAAACAGATAAAATCTGGGGATTAGGTCAGATTAATCTTCCGTCTATCAGCATTCTTACGTTGTCTTATGTAATGCCCAGCGATCTGATGTGATCCAAACTGAATGGTCAACCTAGTATATGGATCTAACATGGATATCGATAGTACATGTAGATGATATGTTCTATAGCCTACAAGAAAGGACATTTATGACATGTAATTCCACGAGGGTGAAATAACATAGACGCACATGTACGTTATCTTATTGGGACTATTAAAACATGTTTTTATATAGTTGAGATGAAATATTTAGGGAAGAAAGAATCGGAAAAAAATTTCAATTGCAAGTTTAGAAGTCGAGATTCTGGGAATAAGACAAAATGTTCGCAAGACACTTCAGTTTCGAAATACCACAGTGAGGGTACATGTAACGGGGGTCAGATCGCCCTCTATATAAGCTTCAAAAACACCGATTTTTTCCATTTCTTTCGTGTGTTTTTTGGTCAAGAACCTTTGACCCTTCCTATTTTGTTAACCATGTCACCATAAAATGCAGGTTGCAAAATACCCAAAGCAATTATATTCTGTTGCTTGTATGGGTCCGAATTCAAAAAGAAGTTGACAATATTCATAGGTTTGAACATCAACCGGTGGAGCTGGACCACACCCATACTCCGCACCCCACCTTATTACTTTTTTGGTGTGTGTGTGTGGGGGGGGGTTAAAAATTCGCGAATGGGAAACGATAGCTGAGAATAGAAAAGATATGTAACATTTAGGTGGTTTATCTGAGCGAAGAGTTAAGAAATATCATCTGTGATCAAACTTACAAAATATTTTGTGAGTACAATGTGTTGTTTTGTTTTGTTTTTTTTTTTTTTTAGGTATTTTCAATTTGCCTAAACTAACGTTATTGTAAGTTCAAATCTAAAATACTACTTATGTCACATATGATTATCTTATATTAACGTGATCAATGCAAAAGTCCCTAATTATAAATCATAGAAATATAAAATTCAGAAAGAGAATTTTACTTACCAATATGGGCGTGTATAGTCCTCGTCCACAAGAAAAAGAATTTTCAAGTAAATGACAAAAGAAAACATTCAATGCTCCATTCAAATCTATAATCCGCCTACAATAAGTCCGTGACATAACAGCAGCGTAGCTACGATATAATCTGTCCGTACAGTCACAGTCACGCACTGAGATTAAAGTTGTACTCTTATTGTATATATCTCGTATATATGTCTTATAGTGTACTTTTTGTGCTGTTTATATTTTTGTCCATGTGCCCTTTTTTGTGCTGTTCATGTCTCTTTTCGGGTGCCCTTTTTTGTGCTGTTTATATCTTTTTTTTCCAAAGGACGTGCATTCGCCCTTATTAGATGGATCCGACATTGTGTGAATAGTGAACGTGGTTGTTTTTACCCCTTGTGTGCTTTATACGTCTTATAATATACTTTTAGAGATGATTTCAGTACGAATTTTATGGATATTATGCATTTTTATCTTATGAACACCTTGACATGCGAGCAAGGCTTTTTAGCGTTTTGAAGTAGCTACGCCGCTGATTAAACATTTAACCTGGTCATCCGTGTTTGCCGAAAGGTCGAATATAAACAATGCAAAATCGATTTCAAAATTCTCACTCCCGAAACTTTAAACCATAAATAAGTATTTGCATTTTATTTAAACTAGCAACAAAGGTATAAACTTAACGACAGAAGTGAGAGATTCGGAGAGTGTAGGTACAAATGTACCGATTTCTTCGGACAGTAGTGGCATATATATGCAAGTGTCTAAGGCAAGCCAAGGTGGACAAAAATCGGTATTTTCTAATATTAGAAATTTATTTTCTAATATATGAAATTTCTTTATTTATTTTATAATATATGAAATTTCATATATTTTCTAATATATGAAATTTCTAATATTAGAAATTTATTTTCTAATATATGAAATTCATTTTCTAATATATGAAATTCATTTTCTAATATATGAAATTCATCTTCTTATATTTATAGAATAACTGTCTTTTGAAATGTGATTATACTGTGATAACCTACAATAGATCCAGGAATTATGTTCCATAATGCGCGTCATAGTTCAAATCACGCTCTGCGATTATACTCCTATAATCAGTGTAAATTCTATACAAATGAATGGGCATATGTATAAATATTAGAAAATAATTTCTAATATTAAAAAATAAATTTCATGAATTTCTAATATCAGAAAAACATTCCAAGGAATGCATGTGTCGGCTGCGAAACATAGCGACACCCAGGAATCACTTTTATAGGGTGTGACATCCAAGTGTGAAAGACAGACGGACAGACATACATTTGTACATCCCTAAGTGTCGCTATGCTTCGCTGGCGACACAAAAATGAAGAATTTCTAATGTCAGAAAATGCCTACTTTTGTCTTGTCATAAGTGTCTAACTCCAACATTGAAAGATATTTTCTTCGGATTCATGTCAGCATGTATCAATTCATTTACAGTCCATCAAAATTATACATGGTACAGTCACGCAAGCGACTAGACAGTCAACATAATCTTCAAGGCAGTTGCAAGTTGACACACATAAGTTGCATGATGACGTATGTCGACATTATTCAGTTGCGTAGCCACCGTGTATGCTTGTATAACAAAACATCCTCTTTTTTGAAATCCTGAATAAAAATACTGAATTCGTCTTTAAATCGAGTTGTTAAAAAGATCCCAACGGCCTATTTGTGCTGAGTTTCCGGGGGTTCCTCCACTGTGTACCCACCAGGCGATTATATATTACATACTAGAGGTATCAAATATGCTCTAGAATCTCTTATCCGCTTAATTTTACTCTAGCTACGCCACTTTTCTATGCCCTCGGAATCAAAGATTCGGGGGCATATAGTTTTTGGCTTGTCCGTCTGTCTGCTTGTCCGTGGCAAAAACTTTAACATCTGGCATAACTTTTAAATGATAAGTGATAGGGCTTTGATATTCTTGTAACAAGGCCTTTCCATTGATACCAATATTTTTTACCTTGACCTTGACTTTGACATATTTTTCAAAAACTTTAAAATTGGGCCTAACTTTTGAATGGTAAGTGATAAGGGTTCGATATCTCACATGTATATTTCTTGTGACAAGACCTTTCCATTGATACCAATATCTTTGACCTTGTGACCTTGACCTTGACCTCTGACCTACTTTCAAAAACTTTAACATTGGGCATAACTTTTGAATGGTAAGTGATAAGGGCTTCGATATCTCACATGTGTATTCTTTATGACAAGACAAGACCTTTCCATTGATACCAATAGCTTTGACCTTATGACCTTGACCTTCCCCCCTTTGAACAGAAAACGATGTTGATATTAACAAAGATGCCGGTGTGGGCATTTGTAATTCAAGAAAACAGGCTTTATTATTTTTTTAAGTAAAATGGCCCAAAAGTAAGAGACAGATTATAAATCACGATCCGATACATCCTAATCGAACTTCCCTTCAAAGGAAAATTCCTGACGACTAGGCAGATCGAATCCTAATTTTTTGAAGATGCAAGCAGATAGGAAGGATACTGCGACCATCTTTTTTTTCTTTCTTTCTTTTTTTTACTGCGACCATCTTGTTTTTGGCCAAACAAGAGGCCCAAGTAAGTGTACATCATTCATCACTGCCTTGTCTTTTATACAGTAATTGTAATGTGCCAACCATCTAACCAAGGTGCTAGGATATTGTAATGTGCCAACCATCTAACAGCGTGGTGTTAGGATGTTGTAATGTGCCATCCATCTAACCGTGGGGCTAGGATATTGTAATCTACGTGCTTACCATCTAACCGTGGTGCTAGGATATTGTGATGTGCGAACCATCTAACAGCGTGGTGCTAGGATATTGTAATGTGCCAACCATCTAACCGTGGTGCTAGGATATTGTAATGTGCCAACCATCTAACCGTGGTGCTAGGATGTTGCAATGTGACAACCATCTAACCGTGGTGCTAGGATGTTGTAATGTGCCAACCATCTAACCGTGGTGCTAGGATATTGTAATGTGCCAACCATCTAACCGTGGTGCTTTGATGTTGTAATGTGCCGTCCATCTAACCGTGGTGCTAGGATATTGTAATGTGCCAACCATCTAACCGTGGTGCTAGGATGTTGTAATGTGCCAACCATCTAACCGTGGTGCTAGGATATTGTGATGTGCGAACCATCTAACAGCGTGGTGCTAGGATGTTGTACATTGTAATGTGCCAACCATCTAACCGTGGTGCTGGGATATTGTAATGTGCCAACCATCTAACCGTGGTGCTAGGATGTTGTAATGTGCCAACCATCTAACCGTGGTGCTAGGATGTTGTAATGTGCTAACTATCTAACCGTGGTGCTAGGATAATGAAATTCTAACGAAATGCAAATTTAAGGAGGAGAGATCACAGTGCTATTAGCATGATTAGGTAAGTAATCCGAATTTCTACACCATTTACAATGTATGCCTGAGAATGTAACCGTCCTATATTCCAAATATGTTGACTTAATTCGACACAGATCTATTGGCTTTTTTATTTAATGTGAGTTTTATTTTTTTGTGGCTGCAATGCGCATCGATAAACGTTTTCAATGAAAATATCACGTGACATTCAGACGTTGTTTAATCCAGGGTTAGATATACATGTATCTCCGATAATGAAAACATAAAACGTGAATTCAGGAAATATCAATTGCAAACATTCACTGCTAAACATAATTTGAAATTACTTTATTGAATATATTAAGTTAAACACAAATGAAATGTACAATAATGCTGAAGTTTAATCAGTGTTGCATCTCTCTCAATTAAAACAACATATCACAGAATTAATAATGGCGATCAAATAGATCAAAAGTTTGATTTTGGGGATCAAATGTAAACGATCCGTTAAAGCTGATGTCAGTTAAGGTTGTGTTCACAGTACACGGCTTAAGTAATACAATGAACGATGTCATTACTGCTACAAGTGCAATATCACAGATAGTATAAAACATAAAAGTGACCATGAATTTCACCAAGGAAAGGTAACTCTGTCAGTTGTCATTATTTCTCTGCTCGAAGTAGGCGTAATCCTGTAAACATATACAACACAGGCTCAACAAATTATTTCAAAAATTAACACATGACAGGAACTTACCGTATAATTATTTTATAATGTAAATAATACGGAATTAGTGATCCAACTCTAAACCTCTTGAAGAAAATGTCAATTTTGAACCATTTTTTAAATTATTATGCACAAGAAATACGAAAATTTCAAACCATTTTTTAAATTATTATGCACAAGAAACACGGAAATTTCAAACCATTTTTAAATTATTATGCACAAGAAAGGTGTTTCTGATATTTTAGCACCCTTTCGATACAATTTTTCTTTGCAGATTGAATTTAGTGACATACTTCGGCATCAAAGTATATAACATCACGTGGCAGTAATAGTGCGCCATCGTTGGTTGAAACTAGATTGTGGTACTATATGTAAATAAATAATTATCTTCGTAGATTCATTCATTCATTCATTCATTCATTCATTCATTCATTCATTCATTAAGGTTTAATTGAAACCAACAGCTTACCACAAAGAAGGTACAAGCCAGTAAGAGGGCCTTTGCTTTAACGTCCATGTCCATGGGCCCTGAAATGATTTGAGCACATACATGTATATGACATTACATGGGCAATTATAGAGCATAAAGAACATCACAGGGCACGTACCTGGTAAAGCGTACTAACATCACAGGGCACCTGGTAAAACGTAATAACATCACATGGCACAAGGTAAAGCCTACATAACATCACATGGCGCCTGGTATTTAGCATAAATAACATCACGTGGCGACTGTTATAAAGTGTAATAACATCACTAGGCCATGGTTATCACTAGGCGCTCGCTTGGTAAAACATAAATAACATCACAGGGCGCCTGGTAAAACATAAATTACACCACAGGGGGCCTTGTTAAGTATACATAACATCACAAGGCGACTGTTTTAAAAGTGTAATAACATCACGGGGCCATGGTTATCACAGGGCGCTCGCTTGGTAAAACATAAATAACATCACAGGGGACCAGCAAAGCATAAATAACATCACAGGGCGCCTGGTACAGCATAAAATAACATCACATGGGCCCTGATAAAGCATAAATAACATCACATGGGCCCTGATAAAGCATAAATAACAATATATACATCAAAGAGGTTCGGAACATTAAAATGAAATATAAATAAAGTTAAGGGGGAGGATCTAAAATGCAAGCACTCTATTCGCGTACGCGTAAAAATATTAAGAAATATGCTAAGAAATTTATAATAATATATAAAATGACAAATTCATGGATTTAGTCAGATCATTGAATATGGAATTCACATATCATATACTATTATAGTATTATCTACTATATGTACATGACATTTATCTTACACTGAGCTCCAAATGTGTCAGCATTGGTAAAAGCGTCCCTGATACAGCCGTCCCATCTTTTGAACACACGCCCTATGGTGTTCTTCTGATCGGGGTCAAACACCTAAAATTGAAATTTACACTCTCATACCAATACCGTTAGAACATCGGTATGACAATCGGTAATCTTGCCGTCATTGCATACCGTCGTTATATAATCAGTATACTTTCAGGATCTAATATTTTCGTATGTAGAAATGACTTTGGAACATCAGATTACCAGAACAGGACTCTTACCGTAAGACTTATTAACATCCTAAATTACATACCAGCATATTCTACTTGCCGTCATGTCAATGCCATATATATAATCATTATATCAATGCATATATAATGCCAACATGTCAATATACTAGTAGGTATATAATGATATAATATAATATATCCTTATAAATAATATACTATATTCTACTTACCGTCATGTCAGTGTCATAGGTACAGCAGATTGTCTGTATAGGACCATCTACTAACCGTCATGTCAATGTCATCGGTACAGCAGATTCTCTGTAGGGACAACACGGACCCCACAGTCTGAAGATCATCTACTTACCGTCATGTCAATGTCATCGGTACAGCAGACTGTCAGTATGGGACAGCACGGACCCCACAGTCTGAAGATCATCTGGTCTACTTACCGTCATGTCAATGTCATCTTTACAGCAGATTGTCTGTATGGGACAGCATGGACCCCACGGTCTGAAGACCATCTACTTACCGTCATGTCAATATCATCGGTACAGCAGATTGTCTGTATGGGACAGCACGGACCCCACAGTCTGAAGATCATCTGGTCTACTTACCGTCATGTCAATGTCATCGTTACAGCAGATTGTCTATATGGGACAGCATGGACCCCACAGTCTGAAGATTATCTGGTCTACTTACCGTCATGTCAATGTCATCGGTACAGCAGATCGTCTGTATGGGACAGCACGGACCCCGCAGTCTGAAGATCATCTACTTACCGTCATGTCAATATCATCGTTACAGCAGATTGTCTGCATGGGACAGCATGGACCCCACAGTCTGAAGATCATCTACTTACCGTCATGTCAATATCATCGGTACAGCAGATTGTCTGTATGGGACAGCACGGACCCCACAGTCTGAAATTTATCTGGTCTACTTACCGTCATGTCAATGTCATCGTTACAGCAGATTGTCTATATGGGACAGCATGGACCCCACAGTCTGAAGATCATCTGGTCTACTTACCGTCATGTCAATATCATCGTTACAGCAGATTGTCTGTATGGGACAGCATGGACCCCGCAGTCTGAAGATCATCTACTTACCATCATGTCAATGTCATCGGTACAGCAGTTTGTCTGTATAGGACAGCACGGACCCCATAGTCTGAAGATCATCTACTTACCGTCATGTCAATGTCATCGGTACAGCAGATTGTCTGTAAAGGACAGCATGGACCCCACAGTCTGAAGATCATCTGGTCTACATACCGTCATGTCAAAATCATCGGTACAGCAGATTGTCTGTATGGGACAGCATGGACCCCACAGTCTGAAGATCATCTGGTCTACTTACCGTCATGTCGATATCATCGGTACAGCAGATTGTCTGTATAGGACAGCATGGACCCCACAGTCTGAAGATCATCTGGTCTACTTACCGTCATGTCAATATCATCGGTACAGCAGATTGTCTGTATGGGACAGCATGGACCCCACAGTCTGAAGATCATCTACTTACCGTCATGTCAATGTCATCGGTACAGCAGACTGTCAGTATGGGACAGCACGGACCCCACAGTCTGAAGATCATCTGGTCTACTTACCGTCATGTCAATGTCATCTTTACAGCAGATTGTCTGTATGGGACAGCATGGACCCCACAGTCTGAAGACCATCTACTTACCGTCATGTCAATATCATCGGTACAGCAGATTGTCTGTATGGGACAGCACGGACCCCACAGTCTGAAGATCATCTGGTCTACTTACCGTCATGTCAATGTCATCGTTACAGCAGATTGTCTATATGGGACAGCATGGACCCCACAGTCTGAAGATTATCTGGTCTACTTACCGTCATGTCAATGTCATCGGTACAGCAGATCGTCTGTATGGGACAGCACGGACCCCGCAGTCTGAAGATCATCTACTTACCGTCATGTCAATATCATCGTTACAGCAGATTGTCTGCATGGGACAGCATGGACCCCACAGTCTGAAGATCATCTACTTACCGTCATGTCAATATCATCGGTACAGCAGATTGTCTGTATGGGACAGCACGGACCCCACAGTCTGAAATTTATCTGGTCTACTTACCGTCATGTCAATGTCATCGTTACAGCAGATTGTCTATATGGGACAGCATGGACCCCACAGTCTGAAGATCATCTGGTCTACTTACCGTCATGTCAATATCATCGTTACAGCAGATTGTCTGTATGGGACAGCATGGACCCCGCAGTCTGAAGATCATCTACTTACCATCATGTCAATGTCATCGGTACAGCAGTTTGTCTGTATAGGACAGCACGGACCCCATAGTCTGAAGATCATCTACTTACCGTCATGTCAATGTCATCGGTACAGCAGATTGTCTGTAAAGGACAGCATGGACCCCACAGTCTGAAGATCATCTGGTCTACATACCGTCATGTCAAAATCATCGGTACAGCAGATTGTCTGTATGGGACAGCATGGACCCCACAGTCTGAAGATCATCTGGTCTACTTACCGTCATGTCAATATCATCGGTACAGCAGATTGTCTGTATGGGACAGCATGGACCCCACAGTCTGAAGATCATCTGGTCTACTTACCGTCATGTCAATATCATCGGTACAGCAGATTGTCTATATGTATAGGATAAAGACCGAGTTGAGGTCTGTATGAAGGATAGATGCCCAAGGAGAGAACAGGGTGGTGTTTAAAGACCGAGGCCGAAGGCCGAGGTCTTTAAACACCACCCTGTTCTCTCCGAGGGCATCTTACCTTCATACAGACCTCAACGAGGCTTTATCCGACTTACAAAATGCAGATTTTCTTTAATTTTCAGAAAAATAAAAATCTAAAAATTTAATTCACCCCTACTCTTCAAAATGAAATTGACCATGCAAATTATCTGGACGAAATATGCAACGGTAACGATTATTAGGCCATAGAAGGAAAACAGTTTGTTATACATCCCGATAATTTTCTGAAAGGTACCATGTATTCGGTCAGAGAAGAAAATAACAGTGTAACAATGAGTTCTATCTCCATTCAAGTTTTTAATTAGGTGACTAAATTATAGAAATAGAGATAAGGAAAGATTTTCTAATCAAGTGAGGATAATATTTCTTTATTTTGTAAATCAAGTTCGTCAATATACATGTATTTGAAGAGCATTTAGAATAGTTGGTCTTCAAGAATCGCTATAGGGATCTAGATTGATTTGAGCATTTTGAGCTTTTTGGGATAGAGGAATCTATTCTTCTTCTGTTATTATTTCTTATAATAGAATGTCTTTAGCGGACTTGAAACACAATATTTTCTATACTATGGCCGAATACTCATTATAATCAAAACAATTCACTCCCACGACTGAAATAATTTTCTTTTCTCCGCCCCTCATTGTTTTTTTATTGACCTCCACACTTCATTGAACGTTCATAAAACCTCGTATATTTAGAATCGTCCGCGGTCTTTATGAAATAAAATGACCGATGAATAACAAAAGAATCACATTTGAAGGTTTGTAAAGGACAGCATGGACCCCACAGTCTGAAGATCATCTGGTCTGCTTACCGTCATGTCAATATCATCGGTACAGCAGATTGTCTGTATAGGACAGCATGGACCCCACAGTCTGAAGATCATCTGGTCTGCTTACCGTCATGTCAATATCATCGGTACAGCAGATTGTCTGTATAGGACAGCATGGAACCCACAGTCTGAAGATCATCTGGTCTACTTACCGTCATGTCAATATCATCGGTACAGCAGATTGTCTGTATAGGACAGCATGGACCCCACAGTCTGAAGATCATCTGGTCGCTCTCGTTATACACTCCCAGATGGGCCTTCCACTTGGACGTTCTTAACAGATAAAAAAATGAGAAAGATCTTCAGTTCATGGTATGTATATTAATATATATCTTGTATAGTTAAGTGCTTTATATCAAATTTCTATAATAGTAACTTCTCCGTTGTTTGTAGTATTTTGATATGTGTATATCTCTATGACTATTGGGGTATCAATTACATTTATCCTTAGCCTGTGTATATGATTGAATGTCCTGCATTTGTCGATACCGAAGGATCAACATTTTTTGAGTGGATATATTTTGTACAATCTGTTGTCCGGGTGGAGACTACACTGTCATCACCCATCCACACGTGCCGTCCACACACCAACAACATCACACTTAACACTTAAACAATAACTTACTGTTGTCTGACGTAGCCAATCTGTTGTCCGGGTGGAGACTCCACTGTCATCACCCATCCACACGTGCCGTCCACACACAAACAACAACCCACTCAACACTTAAACAATAACTTACTGTTGTCTAACGTAGCCAATCTGTTGTCCGGGTGGAGACTCCACTGTCATCACCCATCCACACGAGCCGTCCACACACAAACAACATCCCACTCAACACTTAAACAATAACTTACTGTTGTCTAACGTAGCCAATCTGTTGTCCGGGTGGAGACTCCACTGTCATCACCCATCCACACGAGCCGTCCACACACAAACAACATCCCACTCAACACTTAAACAATAACTTACTGTTGTCTAACGTAGCCAATCTGTTGTCCGGGTGGAGACTCCACTGTCATCACCCATCCACACGTGCCGTCCACACGCCATCAACAACATCCCACACAACACTTAAACATTAACTTACTGTTGTCTAACGTAGCCAATCTGTTGTCCGGTCGGAGACTCCACTGTCATCACCCATCCACACGTGCCGTCGACACACCAACAACACCCCACTCAACACTTAAACAATAACTTAATGTTGTCTGACGTAGTCAATCTGTTGTCCGGGTAGAGACTTCACAGTCATCACCCATCCACACGTGCCGTCCACACACCATCAACATCCACACAACACTTAAACATTAACTTACTATTGTCTTACGTAGCCAGTCTGTTGTCTGGGTGGAGACTCCACTGTCATCACCAATCCACACGTGCCGTCCTCACACTAATAAAACCCCACACAACACTTAAACAATAACTTACTATTGTCTGACGTAGCCAATTTGTTGTCCGGGCGGATCGAGACTCCTACGTCATCATCCATCCATTTGTGCCGTTCACACCTTCAACATCCCACACAACACTTAAACAATAACTTACTGTTGTCTGACGTAGCCATTCTGTTGTCCGGGTGGAGATTCCACTGTTATCACCCGTCCATACGTGCCGTCCGCACACCAACAACATCACACTTAAACAATAACGTACTGTTGTCTGACGTAGCCAGTCTGTTGTCTTGGTGGAGACTCCACTGTCATCACCCATCCACACGTGCCGTCCACACACCAACACATCCCACACATCACAGAAACAAAACCTTACTGTTGTCTGACGTAGTCAATCTGTTGTCCGGGCGGAGACACCACTGTCATCACCCATCCACACGTGCCGTCCACACACCATCAACACCCCACACAACACTTGAACAATAACTTACTGTTGTCTAACGTAGCCAATCTGTTGTCCGGGTGGAGATTCCACTGTCATCACCCATCCACAACTTCCGTCTGCGCACCAACAACATCCGACACAGCACTTAAACTCACGGATGCACCGCATTACCTCCTTAAAATGTTTAAAATGAAAATTATGTAATTAATTTTAATTTAAAACGAGCAAATTTACAAAATCAATGCAATCTCGACATCCGATCACGTAAATGCGGTCATGTGGAAGGTAGATCTGAATATACCAAGGACAATGCAGGGAAATTTTATTTCAGAAAATGGATTGTTTTAAGATTGGTCCCACAGACGAGCAGACAGACGGACAGACAGCTCTGATACAAAACACTGTAACATCACATCAAGTATCCTGTCTAAGTTATTGGTACTCTTGTAAATATTGTTTACAAAAAGGCCTAAATAAGAATTTGATTTTATAGTATTTAGACTACCAAAAAAAAAAAAACACCAAAAAAAATTTAAGCAAAATTTAAAAAGGAAAAACCGTAACGTCACATGTATACATACCTGTCCACTGTTGTCTGTTATATGTAAGACAAACCCTCGGTCATGACGACAACACTGTCTCTGACACATATCCGACTCTGATATAAAAGAACGTTTTTCATTGGTCATTTCAATTAAATTACATCAAATAACGAATTTGATCGGTCATGACAAGCATATAGGACGACAGCAGCGTCAACACTAGTATAAAAGAACGTTTTTCATTGGCCATAATTTAATGTTTCATTTGAATTTGATTCAAATAATTAACAAATCTGATTGGTCAGGACAAACTATATTAGATAAAGTGATACCGGTATATCTGACTGTAATCATTGAAACCAATTTGAAAAGTGAAATATGATTCATAAATGTATCTCAATGGCCACGGTCAAGGTACATCTTATAAGAAAAAAACCTGACCATTCACATTTGCTGTTTTGTAAAATACTCGCCCAAAAATGACTTCGATCGATTTTGACCTCTAAATATTGTGAGTGCTGTTGAGATTATCTTCAGGATCTTCTTTAATTCCATTGTTGCCTCAAGCGATATTTTCTTAAAAACTTAAGCAAAATGAATTCGAATTTTCTATAACCCCCCCCCACACACACACACACATACACTCTTCCCAACCCCCCAACCCCACCCCCCCCCCACCCCCACCCCCCCCCCGATTACGTAGATGACTGACCTTCCTGAGCGAAGTATGCCTGCTGACCGAGACTGTTCTGTATGCTGTACTTATTAGCGCACTCCCAGTCCACCAACACTGAAAACAATTTTAAAATATACGTTGTACTATTTTTAAAGTAAAAGTATACAACAAGCTGAATTACCTAAGATGATAAATAATGATAAAATTAAACGAATAAATCATCAACAATAATATGCGAAGCGATATACATTTAAGTTATAGGACGTGGTGAAGCTCACTATTATGGTATTCAACCTAGATCATTTTAAAATTAAACTGTTTTTATTTTACAACGTTTAACAAACAAGTTACACATCTTATATTAGGCACAATATCAAAAAAAGTGCATATTTTGCAAACCATAAATCTGAGAAATTGATTTTTGATTTCAATGAATTTTCTTTCTGATATCAATTTGTAAACATCCAAAGGGACAAATTCTAGAATATGAGAGCTTAAACTTGTTTTGATATTGAGATGGAGGTCATTACATACTTGGCATTGATTTGAAATGTCCATTGTGTTACCAAACAAAAAATTGTCATAAAAATTACAATAATTATTTTTAGAATTTATTCTATGTTTTTTCTCTAAAAATGTACAGATTTTAACAGCCTCTTGAGGAAAATTTATGATATGATGCCGTTTTCTCGAGATAAATGGTAACATATAGCATAGTTTAAGAAAAGTTAGATTTTGGATAATTGGAAATCATCATTTAAGATAATATAAATATAAAAATTCCTAACTTCTTTCATGTACTTAATTATTTGCGAGAAAACAAAATTACTAAACGCAATCTTAAAAGGATATATGCACTACTTCATTAATTTCCCCTCAAAAATATTGAAGGTAACACAAATGACTAAGCAGTAACACGATGGACAAAATGGTAACACAAATGACACATACAGATTTATATAAGCAAAATGGAGTTTATTTTAAGATGAAAGGGAAATTAAATGCTAGTCATTTTAATCTGAAATTATTCTAAAACTATTTAATCTGTTTGGAACTCTTGATCAGCATTTTAAGTATAGTAGTGATGATTCATGGTAACACAATTGACAGACTGTAACACAAATGACATTTTATGATGATATGCATCATACTGTTCACAACTTCAGTTGATATTATCTTAGATTATCCCCATAAAATGATGTTTAGATTATACAAAATGGAAGAAATTAAGAATGTACTTATCATCTCAACAGAACAGAGACAAAAGTAATAGGAAAATAGTACCATAAGGTGATAAGAAGCTGAAGAAAACGTTAGCGATTTTCAACTGAATATATATTTTTTTACAATCTAAATATCACTTTATGTAATCAGAATTACTTCTATTTTCAGATTTTCTTCAAAATAGATAAGAATATTTAAGAATAATTAGGCAATAAGATTGTTAATAAGACTGCTCTAATTTTTGGAAACAAATAAATTCATGAACATTTAAGTGTACCAAAAACCTGTAACACAGACAATGCACGCTTGAATTATTTCAAAATAAGCAGTCTTATAGATCCATATCAATCATGATAATGTATTTGTAATTCTAATTAAAATTCTGGGGTTTTTTTTATTAATTTTTTTTTGTTATTTAGCCCAGCTTAACACTCATTTTCTGAATTTTTTTTTACTTATAGATGTTTTGAGTAATACATTGATGGAATTAGCCTGCTTTGTCATATAGCTTTATGTTTGCTTTAGATATTCCATCAAAAAGCGATTGTTTCAAGTCTCTATCATTGAACTTATGCATGCAAATCAGCAAATAATGAAAAAGAATATTCTGTGATACAGAAAAGCTAGTTTCATAAACGTTATTAGAGTGTACAAATGATATAGACTCCATTTTACTTTACTGTTCATTATGTGAGCATTTGTTGATATTGGTGCATACGATATTGAACTGAAAAGGATATTGACTAGTATCAATGTGACTGATTTTATCAGAAAAACAAAGAAAATAGTGTATTTACAAATTTTGGAAGCTAACTTGTCTTAATTTTTTTCTTATGTTATACTATAAGGTTAACATAGTCTGCATTAAGAAATATTGTGAATCATCATATCATGTCAGTTGTGTTACCAACCATTAACTAGTGATAATCGATCAATAAATTGAAAATGAAAAGCACAAATTGCGAGAAGAATAAGACACTTTTGAGAAGATCAGTTGTATACCATTCAATCTTGTCACTTCTTTATATTACAGAAAATAAGTTATCTGTTTTGACTTCATCAAATGTCCATTATGTTACGATTAACTCTTTGTCATTGCCCACAATGTTCATCCAGGAATCTGTGTTTTGTACAGTCTTACTTGTAGGTTTCTTTCATGTGTTTGAAAGGGACCCTATGCTGAAGTGTTATGTCACCTTGAGCGTACTGTTAACAAAATGAAACCTTTCTACCACACTAGATTCAGAAGTTGGCATAAAGTGATGTCATTGGTGTTACCACTTAATGTCAGTTGTGTTATTATTTTATGAAATGATATGATAATTGTTCACTTTTCGTCAATTAAAGAATAATGCTTCTCCAATAGGCACTCTTTTAAACAAATCACACAAAAATATTGTCAAGTTGATGCACAATCACTTAATTAAACTTATGTTACCATATAAAACATGAAATGTACATTGTGTTACCATAAAATGTCAGTTGTGTTATCAAGTGAAGAAACACTTAATTGAACCTCATTCATTTTCTTCTCACAGCGAAAATTGAAACATTAAAAGATGTGTAAGAAATAATATGAGCAAAAGATCAATAAAATTTTGGAATCTTGATATTTCTTTGATGAGGGTTTCAATTTAGATAGTCAAATGTCAAGTGTCAGTTATGTTACTAATTATTTCAGTTGTGTTACTTTTTAAAAAGTAACACAAATGACGGTAACACAACTGAATTTTTCGTACAAATAGACACATTGTAGAATCTGAGAAGCAAAACTGTTCAAAATTCTTGCCCTCTTAAACAAGGTTCAACAATTTCATTTCAAAAGCAAATTATCATACAATAATGGTAACATAATGGACATGTGAAAAAGGTAACCTTTCAGTGCTAACCAAGGTCTTTTAAACATCTAAGTTGAAGCTGGCGGAATATTAAAATTTATTTAATATATAAATTGATAAATCTTTATAAAACATTTTAACATGTGAACCTAATTAATATATTTGAATTATTTGTGTGATTTCTCTCCTTTATGCAAAGGTAACACAACTGACAAAATAATCAGTGACAGTGATATCAATCACAAAAAATTGCTCATCCTGAATATACATACGATACATAGGATGTTTACAGAATCTCTTTCATGTAATAAACAAATACCATGAAAAAAATCAAGTTTAAATTCCGATAGAATAAAAGTTATACCAATGTAAAACTAAAGTACCCATAGTCAGGACATCCGATTTTGACAGATGATGGACATATCAACCTCTCATAATTACAGATTTGTGTCGAATTTCATACTTTTTCATCATGGAGATAGGTAAAATAGGATGAGGCAAAGCATTACCGGTACTTATTTCTGTATTTTTTCATTTATATATGAAACAGGCTCGAAAGGACAAAAATATGCACTTTTTTTTATATTGTGCCATTAATGTCTCACGTTGGCTCAGATGTTGGCGTGAGGGGGTCCAAGGAGCAGGAGGAAACCGGAGTACCCAGAGAAAAAACACCTGCAGAGGCCTGGGTGGGGGACCACCTACCCTCCCACATAAGACCCTTTGCCGAATCTGAGATTAGATCCCGGGACCTTAGAGGTGAGAAGCGAGCGCGCTACCACTGCGCTAACCCTAGAGCATTTTGGGTAAAGATCTGATTTGTACTGTTCTGATTCAACGTCAAATTACGTCAGTTTCGATTGTTTTTCGCTCTCGTGTTACGGCGACCGTCGTGATAATATGTCATGAACCTTCTTTAGCCTACATTAGAGGATAAACAGGGATAATGCAGCGGTTTTCCAAAAAGACAGTTAGAGGAAAGTCAGGGATAATATACCCGCTTTCCAAAAGGACAATGACCTGGGTTGCCTCTAAGTGGACAGTCAGGGATGATAATATACCGTTCTCCAAAAGGACAATGACCTTGGGGCCTCTAAGAGGACAGTCAGGGATGATATACCCGCTTTCCAAAAGGACAATGACCTGGGTTACATGTAAAAGGACAGTCATGTATGATATACCCGCTTTCCAAAAGGACAATGGCCTAATTTGCCTGTACGAGGACAGTCAGGGATGATATACACGCTTTCCAAAAGGACAATGAACTGGGTCGCCTCTTAGTGGACATGTCAGTCAGTGTACCCGCTCACAGAAAGGACAATGACTTGGGGCCTCTAAGAGGACAGTCAGAGATTATATACCCGTTTTCCAAAAGGACCATGACCTAACCTTATTTACCTGTAAGAGGAAAGTCAGGGATGATATACCCACTCTCCAAGATGACAATGACCTGGGTTGCCTCTAAGTTGACAGTCAGGGATAATATATACCCGCTCTTCAAAAGGAAACTGACCTGGGTTGCCTCTAAGATGACAGTCAGGGATGATATACACGCTTTCCAAAAGGACAATGACCTGGGTTGCCTCTAAGAGGACAGTCAGGGATAATATACCCGCTTTCTAAAAGGACAATTACCTGGGTTGCCTGTAAGAGGACAGTCAGGAATGATATTTCCGCTTTCCGAAAGGACAATGACCTGGATTGCCTGTAAGAGGACAGTTAGGGATGATATACACCCTCTCTCCAAAAGGACAATGATCGACCTGGGTTACCTGTAAGAGGACAGTCAGGGATGATACACCCACTCTCCAAAAGGACAATGACCTGGGTTGCCTCTAAGAGGACAGTTAGGGATGATATACCGCTTTCCAAAAGGACAATGACCTGGGTTGCCTCTAAGAGGACAGTTAGGGATGATAAACCCGCTTTCCAAAACGACTATGACCTGGGTTGCCTGTAAGTGGACACTTAGTAATGATAAACCTGCTTTGCAAAGGAGCAATGACCTAGTTTGCCTGTGAGATGACAGTCGGGGATAAAATACTCACCTTCTAACAGGTCCACTTGTTGTCTAACAATAAGCTGATCTATCTGTGTGAGGTACTCCAGCCCCGGGGGACAGCCACTTATAGCCCCGGGGTGGGTCATCATTTCAATCTCTGTAAAGATTCGACACATTATTAATATTAAAGATAATAAACACAGAATTAGGCATATCGTGACCTCAGTTGGAAGTTTACTACAACCTTCAATTGAGTGTTTGAGTGTTCATTGTTGCTGTTTGTGTTTGAACGGTATACTGTTCATGCTTTAGTATTTTTATTTTGTGTTGGATATCCGTGTTTATCGTCGGTTGTTATGTGTCTTTAGTGCTTGCTTGTTATACTTAAGTTTTTTATCATTAAATTTTGTTTCAGTCGTTGGTGTCTGTGTGCCGTTGGTTTTTCTGTACTCTAATTTGTTTGTAAAATTAATACAAAATGTTGTTCTAAGCTTCCTGAATCACTGCCTCATAGTGCAGCTATCGTCTTAGCCATATTTAAAACAATTCGCATCATATTTTTTTTTTTCCAATGAGGTTTACGTAATTAATTGTGTATTCTACTTAATTGAAATAAGAGGAAATCAAAAATGAGTTTGCATTGAACTTATGTATCTGATAAAAGCCAAGTGACCGAAAAAAAAATTCCTTCTCTCGCTGAACTTTTAAAGTGATATCAACTTACTTCCTTTGGGTTGATTTTGTACCACGGCCATACTTGGAGGTATGTTGAATTATTTCAAATCCTGAAATAAGAGAAATGAGTATACATACACTTTTTGGCATAATTATCTGTCTAGTTGCCATTGGTAATTGTAAAATGAAAACAAGGAACTAAAACAGGCCGGTGGTCTTCGGGTATACAAACTATACAATATATGAGAAACTTTTAACAACTAGTTCGACCACTGAGCCAAGTGGTCGGGGGAGGGGGGGTTGACTTTAAGTTTCCTTCAGAGGTTATATTCGTTTCAGTTTTGATTTCATTTCAAATCATTTTATCATAATGCTAGTCCCCCCCCCCCCCCAAAAAAAAAAATTACCGAGATGCTATAGTATCTATTTCATGTCTAGTGGCGATGAGATTCGAACCTACAACCATATGGATTGCAGATAAATCAGTCGTGCTCACAACCTTAACTCTACAGTCATGATAATGAGAGGATATGGACATAAGGAGACAATATATATATCATCACTCGCCAGGTGAGCTTAGCGAGGCCTCGGCGATTCCTAATTTTATAAGGGGTTTCTTTTTCTAAGATTCACGTCCCTTTTCATCATGTTCATTATTTTATTTTAGCTAGATGGCAACATTTGAGCTAAGCCAATCATAGGCTCTCAAATCGTGAAGACCGTCTTCATGGTCGTCATGGATACTGCATCCTACAAAAGCTGAACTATATAAAATGTGTAGCATGAGCGCTGCGCGATCTCGAGACCTTCAAGCCGCTATTCGACAGGCTAACGTTCCACATCGCCAACGGGGAAGTTACCATCTACATTGATTAGAAGGTAATTTGAAGTTTCTACAAAGGGGCTTCGCTCCGTCCACTTCTTATACATGTAGAAACTTCTTACCTATAGACTTACCCGTATTACCCCTGAAGAGAACCTTCATTGAAAAATTCCAGTATAGCCGTCTGTGGTCATCGTTGACATCCAAGATCTTGAAGCTGATCGTGTAGACTATTGTTAAAGTGTGGTCAATATTTTATAACAGTTTGACGTACCGGCTATACATGTATGATTGTGGTCAAGACTGTTATATACATACGCAACATAATACAAGGCCATTTGTAACAGGATATAAAATCGAACATGTCAGGCTAGATTATCGAGTCAATGAAATAATTTGTTTTACGTCCATGACGATTCGATTAGCATGCTTAAGGGGACTGAAAACTATATATAGATATAATTTAGTATATATTAGTGATCCCTAAGTGTCGCTATGCTTCGCAGGCGACACAAAAAAATAGAAAACAGTGAATTTACTGAAAAATAAAAATCTCTTTGCACGTCTATTGTTCACTTGAAGTATAATATTTATGGTGCATTTTTACGGTCCTAGAACCTTGGAGGACATTGGCATAGCTTGGACAAAAGAAAATGGATGATTATCATTATACAGGGTTTACGACGAACATTATTTAAGCACCAAGAAGAGCTAGGGTTTTTCCAGTGAAAAGAGCGAATGCCAGTTGGGGCTCTCGATCATCCCTCTTGAAAATAGTGTTCAAAGAAAATATTTTGAAATTAGAACTAAATTCAGGGGGGTGGGGGGAAAGGGGTTGGATGTAGCCTACAAGCATATGTGTAGCAACGCCAATGGAATATTCAGTGACAAGTAGGTGAGAAACATGCTTCTTTCGAATTGCGAGCTTATTTTGAAGTTCGTATATTGGAATCTTGGGGGGGGGGGGGGGGTTGCGAAAGTAAGCGAAAATTGTGCAAATTCTTCCATATTGTCTAGTACATGTATTTTAAACATGCATTTAAAACCTAGGTACATGTACCTTCAAGTTTATGATATTTTCATTGCGAAAAGCTCTCCAGGATTGAACAGTGATATTTTGCTATTAATGTTATTTGCCTACACGAGGACCCGTATAGTTTATATATGCAATAAACGGGCGTGAATATGCACCCAAGTTGACAATCTCTTTTTGCATGTGGTGCAGACCGGTGATGTACCTTGTTACCATTATAGATCATTGTAAATGCCATTGAACTTCTCCATCGAAGCATATAACAACCCTGTTCAAAGAGCTTATTGATCAGTATCATATTCAACTTGGGGGTAACGGAAACTTGAGTAAACTTTCATTGTAAGCTGTCCAATTATACACACACACACATGGAATTTGAAAACTGAAGTTCTAAGTACTGCAGGGTCCTATATATCTCTTAAAATAGGCGAATTCGTATACTTGAATCGTGACCGTATAAAAAAAATTATGTTTTCAAGCGAATAGTTTTTCTTTTCTAGATCTAATAGAACATGATAGAATGAAGTTCAGATTACATGTATTAAGTTGATGGTCAGATTTTGTAGGAATAATGTACGACCCGCGAAGAACCGTACGTTTTCCTGTATACTTTTCATTCTGTTCGGTTTCAATAAGGCTGGTCTTTTATAGACCGAATTCAGGCCGTAATAGCTGTTTTTATAAATACTGATCACGTAATACAACCATCAACATAAGACAACAATTACGGTCTGAATTCGGTCTAGTCTTTTTACTGTACCTCTAGTTTGACCCCCCCCCCCCTTCTCCTTCCAAAATAGCCATGAAATAAATTATAAATTTCGCATATACAAATGTCATGTCGATCAAATAAACTAGACTAAGTGATGCAACCATCTGTTATCAAATTGATCGAAAATCTAGAAACTTTAGATGATAAATTTCAAAGAGAAATATTGACTTACTAGAATATAGTAGATTTATAAGGGATCTCCGGGTCAGACCTCTATATAATGTGAGTTACATGTGGACTGTATGTTGATCGGATGTACTTGGTTTTTAAGCTCCTAACAATAGTGTACATATATGTAGAACTTTAAATAGTCTATAATTTTGTCATTATAGCATTACAAGTACAGGGTAGGCTAAAAGGTGAAGGTCTTGGTAATAATTCAAATTCAATAGAGAATTTGTAAATAATTTTCAGAGTGTTGGTCAGGTGATTTCTAGATAGTCATCGATTTTTACCCACAATGGTGAGATTTCGAAATTCTCTGGTTAATTTACTAGACTCATACTGCATTTATGTAATCCGAAAAAGGGATGGGTTTCTGGATGGATATATTAAGTTTGGTTAATTCCTACCACGAAATTCACTTCAAACACCCAAGAAAAAATTATGCAAAATCTAAGTCATCTTGGTTCATTTTTTGCAATAATCTATAAAGGGGGGGGGGGGGTTGGACAGGGGGCACCTCTCTCCCCCTCCCACCCCTTACCTCCCTTCTCCCTACCCTCCTCCTTTTCTCCCTTCCCTTACTCCCCCCACTCCTCCCGCCCCCTTCTATCCCTCCTCTCGCCCCTTTCCCCCTCCCTCCCTTTTTTGCCCCTTCCCTCCCTCCTCCCTTTCACCCTACCCCCTATAAAGAGTAGACGCTGTAACCATAACGATACTATAGTTAGCGAGTACTAATATAACTGTGGATAGTTGGCCTACCATACAAAGGTGAAGTCTTTCCTGCGTGCAGTAGGCCGCTAAGCTACTTATTTTGTTCGTATGGTTTTTGAGGGACACGGATCTAGGAAGGGGTGCGAGTAGGGGGGAAATCCCGATGCACTTGTCGAATTTGAAAAAAAGATAATTCTATATTAATGTAAGCCGCCGTACGGAGTTTACCGACTTTATATTATATTAATGTAATATTTACATAACATTCGATGAGGACTTGGGCCACAGGGATTTACCACGCTTCCCCGTTGTTCTAATTACTATGGGTTTATGAGAAAATAAAGCAACCTTGAAGCATGAAAAATCCCTGTGACTTGGGCCAGACCTTACCTCCCCCCCTCCTTCTCTACGAAGTTCTCAATCTGTCCGTACAGTCGCAGATTCACAGTATAACTGGGCAGTTTCCTCAATTATCTTTCAGTCATTGATTACGGTAGCTCTCCATCAGTTGTCAGGGTCTATGATCAACTATCTTACAGACTTGTAGACAGGTAGACAGACAGACAGACAGGCAGATGGACAAGGAAATCCAAACAAGTCACCATTATACTATGCAGACAGCATAAAAACAATCTGAAAGTGTATCAAATTAACTCACAGTAGATTGAGGTGATTTCTAGATTTATTTACTTACATGATAGGCTATCAATGTTTACAATGCAATATTAAATACATGATAATACATATGGCGGTAAGAAAGTAAATTTTCTATTTCTTAAAATATAAAAGGCAAATTGAATTCATTTCAGTGTTGAAAATGTACAGGCATGTATTTGGAAAATTTGAAATAACTTTTAAAAATATACATCTTTAGAATTTTAATTCAGGATGCCTAAAATTGATTATCTTCAATGAAAAAAGAAGTTTTGAATGCACTTAAACTCAATTAACTTAAATCATAAGAAATTTTTTGTAACAAAATTCTACAGAAAAGTTGCATTTTATAAATTTTCATACACAAGGTCTAAATGAACACTGTATTTCTTCCCCTGTCCCTCCCCCTTTGCTCTACAATGTGAGACCTTAAGCCTCAAGATCACAATTAATTTGTGATGGTGTAGAAAAAAAGTCATGGATTTAAAGTATAAAAAAGATTCATCTATTGGTTTAAAAAACAGAATAAGATACCCATTGAGAATAAATCAACGTAAAATATGGCAACTTGTATGTATGCGTAATCCGAAAAATAAATCCCCTACTGTCTACATCATTCTGCCTCGTTCTTTTTGCGATATTTTTCAATATCTTTATATATCATATATTAAAGGCATACTAATAAGAAAATTTCATTTTATAAGATAAATCTTCTACTTAACATACTGATGTAACTGACCAAAAAAATATCAAAAGCTTTAACACTTTTCTCCTCAAAATTCCAAGGTAAATTAAGCAGGCATGATAAAAATTTTCTTGTTACTAAAGTAAACCTTGTGCAGACAGTAGGTGTAACCATAAAACTAATAATAACAAAATCTACAATATAAAGAACACTTAAGATACATGTGTCATAATTAAAACAGAGGAATGGATAAAATGTACCGGTATGTGTGAATGAAATAAACATGGATTTCTATATTATAATTGAAGCAAAAGGTGATTGTATACATGTATATTCATGAAGATAAGGTAAAAGACTTATTTTAAATTATGACAAGTTTTTAACATCCATTCATACACTTAAATTATCACGATAAATGAAACTAATATTTTTGTTATCAGTTGAAAAATTGAATGTAATGCCTATAAGCAATGCAGAGATCTTGACCAAATTAAATCATATAAAATAAATTTAAGTTTTAGATGAAACCATGACCCTCCCTCCAACCCCTTGCCTGTCCCTCCCTCCCTTCCTTTTTTCTTAGCATATACTTTAAAATACCTCTAATTGCTAATTAAATGTCTCAACAACAATTATTCACTAGTACATCTTATTTAATCAAATACAGATCATTCTAAGCATAATTGCCGAAAGTCCCTGAGATGAAAAGGAATGAATACAATGCATGGTTGCCATGACAATTTCTGAATATCACAATGCCAAAAAGGTGGCATGAACTGTTGCATCAGAGATATTCATTCTTTTTTATTCATAATGCTTTTTGTTTTTGGTTGCCAAAGCTGTTGTCGATTTTCATGTAGACAAAAAATGAACGAAATGGATGCTAGCACATTATGTCATGATAAAAATGTATGAAAATTTGCTCTCACTACTGGTCTGATACATGTGTTACCTGCGTAGAGATCTGATGATCATCTAATATTTTGTGAAAGATCATACGGAAATTAATGTTTTAATACAAACATTTGCGTTTTACACAGCATTAAAAATTGTTTTTGTTGGTTCAATAATAAATTCTATCCCGGCCTTCGTGATTGTTATTTATATTGTGATTATTACATCTCTCTGCAGGCAACACTTTAACTGAAAGCCGCTATTTTCAAAAGAGTTCAATGTGTTCTATAAAATTAATTATAATTTGACCCAAAATTCATTCGCATGTTCTAGTCTTCCGTATACAAACTAACACTAGTAATTACAATAAAATAAAACTATGAGTACATAATGGACAAAGAAATCGTAAGAGATGCGGGTTAAAATTCTCGTCTGTGCATGGAACGATTGTCATGGTGGATATATAAATAGCATCTGCCATAGCTTGATATGAACAAATCACATGGTAAGGTACAAATACACAGCCAATTGTGCCTCACATGAAATTCATATGAAATTAGCATCATGTAAATTTCACATTTTACATAAAATTCATGTGAAAAAAAATTCACATAAATTTCACATAAATTACCTTCACATGAATTTTACATAAATTTTTCTTTGTGACCTTCATGCAAAATTGACTTTACATGCAATTCATGTCAGAAACTTCACATGAATTTCATGTGAAAAATTTCATGTAAATTTTATGTTTGTGCTCATTTCACATAAATTTCACGTTATCTTTCATGTAAAGTTCATGTAAATTTCCATATGAATTTTATATGAGGCACAATTGGCTGTGTATAGATATAAGGCCTTTTGTACATAGGATCTACAGAACAGCTGCTTAATGTTCAATACTACATCAAATATGATACACTTTATAGTACAATATTCATAATACCGTAATATCGTTTATCGTTTATCTATTTTAAAAATATATATACTAGCACAACATTATCAGTACTTGGAACAAATAAATTTGAGAAATTTTTTTACAAGCCATATAAAGTTACATTTTCTTTCTTTCAATGGAGAATTTTTTTTTAAATTTTGAACTTAACAAATGAATTTCACTAATTTATGCGGAATTTCTTAAATTACTAACGCACAGTCTTCAGGTTTAAATAATTATCATCAAGCAAAATTTGCGTTCAACTTATTAAACTGTACAGTGGACAGAGAATGTGTACTAAAATCTGAAAATAAAACCGTAGATAAAAAAACACGCTAATAATCCATGATTCTCCTTAAGAAGTATTTAAGCTGAGTCTGTAATTATGTAACACACTATTTCATTGGTTGGTTCTATTTTAAAGCGTCCAATCAGTGATCTCCAGACAAAAGTTCAGTCCTTACTGGTTGTTGTTCTTCTGTTGTTCAAAGATCAAAAAGTCCTAAAAATAGAAAAAAAAAAAGAAAAATCATAAAATGAAACTTTTTATAATTGAATGGGCCAATGTAGCAGGAGTTTTTTCTAAGACTCAATTAATTGTCTCCTCTGTTGAAAACTTAAGATTATAAAATCGTATCTTCCATACATACAAATCATTTGAATAAGCAAAATAAACAATTTTGAATATGTTCTTATATTGTAATTAAAGACACATGATATGTCAATGTTGAACTTTTATTTAAATAATATTCGTATTCATTCTTAGCTACTTGATTTTCCACTGAAGAGCCCGTAGGGCGAAAATGTATTTGGAAATAAAGTGTGAATAATTTCTGAATTTTCCTATATTATATGTCAACTATTCTAAGAGGACTTGAACTTTATACCATTCTTTAAGCGATATACATTTTTTCACTTTAATTACATGTATTTGAGATACATACATGTACTTGACATACAAGAGCTAATTATAAAATCCATGCCACAGCGAAATGCTCTGAATGGGTAAATTGAACCAATGATCATGAGGCTTCAGAAATAGACCAATGAAATCACTTGTTAGATACATTTTATAAGACTCACCACAAAGAATGTGCAGCCAACCAGGAGAGCTTTTGCTTTGACATCCATGTCCATGGGAACTGGAGTATAACAGTAAAACATTATACATGTAACAGTAAAACATTATACATGTACATGTTATAGTCAACAAATAATTTCATAGCACCTAGTACTTATTTCAGCCAATGACACAGCACAGTATAAAAGTCACATGGGGTCCTACTTTGATGCAAAAGTAGGTCACTAAATCCCCCCTCCAAAAAAATTACCACGCCTCGTACTAATTTCAGCCAATGATATCACAGTACAACAGTCACGTGGTGTCCTACTTTGACACTGAGGTAGGTCATTAAATTTTCAAACGTCAAAAGTTATAAAGAAATCAAAGCACTAAAGGTACTGAGTGCGAATAGCCAGAATAATATCACTTATAATGTATGACAAAATATTGTGTTTTCAAAGTTATATTTGTTCCTGAACACCTTCGTAGGCCAGTTTATGGACGAATAAAGACAGAACTAAAATGCAAATGCATAATGTTGTCGTAATGAATTGAAAGATGATGTCTGACTGTGAACATGAAAATTTAAAAATAACATCACATTAAATCTACCCCTCCCCCCCTAAAAAATACAACAATCCAATATGACTATCGATTGATGATTCCATATACAAGGAAAGAAGACGAATCTTATTTTCTAATTTGATCCCCACTCTCTCTTTAACCTTTCATGTTCAATGTTAGGTGTGTGCTAAGAATTTGAAGGAAAATTCACTTCTTTTTTAGTATATAAAAACATGATACATCCTAAACGGGAATGTTTTGATCTTTTATTTTTCATAATTGTTAATATCATATTTCATGATGGAAGTTCCTAATTTTTCCGTCGTATACAGATTTTATTTTGTGAAGCGGGGCAAAATAAGCCTACTTGAAGTTAGTTTTACGTTTCAATGATTCAACTTAATATATTTATCGATAGCACCGTTTCATCTATATATTGTCCACTAAAACAGATAATCACCTGGTAATGGAAAGAGGTTTCCAACACACAGCCTGTGATCATCTCAGTACATACAGATGCAATTTTTCATTAGGTCATGCATGTACATAACACGACAGCTCGATTCATATAGATATAATTCATTGATCAAGACAGTGATCAGACTTTATACCGATCATGACGCTGACACAGTCCCAAGGTACATGTAAACAGAGTAACATCATTTATACATACTCAGTAGACGGGGCTCCCATGAGTGAAGAAATCAGGCAATCGCTATGTGCTATTTGCACAAAAACTGCAAAATGGTTCAGATCTCAGCATGATAAATTTGTCATAGGGTTTGTTTCTGTCATACTTCCTACTCATAGTAGGTGTGTAAATATGTAGGGCCTCAACCACCATAAAATAGCACACCTACTTTGAGTGGAAAGAATGACAGGAACAAACCTTATAACTAACCAAATCTTTCTCAAATATAATTGTACATGTACATGATGTAGTTGAAAGGATACCTACAGTGTAAATAGCTCATCTTTCATGAAGAAAATGCTACGTAAAAAGTCGTACAAATCCTTAAAAACTTTTAAAAAGTTATAACGTTAGGACAAGATTTTTCATGACCTTGCCTTGCCTGACAATAACAATATGACAATAACAGATTGTAAGAATTATATCAAAACTTTTCCCATTCATTCTAAATTGCATCTTCCAAAGTTCATTCATTAATTTGTTGGAAGTATCAATAATTGTCATAATGATGCTCTTATACGGCCCTCCAGTCAAGAGAGTGCCTCCAAAGACCAACCATTGGATAAAATACAGTATTATCTGTAAATATACAGTAATTAAAGTATAGATAAAGCTACAATTAAAGCGCACATGAGATATCACCACTGTTACAGCACTGATTCATCAACACTTACATTGTACTCCGAACGTGTCTGCGTTAGTGAAGGCGTCTCTGATACAGCCGTCCCAACGTTTAAACACCCGGCCGATTGTCGTCTTCATACCTGGGTCATATACCTAGAAAATAAGACAAATTACGTTCATACTTAGTATAACTGGGTAATTCTGTCTATAAAACCCCCTTCCCTCCACATATTCTAAGTCATAAGTATGGAATATATGGCATGGTACTAATTGTCCTTCTGTCTCTCTGTCTGTCTGTCTGTGGATGTATGTCTGTCTGTCCCCCTTCCATACAGCATATCGCCTGACAAGGGCAATATGGTCCCCACAGTGTCTGTCTGTATGTCTGTCTGTCCCCCTTACTTAGTTATAAACTTACTGTAATGTCCACATCATCTGTACAGCATATCGCCTGACAAGGACAGCATGGTCCCCAGAGTCTGAAGATCATCTGATGATTTGCGTCGTACACACCAATATGGGGCTTCCATTTGGACGTCCTATAGGGAAGAATTATTTAATATTGTCAGAAGACAACAAGTGTGAACACAAATTGTAATCATACACACCAATGTGGGGCTTCCATTTGGTTGTCCTATAGGGAAGAATTATTTTATATTGTCAAAAGACAACAAGTGTGAACATAAATACATGTAGATGTTGAATAAGCATCATACACACTAATATGGGGCTTCCATTTGGATGTCCTAGGAAAGAATATTTAATACCTGTTTTAAATATGAAAGCTCTATCACTTACCATTCTAAAGTTATGCCTAAGGTTCAAGTTTTTCAAATGTAAGTCAAACTCCAAAGTCAAGATCACAAGGTTGAAATGTTTGGCATAAATAGAAAGGTCTAGACTCACAAGTAATGCACTATAGAAATGTTTCGAGTCAATAAAAAGGTCTAGTCACAAGTAATTCATAATAGAAATATGAAAGCCTATCTCTTAATTACCATTCAAAAGGAATTTCCAAGATTAAAGTTTTTGAAGTAGAATGAAATATTTCTTCCAGAGGAAAGGGGTGATGCAAATAAACACACAAACAGTCAAATACACAAATACAAATTTTTCGCCCCTTAGCTTTTATCAAGTGTAAATAAACAACAATGTATAATAAGACTAAGTAAAATCCATCTTTGTATCTATGGCGTTCATTATTTTGCATTGTCATTTTAAAAACTTGATAAATTTAATTAAAGGCCAAGGGACTGAAAATTTGTGTATTTGAGTGTTTGTGTTTTTATTTATAAAGTTTTTGAGACTAAAGAACAGACAGACGGACAGACTCACTGTTGTCTGACATATCCTATAATGTTTCCTGGCGGGGATTCCACGGACATCTCCCATCCACAACTTCCGTCAGCGCACCAACAACATCCGACGCAGCACTTAAACTCACGGATACATCGCATCACTTCCTGTAAGTATTTAAGTATCACACTTGGTTGCTGGACATCTTACATATTTTCTAACACTTTACTTCATTTAGAGTCGATAACAATATCATCTTCTCTAGACAGGTGTACGTAATTATAGACCATTTTTCCAATTTTGTCAGAAAGAATGAAATGTCCGTAGAGTCAACATCTTTTGGCGTTGTTTTACATTATGACGTCACTGTTAAAAGATTCAATTCCATTGTGACGCAACAATGAAAATGTGCGCAAAGTAAATTACCTACCTCGGACATTTTTTGTCATTTTGTCAGCCATTATGAATTTCGGCAGGTGGCCTATTCCTTATAACTCCCCCTTGTCGGATGTCGTACACACAACCGCGTCTACCGTGAGTCTTCGTTCGGAGTGTATATTATAAACGACAAGATAAGAGTCTTTATATTTTATACTTTCATATACAAGCAATCCAATGAGAGTAAAATAATTTCAACACATAAAAATACTTTTGCTAGTTATTTATTCGAAGATTTGGGCTGGTAAGTCTCCGAACGGAAACTCACCAGTATCGGACAAGGGGGAGTTAGGTATTATGTACATTTGTCTAGAGAAGATGTAACAATATTGGCTTTTCATGAAACTTGTTGATGATTAAAAGCCTGTTTGTAGTCTGTTTCTAATACAGTCATAACTATATTCTATTTTTTACTATCACATTTTCTATAAAGCAGGTTCGCGAAACTTTTGGTGTTCTTAATCCATGTTACTAGTAATTGAGGTAAAAAACAGCTTGCAAATGCTCTGTATGTAAGACCTGATTATGACTCTTCTATCATATACATGTAATACTATATATATAATGGTCGATTGAAATATTTCTTCCAAAAATGTGTATTTGTGGGTTTGTGTTTTAATCTATAATCATGGTAGAACTTATACTTATATTTCTATAACGTAAATCTACAGTCATCAGGAAAATATGTACAAAGTTTTACTGTCATTTCTCACTGTTAATTTATATTTTCTACAACGTTAATTCTATTGTTATCAGTATAATGTACATTAATTAGAGCTTATACTGTTATTTCTCACTGTTGATTTATATTTTCTACAACATTAATTCTATTGTTATCAGTATAATGTACATTAATTAGAGCTTATACATGTACTGTTATTTCTCACTGTTGATATATATTTTCTACAATGTTAATTCTATTGTTATCAGTATAATGTACATTAATTAGAGCATATACTGTTATTTCTCACTGTTAATTTATATTTTCTACAAAGTTAATTCTACTGTTATCAGTATATGTAAAAAGTAGAGCTAATATACTGTTATTTCTCACTGCTACAATACTACATGTATATATATTTTTTACAAAGTAAATTATGCACTTATCAGTGTTATGTACAATGAAAAATTTAGAGCTTTGACCATGTTTACAGTTATTTCTCACCTGGCCATTGTTGTCTGTAATATGCATGATGAATCCTCTGTTCTGTTTACAACACTGACGCTGACACATGTCTGACTCTATACAAAATATAATATGATACAATATAATATAAAATATAATATGATACAATATAATACAAAATATAATATGATACAATATAAAACAAAATATAATATGATACAATATAATACAAAAAATAATATGATGTGAAAAATATATCATATTATACAATAAATTCTCTGTTCTGTTCATATAAATCCAAAACCGCTAAAGCTAGTATGGTTGGATTGCAGAGTGGCAGTTTATGTATGTTTCATTTGAATTCTCTAAAGTATGTATAGTCAAAAAGAATCTTTAAATGAAATATCAAAGAAAACTACCCCTTCTAAAAGTTTCAACAGATGTAGCCTATCTCACTTTTTAGAAATGTAAGTCAAAGTTCAAGGTCATGATCACAGTTTCAAATAAAAAGTATCCTCATGTTAAATCTGAAATTAATCTGCTTATGGTTCAAAAGAAATAGTGTAGTTGGAGGTTTTTGAAAAGTAGAGCAAACCCTGAAGTCAAGGTCACTAGTTCAAACGTCAAGGTTTCATTAGAATGTTTTTTAATTGTTAGGAAGCTTCAAGTGAAATATGGAAGCTGTAACCATTATGATTCTAAAGACATAGCCAAGGTAAACGTTAAGGTCAAGGTCAAAAGGTCAAAAATCAAGGTATCAAATGAAGTCTTACAGTTTTTCACAAAGAATTTGCATGTGGTTGGCGCCGTGCTGTGGTCTAGTGGTAAGGGCGCGGGGCTGGTGACCATAAGATATGGTCGCTGGTTCGAGCCTCACTAGGACCATGGGTCCCTCCCCCCTCCCCCCTCCCCCAGGTGCTCCGGGCCAACAACCTTGAATTATATATAGTGTTGTATAATCGGACAAATTTCATAATCAATTATCGGTTTATAATCGGAGAGGATTTTAATCGATTATTTCGATTTAATCGGAAATAAATTTTACTTGCTTTTACAGAAAAGAATATGACAAGTAATGATAAAACTTCACTAAAGCATATGCTAATATACATAGTAAAATGTCTTAGAAAGAACTCCAACCACAGAATGATAAAATCCTGTCTAGTAAATGAAATATTTTGTCAAGCTGATCACAGCAGTAATGGAGCCAAAACAAATATGTGATTGTAATACTAATAGTCGGCAACTTTACACGCCAGATGCAGTTTTTTCTTTGGGAGGGGGGTCTCCATTCGACCCAAGAGCAAGGTTTTTGCTCATTTAATGAGGAATCAAACAATATCTTCGTGGACCTTGTAGTTCTTAGAAAACTCTGGAGTTCGGCGTAAAAAGTTTGTTTTTCCTAGACGAGTAGATATAATCTAACGTTGAAGTTTTCTATTAGAGTACTTGTCATTACTATTAGATTCAATGAGAATCCTAATTCCACCCATTGTATGCCTTAGAAAGTGTATTCTTTTCGAATTATTTAAGCTACGACCGTAACTTTAATTCGTGGAAACAATCGTCGATCTACTTTCGTTTTATTCGTACTTGTTACACGCGTATTCGACCGAGAACTATGTCATTCTTTTCTACGTTGTATATTTCCGATTATAATCGATTCTTGAAAACATAATCGATTAATCGAAATCGAAGGGTATTAGCGATGATGTCGCCGATGTCGGCGATAATCGTTACAACACTAATTATATATGCCCCTTCTCTACAGTACTTTCATTAAAGATAAGAGAAGGAGGATGTAATTGTAGATCCGTGACATCAAGCTCCTGTGCCCCCCTCTCCCCTTTTCAGATATAAGGATAAAAAACACATTACCTTCCTGAGCAAAGTAAGCTTGCTGTCCGAGGCTGTTCTGTATACTATATCTGTTAGCCACCTCCCAGTTCACCACAACTGTAATACAGATACAAATACATAGAGCATAAAATACAAATACTCTACCACTTTATCTTTCATTCATATGAACAGCAAAAGGGAATACTATTTTGTTTCATCAGAGTTTAATGTTAATAAAAAAAATAACGTTACATAAAATTATCTTCTAGATCCTTGTACATGCATGTACCGTCTGGTCAAAAACATAAACTTGGTAGAGGACCTTGAGCTCTCAAGATTTTGTGAAATTCTGTGCAGCGCATGCAGAGATTTCCAAATTGTGTCAGCAAATAACAGCCCTCGGAGGCCATATTTGTTGACCAATTGGAACAAAAAAACATAAACTTGGTGGAGGACCTTAAGAACTTGTTTCCTGTACAGTTTGTAAAATTCTATACAGCCATTGTTGATGAGTTGTCGAAATGTCCAAACATGTCCAAACTTTACACTAGATGGATGGTGCGTCATGAAAATAGTTCACTTAAGCTTCCCTCAAGTGAGCTCAAACAAAATATTTTGATACATGTAGACATTAAATTAGTTTTTCTACCACACGTTGCCATAGATACCTACCTACCTTCCAATAGGTCCACTTGTCTGACAATAAGCTGATCTACCTGCGTTAGGTACTCCAGCCCTGGGGGACAGCCACTTATAGCCCCAGGGTGGGCCATCATCTGGACACCCTGACCTATACAATACACGTTGTCATGGATACTCACCTTCTAACAGGTCCACTTGTTGTCTGACAATAAGCTGATCTGTGTAAGGTACTCCAGCCCCGGGGACAGCCACTTATAGCCCCAGGGTGGGCCATCATCTGGACACCCTGACCTATATAATACACGTTGTCATGGATACTCACCTTCTAACAGGTCCACTTGTTGCCTGACAATAAGCTGATCTATCTGTGTGAGGTACTCCAGCCCCGGGGGACAGCCACTTATAGCCCCAGGATGGGCCATCATTTGGACGCCCTGACCTATGAAAAATAATCATATATTTTTTATAATCATAATATTCTACCAAAGTCTTCATTTTAAAAATTAGACATCTAGAAAAACGCTCAAGATCTTGGATTCATGAGTCATATTGTAGGGGTGTAAAATCGTAAAACCTACGGAGAAATTAGGAAAGTAAGCAGAGAAAAACAGTAGGCTCGAAAATGGGTTGTCACTTTTTTTTTCTTTGTAATACCTCCGAAACAAACCATTTCCCCTCGTACTGATTATACGCTTGAACATTAAGATAATGACGACAACCCGACTCTGAATTCAGTGAAGATGGATGGCTGGATGAGAACGCAAATAGACGGACGAACAGACGGACGATAGCTTGACAGTAGTAGCAAAGTTAATGCCCGACTGAACTTATACTAAGGCCATAATTAAAAGATTGTTTCCCCTCGCCCTGACCGATAATATCCTTTCTCAAAACAAATCAAATATTAATAATGACGAACATTTTATATCGGTGTTTTAAATCTGTGAAAAGACGGATGGTTAAATGTGAAAATAGACGGACGAATAGACAAACGATAGCTTAACAGTACAAAGAAAAGTAACTTCAAATAATAATATAAAGAGAAAATATATAATGGTCCAAGTAAATTCTTTCTTAAAACAAATCGACTAATCTATACAAATATTAATATTGACGGGACTTTAGCGGTGTTTAAGCTCTGTCTACGGATTAGTTAATAGAAGTAAACATCTTTACGGTCCTTTATAAAATCAATATTGTAAGACCAAAAATAAAAATATCAGTTTCTGCTCATCCTACTGCCCTTTTTGAGCTGTCGATCTAAATTCACTATTTATGCCACTTCCAAGTATTTTTAATACCATATTATATAATTATGTTTTACGCCAATATATAGTAATTTTAACATTTCAAATAGTTCCTAATTCATATAGCGTCATTTCATGTTTTCCTATACTTTTAATCAATTATTGCAAAACACCCCTAAAACAAAGAAGAAACCATGGCAACTACAGAAAAATCCTTATACGTCGAAAGAAATGTAAAAAAAAAATATGCCTACTGTATCTACCTACCTACGGTATCCTAATTTTGCTGACCTGGTTGAGCGGAAACAGAACTTATTTTGTTATACCCTTATCAGTATCTCTATATAATATCCCCATAGGAAAAATGCCTATAAATTCGAATATTTGACCAAGCACTTCACAGTCAGGTCCAACAAATCATATATTGCCCTCATTCCCAGTCGATAATCATGATAATTGTATCATATTTTAATTTGGTCTAACAAAAATAATATGTTACATGTATTAATAGAATATCAGTGAATATATAAAAAAATTACCTTTAGGTTGATTCTGAACGACCGCCATTATTTGATTTCCTCTCTATCAATACACAATGTATCTTATTCTATACTGAAAAAGAAAACCAAATCAATGATATTACACTATTACACATATACATTTTGTACATGTATGTAATATAAGTACACGATATTTCAGATCATACATAGATATATCGACATTTGGTCAGGAGGGAAAAGTGAGGGGGGCTGATATATATACCATGTATATAATTTACATGTAATTTCTAAGTAAATATTAGGGAGGAGGAGGCGACAAATCCCTCGGGCCTCCTTCCATCCTTTTTTCCACAATCGTAAAAACAATGTTCTATACCTTACCTCCTTTGATTGTTCGTAATGATGTGAAATTGTATACATCCGTTTTTTATGTCAAAATATTTAAACCCCTTTCTGAAATCTACCTGACCTAAGATATTGGACCCGATTCCATATATTGCACCTTTTTTATCTAGGGGGTAAAACTAAAAGTCTAAACTCAAAATACATAGAATCAAAGGTACGTATCACCCCCCCCCCCCCCCCCCCCCGCCTCCAACCCCTCTCTCCAACATTTTGGACTTTACATTACACATATATATTCCTAAATAATTAAACCATCAATGTGCTAATTCAGAAGTCAATACATGACCAGTACCCCCCCCCCCCCCGGGCCACCCATTTTAACCCCCTCCCCCTTTCTCTTATGTTTATCTGTAGATATCTTTACACATATTATGAACATGGCATACATGACATAGTTTATACATGTTATACATACGTGCTATAGTAAATTAAGTTATTCCTTGTAAGATAAAATAGGCAGTTAAAATCCGTAAATAATTTCCCTTATAATAAAGTAGAGTAATAAATGCACGTGATTCCTGTATATATATATACACGTCAGTTCTAGCTAGTTATTGCGAAAGATTCCTTCGATCATCTTTGTATACATGATGTGCGACAGACACAAAAACTCAGGTATTTTGAAAGTATTTAAACGACTTGGTATGGTGAACCACTTACACTCCTCAGTTACATCGGTATCGTACATGTATGTATTTCAATAACGTTTTCATATCGACATTCGTTGTTAGTTGTTATAGCGAACAAGAACGCGTAGCCGCACCCCCTCCTCCCGTGCCACCCTCCCATCAATGACACCCCCTACCACCATAAGTTTGTAGATCAGTTATTTTTATTTCTGGAGGCAATGAATGGCTTGAATCTCCCCCAACCTGCATGTTACGCATTCCGCCCTTTTTATCTTTATAAATTGGCATATAAGCAGGAGCAACCATTTGATTTTTACGGGGGGGGGGGGGGGGGGGGCAGGAAGATTTTTGCCAGCCGGATTTTTTTTAAATTTTCCAATGTTGAAAATTGCTCTGAAGTTTGAATAATTCAGCGTGATTTTTCGGCCATATTAAACATCAAACACAGAATGAGTTCATCTCTTGCCAGCATATCACTTCATTTTAATTTCTTGAATGGCATATGTCGATATGATACCTATAATCTATTTACTTAAATGATACTCAACGGAGACAGGCTATATGGTGCTAATGACTTTTGAATTTGATTAATTCACTAAAAAAGTGCGTAAAGTTTGTTCCATTTTTATTTGTACTTAGTTTATGACACACAAAAAAAGTGTTTACTGGGCACGTGGAAAGGTCGGAAGCGAGGGAGGAGGGGCAATTTCATGATCCGGACATTTTTTTCCCTAAAATTTCGATCCGGCATTTTTTTTTTTTTTTTTTTTTTTTTTTGCAAAGTCTTCCTGCTGCCCCCCCCCCCCCCCCCCCCCCCTAAAAATCAAATGGTAGAATCTACCTGATGTATGCAGTACGATTTTAGAGGAATCCGATAGAGCTCGGGAATCTCATGAATACTTACATTTATCCTAACCTAAGACCCACAAAAAACGTAAATTTAAAAGTCATCGCAACCCCCCTACCTTTCCATCCCATTACCATTAATGGATATCGATTTTGATATTCATAACATTTCATTTTGATCACATTTAAGTTGACGACTCCTGCCACAACGTTAGATCTCCCTCTCTCTCTCTCTCTCTCTCTCTCTCTTAAGTGCCTGTAGCAGAGTACCCCAAATATTTCATGAAGTGAATGGTATACCTCAGTAAAGTGGGTCAATTTTACGTGTACAATACAGGCTTCTCTGGGGTCAACTCGTACTAAATAACCACTACAAATATCAAAGGCGGATCCAGGATGTTGTGGGTAAATGTTTCATATCACAATTTGTGTCTAAAGCTTTGCTATAATAAGTATTGAGTTTCAAGGATGTTGAAGAAAAGAAATAGTGCATTTCAGTAGTGCTGGGTATCGCAACTGAAAGCCTAGTAAGAAAAAACCTTACCTAAACCCAGCCTTTGACGGTTATTTGGACGATGGGGTGGGGAGGGGGGGGGGAGGTTTTAGCGATATATTGCAATACGTCTTTGCATTGAGATTTATTGCAAAATATTTTACAAGGAAAAAAGAAGAGCGTTCTTGTATACATGTTATACGAGTACTTGATATTATTGCCTGACCTCTTGAGGTCAGGCACAGCTAGATTTGAAATGCCATTCGGATCAGCCTCGACCTTTTCCTTCGAAAAAAGACTCGGACGTCATACGGCGCCATTTTGAAAATAGTTCCCTGTTGATTTATTAGTTTTGTTATAATTTATCATGAAATATAATTTCCAACATTGGATCGTAGCTGACAGATATGTTACTCACAACATTACTCACTCAAGTTGAAGAATTTTGAATGTTGAAAAAGTGTCTGTTTACTTTTACATCGATTTGATGTAAAACCTTCCACCATTGGCAACCGAGTCTTTTTATGCCGTTACAAATAAAGGGCGAGGGGATCCGAATGTTGAAATGCATTAAGCCCGGTACACACGGTAAGACTAGTCTTATAAGACTTGTATTATAAGATTTTATGTCTCATAAGACTCTACCGTACACACGGTAATACAAATCTTATAAGACTGTCAACAAAAAGTCTACTCCACGTGGTTTTCTCCCGCTAAAATATCCCATCAATTGAAGACAAGTTAATTGCATCAACATGTTCCACAAGCGTGAAAGAAATTGACTCAAAAAGGAAAAGATTAAAACTAGACACTGGACAATGCCATGTACGAAGTGGAGAGAAGCATTTAGTGTCCATCATGGACTCCTAACGAAAGCACCCCTAAAAGTAACAGAAAATCCAACCAGAGCCCTACCACTTGAATATTTTTGGTGAAACGCTTCCCACGAAGGATTCCATAATTCCCCTTTCACTTCCGAAAATGTAAAATCAATCAAAGTTAATTTTTCTATGTCTAATTTGGGAATTTGACCACCATGGAAGCACATGTATTTCGGGGTTTTCCAAGTATAAATATTTTTAGTTACAAATGTTGATGAATAATGAGGACAGAGCAATTTCATTGGCCAGAGATAAAAAAATCTTATAAGACTTGTATTAAGGATAGAGCAGTGCTCTATCGCTAATACAGTCTTATATGTTTTTGAAAATCTTATAATACAGTGTATTAAGGGTGTACACACGGTAAGATTCTGTATTATAATACAAGTCTTATAAGACAAATCTTACCGTGTGTACCGGGCTTAAGACTGGCATTGCGTGTCTAGATATAACTATGCGACGCGATAGCAAAGTAAGAGCAGGCAACTCCAGTCTAGAAATGCATGAAACAAAACAAGACGTCAATGCGGCTTTTGCATGTAATAATGATGAAAGCGCCGTTTACAAACATTCACAAGATCAGACAAAAACAGCATTCTCTTTGAAAGAGTTATCGCTCCTTTAACATGTACGCTTATAAAAATACGCCAAGATTTATTTTTGAGAGGTAATATATCTAGGTGGCTGAATGGTCAAGGAGTTAATCTCTCACGCAGACGACCGGAGTTCGAGTCCCGGTGCGGTTGTAAAAGGGACGAATCCTGGAAAGTTTTATTTCGTTTATATTACACGCGGTCACTAATTCATTTTAATTTTCAGCTCGAAAACGTGCGAGTACATGTACAAAATCGTGGCAAGTTCCAAACATGAGAAAGTATTGTTTCTGATGGTAGATGTAGACTCATGTAGTACATATTTATTGCACACGATAGCGGACCACTTGACAAATCAGAAGCCCTCATTTTGTTTACATCAGATACACGTGTTTTTGTTTTTTATTGGTGGGGGGACTTCTGTACATTACTACGGAGTTATCAGGAATGTATACTATACTGAGTTATAGTTCATTTCAACGTGTTCCTGATTGTTTTATTTTCCCAAGGGTCCATCAAGTCAAGGCTACGGGGTGAGAAGGGTCGCTGTTATTTTGTTAAGGTCAGGCAAGCTTTTTGGAAAGCTAATACTTGTAAAGTATTACTGCATACAGTGCTATCCATCGGATATATATACACCAACAAAATATCATTGATCAGATATTTATCGTACATGTACATTTTTATTAATTACTTTAAAGGGTACATGTTTACGTGTTTATCACGTTCCAGACATGAAACACAGATTTAAACATCGTGTGTAACCGTAACCCCCGGGGTAGATCTTATCTCATTAATGTAAAAATTGTTTTGAGAGGTTCATGTACGATCTATCCTGTACGTGCGAGAGTTCTAGATTATTTGGATCCCATTCCGTCACATCTGTATCTCAGTATTTCTCCCTTGTGAATAGTCATCCCTGTATGGGTGGGGTTAGTGGGGGGGGGGGGGGGGGGGGCTTCAGATAAGTTCGTTTTTCTTTGACTTCAAAACGTTTTCATCCCGGATCGAAATAACAGATGTGTCCAACATTAGATTCTGTATATTGCATGTGTAAGAAGGAAAAATTATCTCTACTCTAGCTAGACTCCAAAGCAACTATTGCAAGAAAACACCCACAACCTTCCCCATTGCCAAATTTATACAATCCTGATTCCAAGTAAAATTACAGTACTGTACCAGTTCCCTCCGTAACTATTCTCTTACAACACATTTCAAAATAGCTTCACCTTGCTACACTTGAAAGTGTGGTCCATTTCGCAATAATGATCTATTACTCTATATAATCAAATTACAACATGTACAATTGAGGCATAAACATAAGAAATCATGAAAAAAATTGGCATGTAAAAGAGGTGAAACATATATTTTAAAGGTTCAATATTTGGTTTCTTCTATCAAGGCCAAGCACGGATCTAGAAGGAGTCTCAGCTGGAACCCCCCCCCCCCCCCCCCACACACACACACACACCCTCACCCTCTCCCTGGGATTTACAAAGAAAGCTGATTTTTCCCACAATTTTCACGTTTCTTTTTCAAAACCATAGGCTGGGACCCCCCCCCCCCCCTTGAAATAAAAATTCTAGATACACCCTTATAGCTATATTAACTATTATGTATTGATTTTCCATACATTAACATTGTTCTAGTACCTATGTTGCACTGACCTTTGTTATTGGATAGATCAATAATATAGATTCTGAACTTAGAATATTTACACTGATCTGAACTCGGCCTGGTTCAAACTTCCAGTCCAGTTTATTAATAGGTAGTACCCAGTGATTTTCTTAGCCATTTTAAAAACCACCCCTACCCTTTTGTTTGGGAAAATATGCAACATTTTGGGATAAATTGGGTAATCTCAAACCAGATTCAGACTCAGAGCTACTTCTTGTATTTAACACTCAAAGACTTGTTGAAAATCATTCAATAAAAGATATAGGTGATGTAGAGCACTCAAACTATCATTACATTCAATTTCTGAAGAAGATATGTATATTGCAAATAATTTATACTTCAAAACAAAAAATTTAGGATTTTCAAATTGGGAGTTTATACCCAATATTTTGGGAAAATAAAGCCAACTTTTGAAAGGGGAAAGCACCCATATTCGGTGGTAAACTGGGCCAAAAAAATCACTGGCTAGTAGATGTACATATACTTACATTTGTAGCTAAGAACTAGATTAAGCTAGTAACCAATAATATTCCAAATTCAGCCTGGAAGTCTTACTTCCTTTTACATTTAAAATTATGCAATACACACACAAGCACTTCATCGTGTTATATTCCAAAGGCATTAATAGATCTACATATTTATAACTTTCAATGAGGATTGAACAGATCTAGATCTAAAGAGTGTGATAAGGAAGAGCCAGGACCCCCCCCCCCCACCCCCCCCCCCCCCCCCAATTCCAACCACAATGCAGATTTTTTCCACATTGTCATATGTTTAATATAGCAAGAACCATTAATGGAGCATATCAATCAAAGATGTTCAAAGATACTTGAAGACTAAGAAAACCCCCTCCTTTTTCTGAAACTTTAAATTTTAACAGTGGCGAATTTCGTTTGGCCTTACAGAGTAGGACCCCCCCCCCCATTTTTTTTTTTTCAGAAGCTACCCAAAGCCTTTCACAAAACCCCTTTTAATCAAAGTAGGTGAAATCCATCCCAAGATTAGCAAAGGGGATGTTGGATCCGCCACTGTGTTTAAGTTACATAGATGATCTGTGATAGGTCTAATAGCCTAATAGGATCATGGATGTACTTTTAATATCAAAACTCTAGTAATGCTTACAAACATGGATAGTCACACAAACAATCGATATTATATTGAAAATATCTACTTTTGCCCTAGGGCGTGTCGCTACTAAAGACAAATAAGCTGATGAAAATGTTGTGTTTACCTTTTTCTAAAATAAGTAACTAGTTTCTCATTATGTCTACAGCAAATTAATGAAAATTACGGCATGTAAGTCTATAAACAAGTATATAATGTGTAATCTAGGAAATAAATAAACACACATACCTGTAAGAAACGATCGTGACCTACTTCTTCACATACACCCGACCGCGTTATCACTTTAGCTTAGTGAATATAAATAGATCACCTGCTAAATAGGCCACGCAGATAAATTATTCGTTTGTTTGGAGTGGGCCTATCGCGGAATCAACATATCGATAGGCGCTCAACGGCGGATCTATCTAGAGGGATGTAGAGGGTCAGGATCCTCCGTCCCCCCCCCCCACACACACCCTCACGCCCCGGATTTTTAATCATTTTTCACAATTTTTGTATATTTTTTTTCACTGAAAACCACTGATAGGCTGGGCCTCGTATAGACTGGAAAATCTAGATCCTTCAGTATGCTAATTAATAAAAATGCTAAATAAGATTGCATGTGATGAAGGAGAGGCCGATATTTTTATAACAATATTTACATTACTAGTAGATTCCCCATGTTAAACGCCCATTCCAGAGAACGCGAAACTTTGTGATGGATTACTGGTCATTCGGACCAGTAATATGTTAAAGATTTCTGGTCCGAACCAATTATTACCGGTCCGAGGAATTTTTACCTTTTTTCTCAATCAGTGATCGGGAAGGCAAGTTAACTTGCTCAACTTCAATGAGCCATCTTTCTAAAATGATCAATTTTCGAAAGGCTTTGAAGACAATGTATGTACAATACATCAGACGTCAGCACATTTTTTTGTTGTGAAATTCCCAATTTTATCATTTCCAATGAGTAATCCACAGTACACATGTACCGTATCACTGAGCACCCAAGACCAAATTTTCAGCCACCTATCCTGTATTTTTCAAATCGTGTCCACGTATAGACAGCTATGTTATCATTTCAGCTTTGGTGATATTAGGGATGAAAGGGGGGGAGGGGGGGCTGCAATTGACATTTCTGTACTAGTTTTATTACTTCAATTTGTACCCATTGACTGGCCACTTAAAATGACATGATAATTTTACGGACGAACGCATACACAAGAACCTTTACGTAGATAAGATACGTAAGTGGACGTTAGAGATTTAAATCTCAGGCGCAGAACGAGGATAAGAAAGAATGTCAAAGAAAAACCAATATTGTATCATAATAGCAAGGACTTCTAAATAGTTTATTAAGTCTTTGATAATAGCAAAGAACCAGCGATTGTCAGTGAACAAAAGAATTTTTGTGCTTCTGACTGGCCAAGGACAGTAAGCTGTGATCCACATGTTACTGTCACAAGGTATAGATCTACGTTACAACGTTTACTTTAACCAAAAATGGACACCGTAGAATAATGCACACCTTTGTGACCAGGGAGCAGCGAGTTGCCGATTTTATGGGTCATTCTTTATCAGAATGTCGCAGGGCGCGTGGCCTTCCCAATCACTGGATCAATAAAGCATTTTAAACACTCGATGACCACACGAGTTGACCTATTATCTTCGTAGAAAAGAAAGTGAAACAGTTGAAAAATGGATACCGACACGGAACGTTTTTAATTCAGACTTTTTAAAACTACAAAATGAGAAAATATTTATGGTCATTTGGACCGACATTTACAACATTTTCATCGGTCCGAGCAGATTTTTACCGGTCATGTCCGTCGGACCGACGAGGTTTCGGTTTCACTGCCATTCACGGAATTTGCACGTGACCAACCAGAATCATACACCCATGAACACCAAAAGTAAGACAGTCATTTCTTAAGTGACATCTACATGTAACATCTCACCACATTATTTTTTCCAAATGCGCATATATTTTGTAACTGGAATAGTTTTAACTACCATAGAAAAAAATTAATATTGATCACACGTGTCAACAAATATAATTCTCTAAACATGCTAAACTAAGAAGTCAAAAATATAAAAAAGTTTTAGTAATCGTTTTTCAATGTCATTAATACACTTAAATATGTATACTTCTTAGCCGGATCTAACAGGAGCTCGGCGCCAATGTTCAAACCTCAATTATATAAACACCCCTTCTCTACCTTAAAATAGGAGGATGGGATTGTAGACCAGTGACATCGAGCTCCTGTATAAGACCTATATAAATTGTGAAGCACGATAACTTAAATTTCAAACACTTCAAATGTCTTCTGAAGCATTATAACTTATTACAAACACAAATTTTTTCCGTTTCGCCTTATTTTCGTATCAGGTGTAGAAAAGCAGCATTTCGCAATACTATTATTGATGGTCTCTCAGAAGGCACAGGTTTATCTCTAGAAATATCAATTATTTCGATTCCATTTAGAACTATTTCTACGAATGAATACAAATTAGGGGACGACCATTTGATCCATGGGGGGGGGGGGGGGGGGGGGCTGGCTTTATTTTTCGGGTCAGATTATTTATTTTCAACGCAGGGCCGGCCGGTTAGTGACTCAAGGTCAGAATATTTATTTTCCACCTGTAACAATCCTGACAAGCGAAAAAAAGAAAAGCCAAGAATATTATTTATGCACATAGCACCTACATATTCATGGATGTACATGTATAAGGTGCATATTCTAAATTGAGTTTTTGCAGCACATTGGGGGAGGGATATGCTCAGAAAGTATTTGCCATGTCGAGTACAAAAGTTGGTACCGTTGATGTGTAATGTACTATAGGCATTCCTATAAGACTTGAAGCTTATCAAATACTCATTTTTGTTTTATACTTGCAACCGTAATACATGTACTGTGTAAATAAAATGTCTTAATAACCCTGAATATAAAATTTTGTGGAAGGGCGAGCGAAGCGAGCAAATTTTTTTTTTATGTAAGGCGAGTGAAGCGAGCCTAGAAATTTTGGGCTTGTTGCTAGCGAAGCAAGCTGAAATTTGTTTCTGTGAATTAGGCGAAGCGAACCTAAAATTTTTGGATTTTGAACACATATATATGGGCCAGAATATATTTTCTTTCTGCAACATTAGAGGGTCAGATTATTAATCTAATTTCAACATTTTCTGGGTCAGAATATTTATTTCCAAAAACTGCCAGGCCCCCTAAGGATTAAATGGTCGTCCCCTTAGGCCTAAAAAGTGATATAACTTTAGAATCTGGGTTATCTTTCTTTGTCCACATACACAGAACATTTAGTGCCGTAGCCGCTTGTACTTTTTGAGCTCTCTGCATCTTTTCTTCCAAGCAACGTGCATTCGCCCTTTTTTGGATGGATCCGACATTGTCTGAATAGTGAACGTGATTGTTTTCACTCCTTTTGTGCTCTTTAAAATAATTTTAAATTGATAATAATTGATGCAATGGACAGTGTCATAAAGTCATGGGAAAATTAGCATGGGAAATAGTCCATCCAAAACGTGTTCTGTCTATGAAATTTATAACTTATGCTAGAATTTCCGACCAAGTGAGATCTACTGCATGGTATCGATTTCAATACAAATTTTTGCATGATGAAGTAGTCACAATCGAGCCGTGCGGACGTGGGGCGACTTTTCCTTTGCAACAGCTGCATGGAAAGAAACCAGGCGCGTAGCCAGGCGTACATAAGTACGCGGATACATGTACTTCCACATCGTTTTGCAAAGTAAAAAAAAAGAAGAAAGTACACGATGGGTCATTTTCACGTAATTTTAATCTACCCTTAATATAAAATATAAAATGTGTTTTAAAATCAATTCGATTCCAGGGTTTCACCCTTTGAATCCCCTACAAGGGCTTAATTCTCCCTGGACCAAGCGATCCCTAACTCACTGAATCCCTGTCTGAAAGGGCTTCCACTTGGAAAGTACTCTGGCTACGCGCCCGGAAAGTGTAAAGGCGTGCATGGCTGAAGTTTTAAAAAATGCGTCAGCCAATCAGAGCCCTCGGCGGCCATATTTGTTGACCGATCGGCACGAAAATCACAAACTTGGTAGAGGACCTTGAGTACTTGCTTCTGTTTAGCAGTTGCAGAGGAGAGGTCGAAAAATGAATCAGCCAATCAGAGCCCTCGGTGGCCATGGCATATGTTTGACCGATCGGTACGAAAAACACAAACTTGGTAGATGACATTGAGCACTTATTTTCTGTAAGGTTTCTTGAAATTCTATGCATGCAGCTTTTGCAGAGGAGAAGTCAAAAATGCGTCAGTCAATCAGAGCCCTCGGCAGCCATATTTGTTTACCGATCGGCACAAAAAACACAAACGAGGTAAATTACTTGCTTTCTGTAAGGTTTCGTGAAATTCTGTGCAGCGGTTGCAGAGGAGAATTCAAATATGCGTCAGCCAATCAGAACCCTCGGCAAACATATTTGTTGACCGATCGGCACGAAAAACACAATCGTTGTAGAAGTCCTGGAGTATTTGCTTCCTGTAAGGTTTCGTGAAATTCTGAGCAGCTGTTGAAGAGAAGAAGTCAAAAATGCATCAGTCAATCAAAGTCATCGGCGGCCATATTTGTTGACCGATCTGCACGAAAAACACAAACTTGTTAGAGGACCATGATTACATGTAATTGCTTCCTGTAAGGTTTCGTGAAATTCTGTGTAACGGTTGCAGAGGAAAAGTCGAACATGCATCAGCCAACCAACGTCCTCGGTGGCCATATTTGTTGACCGATCGGTACGAAAAAAAAAAACAGACTTGGTAGAGGACCTTGAGTACTTGCTTCCTGTTAGGTTTCGTGAAATTCTGTGCAGCGGATGCAGAGGAAAATTTAAAAATGTTAAAAAAAGTTTACGCCGGACAACGGACGGACGGATGGACGGACGGACGACGGACGGCGCGCTATCACTATAGCTCACTTGAGCTTCGCTCAGGTGAGCTAAAAATATCAAATATCGAAAAAATATACAAGATATGGAAATACCTAATTTCTAGTTTTTTCGACGATATCATTAATTATATAATTATTATACCCCTTACTTTATTAATTATGTCACCTTATTAACAAAATAAGAAGGATGAAAGATTGACAGAAGTACCATCGAAATTATGTTAGAATCACCAAAGGCATTTTATAGAGCAGATATGATATTCTTCTGTCAATAGACGGACACCTGGCTTGGTGCTGGACCAATCTACAGCCTTGTACATGTTGTACCAGCGCATTCTGAAGAATTGCACTCTGACTGTGACGACAGGTCTTCACGACGGGCCTAAACCTCTTGGGAGAAGACAGGGCCCGACCACCTGTCCTCTCTGAATGTCAGTCTGACTCCTCGGGTGATCACATGCATGAGCTCGGTACAGCCGGCAGAACACGGACTGTATTTCGTATGCCTTCTGTTTTTTATATCCATGTACATATCCACCTGTGTGTTTCTTGCCCCCTGCGTCATGGTGTCTGTTTGTTCATTCTACAATGAGGAGATTATTTTACACCACAATTGTGCGTTCTTCGAGACTTCAGGGTAATCGGAAAAGTGGTAGGGTTGTGCGCACGTAATCCGGATAACCACGGCGTCTGCTACCCGCATGGCAGATGACCGTCCTAAGTCGGCACCAGTTGTTTCTATGGTGTGAGTTGGTCTCGTTGGTTTATGTGTGCATGATTTATTGTGTTTCGTGTTTTTATTAAGTGAGTTGGTGTTCCTTGTCCCTTTTGCGTCTCTTTCTGTGCGTATCTGCTCTGTGTTTTTGCATTGGGTGTTTTGGAGTTTTGGTGTTGGTGCTGCAACCTAGTGTTGTTGGAGATCCCCTCCTTTCCCCTAATACATCAGCTGTTCTTTCATCTTCGTCAAAAGGACGATGATCTACGAAGCTAGTGGTGAAGAATGCCATATAAATATCAAAGTGTTTCTCACGAGGAATATGCCATTGAAGTCATCAGAAGAACGTACTCATGGTACTAGGTCAATCTGCAATATCTTAAAAAATCCGTTAATTCTAGTCATACATAAAATCGGAATCCGAGAATCCCAGTCAACATATGATTAATAGACATGCTGATTCTTAATATATTCTAAAACGAGCAAATGTTTTGCGGAGATCTCTACAGTGAGCTTAAGCTTGTATATTAGCTTGAAAATGCTTAAACTGAATCATCTTGAAATCATAACAGGATTCTTATTACGTAATTCAAGAATAATTGATAGCAAGTTTTGTATAATAATGCCTTTCCTAGCATGTATTTTGAATAATTAATGAACTTCTATTCTTCAGTTATGCTTTGAAGACTGTCGTGAAAATGTCGGATATCAACTTAACAAGGTTCATTATATTAACAATAGATGGATACCTAGGTTTTGCTTTCTGAATGCAATGTAAACGTCTTCATATTGAATAGCATCATTTAAGAACAGGTAAATTGGCAACATGGACCAGACATGCACGTTTCGGGTACTTAACCCTCGTCAGTGATCCTCAAATCTAAACAATATAATAAACCAAAAAAGTGTGAAAGTTACTTTGTCGAAAAAGCGTACCGAAAGACGTAGCAGAATGGGTGGGATATGATGCTACAGGATGGGTGGGATATGATGCTACAGGATGGGTGGGATATGATGCTACAGGATCGGTGGGATATGATGCTACAGGATGGGTGGGATATGATGCTACAGGATGGGTGGGATATGACGCTACAGGATGGGTGGGATATGATGCTACAGAATGGGTGGGATATGATGCTACAGGATGGGTGGGATATGATGCTACAGGATGGGTGGAATACGATGCTACAGGATGGGTGGGATATGATGCTACAGGATGGGTGGGATATGATGCTACAGGATGGGTGGGATATGATGCTACAGGACCCACGTTTTAGAAATTTCAAAACAATTTGATAACAGATATGTTGAAAGAAATTGAAGTACATTTACTCCTATTCGATTCTTTCTTGAACAACATTTCAAAATAATTATAATGCACCAGACACGTGGTTCTACTAGTACTAGAAACACGGCCGGGTTAGCGCAGTGGTAGCGCGCTAGCTTCTCACCTCTAAGGTCCCGGGATGGAATCTCAGATTCGGCAATGGGTCTTATGTGGGAGGGTAGGTGGTCCCCCACCCAGGCCTCTGCAGGGGATTTTTCTCCGGGTACTCCGGTTTCCTCCTGCTCCGTGGACCCCCTCACGCCAACATCTGAGCCAATGTGAGACATTTATATAAGTTGTGTAACTTGTTTGTTAAACGTTGTAAAATAAATAAAGTTTAAATTAAAGAAACACGTCATCAGTGGTACTGTACTGGTACACCAAGCCAGAGTAATTTGCAGTATGTTTGATTTCTGCGCTTTAATCGAGAGGGGAAAACTTATATTAATTTTGCACATCTGAATCAAACGATTTCTTTTCCGCTACAGAATACAAATCATGGACATTTGGTGACTGTGTATTGCCTTGTCCAACATCTTGGACAACATTTATGTAAGCTTTGGTGAGAATCTCTACAAGATGGTTGTAGGGATCCCTATGGGTACTAATTGTGTGCCTCTTGTTGCAGATTTATTTTTATACACGTATGAAAAAGATTTTATCCAAAATCTTCAAAAGCAAAGAATATATGATGATGTGAAATGTTGCATTGGTACTTCTAGGTACCTGGATGATACTCTTACTATCGACAATCCAGTTTTTGAAAAGAATAAAAATGTTATTTGTCCACAAGAATTGACTCTAAACAGGGCAAACGTTATAAACACAGAAACACCATTTTTGGACCGAAATATCAAAATTGTTAATGGAGAGATTCATACAAGTGTGTATGACAAAAGAGATGATTTTGGATTCAACGTAGTATATTTTCCTGACTTGACGGTGATGTTCCTAGATTACCGTCTTATGGTATTTGCATTTCGCAGCTCATCCGGTATGCTAGAGCATTTACTGATGTTTTGGATTTTCATAATAGAAATTTACAAAAAACTAAGAAACTTTTAGGTCGAGGTTTTCGCTTTCACAAGCTTGTAAAGACATTCTGAAAATTTTACAAAAATTATTGTCAACTTCTTTTGAAATTCGATCCCATACAAGTAACACAGTATATTACTTTGGGTATTTCGCATCCTGCATTTTATGTGACATGATCAACAAAATAAGAAGGATCAAAGTTGGACAGAATTACCATCGAAAATGCGTCAGAATCATCAAACGCCTTTAATTTATACCGTGGATATGATCCTAATGTCATCAGACGAGGACTACGCGCGGTACTTGACCAATTTACAGCCTTCTACCAGCGCATTCTTAAGACTTATCTCTGACTGACTGTGAAGACGGGGCTCCATAATGACCACATGTCCTCTCTGAACTTCCGTCGGATTCCTCGGGTGATAACATACATGAACTCGATACAGCCGGCAGAACATGAACTGTATTACGTACGCCCTCTTTTATATACATTTACATATTCATCTGTGTTGCCTGGGCCCCTGCGTTTTGCGGTCTTGTTTGTGTGTGATCATCCAACAGTAAGGAGATTGTTTTATGCCACAATTGTGCGTTCTTTGAGACCTCTTGGTAATTGGGAAGGTGGAAGGGTTGTGCGCACGTAATCCAGGATAACCACACCGTCTGCTACTTTCGTGGCACTGGTTGCCCATTGGTCTCCTTGGTTTATGTGTGGTCTTTTGTTCATGTTTCTATGGTGTCAGTAAGTGTTCCTTGTCCCTTTGCGTCTCTTTCTGTGGATGTCTGCTCTGTGTTTTTGCATTGGGTGTCTTGGAGTTTTGCTGCCGGTGCTGCAACCGAGTATTGTTGTCCAGAGATCCCATCCTTTCTTCTGTATTTTGTCTATCTGTTTTGTAAAGTTGTGCAGGTCAATGTCCTTTTAAGTAGCAAAATTAATCATAATCCATGAGGAAAAATAATTGGAGATAGTGCACGGGTACTTATTTCTTAAATTTCGATAATTTGTTTTGGGACCAGGAGTCCCCGAGGGCACATCTAGCCACGTTAAATTCGATCAACTTCGATTGATAGTTTCTTCAACGCATTCAAACATTTCTGTTATATCTGGTAATTTCGAAAACGTGGGTCCTGTAGCATCATTCTCTCACCACGGACAGAGATATCTACAGATTTACCCGTTCTGAGACTAATAGAATCTATCACGACGTTGAGACTGAGACAGGGGAATCTCATCCGAGTGTAAAAGATTTGCAATCCACGACGAGGCTTGCCGAGTCGTGGATGTAGCAAATCTTTTGCACGAGGATGAGATTCCCCTGTCTCAGTCGTAACGTCGTGATTGATTATTTTTCTCACTCACCTCATTTTATCATCACTTTAATGTTTTTTAAAGCTAGAAGCGATGCCAACACTTACAAAAATCTAACGATGGCGTGACGTTTCTTTCAATGACGTCATAATAGGAGTCACGTGGAGTGTGAGACAAGGAAATCTCAAACTGCTACGTCTACGTTTTTTCTTTTGTCTCACGACGTTAGTGAGTGAGAAAACTCTGTCTCGCACCCGGATGTTTGTCTCGAACCCCCTATTGTGACGTCATAGACATTTACGTAGGTTTAGCAGTGTCTGACGTCACATAACGCAAAACAAGGAATGTTTATTTAAGAATTGAATGTTTATTTTTGCCATTTAATTGGATGATGAAATGTCAGTTGTCGTATCACAAATTGTGTAAAACCGCGTAGCGTAGCGAAGCGGTTTTACGCAAAATTTGTGATACGACAACTGACATTTCATCATCCAATAAAATGGCAAAAATAAACATTCAATACTTATAATTACCAAACATATGAATTTATTCTGAATTCGTACAAATTCTAAGGAAAATGAACGATTGAGTACGTGGCGTATGAAAATATTAAACTGGTACGAACTAGTTCCCTAACAACAAAAAAGTTCGAGAGGAAAAAAAAGCAAGCCGACATTTAGTCTGGAAAAAAAGCAATATTCCCCCTTCAGAACCTCAGCATGTTTTACCTATTTGCACTTACTGCTGTACTGTTATGACGTAATTTGTGACGCGTTGTTTATCGAAGGCAGCAGACATGACGGTTGAAAGAAGTGTGTTGGGATTTATACGGACTCTCAGACAGCATTTCTTGTACCTGCAGATCTTATGTGTGAAGAAAAAAAACACGTTGTTAAGATCTACAGGTATTGGAATATCAGCTGTAAATTATTTCTTAGGAATCAGAACGAAATCGGCATGACAAGTTTGGTAAGTCGCGATTGCGTAGCTTTTGTTCAGTACTTTCAAATTTATTCATCCTACATGTTGTATATCCATGTGTATTAGATTAATTACGATGATTTTAGAAAAATAAAGGACAAGTTTTTCATGCATTTCTATATAGGTCAATCAAAATTTCCCTAGAAACACAAGAAATCCGTCAACAAACTGCCGTTCATGTTCACAGTTTTCAAATCATGCGCATAGCAATCGATGTAACCTCTGCAAACATTCACAGAACTATGTTGTGATGTTTATGAGTCGACAAATGGAACTGTCTCTAGTTTTAATGGATTATTTGAGACCTTTTGTATTGTTTATTTCATGCGTTAGACAATTCTTGATTTCTGTTGCGTCAGTGTGAAAGTAGTTCCGGTCAATTTTGACATTTTATCATCTCATAACGGAAGTCACAATAAATGCGATCGACCAATCAAAATGCTTAGAATCAGATAAACAAACACGTTTGGTAATTATTCATGAATATTAATTATGTGAAAATATATGGGTGAGAGAGAAATAATTAACCACCCCTTTGTACAGGAACAGGGAAATCCCACCCTCGTATCAAAGATTTGCAACGTCCACGACTCGACAAGCCTCGTCGTGGACTGCAAATCATTGACACTCGGGTGGGATTTCCCTGTCCCTGTCCAAAGGGGTGATAGATTCTATTAGTCCCACCCATCCTTGCACGTCTTTCGATACATTTCTGGACATAATAACTTTCATACTCTTTGGTCATATTACATTGTTTAGATTGAGGATCACTGACTATTGGCGGATCCAGGATTTCCTTTTCAGGGGTGGCCCTAATGTCCAATTTTTTATGAAGAGTAATAAATAAATAACTTCATAAATAAATAAAATAAAGCACACACCAGAAAATTAAGTCCTTGATTAATGATTGTCAGTATAAGTTCAACAGTTGACTGATGGGCAATAGCGAGCAAAAAGCTTAAAATCTTGAATTTACACATCAAAGAACTTACTGATTGTAAGTTCTAATATGCGAGCGATAGTGATCTAGTGATTTTTTTTCAGAATCGGAATAAAAAAGGTATTATTGATATACACCTTTGGTGAAAGTGGCATTCTAAAGCGAGAGAGAGGGGGGGGGGGGAGGACCGGTGTTATATAAAACGTGTTCCGTTTTCCATTGATTTCTGTGCAAAAAAACCCAACTTATTCTGACCCAAATATCGGTCTTATTTTGAATAAATTATCTCGTCTGACAGCTGATTCATATGTGAAAAAAAGAATCTCAAATTATGCATTTTGAAATTTCGACTTTTCAGGGCAGATTAAAATTACGCCTTATCTTAACAGCTCCTTACATTATGTCAAAATTCTATAGACTACGCGTAGCGTTTGAATTTCTAATATTAACATGAATCTTCGACAAGAAAAAAAAATTAATATGAAAAGCTTGATCATATTCTGCATGTAACTGGTTTTGGAATTAATCACGTTAATAACATAAATCTGGCTGTAAAGATTAACTAGCTAGGATACATGTATTATCATGTTGAAATCAGACTGACGGGTATAACATTAATGTATGACAAATATGGATAATGACATCTTGTAATTCAAGTCAGTAGAATTTAATGAAAATAAAGATTTTGCCCGTTGAAATGTTCTATGAATCCATTATAAGTTTTGTTTTGTAGCCTCACAGATTTCCAGTTAGATAAGACGAATCAAAGAGAAATTGAAAAGAAATATGAAAAGACATAAATGAGGTTTAATGGATTGTTGCATCTGTATAAAGCTCAAAGGAAAAAAAATCCTTGCCTTTGGAAAAAAACTTTCATTTAAGAAATATAATAAATGATAATCAAGAACAACAATGATACTATAATATGAACTTAACGAGTGTTCAGAGCTTTCCATATTCCATTCGACAATTCTTTTTTCGACGACGAGTAAATGGAAGACTTGCAAAATAGTTATAAATATATAAATTAAAAACCAAACTACCCCCCCCCCCCCCCCCATGGGCATGAGCATCCTAAATCGGCATTGATTGTAATCCATTGCTTATTTATTGTTTACTTCATTAGCTTGATTAGACACATAAATCTGAGAACTGTATTTCAATACAAAAATGTACTTGAATACACGGAAATTTTATTTTCATTTACCCCGAGCTAATGTATTGTTGACTGTAATCGCGACCATATGCAATCAACGAACAAGGTAACAGTATGTAAATGTAATTATGTCATTTCCTTAGAACTTTCAAATACGTACGTTGCACTGAATGCTTTACTTTGTCACTCAACTCACCGTGAGAACTTTATATCATAATTAGAAATTTCAAGGTTTTTTGATAACAGAAATTTTCAAATGCGTTGAAGGGACAGACGATCAACCGAAGTTGATCGAACTTGGCTACATGTGCCATCGGGGACTCCTGATCCACCAGCAGTGACACTAACCAAGTAGTTCAAATGTTAAACGTCCTCAAATTCAGTAGCATCATTTAAGAACAGATAAATTTACAGCATGGACCAGACATGCACGTTTCTGGTACTTAACCCTCGTCAGTGATCCTCAATCTTAACAATGTAACATGGCCAAAGAGTGTGAAAATTATTATGTCCAAAAATGTACCACAAAACGTAGCAGAATGGTTGGGATATGATGATAATATTTAAAGTACATATTGTGCAAAAGGGAAACAATAAAATAATGAAGCTCCTCAGAAGCTAAGATACAACTGATGATAGACTTGCTAATTATGGTAGACGTATAAGCATGTCCATCGTTATGGTAGACGTATGTCCATCGTTATGGTAGACGTATGTCCATCGTTATGGTAGACGTATGTCCATCGTTATGGTAGACGTATGTCCATCGTCATGGTAGACGTATGTCCATCGTCATGGTAGACGTATGTCCATCGTCATGGTAGACGTATGTCCATCGTCATGGTAGACGTATGTCCATCATTATGGTAGACGTATGTCCATCGTTATGGTAGACGTATTAACATGTTCATCGTCGTCTGCTTTGGATCACAGTGATATAAATTAATTAGTTTGACAGGCACGTTTCTGCCCCCCCCCCTCACTCCCGTCTGAATGAGAAATGGGGCTGTCCCCCCTTTCACTCCCGTCTGAATGAGAAATAGGGCTGCCCCCTTTCACTCCCGTCTGAATGAGAAATGAGAAGTGTAGCCAAGTACAATCAATATCGGTTGATTGTTTCTTCAACGCATTCGAAAATTTCTGTTATCAAAATTTCTTAAAATTTCGGAAAACGTTGGTCCTGTAGCATCATATCCCACCCATTCTGCTACGTCTTTAGGTGCATTTTGGACAAAATAACTTTCACACTCTTGGTCGTATGACAAATATGGATGATGACCATATCCCTGTATGACATTCTTTAGATTGAGGATCACTGATGAGGGTTAAGTACCCGATACGTGCATGTCTGGTCCATGCTGTAAATTTATCTGTTCTTAAATGATGCTATTGAATTTGAAGACGTTTAACATTTACTCAAACTGGATTAATATTTGTATATATAAACATTAAAGCAGTACCTATCAATTATTCCGTTGAAAGTTGAGAAGGCAAGGCGAAATAATAAGAATTTCCGTTAAAGCGGTTTCGAACCTCGGAATGAATAACGTTCCGAAGTGAGACCAGGTGCCCGGTCAGTGTCTCCTGATTGCATGCAACACCCGTCGCAACAGCTCCATGAATATACCAAGGGCTTGTTCTTTTTTAATCCTTCTCGAATGCATCAATCAAAGACGGTAATTTCTAACTCCAGCACAAACATTAAAGAACCGGAACACCCCAGAGTGAGCATGCGCAGGATGAAACAAGAAAGGGACAAGGGCAATAAAACGTCAAAGCCGACATGAGAGAATAATATATAAAAGACTACATTTAAACCCAACCGGTAATGACTTAGGACGGCCATCAGTCACGTTAAATAGAAGCAAAGGTGTGGTTATCCGGATTACGTGTGTACAAACTTCCAATTTGTCCACTTACGCAGTGCAGTGCGGTGTGTATTATAGCCTTCCACCTTCAAGATGACGAAACGCATACATAAACTTATAGCTATACGTCATTAACGTTATGATGACAGAAAGAAAATCGCCAATCATGCATCCGACATGATCCAAGGCCTAGAGGATTTAAATAAACGATAGGAGAACAGGTTAGAAAATGCAGTCTTCGTTAGCCACAATTGAAAGTTTATATATCATCTCCACTGTACATATGGTAAGTAAGATGATTTCCTGATTACAAGAAATGTCGATCACTAATTTCAAATGCATGGTTAAACTTGGTTATGAAACGTATTGTCCTTAAGTCAGTATGAATTGCATGCACTTTAAAAAGGTTATCAGCACCTGATTGTTAGTCTCATGTTTATTCAATGTATACACTTCTAAGAGCATTAACTGTAATTAAAAGAACAGGGTCAGCGAGTCGTTATGATTCATCCTGTGGGAGATACACTATAACAGATCATTCGAAGGATAAGTGCTCAGTCACCATGACGATAACATCAATATGCGATGTAGGATATGAAATTTACATACATGTATTTGCGATTATAAGGTCACTTTTAATGGTAAAAGTTGACAATATTTTCCTCATCTTGGATGTTACTGATATTCGAATAGACAACTTCAACAAAAATCCTCATCTTCTGAAAATCCAAGTTTAAATCTGAAAGATATTTCAAATCCATTAATTTAGATGAAAAAAAATGTCTTCTCATCTGCCGATAAAGCAGCCAAAACACCATATTAAGGTGGGTCCCTACTCGTGAATTTAACAGATGAATTTTGTATTTTAAGATTATTTTCTATACATCATAGTCAAAATAACATAATGAACACAGACATAGATAGGTAATTTTGTTTTCATTAAAGATAAAGTACATTAAAGAAAGGTACCATAACACTTAAATATTGAGAAATATCAAATATACATCATATGCTTTTGAACCCTCCAAATATTAACTTCTTCATATTGAATAGCATCATTTAAGTACAGATAAATTGGCAACGTGGTCCAGACATGCACGTTTCGGGTACTTAACCCTCGTCAGTGATCCTCAATCTTAACAATGTAATATGATCAAAGAGTGTGGAAATTATTATGTCCAAAATGTACCGCAAAACGTAGCAGAATGGGTGGGATATGATACTACATGACCGACGTTTTAGAAATTTCAAGGTTTTTTGATAACAGAAATTTTCAAATGCGTTGAAGGGACAGACGATCAATCGAAGATGATCGAACTTGGCTACATGTGCCCTCGGGGACTCCTGGTCCACCAGTAGTGACACTCACCAAGTAGTTCAAATAATAAACGTCTTCAAATTCAATAGCATCATTTAAGAACAGATAAATTTACAGCATGGACCAGACATGCACGATTCGGGTAATTAACACTCGTCAATGATCCTCAATCTAAACAATGTAATATGGACAACGAGTGTGAAAATTATCATGTCCAAAAATATACCCTCGGGGACACCTGGTCCACCAGCAGTGACACTCACCAAGTGGTTCAAATGTTAAACGTCTTCAAATTCAATAGCATCATATAAGAACAGATAAATTTACAGCATGGACCAGACATGCATATCAGCTTAGTTTCGGAACTTATATCTACAAATACTTATACAAAAAGCAATGAAAATGTCCCTAACATTTTGAGCAAACACAACAGTGAAATGTCTTCTTTCATCATCCCTATTTTTAAAACTGGATCTTCCTACAATATCCTGCCTACTTAAACTGCAAGGTCCTCCTTAAAAATTTCGATACAATGCTAATTCCAGCAACTGCTCAAATACAATTGTGTTTAGAAATCTGACGTCAGCACACATGGCGATCAAGGAACACGTGGCAAAATATTGTGAAACTGTTCTAAACAGGAATTATGTAAACATCTTTTGGTCTAAAATTCAGGGGATGTGATTGACAAAATGAAATCTAGAAATATTCATGCCAATACGATTTCTTCATACGGATTTTTATATGTACACCCCGCTTCCTCACGACAAAATCAATTATCGATTGCCCAAACTCATGAAATGGTGTTTTTTAATCCAGAGGGAAAATATCATATTTGTACATCTGAATCAAAGGGTTTCTTTTCCGTTGTATAATACAAATGATACAAATTATGGAGATGTAGTGACCTGTGTATTGCCTTGTCCTTCCTCTTGGACAACATTTATGTAAGATTTGGTGAGAAACTCTACAAGCTGGTTGTAGGGATCCCAATGGATACTAATTGTGCGCCTCTTGTTGCAGTTTTATTTTTATATACGTATGAAGAAGAATTTATCCAGTCTTCAAAAGCGAAGAAGATGATGTGAAATGTTTCATTGTTACTTCTGGACCATATTATTACTATCGACAATCCTGTTTTTGAAAAGTATAAAAATGTTATTTATCCACAAGAATTGACTCTAAACCAGGCAAACGTTACAAGCACAGAGACACCATTTTTGGAACTGAATATCCAAGTGTGTATGACGAAAGAGATGAATTTCGATTTAACATAGTAAATTTTCCCAGGCTTGACTGTGATGTTCCTAAATTACCGTATCACGTTAATTACATTTTGAAGCTCATCCGGTATGATAGAACGTGTACTGATGTTTTGGATTATCATAGTAGAAATTTACAAATTACGAAAAATAACTAGGTCAAGATTATCGCTTTATCAAACTAGTAAAGACTTTCTGGAAATTTTACAAAAAAATATTGTCAACTTCTTTTGAAATTTGGATCCAGACAAGCAACAGAGTATATTACTTAGGGTATTTCACAACCTATCGCGACATAATTAACAAGACAAGAAGGATCAAATGAAGACAGAATTACCATCGACTTTTATATCGTGAATATGATCATTCTGTTACCAGGACACTTGGCTTGGTACTGGACCAATCTACAGCCTTGTACCAGAGAAGTCTTAAGAATTGCACTCTGACTGACTGTGACGACAGGACTCCATGACGGGCCCTGTCCAGACCTCTCTAGTGAAGACAGGGCCCCGACCACCTGTCGTCTCTGAATGTCAGTCGAACTTCTCGGATGATCACATGCATGATCTCGCTACAGTCGGTAAAGCACGGACTGTATTTCGTATACCTTCTGTTTTTTATATCCATTTACATATCCATCTGTTTGTTTCTTGGGCCCCTACATCATGCTGTCTCTCTATTTGTTTGTTCATCTTACAGGATAGAGGTAATTTTACATCGCAATTTTGCGTTCTTTGAGACCTCTAGGTGATCAGAAAAATGGAAGGGGTGTGTGCACGTTATCCGGATTACTACACCGTCTGCAAATTCCGTAGCAGATGTTCGTCCTAAGTCGGCACCGATTACCATTGGTCTCGTTGCTTTATGTGTGTGAGGGTTTTTTTGTAAAGAAAATGGAAGGATCTCCAGCATGACCACCCTGTACTCACCCAGCGAACAAAACTCACAATAAAGTGACACATAAATGACATTATACAAACTACAAATCACAAACAGGCACGACAATATTCACTAGAACATCATACAAATCGAAACAGACGTACAGAAACATCAAACATAAACGACAACACATGAAAGAAGGAGACCAATGTGCATCCGGCGCAGGCTTTTGATGGCCATCTGCTATTAGTAAATTCATGGTGTGGTTATTCGGATTACGTATGCACAACCATTCCACTTATCCGGATACACAGAGGTCTCCATAGACGCACAATAGTTGTATAAACATAAAACTTCTCACTGTAAGATGACATCACAAACACGGCAGTTAAACACAGCGACCTCTTGTAACACATATTCTATGTAAATGGATCTAAAAAATTCTATGGCATGCGTATAAGTCTGTGCTCTGCTGGCTGAAGCGAGCTCAAGATCAATCACCGGAGAACTGTGACCAACTTTCAGATAGAACAGAACATCACGACCAAGTCTTCTCCGACGAGATTTAAACAAGGCCCGTAATGAATTCCCGCCGTCACGGTTGGTCAGTGTGCAACGTTTGTGTTTCATGACAAATATGGATAATGACCATATCCCTGTACACAGCACAAAATCGATAATTCAAACATCAGAAACCGAAGGCATACAAAATCAGGACAAAACAGGAACCAAAGCAAACAAACAAAAACCTCCACCATATGAAAAGAAGCGAACTCCCGATATGGGAGTGAGACCAGGTGCCCAGGAAGAGTAAGCATCTCCTGCTTGCATGCAACACCCGTCGCTTCAATTCGGTAGAACTGTCACATCCGGTTACTTCCATTTTGGAAGATATAGAGTACAATCTTTGGTAGGATGGTTCAAATGGTCTATGACAGAATATCATGTTTCAATTGGGTGAGTTGATGTTCCTTCCTTCTCCTCCCTTCTCTTTTGCCTTGGGTCTTTTGGGGTGTTGCTGTGGTCCATGCTGCAAATTTACCTGTTCTTAAATAATGCTGTTGAATCTGAAGACGATTAACAACTGCAACCGAGCGTTGTTTGAGGTCCCCTCCTTTTTTATCTATGTATATCTAGAAGAAGAAATGAATGGTATAGTTCAACTAGGAGGGATGGATCTTTTTCAAAAAAAATAATTGTATTGTTTTATTTATTTTGCATCAATTCAATTCTGATTCAGCCATTTCTTCGATATTCCCAATTTTGCTTCCTAATGCTGGTAGGTTTTAAACTCAGAAACCGTTAATTATTAAATAAAACAAAATTATAATTATTTTCACTCTTTGGCCAAATTACATTGTTTAGATTGAGGATCACTGACGAGGGTTTAGTACGCGAAACGTGCATGTCTGGTCCATGCTGCAAATTTATCTGTTCTTAAATGATGCTATTGAATTTGAAGATGTTTATTCGTACAAAGTGGTGACGTCTAAAATAGGCAACCCGATTTATTAGAAATCAATTTCAATTGCCTAATGAGAGATCAACATGAGGAATCTACTAGTAATGTACATATTCCGATTTGACCGCACCGTAAAGGATTGGCAGTGTTTTCTTACGCATGATGTCCTCACGTCTTCAAAGGGTAACAACGAAAAGATGTTCGACAAAGCACGTCGTGATGTTATCAAATTAATTGTAGCCAAGCTCGATCAATTTCGGTTGGTCGTTTCTTCAAATGTATTTGAAAATTTATGTTTACAGAATCCCATCCAAGATAGATTTTGTCAATGCCGTGAAGTGCTTACGGAAGCCTTAGATAATTATACGAAAAGATGGTGTTAATCAGAAGGAGTCGAACCGCATGCTCTGAATGACTGGAAAAACCTCATTTTAGATATAACGGATATTCGAATAGATAACTTCCATAAAAACCCTCATCTTTTTCAAAATCCACTTTCCAAATCAGAAAGATATTTCAAATTCTAACTAAGTAAATTACATGAAAAATATGTCTTTGCACCAGCTGATAAAGCAGCCAACAACACCATTATCATTTGAAAACGTTACTACATATCAACTTTGATTTCGGATCTTTCGTCTTCTAATACATATATCAAAAGCAATGAAAGTGCATCTAACATTTTAGGCAAGCATAACAGTGAACTGTCTTCATTCAATATCTCTATTTCTTAATTGGATCTCCCAACACTATATTGCATACCGAAACTGCACAAGTCTCCTTACAAATTTCGATTTATTGCTAATTCTAGTAACTGCTCCACTACAATTTTGTCTAGAAATCTGACGTCAGCACTTACTGCTATTAAAGAACACATAACTAGATATTGTGAAACGGTTCTAAACAGGAACGATGTAAATTTATTTTGGTCTATTAAGAATTCAGGGGATGTGATTGAAAAAATGAAATCTGGAAATTTCCAAGCCAATCCGATTTCTTCATACGACTTCTATAATATGTACACCACACTTCCTCATGACAAAATTAATGATCGATTATCTAATCTCATTAAATGGTGTTTTGATCGAGAGCGAAAAACTTACATTTGTACATCTGAATCGAAGGGTTTCTTTTCCTCGACAGACTACAAATCATACAAATCATGGACATGTAGTGACCTGTGTAATGTCTTGTCCTTCCTCTTGGACAATATTTATGTTAGATTTGGTGAGGATCTATACAAGCAGGTTTTAGGAATTCCTATGGGTACTAACTGTGCGCCTCTTGTTGCAGATTTATTTTTATACACTTATGAAAAAGAATTTATCCAAAATCTTCAAAAGCAAAGAAAATTTGATGAGCTGAAATGTTTTTCAATAATACTTCTAGGTATCTGGATGATATCATCCTGCTTTTGAATTATATAAGAATGAAATTTATCCACAAGAATTAACCCTTAACAAGGCAAACCTTTCAAATACAGAAACCCCCTTTTTGGACCTAAATATCAAAATTGTAAACGGAAAGATTCATACAATTGTATATGACAAAAGGGATGATTTTGGATTCTAATAGTAAATTTCCCTTGGCTTGACAGGTATATTCCAAGATAACCGTCATACGGCATTTACATATCACACCTCATCCGGTACGCTAGAGCATGTACTGATATTTTGGATTTTCACAGTAGAAATTTACAAATTACCAAAAAACTTTTAGGTCAAGGTTTCCGCTTTCATAAACTAGTTAAGACTTTCTGGAAATTTTACAAAAATTACAGTAAACTTCTTTTAAAATTCGGATCTATACATGCAATAGAGTACATTACTATGGGTATTACACAACCTGTCTTTTATGGTGATATGATAAACAAAATAAAAAGGATCAAAGGTAGGCAGCATAACCATCGAAAATGCGTCAGAATCATCAAACGCCTTTTATACCGTGGGTATGATCCTAATGTCACCAGACGGACACTAGGCTTGGTACTTGACCAATCTACAGTCTTGTACAAGCGCATCCTTGAGACTTGCACTCTGACTGACTGTGACGACGGGACTCCATGACGGGCCCTGTCCAAACCTCTTTAGAGAAGACAGGGCCCCGACCACCTGTCTTCTCTGAATGTCAGTCGGACTCCTCGGGTGATTACATACATGAGCTCGCTACAGCCGGCAGAGCACGGACTGTTTTACGCATGCCCTCTTTTTATATCCATTTACATATTCATCTGTGTCTATGGGGCCTCTGCGTTTCGCGGTCTTGTTTGTGTGATGTCATCTTACAGTGAGGAGGTTGTTCTACACCACAATTGTACGTTCTTCGAGACCTCTGGGTAATTGGAGAAGTGAGAGGGTTGTGCGCACGTAATCCAGGATAACCACACCATTTACTACTTGCGTGACAGATGGCCGTCCAAAGTCGGCACCGGTTACCCATTGGTCTCGTCGGTTTATGTGTAGTCTTTTGTGTTTGATGTTTACATGTCGTGTGTCTCTTTTCCGTCTCGTGCTGTACTCGTCTTTTGTGTTTTTTCATCGGGTGTTTTGGTGTTTTACTGTTGATGCTGCAACGGGGTCTTGTTGGAGATCTCCTCCCTTCTTTTTACAAATTTTCTCAAGTTTCTAAAACCTGGGTCCTGTAGAATCTTATCCCAGCCATATCTTGTTACGTGTTTCGGTATATCTAATACCTAATTTCCACAGATTTTGCCATAATACATTGTTTAGATTGATGATCAATACGAGGGTTAAATACCATGCATGTCTGATCCATGCTGTAAATTTATCTGCTTTAAAATGTAAAATGATGCTAATAAATTTGAAGAAGTTAAACATTCATGGTACAAGGTCAGTCTACTAGGTCAATCTGCAATAACTTAGAAACATCAGTTAAGATGGCAGTCTCAGGGTAAGGGACACAACTCGAACGTTTGTTGTCTGGCGTAACGTTACCATCGTTTGTTTTCACGACAAACATCTGTATTACTTAATCATGACGTCATAATAGGGGAATTTCCCGCGCGGTGCACGGAGGTAAACGGGAATTTTGTATGGTTTCTCTATATATCATTATCTATTTTCATTAGTAAGCATTTCATTTTCTCTGCTTTATTTCCTGAAATTGAGCATTACTTATAGATTGAATATGTTTCCGAGATTTATACGTTTTTTTATTCTTTTGATATTTTCAGTATCTACACTAATCCTTTGACTGAACGTAAATGTCGAAAGAAATCTGATGCCATCGGATAATTATGACCATGATTACTTCGATTTTATTTGAGCGTGATTAGCGTTAATAGAGTACATTAACCTTTATTCAAAAAATGTATGATACCTTCGTTTGATAAGAAGGTCAATTAGAAGAAACAAATGTATCGTAGAAAGGGGGAAAGGTGTCCGGCTCGGCAATCTGGGACAATTAGTTTTCATTAAAAAAGATCGGGAAAAAAAAATTGGTATGAATTTCAAAAGAAGAGGTCCAGGGTGGGGCGGGGGGGGGGGGGTTCGGTTCTAAACAACTCGACTCCATCTATACCCGTGAATTGGACAGTCCATCCAATTTTTCCTTTTCTTTTTTTTTTTTTTTAAATTTTCCTTCTTATTTTTTTTAATGTTACTGTTTGTTTGTTTGCTTTCCGTGTTTAATCGTGTTATCAACTGAGTCAAATGCACGAATTATCTCCAAATTCTGAAATAATGATAACTGTTATTTATTCAAATTAATTTTACAATTTCGCGTAAGCATACTGATTATACATTTGCCAACAAGACATATTACGCTTGCTTAACCTCGACGTTACGTATCGCGGCGTAAAAAATGGGGGTAGGGGTAACCCAAATGGCGCTAACTCGGTAAAAACAGGTTCGATTTCCCTGAAATTTGCACAGATTTAAGACAGATAATTAATCTCTTTTCCATTAGTTTTTTATTGAAATTAAATGATACGTTTTTTCTTGAGCTATGTAAATGTGACAATTTTCGGAACTTTAGAAAGGTACATGTTTATCCTTATTTTCTATTAAAATCGCTTTTAAAACAAATATGGTGATATTAAAACATCAAAATTTTACCAAAAAAGAAAGATGTATGTTTTATCTTTGAAATGCAATGCTGATACTTTATAAATTTGCAGGCTCATTGAATATCTGAGAACAAATTTCGTGACAAAGTCGCCATTTTCTGCATTAAAAGGGGGACAAAATTTGGAGATTTTGAATTGCGACCCACGCAAAACGATTGGTTCGATTTCTTTCAAACTTAAGCAAAAGATGCATGACATCATAGCTAATTAATATTGCAATTATGACGAAAATTGAATGAAGGGGTTATGGTGAGACTACCACCTTAATTCTAGTCAATCACAAAATCGGAATCTAAGAATCCAAGGACGTTCTTCGGTCGATACGGGGATCCCGTCATACACTATGATGTCCAGAATGGTGGATGATATTCGGTCGTAGACCATTTGAACCATCCAACCTCTGAACGTACTTGAATCATCCTAAATGGAAGTAACCGAATGTGACAATTCAACCGAATTGAAGTGACGGATGTTGCATGCAAGCAGGAGATGCTGACTCTTTCTGGGCACCTAGTTTCACTCCCATATCGGGAGTTCGATTCTTTTTATTTAAAGGAGGATTTTGTTTGTTTGCTTTGTTTCCTGTTTTATCTTGATTTTGTATGCCTTCGATTTATGATTTTCAGATTATCGATTTTGTCATTGTATGGTCATTATCATATTTGTCATTTATCCTGTTGTTAAAAACACCCCCACCTCCTTAAAAGACGATTCATAAAAATTCCATTTATTAACAAAGGTTTCGATCTTCTAAACATTTCTAATATTTTTCGTGATCATCGCGTACAAAGTACTATACATAGCTTTTTTTTTCAAAATGACGTCATAAATGACGGACGCGACCATTGAAAGTCACGTGATCGCTCCGCCATTATGACAGTGAATAATTTCATGGTTGTTATTGAAGCGCATAGCAAATACGCGTGTAGAAAGGGCTGAAGGGAGGGAGAGGGGAGGGTGTGGACGAGTTTGAGGATATAGCAATGATAGAGAGAATATTTACATGTGTAAAATGTTTAATCTTAACATTTCCAAAATGACAAGAGAGAATGAAAAGGCCAGGGAAGGGGGGAGGTGGGTTGAGTCGACAAGACTCGACATAGTCAAAGAACTGATTAGATGGCTGCCGAGTGTTGAAGGTTACGGTTGCATGTTGGTTTTTTTTCAACATCATGTAAATAACATGTTTATAATATATATAAAACATTATCATTTATTTCATTTCAAATTCACTTAACCTCCAGTACAATAATATTTGTAATTTCGTGACTTCATAAAAAAGTCAAAAACCGATTTACATGTTTCGCTGAAAAATCAGGAAATTTTAATAAAAATTGTTCAATTTCGGTGAAATCTAGTGCTAGGTTGGCAGTTTATATCTTATGTAAATTCTTATCAACCATGCAAAAATAAAATAATTAATTCAAAAAAGAAGAAGAAGAAGAGGAATGGAAAGGGATCAGGAGCGCTAAGGGGAAATAGATATGGTGGATATGGTGTAACAAATATATGAAATCACCAATATATCTCTTTTTAAATCATAATTGAACTCCTAAAATAAATACATATAGACAAGATAATGTATTCCTAAAGTTTCATGAATTATCGGTTATACATGTATATGGCATACATAAAGTCTCGATCAATCTTGACATCGGTCCGCCGGTCCTGACAGACAAAATTAAGTACGGACCTATGTTTTCCTTTTGATTGCCGTACCGAAATGACAGGTGCTACCGAGTCTTTTACGAATTAAAGAACGGCAAATAAGTAAAAACAAATCGGCCCGGAGATGTCCATGCGTGTCAAACATGTCCTCGCTAAAACCAACTCAGTACTTACAAGGTTTGATTGTTATATCATTCATTATAGCTAACGACAATTACAGGTTTTTTTTATAAAATCAATACAATAAACAAATATTGTATGTATTTCCAATTTGTGCAATATGCGTATGGATCCATTATCATTTTAAGTTCCATATAAAAAGGCAGTGTAGCTATCATTCGCGACAACTTTCCCGACCGTGCGAGTTTTAGACGATAGTAATTTAATTCCCGAACAGAAAAATAACTCGCACCCATCTCACTGAGAAATCGCGACTCCGATGGGTCTTAATCGTCCTACTCTCGAGTAGGTCCTATCAAAGCTGCGATTTATAAATATTTGCGATTTATGAAAATGCTCGCACCGGGTGATGGGAAAGCATTCTAGAACACTAACTAGATTCGGGCTACAGTGAAATAGACCTGTAACTCAGTGTTAGCAAAACTGAAATAAGTGAAAGGGGTAATCATCGGGTAGCCCCTGAAGTGGAAATCATCTGCCGATAAAATTAAAGCAAAAAATAAAAGTAAATCAATATATAAAAAAAAACAAAAACAAAAACAAAACAAAAACGAAATATGTGGGGAAACATCGATCTTCTAGGATATAATTGTTATATGTAGGATTTTTCTGATTTTTTTTTTTCGGACCGATCTTATTATTTGTTTCGGACAGTGTTACTTTACAATATACTTGTAGGTCTCTGTTATATACTTAATTTCTTAAAATTTTCTAGGTCATCACTGCTTACCCTTTGAAAAAATCCTGGATCCGCCTTCGGCAACGGTTACTGCCAAATAGGCTATACATGTATACATACCTATCCATAGAGTCACGATGTTCATGGACGAGGAGGGGTACATTCTAATTACCAATACAAGTATCGAATAGAAATAATTACTGGGGAGGAGGGAGAAAAAGAGTGGGAAGGGAAGAAAGGGGTAGTCGGGTTGGATAAGAGCTTAGTGACTGGGTGAAAGGGTGAAAGGTGGCGGAAGTTTGAGAGGCTACCCCCTGTATCCCCCCCACCGTAGCCAAGAATGTAGTTGGTCTTCGTCACGAACTTAACGGGCTGAGCTTCGACGGTCGGGCATTGGATTTTGAACTCAGCATGCAGCAAAATGAAAATTGAGGATTAAAAGATACATTTATCTGTACAAGCATTCACTGTCGAAATAGGTAAAACAACCCAAGTCCTTGTAGTTTTTTATCCTTTCCTCCATCAAACCCCCGATTTGAACGATGCTTGTGTCGAGCCATTCGCGAATATCGTCTACTCACTCACTCCGTTTATGCCTTAGAGGTATGTATGAATGGATATGAACATTCTTTTGTATCATTCATGATCATTGCTATAATTCATATACTTCGATATCTCCATTAATACAGTTTATTTAGTTTATTTCGATTTTAAACTTCCCCGTTGCGTAAGCTTGAACCCTGTTATTGTTTACGCGTTGCGTCACGGTTGTGATGGCGCCGCGATGTAAGCGCCATCTGTCAACAGGAAGAAATAACAGGAACGATAACTAAAAATAGTTATGTATACCTCAATATATTGAGAGTTTAGAACCTCCTCTTATTTGTTACAAGTATAAGAAACCTATTAAAATTTTCGTATTTAACTATATACAATAAAATAACATCAGATCCTAAAATACTTTAATCAAGTCCTTCTTCTTGAGAATGTGCAATGTGCAACGTCTGAATACCTATATAAACCAGCTGGTCATATTGTTACAAGTGACTCAAGTATAGAATCCTATCCAAGTTAGATTTTATTAAATGACAAATATGGATAATGACCATATCCCTGTCTACAGTACAAAATCGATAATTCAGAAAATCAGAAACCGAAGGCATACAAAATCAGGATAAAACAGGAACCAAAGCAAACAAAAACAAAAACCTCCACCATATGAAAAGAAGCGAACTCCCGATATGAGAGTGAGACCAGGTCACGGGCAGGAACACGTTACGTCGCCTTACAGTACCGTTGTCATAAGTATTTAAAGTTCTGCACTTAAAACCGTCCGTTGACATTATGCCACAGGTAAGGATATGAAGGAAACCATCCGTTGTCGTGACAATGAGCATGTGTGGAAAGTATGATTTTCTAATAAACGTTGAAATCATAGAAGTAATACACTCGAAAATTCAATGGGGGGTTGTCATAACACTAAGCTATTGGTTTATATGCTTTTCTGGTACTGATATACAGTTTGAAAAGAGGAGATCGAGTTGGCGTCCTTTGATCACCACGTCATGCACATATGTTATTCTTCCTTTTTCTTGAAATCTTTGAATATTCACGTTATCTTATTCCAGAAATATACTAATAATAAATATCAAGTCTATATAATGCTCCTCTGGTAGTGTCATGATGACGAATTCAATTTTGGACCACTTTTTGGGACTTTTCTTAAATCAGTCCGTTGTCAATCCATGTTGCGAAAGTTCTGTCCGTTGTCAGGTGTCCGTTGTCTGCTTTTATATTTTAATGGATGGAATGATACTATGATACCTGTACTAATCATTAAAATTCATAAATCAATACGCACAATTTAATTTTCAACCAATTTAGAATGGAGACTGATTTGCCCAGAATTGAATTCGCCGAATCATCCGTTTTGTTAAGATATCCTTAACATTAAATCTTATTCGTCCCGTCTTAAATTCATCTTCTGGGCTATGGGTGAAAAGGGTAAAATATAAATGGAGGCGAAAATTTGAATGTATACAGTTTCTTACTTTATATGTGTATTATAAACCGGTGTAATGCAGTAGTTTTCTCATAGGAAAATTTGCTATATAAGAGGTTTCTTCCCCTTGGAGATATTCCGCTATATATTAGACTTTCCTCATATTAGCATGGATTTTCCCCATAGAGAAGAAGAAAGGAGGGGATCTCCAACAACTCTAGGTTGCAGCACCCACAGCAACATCCCAAAACACCCATGCAAAAACACAGAACAGACACCCACAGAAAGAGACGCAAAAGGGACATGGAACACCAACTTACACCATAGAAACATGAAACATAAAAGACTACACATATCCTGGATAACGTGCGCACAACCCTCCCACTATTCCGATTTCCCAGAGGTCTCGAAGAACGCTATGGTGTAAAACACCCTCCTCACTGTTAGATGACCATTAGCAAACAAGACCGTAAAATACAGGGGTCCACGCAACACAGATGAAATATGTAAATGGATATAAAAAGAGGACGTGCGTAATACAGCCCGTGCTCTGCCGGCTGTAGCGAGCTCATACATGTTATCACCCTAGGAGTCCGACTGACATTCAGAGAGGACAGGTGGTCGGGGCCCTGTCTTCTCTAAGGAGGTTTGGACAAGGCCCGTCATGGAGTCCCGTCGTCACAGTCAGTCAGAGTGCAAGTCTTAAGAATGCGCTCGTACAAGACTGTAGATTGGTCAAGTACCAAGCTTAGTATCCGTCTGGTGACATGTTATATAACCATTTTCCCCCTGTTAAGTCCGTATTTTGTTTACCTGTAACGTAGGCCACTGCGGTCACTCAGTTTTATTTGTGTAATAGATGTAATGAAATCTTTTTGGTAGCGTACACGGTAAAAATGTATGTACAATGTATATAAATCCAGATATTGTAGTGTAAATCCTCGGTGTGATGATAATCCTTGGTAGCGTAAAATCCTCTGTGAAAAGATAATATCCAAATCCGAATAAAGTTTCTTAGTTTATTTACAAGTTTACGATACGATCAAAGTATTAATAAAACTATTACAATCTTAAGACAAAACGATGCGTACTCTCCAGACACTGTCTAGACACTGAGATGCTGGGCCACCTGCGCGTCGCTATTTATAGCTACGCTGGGGCAACCCGGCGTGAGCTGCCGTTTTCCAGGGCCAGGTGACGTGAGCTGCCAATATATTGGCAACTCAGCGTAAGTTGCCGATTACGCTGGTCAGATGGGCGTTGTATTTTACGTATATAGAGTACGTTTAAATCAATTATATAATAAAGATAGATAATATACAGACATATAAGCATATTTAAACTTATTTACATTACAACATTACAACTCCCCCCACCTAAGATTTTGACTCCGTTCAAAATAAAATCAATCATAATAAAGCAACATGATAATGTAAAGAATAGTTTCAAAGATAAAAAGTCATATCAAAATGTCAATGATATTCACAAGAGTGTCTATGCACATAGATCGTTCTTCACAAAAGTTCATCAATTATTGAGGGGCGTCCACGTAGTTTAAGAAATGTCACTTCTGAAGTTCAGTTCACTTCTATGGTAACGTCTGAAACATCTGAGTTCATCTGATCCTGTTAAAACTACGGGGATTCCAGGCTACGTCCGTAGTTCATCCGTTCATCTGATACTACAGGGAATCCAGGATGCGACTGTAGCAACTCCAATCATCCAATCATCTTTCCATATACTGCGGGGATCCAAGGTTACGTCCGCAGTACGTCCAATCAACAATTTAAGACACCATCAGCTCACAATAGATAGTTATACTACGAAGTCACAAGATTACATTTGTAGAATGGTACACTAATATCACATTAACATCATAATACAGGGATTCCAGGCAACGTCCGTAGTAATTCCGTCCAACGTTGAAAGAATCATTGAATTATTATTACACACACATTTATGATAATCCATATACCGGTATACTACGGGGACTCCGGGCAACGTCCGTAGTATGTCCATCCAACGTTGATTATAAAACACAGAAAACACGAATACAAATAAATCCAAATATACCACGGGGACTCCGGGCAACGTCCGTAGTATGTCAATCCAACGTTGATAATATAACAAATACATATAACACGAACTAAACTACTGGTGAGCTCACTGCTATCTAGTATTTACAGAAAACTAAAACGTGTTTTCTTATTCTCTAAAACGAACAGGGCGTTTGATCACACGGCCACGCCTTGTTTTCACAGGATCACTTTCTAATTTTTCACTTTCACTTTAAGATTCACTTCGTCTAATCGATCGAACACTTTTTCCAAATTTTCCATATGTTCGTCAAAATTTCTGCCAAAAACTACGATGTCATCTAAGTACAAAACGGCTATTTTCCACTGAAGTCCTATCAATGCTCGCTCTATGATGAGTTGAAAAGTTGCAGGAGCGTTGCACAATCCGAAAGGCATCACTGTATATTCGTATAATCCTCCCCGAGGAGTTGCGAATGCAGTCTTCTGTTTGTCGTTTTCTGACATAGGAACCTGGTGATACGCCATATTTAAATCTAGTGAGGAAAACCATGTTGATCCACTCAGGGCATCCAGGTCAACTCGGTATGGGGTACGCATCCTTCACTGTTAAAGCGTTCAAACGGCGGTAATCTACACATACACGCCAACTTCCGTCCTTTTTCTTCACTAAAACCAACTGTGAAGACCACGGACTATTCGATTTCTCGATGAGACCCTGCTTCTCTAACTTCTCTATCTCCGCGTCTAAAACGTCCCTCTTGAATATAATTACTCTACGCGGTGCTTCTTTAAATGGTCTCTCATCACTCCATTTTATGTCGTGTTCTCCGAATTTTACTCGTTCCAACTTCCCATTCGGATTCGCGAACACATTACATCTTCTAATTAGGAATTCCTTAAAACTTCATACACTGCTCCTCGTTGAGGTTTTCACATCCTTCCTCATAAGCAGCTTTTAAATGCACCGGCAAATCACTACATGTAGTTTCACATTCTTCACGTACTACGTTCACATCACTCGTAGCACTAATCGGTTCACTAACACACTGAACCGGAATAAATAACGCAATAACTGTACCCCTCCTCACTTCTACTGGTTTCACTCCTGGATTGTACACACGGATACACACATCACGATCACGCGCACTAAGTAAAGATCTCGCTAAAACTAACTCATGAGCTTGAGCAAATTTCTGTAAACACATAGGTAATCCCTCTTCCTCTGTTACATACGAAAGATATGACGGAATAATAGCCTCCTGTCCCGCATTGATTTCCATAGTTTCGGCGCAAAATATTTTATTTGTTCGTTCTCCTTCACTAGGATCAAACTTCACAACAAATTCTGAGTTGTCATGGTCCCAATTACACTTGTATTTCACATAAAAATCTTCACCTGAAAGATTTTGGGTAACTCCTCCCACAAATATCCGAAATTCAAAGTTCATTCCTCCGAAAGTTAGAATCATAATCGCTGTCCCTAGTACGTCTATAAATTGTCCGTCCGCCGCTATAAATTTACTCCGTACTCGTTCTAGTACTGGCCTACTATCGGGTAACATGTTATAGTAGGTATCCTCAGTAATAAATGATCTACGGGCACCAGTATCCACTTTCCATGTCACATTAGCACCCTGGATCAGTCCATCCACAAAGAACCCTTTTCTTCCGGGAATCCTGAGTTCGCTCCTGCTCTCGAACACTGACTGATCACCGTGGCTAACCTTATTTGCACAGAAACGAACCAATGCGTTTGACGACGACTTTAAACACCAGTCAGGTTCGTTGGTACACACCTCTCCAGTAATCTCAGACTGAATAACACTTCCGTGCTTTCCGCGTGTCCTTTCATTAACTACTTCTGCTTCGTTGAAAATCGGATCACAATATATCGTTGTACTAGGCCTTTCTGGTTTCTCGACCGGTGCATGGCCTACTGCCTCGGTCTCGAGTCGTTTAACGACTTCGAATGGTTGTCGGTGCGGTTTTGACGGTAATTCCCTCTATGATTATCTCTTTTCGGACAAATGGATAAATGGTCTGCAGAATTACAAATAAAACATCTCTTTTGCGAAAAGGTTCGGAGTTCACCAGCTTTCGACTGAACATCGTGTTTATTGCGCACTTTTTGCATCGCCTCGTTTCCAGTATACAGAACACGTTTGTTTGGTCTCACAATATCATCCCGTCGATTTTCGCCTAACCTAATGCATTCCTCTTGCATTGCGGCAGTTACAGTATCCTGTAGATTCCTTGGTCTTGTTCGTTTTACTGCGAAGCGAAATTCGTGATCTTCGCTGCAATTATCGAGAAAAGTTTTCATGCTACTTTCCTGTACGTAATCTCTGTTGTCGGGGTATGCCTTGCGATATAGATCCTCTATGGCCTGTCCAAAATCTCTAAAAGTCTCACTTTGCTTCTTTTTCCGCATCTTAGCCTCAGCAACATAGCTCTCTTTCATCGCACGGTGACCAAATCTATCGTCCATAGCCCGTTTTAATTCAGTCCAGTTATTTCTTATTTCCACAGGAAGTCCGTAAGCATAAGTTTCTGCCTGACCACGTAACACAGTAAAGAAAATAATGCGAATTCTCTCCTCATTCCAGCCATTTATTGTCGCAATGTTTTCAAAATATCGAATAAATTCGGATCATATATCCTCACCATCTCCTTTGAATATCCGTTTCACAGGGACTTGTTGCGAGAAACTAGTGCGTTGCACAGGGTTACCAATGGCACCCATATTTTCGTCTAAGTATGATGAATCGTATCTAGGGAAATTCACATTACTCCCGAGGGGAGAATCAAATCTTACGTTCCTTGGATTACGTATATTTTGTCGTTTTCGGAAACAGTACTTCCACAGAAGTCCTATGAATAATCCTATTAAGAAAACACAGGCACTCGTCACAAGCACTTCCCAGATAGCATGACGACGTTGGGCCAATGTTGGTAATATGTTGTATGGTTGGCCGGTGGTTGGCGTTGACATGTCAACGTTGGACCAACATTGGCCCAACATTGTATATGTCGGACATACCAATGAATTATCGCTGTTGTTGGACTGGGGTTGGGCCAATGTTGGTCCAACATCGTATGTACAAGATAAAAGCACCGATCGAATTATATAATTTTACAAATGAAATTTAAAATACACACCATCATTGAAAAGGATCAAAATTTTGTTTCAAAATAATAAAACGAAGCCATAAGAGTCAAAAGAATAATAATCTAATTTACGACATTGGTTCAATGTTGGGCCTACGTTGGTCCAAAATAAAGAAAAAATGTAAAGATTCAAATGAAATCTAATTTAATAAAAAGTCAATCTGACTTTTGTAACTGGACAATATTAACTGAATTTATTCCTCTTTAACATATTTACATTATTTGCGATAATGGTATGAATGGGTTGACGTTGGGCCTACGTTGGACCTACGTATGTTATACCAATGTTAATTTTCAAAATATCGTTTATTTTTCATTTCCGAGAAGTCTTGAACTATGAAGTTTTCAAAAATTTTTAAATACTTAACAAGTCTTTAGATAAGAAATTTGTGTCCGTCAAAAGAGGACATACTTTTTGCGGTACTGTAAGACGTTGGGTCAACGTTGGACCAACGTAAACTTTGGGTAAAGAAAACATTAAAAAAAATTCATAAAAAATATTAGATCATGTCTATAATGTGCATAGTTATTTCACAATGATACATACATGTATATAATATGTCAGTAATTCGAGGTTCCTGTATTACTTTATAAAATTCAATTTATCATAAAATCAACTACCGAAGTAACTGCAGAGATAAGATCTAGGTCAGTGCTTGGCCGGTCAAGTCATAATTAACACCAGATGTCTGACCAGTTTCTAAGGCAACGGAGCTAGATTGCAGAATCTGATACCGGACGTTTCTTATCTGGGACGCACACTACAAGAAAGATAAATTTGAAATAGAGCGAGAGCGGTCAGTGGACGCTAAAGTTTTGTAAAGTGTAGGCAGTAAAAGTAAGTACATTATGATATTTATTATTATTCATGATTGTTGGCAATTCGTATGTATTATTTTATTTATTTTTGTTCATATTGCATTTGTAGAAATCAAATTAACTAGTATCATTAATCATGTTAGTTTATTTAAATATCTGATATTTTCGTATTTTTTCTCTTTTGCAGTAATATACCACGTTGAAATGGAGATCGGGTAATCGAATGATTTAGAGATAGTATTCGACTTGATGAGAAAGAAAGGAAAAGTGGAGATACCAAAGGACCAGAGTTGTGTTTGAAGTCGGATAGTTTACATTGAGTGATTTATGTTCAGACTTGTGGATAAATAAATATGAGGATATTTATTTTCTACTTTCAGATCACCAAAGGAGCTACGGCCAACGTTACCAACAAAAAGCCAACGTTCAGCCAACATATCATTACAATGTTGGATTGACGTTGGACCAACATAAATCCGATATATATATTAAACTGGGCCAACGTTGGGCCAACGTGTAAACATCCGAGGTCTGACATCGGCCCAACAGCGACCCAACTTGTGGGGCCAACGTTGGGCCGATGAGCAACATTGCATTGGCCCAACATTCACTGCCGATATTGGCCCAACGTAAATGTCACCGATGGACTTGCGTTGGGCCAACATCAGCATGCTATCTGGGTTCCTTCGTCATCACCAGCAACAAATATCCAGGAAAGTATTTATAGCACACGGCACACAGTGTTCCAATCAGAACTGAAATGATCGTCCATAGTTTGAAAATCCAAGTCCATCCATCCTCAGAATTATCGAATCGCGTATTATTTGCATCACACGGCACATTTTGTCGGTCTGAAAGCACAGGTGTGCTTGAAGCTACCGGTGTACATGTATTTGCAGCTTCATTAAATGAATCTAATAAGTTTCTCCTGACCGAAACCGGTGATTTTCGTCTTTGTCCGGACACACGAGGGGTTATCTCCCCTGGTTCATTTTGTAACTCACCTGTAAGTTCCATTTCACGAGGTGAATATGTCGTTTGATCGTGTTGCATCATCACATTTATTATAATCACGATATGCACAAATATTCCACACAACGCAAAGAAATCCAGTTTGAATCGCTGAATAAAAATTCACACGAGGCACATAACACACGTGAATAAAATCTTTTTCGTCACAGATTTTAAGAATCACACACATGCACACGAATATTGCACACAACACGGCACTATTCACTTATTGAATGCACAAAACACAGTCATTTGTCGGACATGCACTAATCGACAGAGTTACGGACAAAATAATGTTTTACACGATATACGCGCACAGATTTCACACAATGTCACATCACATATATCGGTCACAGATTCATAAAATACACATCTATAAGGCGAGCGCACACCTTTTCTTCTTACGACTCATTGTGCACAAATTAATTTATCAACGCACTACCGAGCAAAACATTTCACTCGCGATCACGCACAGTTACAAAATAAAGATAGCACATAAAAGAAAAATAATCGCGCACAAATAAATCGTCACAGTAATATGCACACTTCGCACAAAATTATTTCACACACGAACAGTCACAAAATGAACGCGCACAAATAAATCACAAAACACTGCTCACTCTGCACAAAATGATTTCACACGCGAGCAGTCACAAATCATACACATTAAAATAAATAGCGCACTAACAAATTGTCAATAAATTACAAACACTATCGCGCATGAAATTCTCACATATGAATATATCACACGCAAACAAAATCACTGAAATATGCACTTGCACAAATCAATATAAAACGGTCGCGCACTCGATTAAAACACAAGACATATACTTAGTATATATGTATCACACGCGATCGCGCACTATCACTTCACTTCCACAGAATTTGTACGGTATCAAATACACATATCAATATACTTACCGTACACTAAATAAAAACGAATCGATAATTTCACTTATATATAATAACGATATAATATACACACGTAGGTCACGGGGAATTATATACACTAAGTCACTGAATCCACACGCAAAACACTTTAATCTTTTCACTGATCACACCAATACTTACTTTTCATCACAAAATTTAAGAAAATTGTTTCACTTTTCCTCCACACACTTCACATCGTTTTCCAGAATCCATGTACAAGCACTTTGGAAATACTGCGAAGCATTCTTCGCATTCCACTCGCGATTTCACTTGCACTTTTCGCACGAAATGAACATATCCAAATTCTGTGTAATCGTACACGCGTACGAATTTTGTCGGTTCCTGTACATCCATAATGAAGAATTACACACACGAGAAAAAAATGCACTAAAATGATTAAAATATACACAAATCACGTAGGTTATATCGCACGAGCTGCCACCAGTTGTAACGTAGGCCACTGCGGTCACTCAGTTTTATTTGTGTAATAGATGTAATGAAATCTTTTTGGTAGCGTACACGGTAAAAATGTATGTACAATGTATATAAATCCAGATATTGTAGTGTAAATCCTCGGTGTGATGATAATCCTTGGTAGCGTAAAATCCTCTGTGAAAAGATAATATCCAAATCCGAATAAAGTTTCTTAGTTTATTTACAAGTTTACGATACGATCAAAGTATTAATAAAACTATTACAATCTTAAGACAAAACGATGCGTACTCTCCAGACACTGTCTAGACACTGAGATGCTGGGCCACCTGCGCGTCGCTATTTATAGCTACGCTGGGGCAACCCGGCGTGAGCTGCCGTTTTCCAGGGCCAGGTGACGTGAGCTGCCAATATATTGGCAACTCAGCGTAAGTTGCCGATTACGCTGGTCAGATGGGCGTTGTATTTTACGTATATAGAGTACGTTTAAATCAATTATATAATAAAGATAGATAATATACAGACATATAAGCATATTTAAACTTATTTACATTACAACATTACATACCTTCCATTGGCTTCCAATATTGCAATACATGAAAAATGCTCCAATGGTCGTACATATATATATTACACACATGTCTCCTCTTTACCCACCAATAGTCTCTATCACTCTTGAAAAGTTGACTTTATAGTTTGATTTTCATCATCGGTTCTACAGAACGAACGCGACATTTTGAAAAGTTTACAGACTGGCGGAAGACAGATGGTGTGCTGTAATAAAAAAATCACAAAACTTCAACAGAGCAGGATATAATTACTCTTCCCGGACACTTGACCCTTTTCCTATTTTTTCTTTTGTAGAATATGTAAGAGGATTCTGGGAGGGGGTGGGGTTAGACACTCACACATATACGGGGTTTTAGACAAATTCATATATATTCAGACAAATACATATATACAGACAAACACATTCATCAACAGTCACACTCATACAGAAGGATATACATAGGCAGACGGACAGACAGGTAGACAGACATACACAGATGTACTCACACACACAAACAAAAACATGTATTGACTTTGATTTCAGTAAATCAACAGTTTATCACAGCAAGCAAGACAGACGAAAATCAGACTAGGCCAATATCTTTTTCTTGACAAAAACCTCTCATCAAGTCAAGCAGATAGACACACATAGTCAAGCACTCACAGAAAAACAGACACAGGGAGAGACAAAAAGAGATTCACACAGACAGACTCAAAGACAGACACTGATCAAAACACAGACATGAACATCCTGAAAGACATACACAGACATGCGCAAAACGACAGACTGACAGACACAGGGTATACACAGACATACGCAAAAACAAACGGACAGACAGGCATGTATATAGACAGACACACACACACAAAAGACACAGACAGATGCACTCACTCACATACAGACACACATGCTAACAAACACAGACAAAAGAATTCACTCGCAGGCAGACGGAGACACCGATATCGACGCTGACATAAAAAAACACACGAACTTACATACAGACACACACAAATGTAAATAACATATCAACTACAATTTTCATCATCACCTGAGATATACATGTAAGGTCTATATCATACCCCCATCGAAGATCTCTATTGAATGCAAAATTATAAATTTAACGTTTCAAAGAGAAATTCCAACCCATTAATGGTAGGCGAGGGAAATCTGCTTTAGGGGACTTCAAAGACTACAATAAAGTTGGGGTTTTTTTTCGCCTGGGGGCGGGGGGGGTCTCCAGTAAGTGCATAACAGTTATAGGGAGCTACTATGGGCAAATTTATAATGGCCATTTATTACAAGTATTTTATTACTTTGTACCTTTAAATTCATTTTTGTGCATTTGATATCATTTTGTCCATTCGATAAAACGGTGCCTAAGAACCTATCTGTAGGTAAGAATCTTATTGTTTCTGGAAAAAAAAGCATGCGGAAATTCTAGATCAAAGAGCGATTTCATGTTAAGAACGTTCGGAACAGTTACGTGATAAAGGCTGAGGCTATCAAAATGTCTTCAATGACCGATATTTGATGTCTTTGTTTTTAACGCTATATATGACTTCATAATCTCTTTAACAATTGTTGTTAAATTGATTAATGTATAAATTCATGAAGTCATCCTACACCTCTTCAAATTCATGAATCATATTTTCAATTTTAAATTTAAATCTATTCTAATTTAATTTAATTTTAAATCTATTTTAATTCTATTTTAATTTTAAATATATTCTATACGATCTATGTTCTAGTAACCTGAAAATTATATGATATCCTCCTTTACAGCTTTACAAAAAGAGAGAGAGAGAGAGAGAGAGAGAGAGAGAGAGAGAGAGAGAGAGAGAGAGAGAGCTGAATTTTTAAAGAATTAACTAAGCTAATTTAATTGCTCAGTCTTAGATTCGAAATAAAGATTCAATTCCCCATTCATGCCCAAATACCGTTAAGAGTCATGACAACGGACCATATCTTCTTGTCTTGTCATAACAACGGACATTCTTTATCAAATAATCAAAGTATACAATAAATATACAATGTAAAAGGCGGTCATTCACATATATTGTTTGTATAATGTTGTCGATAATTTTCTACATAAAATTGGTATATAAAATCAAATAATTAAGAGACAGGATAGTTTTCCTGATCAAATTTCCGTTTCCGTTGCTGACAGTAGGTCATCGCCAATTAGATCTCCTCATAATAGAAAAGGAGTTTTATTCATTTTATGGTAATAATGTATTACTGAAGTGTATGGCTACCCCCCGTTGGCTTTTCAAAAGAAATCACCGGTTACCTAATTATTTATTTGTGATTTTACTGAAATTTTGTCGATAATTTTCATGACAACGGATGGTTTCCAACATATCCTCACCTGTTGCATAATGTCAACGGACGGTTTTAAGTGCAGAACTTTAAATACTTCTGACAACGGTACTGTAAGGCGACGTAACGTGTTCCTGCCCGTGCAGGTGCCCAGGAAGAGTAAGCATCTCCTGCTTGCATGCAACACCCGTCGCTTCAATTCGGTAGAACTTTCACATCCGGTTACTTCCATTTTGGAAGATATAGAGTACAATCTTTGGTTGGATGGTTCAAATGGTCTATGACAGAATATCATCCACCATTCTGGATAGTGGGACATCATAGTGTATGACGAGTTCCCCATATCGACCGTAGAACTTCCTCAGTGACGATGTTAGTCGGTCACAAACATATCCTTGACTGAGAAGCTTATCTGAAAGACACCTAGCTCTCAGAACAAAATCCGTATATTTGGCACTTGCTCTGGCATAGCGTATCAACTGAGCGTAACAAATGTCGCGAATTGCTAAAGGAAGCCTTAGATAACTATACCAAAACGATGGTGTAATTCGGAAGGAGTCGAATTGCATTCTCTGAATGACTGGGAAAACCCCATTCAGGATATTACTGACATTCGAATAAATAACTATGCTGTTTATGAGGATATGGTCATTACCCGTATTTGTCATGTAAATTAGCTTAAAAATTGTAATATTCTGAATCATCTCGACTTCATGCCATTATTCTACTTACGTAATTCAAGCATAATTGATAGCAAGTTTGTATACTAATGACTTACCTAGCATGTATTTTGAATAATTAATGAACGTCTTTTCTTCAGATATGCTCGGAAGACTGTCATGAAGTTGTCAGATATCAACTTAACAAGTTTCATTATATTCTAGCAATAGATGAATACCTAGTTTTGCTTTCTGATTTCAATGTTTCAAGAGATTGAAATACTCCCTATAATTTCAAATAAACAATCAAGAAGTACCTATCAGTTATTCAGTCTCAAAGTCGAGAAGGCAAGGCAAAATCATTATAATTTCCATAGGAAAAGTTGCGAATCTCAGACTGAATAACATTCCGAAGTGAGACCAGGTTTTAATGCACCATACACGCGGTTCGAACAGAAAATCTTCATCAGTGGTACTTCAATCAAGCCAGAGTAATTTTCAGTAGCGTCCTCTTGTCACAGTTTGATTTCTGAATTTTGTCTATCTGTTTTATCTGTCATCAGCAAACATGAGATTACTAGGTACATCAAGACAATCATCGAATTTGACATGTTTTCATGGAGCTGTTGCGAAGAGTATTGCATGCAATCAGGAGACGCTGACTCTCCCCGGGCAACTGGTCTCATTTCGGATTGTTGTTCATTCCGAGGTTCCGATGGAAATTCTCACGATTTGGTCTTGCCTTCTCGACTTTGAGACTAAATAACTGTTAGGTACTTCTTTGATATCTATCATTATAATTATGCAATCAGGAGACGCTGACTCTCCCCGGGCACCTGTTCTCACTTAGGATTGTTGTTCATTCCGAAGTTCGCAGTTGAAATTCTAATGATTTTGCAATACTGGTAGCTACCTCGTTGATGTTTATTATAAAGCCATGATTGTGCACGTGCATTCTTTTAGGATCGATCTATTGGCGTTAACCCTTTCGCTGTCGAAATTTGTAGGCTGAAACTCTATACTCAAATCAACGTTGTTGACTTGTCGTAACAATGGAAGTGACGTCATAATCACGGCAGTACCTGCATAGCGTCCACATACTCCACACAAACTCCACATAGTGCGTACCGACTACCTCAGCCTGAGTGGGCTACTAAAAGAAAAAGTACAGTTTTTACAAGTTGAAATGCTCAGCAAGATAGAATTTGACTTGAAATTCATAGAAATACATGCACCAGTTTTTTTTTAAATGGACAGATATTCACTTTAATCTCTACAAAACATGAATACTCCTCACAATGGACGAACGATATGATTTTGTAACATAGTAAATTTTCCCTGGCTTGACGGTGATGTTCCGAGATTACCGTCACATGGTATTAACATTTCACAGCTCATCCGGTATGCTAGAGCATTTACTGATGCTTTGGATTTTCAAAGAGTTGTAAAACTTTCTGGAAATTTTACAAATATTATGGTCAATTTCTTTTGAAATTCGGATCCATAAAAGCAACAGAGCATATTACATTGGGTATATCACAACCTGCATTTTATGGTGATATAATTCATAAATTAAGAAGGATCAAAGATAGACAGAATTACCATCGATCGAAATTGTATTAGAATCATCAAACGTCTTTTTTTACCGTGGATATGATCCTTCTGTCCCCAGACGGGCACTTGGCTTAGTACCGGACCAATCTTCAGTCTTGTACCAGCGCATTCTTAAGAATTGCACTCTGACTGACTGTGACGACAGGACTCCATGACGCACCCTGTCCAAACCAATTCAGAGAAGACAGGGCCCCAACCACCTGTCCTCTCTGAATTTCAGTCGGATTCCTCGGGTGATCACATGCATGAACTCACTACAGCCGGCAGAGTACTGGCTGCATTTCGCATGCCTCCTGTTTTTTTATATCCATTTACAAATCCATCTATGTGTTTCTTGGGTCAACCTCATGCTGTCTCTATATATGCTCATCTGACAGTGAGGATACCACTATTATGCGTTCTTCGAAACCTCTGGGCAATCCTTGTCTTATTCCTCTTGAGATATTTATTGTTTAGGATATCCATCCGTTATTAGCTATTTTACAGAAGATGTATCCATTGCATGAACGAGTTTTTGAAAACAAAATTTTCAAGGTTGTAAACATTAAATCCCACTTTGCTGATTTAATTCTTTTTGCATAAGGAGGAAATCAATTATATTAGCTTCACTATCTTTGTTCTTATGTTTCCTAGTGAATTGTTGTTTGTATGGGTTCTTTATTTTCCATTAATCAATTAGTTCTAAATCTTTCTTAAGATTTTTGATGGCTTTACATGTTTTTTACTCTTTTGTTACACGTTTTCCTATCCCCTTGCCATTCTACATCACTCCAGTCCCCATCTTTGTTTATAAAGCCTTTTTGCTTCATTGATACCTTTGACAAAGGAATTTCTTGTTTGTTTGTCATTTGGTGCATAAATATTAACAATGCAATATACTATAACATTTATCTTTACATTGATAAGAATATATCGTCCTTCTTTATCTATTGTGTTATCAAGTAATTCTGTCTTTAGATTTTTATGAAATAATATTGAAACACCTTTGCTTTGTGATGAACCAATACTGTGTAAAGTTTCACCATGCCATTCTGAATAAATATAAGGAAGTAATTCTGGAGTGAAATGTCTTTCTTGCATTAAAATTATATCCGCTTTTTGATTTTTTTATCCATTCATTTACTCTATTTCTTTTCTGTTTATCCCTCAAACCTTGTGAGTTGATAGATAGACAATGTGAATTTGTATTCAGTGTGTGTATAATGTTTAATTGTAAATTGGATTTGTTTGATATTATTTATGTATAAGTTATCATATTTTTCCGATATTTTAAACTTATTAATTTTTCTCAAGTACCAGTATTTTTTATGTATTGCATGAAATATTTCTTCAATATATACATAATTATATTACTATACATATTGATAATGAAATGTATGTTTTCAATAATACATGATTGAAATATATTCTCTGTTTTATTGTCATATTTAAAACACACACATGCCAGAAATATCAAACAAGTGCAGGGTCCGTGTCTGACATATGGCCTTCTGGCTAGGTCATATCCATATTATGTTTCTCCGTTGGATTTTTGCAGGCACGCTCCCTGGCAGCAAGAGTCTCTACCGGGGGTTGGCGGAGATCGGATGGTATCTACCTTTCCTTGTTTATCTGGATTATTCACGCGCACATTGAGGAACTTGTCTAGAGTTCCACTGGATAGTTCAATATGAACTGTTAATGTGCTTTTAGAGGTGTAAGATTTTGGTTTCTTCTTCTCAGAATTGTTTGATTGGCTCTGGAGATTTGTAGTCTTGGTTTGTTCAGAGGCATCCTTAGGAGCTTTCTTTGGAGCATCATTAGTTTTTGAAGCCTGAACTTCATGAGGCTGTGTTGTTGATACTTCAGGTTCCTCCTCTTCTGTAGAGGCATCTTCATCACCTGTACATGTTTGACTGTCGTCTGAGTCAATGTCGGATTCTTCAAGAAGTTTGGAACAATCTTCCAGCACTCACAATAGAGCACCAAATTGAGCATCGATGGACCCCTAGCAAGCTAGAGGTGGGGCCAGGTGCCCGGGAGGAGTAAGCATCCCCTGTTGGCCAGCCGCACCCGCCGCCGATGCCCACGCACGAAAATGAAAACAATATATAATACCCTCCAATTTGTCCACTTAGGTCTCAATGTACCAACAAATAGATGTAGATGAAAACTCATTTGTGAGAGACAGATTTTGAATTTTTAAACTCTGTTGCTATGGCAACCAATGGCCACAAATAATTGTTTTATCTAATTGAAATTTAGTATGTAACACTATTTAAATATACATTAACATATCGGCTACATGATTCCTGTAGTGTTGGGATTGTACATGATAAGTGAAAATCTAACAATGAAAAATCACCAAAAATTATGAAAACCTACCCATTTTCAGCTACATCAGATTTCATTATATGAATTCTTACAGCAGAAGGATAAGTTTCATCTTTTAGACAAAATCTTAAAGTTTTCAAAAAGGTCTGTTTTGCAATAGGTCCCTAGATTCATTTTCTAAAAAATCACAAGACAATGACAGCATGCTACTTTCAACTCATCATTACAGGCTTATAAGGGGATTACCCATTTGACATAGAGCTAAACCTGATTTTAAAGCGTGCAGTTTCGAATCCAACCGATTGAACTTTTTCACTGCAGAATGGCCTCCTCTATACATTGAAATAGAAATAAACAACATTATTAACACTGTTCAAATTAAGAAACACACAATTTAATGTAACCCCTATTTTAACCCTGGTAACATTAGTGACGTATTTTCAGAGCGCACGGTATCCCTGGTAACATTAGTGAGGTATTTTCAGAGCGCACGGTATATTGAAACTTAATGCAGCGCGTGGTGTGTAATAGCTTGCTCAATGTAAGATGAAGATACGCTCAAATTGATTTATAGATACGTCATTATCGGTATGTTAAAGACAGAAGAAAAAAACTTGCTAAACATGAATCCACATGATCCAAGGTCTTAAAAATTCAAATAAAAAACAAGAGAACAGGTTAAAAATGTCGACATGCTCCAACTCTCTAACCTCTTGAAGAAAATTCCAAACCAATTTACATGCACCAGACACGTGTTTCGAATATTAAATTCTCATCAGTGATGCTTTCAGTGGCGCTACCATTCATAGTTTCAGTAGCGCCCTCTTTAATTTTTTGAAGTTACATTCTTACATTTACATTACAGAGAGCGCGCGGCTCCAAATTTCCTGTAGGGTCGATTCAGTAGCATATCCAAATAAAATCCATGTTCAAAATAGCATTGGAGGGATGGTGCCAAGATGTTAAACTCCTTCAATTTCAATAATATCCATCGGCGAAATGGCCAGCATCCGAAATAGCAAAAATATATGTTATGTCTCATTGATAAAAGGCCAAAACAAAGCTTCGTTCAGGTGACAGAGCTGGAAAGAAGTAATTAATACACTTGAAAAACATCAGGCCACGGGGAACGATTTTAACTGCTCCACACTGCAACGTGAAATAAGTGTTTATATTAATAATGTCGAAAGTTCATAGATCAACTGAATTGCAAGTGTAAGAATTTCCTGATTACAAGAAATGTGGATAAATCACTTGATTACAAGAAATGTTGATAAATCACTTGATTACAAGAAATGTGGATAAATCACTTGATTACAAGAAATGTGGATAAATCACTTGATTACAAGAATTGTCAATCAATCATTTTAAATGGTTAAAATTTGGTTATGAAACGCATGATCTTTAAGTATCTTGAATTTCATGCACTTTGAAAAGGTTATTAGTGCCTCCATTTCTATTCAATGTACACTTCTAAGAGCGCTGATTGTGGTTATAAGAACATCGTCAGCGTACCGTCTTAATTTTTCCTTTAAGCAATACTCAATCCCGGATAGATCATCCGAAGGATTAATGCTCAGTCAATATGACGAAAACATCGATAAGCCATGTAGAATATGAAATTTAAATATTTGCGATTATAAAGACGCTTTTAGTGGAAGTTGACAATAATACTAGTATTACCTAAAACTTTTATTTGAGAGGAAGAGTAATTGAAAATGATATGTATTCTTATTGCTGCTTTCTTTTTTGGATTAGGTCAGTCATTCGAATTTTTGCGTTCTGAAATCGCCATAAAATATCAGGAAGACACGATGAATGGGACAGTCCTTGATTTCTGCATTGTGAAGGAAATTCAAGTTGAATCCATCATTGAATGCATGGCAGTGTCGATGCAAGTGTCGAACATATATTCATTCGGATATAATGAATTTACGCGAGTTTGTCGTACTTATTCTGTTCCGTTTCAACCAGCTAGATATGGATCCAAACCACAAGAGGATGGGTGGATGTATTTCAAGAGAAATGGTAAGTTTCATTTGTCACTGAAACAACGAATCGGATTGGTTTAAAACATCCTGAAATGATGTAAAAAAAAATACAAAAACAACCAAAATACAAACAAACCAACAAACAAAAATTCTCCGTCGACGTGTTCGACGGTATATTCTCGCAGTGGAATCAACCAGATGTGGGTTTTAAAGAATTCGAAGAAACTTTTAGAACATCTGAAATCCACTCATTTTAGTATAGTTCATTCGATCAAAGCCTTTGATTTTTCGACACTTTATACTACAATCCCACATTCTAAATTGAAAGAGAGACTCGAAAAAATTATAAGTAATGCGTTTACAAGTAAGAACGGTAATTGCAAATACAAATTTATTGTTGTTAAATATGACAAAACCTACTTTGTAAAAGAAAAGTCCGATTCTGAAAATAAGTACACTGAAACAGATATTATTCAGATGTTAAACTTTCTGATCGACAACATTTTTGTTATGTTTGGAGGAAAGGTCTTCTAATTGTCGGAATTCCTATGGGGACCAATTGTGCCCCACTCCTGGCCGACATTTTCCTTTACTCGTACGAAGCTGAATTCATTCAATCTTTGGTCTCTGAAGGGAAAAGATACTTAGCTTCTGACTTCAACTTCACTTATAGATACATAGAATATGAATAATTTATGAATATGAATGAATATGAATAGACGATGTGTTGCCCATCAATAATCCAAATTTCGCGGATTACCTGAACAGTATCTATCCTTCGGAGCTTGAAGTCAAAGAAACTACAGATACAAATAATTCAGCATCCTATTTGGACAAACGTGACGACTTCAATTTCAGCATTACAAACTTTCCTTTTCTGAGTAGAAACATCTCATCATCGCCTGCTTATGGCGTGTTCATATCTCAGTTGATACGCTATACCAGAGCAAGTACCATATATACGGATTTTGTTCTAAGAGCTAGGGGTCTTTCAGTTGGACTTCTCAGTCAGGGATATGTTTGTGACCGACTAACATCGTCACTGAGGAAATTCTACGTTCGATGTGGGGAACTCATCTTACACTATGATGTCCCACTCTCCAGAATGGTGGATGACATTCTGTCATAGACCATTTGAACCATCCAACCAAAGATTGTACTCTATGTCTTCCGAAATGGAAGTAACCGGATGTGACAGTTCTACCGGATTGAAGCGGCGGGTATTGCATGCAAGCAGGAGATGCTTACTCTTCCTGGGCATCAGGTCTCACTCCCATATCTGGAGTTCGCTTCTTTTCATGTGTTGGAGGTTTTTGTTTGTCTGCTTTTGTTCCTGTTTTATTCTGATTTTGTATGCCTTCGGTTTCTGATTTTCTGAATTATCGATTTTGTGCTGTATATGTACAGGGATATGGTCATTATCCATATTTGTCATTTCCTGTATTTAGGCTAATTAATAAACAAAGGACAATGTTTTTTGAAAATTGTTAGAGCGGGTGAATAACACGAAATTGTTGCTCGTTGGTAGGGCAAGAAATGATAAAGATTTTCTCTAAGACTGGAAAATGTATCATTCGCTCCGCGCAAAATGCTATTTTTCGTATCCGTTTTGGTGCTATACGTCATGTATAATGTAAAAAGATACTTTGAGATAAATTAGACATCTAAATGTCTGAAATTAATGATACACATTGATTTCTGTAATGATACGGTCCGAAGTGTTTCAACTCTATACCTTCATGAAGAAAATTCCAAACCAATTTTTCCTGTAACACTAATCTGGGTCTTTCAAATATTTGTAAATGCCGTCATCTTGCAGTGAGGATATATTATTGAACAGTGAAATTGTGCGTTCTTCCAGACTACTAGGAGAGGGCATTGTATAATGTTGTAGAAACTTTTGCCCAAACTAAATTCTAGACTAGTGGAAAGGTTATGCACACGTATGATAGCCATGTATCATTTGCTATTTGTTAACGCAGATAGCCCATTTGTCTTGCTGGTAAATATAAATACATGTATGTCCTATAAGTCTTTCGCGTTTATAGCGCTTAGATTTCTCTTGGCTTAGGTCTCCCTCCCTTATTGATGGGTAGGACATAGTGAAATGGAGAGGAGAGAAAGGGTGCGGGAGAAGGGAGAGAGGGGGAGGGGTGGGAGGAGGGATAGAAGGGGCGGGAGTGGGGAGGTAATGGAAGGGAAGGGTGAAAACGAGGGGGAGGTAAGGGGCGGGAGGGGGAGAGAGGTACCCCCTGTCCAATCCCCCTGTCCCTTTGTTGTGTTTGTATTTACTGGGTTTTCTAGGTCGGATGTTTCAGCAACTGAGTCTTGTAGAAGATCCCCTCCTTTCTCTCTGTGTGGTTGTGTGGTTTTGTGGTTGTATGGTTGTTTGGTTGTGTGTTTGCTTAGAATTCAAGAGTGAAAAATAAATTAGCAAATTAGAACAATTTTTTCTACAACCAATGAAATAAAAACAAAGTTCAAAACCGTCCGTAATTTCATCCTGTTTGTAAGATGTTGTGATATTTCCTTAAATACCCGAAACGTGCATGTCTGGTCCATGCTGCAAATTTATCTGTTCTTAAATGATGCTATTGAATTAAAGACGTTTAACATTTGTACCACTTGGTGAGTGTCACTGCTGGTGGGCCAGGAGTCTCCGAAGGCACAGGTAGCCAATTGAGTTATTATCCTGACGATAATCTCAACAGCACTCACAACAGAGCACCAAATTGAGCATCGACGGACCCCTAGCAAGCTAGAGGTGGGATCAGGTGCAATTAATTTCGGTTGATCGTTTCTTCAACTCATTCGAACATTTCTGTTATCAAAATTTCTTTAAATTTACAAAACGTGGGTCCTGTAGCATCATATCCCACCCATCCTTCTACGTCTTTTGGTACATTGTTGGACATAATAACTTTTAAACTCTTTTGTCATATTACATTGTTCAGATTGAGGATCACTGACGAGGGTTAAGTACTCAAAACGTGCATGTCTGGTCCATGCTGCAGATTTATCTGTTCTTAAATGATGCTATTGAATTTGAAGACGTTTAACATTTATGCACAAATAAAAAATGTTAAATAACAAATGAGAACAGCCTCTTAAATTCGACAGTTATCTGAAATATAATATAGCGAATCGTGAAATTATCCGGATTACGAAAGTATAGTCTTCCCACTGAAACACAAAGGTAATAAAAGACGCACAACTGTTTTATGAATAAAAAGCTTCACAACGTAATGTCACAGTGATAACATCCTCAAGAAATAAAAGGGACGCCAAGTAATACATATCTAATATGCTGATGGATTTCAAAGGAAATCTGCATACCCGAAATAGTCATTAATCTACTAGCAAGCCAGTTCACCATTTAGATAGGACATGGGATTCGGCAAAGCCTAGCTCATCTGACGCATCTTAATATATCACGGTTCAGCGATTTATGAACCAACGAATCAACATCGGATCCGCAATCGATGAATATAAACGACGCCTAGGACATATCGGATCCGCAATTTATGATGATGTATCTGACAGTATTTGAGTCCGCCATGGGGCTCCGTCGTAAGAACATGTTACACTTATGGTAATTCCACTTGCTATAATTGCGACATATATACATATACATTCCAGATATAGAATGTCCCCAGTCCTACCTATTAGAAGAGGATGCCTGTATTTGCATCTCATACAGGCCACACTCACCTGGGATTGTTACATACGGGGATAGGCAGACTCAGTGTGCTGTTGATAAAGCCGAGCTGGTAAAGATAGACTCACAAGTCAAACAAAATGCTGTTCAGAATTATATGTCTGGTAAGATAATTATGGTTTATGCATATATCATTTTATATTTTGTAACGAAATTAAGATAAGTTTTCATATTAACATCTGCTGGTCGAGGATTCCACAATGTTTCTGCACTTGACGTGAAATATATTTGCAATTTCTCCGTCAGATGATTTTTTTTCTAAAACTGCAAAGGGGTATATGCTGATATACATCAAAGAAGTACCTATCAGTAATTCAAAGAAAGAAGGGAGGAGATCTCCAACATGACCCCGTTGCAGCATCAACAGTAAAACACCAAAACACCCGATGCAAAAACACAAAAGAGGAGTGTAGCACGAGACGGAAAAGATACACACGACATGTAAACATCAAACACAAAAGACTACACATAAACCGACGAGACCAATGGGTAACCGGTGACGACTTTGGACGGCCATCTGTCACGCAAGTAGCAAATGGTGTGGTTATCCTGGATTACGTGCGCACAACCCTCTCACTTCTCCAATTACCCAGAGGTCTCGAAGAACGTACAACTGTGGTGTAAAACAACCACAGTCTCAGTCTCAAAGTCGAGAAGGCAAAGCAAAATCATTAGATTATCCATTGGAATGGTTGCAAACCTAGAAAGGAATAGCATTCCAAAGTGAGACCAGCAGCCTGTTTCACTAAAATTCTTATGAACAATTTCAGGAATTTTCGCAAATTTTGATCACTTAGTTCATCCTATAAACTAATAATATCGATGTTTTGTTTCGGAATTTATATGAAGCATGTAGAAATGATAATAGAAAACATAGTACAATCTTTATGTAAAATCTTTTGAACTTCATATTTAGTGACGAAAATTATGAAAATTCCTGATCTTGACGTAATAACTTTTATGAAACTGGGCACAGGTGCCCGGGGAGAGTCAGAGTCTCCTGATTGCATATAACACCCGTCGCAACATCTCCATGAAAACTTGTCACATTCGGTGATTGCCTCGATGCTATATTGATGTACATATCAGGTAAATATTTCTTGTTTGTGTGATGATGACAGCCATTCGACGTACAATCACAATCCAGAATGTTACTGATCATTCGGGAAAGGGGGATTTCAAATGCTTTTATTATATCACCATAGCATAATTCATGTGATACTTTTTGAATGGTGCTATTACAATTGTCGTTGATTTCACGCGAGATTGTTTATTAGATAAAAATGTCCATCATGTTTCTTTGAAGCTGTGTTTTTGTCTCGGTCTGTTTGTCCTATTTTCTTTTGCCATGCCATTTAATATAAATGTAATTCAATCTGTCGGCAGGAATTGACAAATCATCTGTATTTCCATTGATATTTATAATATTCATTCAGTATTACGTATAGTTTTCGAGCTGTCCAGGGCCCATGGTTGCTGATTATAAATATAAGCAGGGTATACACTCTTTCTTCTGGTTCGTGATTTGGGGTTTTATTGGCTTTTTGAGGGTTTAATATATCTATTGCGTATGACTTTTTAAGTCTGGTGTATACTAATAATGCGGAAGGGTTCCAACTCAATACCTTCGTGAAGAAAATAAGCCGCCCAAATTTATTCACAAGCGCCATATGGTTTATTGTTAAAATATAAATTTGTGTATTAATAGCATAGACGGGTATTGCATGCAATCAGGATAGGCTGACTCTCCCCGGGCACCGGCGTTCTTAACCGTTCCGAATGGAATTCTCACAATTTGGTCTTGCCTTCTCGATTTTAAGACTGAATAATTGTTAGGTACTTCTTTGATGTTTATAGTGTTAATTTCATTTTCTTCACGTCGAAATTCATGCAACAACTGTCGTATGAAATGTGGAATGTTAGTTCAAATAATAATATCACTAGTTTTCTTGATCATGCTTTATAACATTTCTTCAAAAACTGTTTGTACCAATGCAAGGATTTTTTTTCCCGCAGAGCATTTTTGAGTTTTGATCCGACGGAATATTTAATCCACCAAACCTTAATTGAAGATCTCTTTGATGTGTCTTATTTATCTCGAAATTTGTGAAGATAAAATACCAAAAGTATAATGGATGCATAGATGTATACATTTTAAGAGAAATCTTCTTTTTTAACAAAATTCGACTGAATCAAATTACAATAAATTTTAATGCTTTACGCTTCAATCTATGATTAATTTCCAAGTAAATCTTTACAAATTTATTTTCTTTTTTATGATTAATTCCAGGATCTTTACATGCTGATGATCAAGTTTCTAATATTCAAAAAAAATCTAGTCGAAGATTTATGTTAATATTTGAAAATTTGAAATTCAACCGCGCTGCGCGTATAGTCTAGACAATGTACGCATAATCAAATTTTTCGGAATCGATGTTTGGATGATAGTTAAATGAGTTAAAGAAGATCCTGACGATAATCTCAACAGCACTCAAAATAGAGCACCAAACTGACCATCGACGGATCCCTATTAAGCTAGAGGTGGGACCAGGTGACCGGAAGGATTAAGCACCCCTTGTTTGGCTAGCCGCACCCGCGTTCGATGTTTACGCACGAAAATGAAAACAATATCTAAAATACATTTACTGCCTGAGGTTATGTCTATATAGAAAGTGATATGGCGATAATGTCAAGGAAAAATTTTCAAAGAAAGAAGGGGATCTTGACAAAGACACGGTTGTAGCGCCAACGACAACGCATCAAAGAAAGAAGGGGAAAGAAGATCCCCTTCTTTCATTGATGCGTTGTCGTTGGTGCTACAACCGTGTCTTTGTGGAGATCCCCTTCTTTCTTTGATGCGTTGTCGTTGGCGCTACAACCGAGTCTTTGTGAAGATCCCCTTCTTTCTTTGATGCGTTGTCGTTGGTGCTACAACCGAGTCTTTGTGAAGATCCCCTTCTTTCTTTGATGCGTTGTCGTTGGTGCTACAACCCGAGTCTTTGTGAAAATCCCCTTGTTTCATTGATGCGTTGTCGTTGGTGCTACAATCCGAGTCTTTGGGAAGATCCCCTTCTTTCTTTGATGCGTTGTCGTTGGTGCTACCGTGTCTTTCTGGAGATCCCCTTCTTTCTTTGATGCGTTGTCGATGGTGCTACAACCGTGTCTTTGTGAAGATCCCCTTCTTTCATTGTTGCGTTGTCGTTGGTGCTACAACCGTGTCTTTGTGAAAATCCCCTTCTTTCATTGATGCGTTGTCGTTGGTGCTACAACCGTGTCTTTGTGAAGATCCCCTTCTTTCTTTGATGCGTTGTCGTTGGTGCTATAACCGAGTCTTTGTGAAATCCCCTCCTTTCTTTGATGCGTTGTCGTTGGTGCGACAACCGAGTCTTTTTGGAAATCCCCTCCTTCCTTTGATGCGTCGACGTTGGTGCTACAACCGAGTCTTTGTGAAGATACCCTTCTTTCTTTGATGCGTTGTCGATGGTGCTAGAACGGAGTTTTTTTTGGAGATTCCTTCCTTTTTTTCTACGTTGTCGTTGGTGCCAAAAACCGAGTCTTTTTGGATATCCTCTCCTTTTTTCCTCACTATTCTTGAAAAATCCATTAATCTTACTTTTACGATTTGAATTAGGTCTTGGAGGTAATCCAGCAAAGACTCTCATACAAGGTAGAATGTATGTTGACGATATAGGTACTTTTGACGATGGGACACAGATGACTTTCACTGCCTGGGATCAAGAAGACGACGAGCCGGATGGTTTGGGTGGAGAGCCAGTGGCTTATATTGTTATAAAGCCAACTACTTATACTTGGCACGATGCTTCGGCTAGTGGCATTACATTAGCTAGTTTCATCTGTGAAATTGTGCTTTGAATAAGATGTTAATTTGGAAAATTCATAGAATATAAAATGAACAGAGAGATAATCATACTCTTTTTTACAAAGCATTGGTTAGTGGCATAACATTAGCAATATACAAGTACTAGTTTCATGTGTGAAATTTGCGTAGAAACAGAGTTTTATATTGAGGAAGATCATGATTCTATTCTTATTTTACATAGTTGTAGAAATTTTTAAAGATGTATAACCCCCCCCCCCAAAATACATGTAACATAAAACAATATAATAATAAAAGAAACAACAAACAAACCAAGAGGTAACATGGTATGACTTTTTAGACACTGCTACCTTCAACCTTGTCCATCATTGAAACTCCTTTCAACGTGAAAAAAAATCCTGCATCCAAATCTTTAATCTTTTCTCCAGGAAATAATGAATTGTTGACCTTAATGATAAGTAGGTCTATTGATTTTAGGGAGTTTCATTTTCTTAATCTTGTCTTATGAATTTCTCTTCTGGGATTAATTTTGGCCTGAAAGCTCTCATTCACTATAACCAGAAATTCGAGATAAATACCATTCATCTTATTTCTTATTACAACTGGATATGAAAGCTATGTTGTCAACATCATAAAGGAATGGAAATAGGCGTCATAAGAGATTATGTAGTGAGAAAGAAATGAAACGTTACTATGGCAAGACTTAATCTCATTAATCCCTAAATCTATAAAATTTCAAATAAACACTTTTTTCTTGGAAAGAAATTTCAAATATACTATTATCAGGGTTTCAACAATTGTAAATCTGCAATGTCTAAATTAAGCGGCGGGTGTTGCATGCAAGCAGGAGATGCTTACTCTTCCTGGGCACCTGGTCTCACTCCCATATCGGGAGTTCGCTTCTTTTCATGTGGTGGAGGTTATTGTTTGTTTGCTTTGATTCCTGTTTTGTCCTGATTTTGTATGCCATCGGTTTCTGATTTCTGAATTATCGATTTTGTGCTGTATAAAGGGATATGGTCATTATCCATATTTGTCATTCTTTAATATACAATAGAGTCTCGGATGGATGGGATATGATGCTACAGGACCCACGTTTTAGCAATTTCAAGAAATTTTGATAACAGAAATTTTCGAATGCATTGAAGAGACGATCAACTGAAAATAATCGAACTTGGCTACATGTGCATGAGGTTGGACTGCGAACAAATATGCCATGGGTTCTAATCTCAACGTTGGAGGTAATTGCAAAACCATAACTTTAATTTACACTATATATTGCACTCTCTCTACTGAGGAGTAAACCAGGTACCTGGCACATGGAAAGAGTTGATAATGCGATGAAAAAGCATAGAATGAAATCCCCCCCCCCAGACAGCAGCTCTGCTTGTATAATCCCGAGGATGTTGAGAATACACTAAATTGCATCAATCGGTCTCGTCAGAAAGGTTATTGTAAAAGAGTAAAAGAAGATCCTGACGATAATCTCAACAGCACTCACAATAGAGTTCCAAATTAATTATCGACTGACCCCTAGCAAGCTAGAGGTGGGACCAGGTGCCCGGGAGAAGTAAGCATCCCCTGTTGGCTAGCCGCACCCGCCGTCGATGTATACGTACGAAAATGAAAAGAATATATGAAATACATGCACTGTCTGAGGCCACGTCTATATAGAATGTGCTATGGCGACAATGTCAGGGGAAAATATTCTAAACATTTACTGTCAACCCCTCGCGGGGAGCTTTTTCACGAGCTCCACACGGCAAAGGGCATAAGTGTGACATAAATGAGTCGCATGAGGCTCAGGAAAGCGAGTCCCTATCTTTACATTTGAAAAGGAGGGAGGAGATCTCCAACAAGACCCCGTTGCAGCATCAACAGTAAAACACCAAAACACCCGATGCAAAAACACAAAAGACGAGTACAGCACGAGACGGAAAAGGGACACATGACATGTAAACATCAAACACAAAAGACTACACATAAACCGACGAGACCAATGGGTAACCGGTGCCGACTTTGGACGGCCATCCGCCACGCAAGTAGCAAATGGTGTGGCCATCCTGGATTACGTGCGCACAACCCTCTCACTTCTCCAATTACCCAGAGGTCTCGAAGAACGTACAATTGTGGTGTAAAACAACCTCCTCACTGTAAGATGACATCACACAAACAAGACCGCAAAACGCAGAGGCCCCAGAGACACAGATGAATATGTAAATGGATATAAAAAGAGGGCATGCGTTATACAGTCCGTGCTCTGCCGGCCGCAGCGAGCCCATGCATGCAATCACCCGAGGAGTCCGACCGACACCCAGAGAGGACAGGCGGCCGGGGCCCCGTCTTCTCCAAAGAGGTTCGGACAGGGCCCGCCACGGAGCCCCGTCGTCACAGTCAGCCAGAGCGCAAGCCCCAAGGATGCGCCTGCACAAGACTGCAGATTGGTCAAGCACCAAGCCCAGTGTCCGCCCGGTGACACCAGGATCACATCCACGGTACAAAAGGCGCCTGATGATTCCGACGCACCCTCGATGGCCATGCTGCCTACCTTTGATCCTCTTTATTTTGTTTATCATATCACCATAAAAGACAGGTTGTGTAATACCCATAGTAATGTACTCTGTTGCATGTATAGATCCGAATTTTAAAAGAAGTTGACTGTAATTTCCGCAAACCCCCCAGAAAGTCTTAACTAGTCTATGAAAGCGGAAACCTTGACCTAAAAGTTTCCTGGCAATCCGTAAATTTCTACTGTGAAAATCCAAAATTTCAGTACATGCTCCAGCGCACCGGATGAGCCGCGACATGCAAACGCCGCACGACGGCAATCCTGGAACATCACCGTCAAGCCAAGGGAAACTGACCATGTTGAATCCAAAATCATCCCTTCTGCCATATACACCTGTATGAATCCTTCCGTTTACAATTTTGACATCTAGGTCCAAAAAGGTGTTTCTGTATTTGAAAGGTTTGCCTTGTTAAGGGTTAATTCTTGTGGATAAATTTCATTCTTATATAATTCAAAAGCAGGATTGTCAATGGTTAGAATATCATCCAGATACCTAGAAGTATTATTGAAACATTTCAGCTCATCAAATTTTCTTTGCTTTTGAAGACTTTGGATAAATTCTTTTTCATAAGTGTATAAAAATAAATCTGCAACAAGAGGCGCACAGTTAGTACCCATAGGAATTTCTACAACCTGCTTGTATAGATCCTCACCAAATCTAACATATATATTGTCCAAGAGGAAGGACAAGGCATTACACAGGTCACTACATGTCCATGATTTGTATGATTTGTAGTCTGTCGAGGAAAAGAAACCCTTCGATTCAGATGTACAAATGTAAGTTTTTCGCTCTCGATCAAAACACCATTTAATAAGATTAGATAATCGTTCATTAATTTTGTCATGAGGAAGTGTAGTGTACATATTAGAGAAGTCGTATGAAGAAATCGTATTGGCTTGGAAATTTCCAGATTTCATTTTTTCAATCACATCCCCTGAATTCTTAATAGACCAAAATAAATTTACATCGTTCCTGTTTAGAACCGTTTCACAATATCTAGTTATGTGTTCTTTAACAGCAGTAAGTGCTGACGTCAGATTTCTAGACAAAATTGTAGTGGAGCAGTTACTAGAATTAGCAATAAATCGAAATTTGTAAGGAGACTTGTGCAGTTTCGGTATGCAATATAGTGTTGGGAGATCCAATTTAGAAATAGAGATATTAACTGAAGACAGTTCACTGTTATGCTTGCCTAAAATGTTAGATGCACTTTCATTGCTTTTGATATATGTATTAGTAGACGAAAGTTCCGAAATCAAAGTTGATATGTAGTAACGTTTTCAAATGATAATGGTGTTGTTGGCTGCTTTGTCAGCTGGTGCAAAGACATATTTTTCATGTAATTTACTTAGTTTGGATTTGAAATATCTTTCTGATTTGGAACGTGGATTTTGAAAAAGATGAGGGTTTTTATGGAAGTTATCTATTCGAATATCCGTTATATCTAAAATGAGGTTTTTCCAGTCATTCAGAGCATGCGGTTCGACTCCTTCTGATTTACACCATCTTTTCGTATAATTATCTAAGGCTTCCGTAAGCACTTCACGGCATTTGACAAAATCTATCTTGGATGGGATTCTATACTTAGGTCCTTTTTTAAGAAGACCACGGAGCTGTCTGTCTTGGATAATTGAAAAGTCACCTGTAACAACATGGCCAGCTGGTTTGTAGAGATATTTAGAAGTTGCACATTCTCAAGAAGCAGGACACGATTCAAGTATGTCAGGATCCGTTGTAACTTTATTATAGTTAAAAACAAAGTTTCGAATAGGTTTCTTGTACTTATAACAAATAAGAGGTGGCTCTAAATTTTCAAAATATTGAGGAATGGTACTTTGTAATACCTTATGTGCTAGACCTTATATTCCCTCATTGCCACACCATATTTTTACATTTCAAAAATGACATATCATGGAATACACGTATATAGCTTGAGGCGTCATTTCCGCAATGGATATAGATACTTAAAATAAAGGAGGGAATCTCCAACAACACAGTACCCACAGCAAAACCCCAACACACCCAATGCAAAAACACAGAGCAGAAAATCACAGAAAGAGAAGCAAAAGGGACTAGGAGCACGAATGTACAACACAGAAACATCAAACACAAAGGACTACACACAAACCGACTTAGGACGGCCATTTGCCACGAAAATAGCAGAAGGTGTGATTATCTTGGGTTATGTGTGCACAACCCTCCCACTTTTCCGATTTCCCAGAAAGCTCGAAGAACGTACAATTGTGGTGTCAAACAACCTCCTCACTGTCAAATGACCACACACAAACAAGACCTCAAAACGCAGGGGCCCAAGCAACACAGATGAATCCACTCTTGTGGGTAAATAACATTTTTATTCTTTTCAAAAACAAGATTGTCAACATTAAGAATAACATGTCTGGTCCATGTAAATTTATCTGCTCTAAAATGATGTTAATGAATTTGAAGACGTTAAACATTTGTACCACTTTGTAAGTGTCACTGCTGGTGTACCAAGAGTCCCCGAGGGCACATGTCACCAGGTTCGATCAATTTCGGTTCAACTTGGCCGTTTCTTCAAACGCATTTGAAAATTTCTGTTTACAAAATTTTCTCAAATTTCTAAAACCTTGGTCCTGTAGCATCATATCCCAGCCATTTTGCTATGTCTTTCGGTATACTTAGAACATAATTTTCACAGATTTTGGTCATATTACATTGTTTAGATTGAGGATCACAGACGAGCTAAGGGCTGCATTCGATCAGACGACTCGTATCACACGTGTTTGACTCTTGTTAAATCGAACGACAAGTGTCATGACCCGAGTGTTGCACACGAGTGACACGAGTATACTCTCCAGTTTACCGGGAGTAATCGAATGTTAAGATGGCGGACAAGGACAAACAATCGAATCTGAAACATTAGAATAGACAAATAGTGTTGATTAAATACATTTTAGCAACAAAATATAAGGGATAATTTAATTCCTAAATCATTCGATGAAAAAAAAAAAGAATTTTTTTACTTCAGGGGCTTTAGCTAAGTTAGGGGGCCTTTTGTTTACATTGGACACGACACCATTACAACTCGTGTCATTCAATTAAAATCAGTCAGTTACACAGAGTACGCATGCGCTTCTCTAACACTCTTGACTCTAGTGTTGTTCAAATCAAACGCAGCCATAGAGTTTATTACCCGGAACGTGCATGTCTAGTCCATGCTGTAAATTTATCTGCTCTAAAATGATGCTAATGAATTTGAAGACGTTAAACATATCATCGAGGTACCAGAAGTGCCGGCCTTTGTTCAGACTATATATGTACCTTAGTCCCGTTTCTATATCCAAGTATTTTGCGTCGCAGACCCTCCAAGAAGAGGGAGGGTTTTGATATGATAGGGAAAATTGGGGTTGTACACTGTAACTCAACGTTAAAATGTCGCCATTTTGTTTTGAATTTTACCGTCACTTCGCGCGGAAATCCTGACGTCACAATGCGATTTTCGCACGGAAAACAATGATACTGGATTTTAACAATTATTTTGCGTCATGCAATCGTCATTTTTACGGGAAATCTAGTGAATCAACTACAAAAGATGAGTTTGAAAGGAGAAAATGTACGAAGCCAAGCGGTGTTTGAGCGTATTTAACGGGGTTTTGGGGCGGTAGCCCCCAATAAAAGTGAGTTAAGTTACAGAAAACAAATATATCTGAAATAAAATCAGGCATTTCATCGAATTTGTTCATAATATTCATGGTATATCCTTACATAACTAAAGGGCAATTTTAAAGAGTAAAAATAATTGTTATAATCTACATAACAAATGAAAAACGCAACACTATTAAAATTGTAGAAAAGACTTTAATTATTCTCTGAAAAATTTCTGCTTAAAAATCGTCTTAAAATCGACCTTTTTTGGCCTAAATAGTCCCGGTCCCCTAAACTGAACAAAGGCCGAAGTAACCAATAAAACATTTCACATCATCATGTTTTTTTTTTTACTTTTGAAGATTTTGGATACATTCTTTTTCATACGTGTATAAAAAAAAATCTGCAACAAGAGGCGCACAATTAGTACCCTTAGGAATTCCAACAACTTACTTGTAGAGTTTCTCACCAAATCTTACATGTGTTGTCCAAAAGGAAGGACAAGGCAATACACAGGTCACCACACATGTCCATGATTTGTATGATTTGTATTCTGTGGCGGAAATACCCCTTTGATTTAGATGTACAAATATAAGTTTTCCCCTATGTAAAGTAATCTCTTCGTTTATTTTTTTCTAATTTAAAAACCTTCATCGTTCACAAATGATTTTGACATTCAGATACATATGTAATGCAACGATATAGGAGGGTGTGGACAGGGTGAATGGGAGGGGGAGGAAAGGGGGAAGAGGGGGAGAGGGAAGGGGCGGGAGAAGGCAGGAAAGGGAGGGGAGGGAGGGGGGGGGGGGTAAGGAAAGGGTGAAAAGGAGGAGCCCTCTTTAAAAATTTGTATGACTTGTTGATTCAACTTGAAGGGAGGGGAGGGGACAGGAGAGGGGGGAAGGGGCAGGACGGGGGAGGAGGAAGAGGGGAAGGAGGAAAAGGCAAGGAGGAGGGTGGAGAATAATGGGGCGGGAAGGGGAGAGAGGTATCCCCTGTCTCCCCCCCCCTCCCTTTGGAAGTGAGAGATAAAGGAATTTGTCCAGAAAGCAGACTTTCTCCCGTTTTCCTCTTCTTGTGGTTCCATATATGTTGATAGAGAACCGTATACAAGATCGACCGACATTGTAGAGGATGTCCAGCGGAGAGACGAAAAGGAGGAAATTTCTTCAAGACGAACTAGAAATGAAATGATACGACTGGCACTGCACCGTAACGAAGGACAGAAGTAGAGCCGGTGAGGCGAAACAAGAAAGGAAACACTGTTATAGAATGTGATTTATTCATGATTTGAAAAGAAAGGTGGTAAGCCATGTATATTTTACTTTTATGTATCATGTATGAAACGACAGCCTCAGTCATTATCAAAAATTTTGGCGCTTTTCGTCTCGCTGACTTCTGATACGAAACCGAAAGTAGAATTTCTCGAGAACAACTTTTATCGATTACTTCTTTGAAAAAGAGGATTCAGGTTTGATAAATGTTTTGTTTTATGCAACCAAATGATTTGTGTTTAGAAGTGACCCAGTTTTTCTCTCAACCCTGCCTAGCCGTCGAATTACCCACAGGTTTACCAGTGTCATATACTTGTATGTAATATGGGTTTTCTAAAAATCTTTAGTCTTTATTCATTCATCCTTCAGTCTATCTTTGACTTCATGGTTTTAATTAAGACGATTATTTATCATTTTAAGGCTGATACGCTTAAGTTTACGATCTTGTTTCTACGATTTAATTACTAAGTGTCTGAGACCCCTGGTCTCATGGGTATCATTTTTCATACAATGTTCTCGACGACCATGCACATCTGTTGACCATAACTCAGTGCTTTTATCTTTGGAATGTAGAACTCACTGTCACTCTTTAACATTTGTAAGTTATAATTATGTGAAACGTATTTAATGTATTCTGATTGGTTCTTGTCATGAGAGTGGGTGGAGTTTGATGTTAGATGTATGAAAGTTAGTGAGAATTCTTTAGTTTTAGACCATCTTCCAAATTGTATGTTTAGAATTATTTAGGACTTAGACAAAATTATGAAATTAACGTTTGGAGTTAAATAAAATATTGAAATTAACATTATGACTTTTTGATTAATTGATGCCGTGCAAAATAAACAACAAGATAATGTTTGGTGGAGAAACTTCAAGAACATACCGTAACATGATGAACTACTTTATAAACTACAAGAACATTACATGGTGGAGAATCTAAATTGAGACTTTATTGTTTGGACTAATTCCTGCGAAATGCATTTGGACTATTAGTATCATTCGGACTATTTCCTGCAAACCTAAGGATAATATAAATTGTTACTTTGCTGTTTGGACAAATCAAGTGCCAGTCCTGTTTACGAACTTGAATAATGAAATCGTTCTTAAATCTTTTCAAGTACTTTGCCTGTTTCCTGTGATATTCCTAATTATTATTTGGAAATTATATACATGCCACGTTGAAATTCCTTTATATAAGTGCAGAGTAGACTCCGTCAGCTGTAAGAGTCTGCAGTTCCCAAACGGAAAATAATTACGGGGAACGTGCTGATGGACATGTTTCTTTTTAACGGACTGCAGTTTCTTCCTGGTTTTCTTTTCTATATTTGGATCAAATTGACCCTCTGAACTCAACTTAAGTCGACTTATGGATTATCACAGCTTATTGTTATCATTTCTTATGGAAGCAGTAAACATGAATGAAAATGAACTTTCGATTATCGTGTGCGTACCTGACATATTACCTCCAGTTTCGGACCTCCAATACAATTGGTTGTCGTTTTCGTCGTTTTCGAGAAGAGAAGACCCGTCTTTTACGCCTGATAGAAGAAGTGTTATATTTGGTTTTCGAATAAAGAACAATCGCTACATGATAACGCAAGTGCAATACAACGCCGGTATTGAAGAACATTTGTCGAAATTTCACATCCCTGTAAATAGTCAAACTGCCGAAACTATATTAGAACAATCAGCGGTGATGCCATTAAAACAAACAACAGTGAGACAACGCGTGAAGTCAACCGTCCGAGATAGAGATGTAGCAGATAACGTTTACTAGTATTCCATCGTGTAAATAATTGCCTTTTCAATGTATGAATTGATTATGTTTAATCCTGAAACCTGGTAATATGAACTTTGGACCGATGTATCATGACATTGTGTTATCTAGTCTAGAACTTTTTCATTGTCTATTATATATGTATACTCGATATTCTATGATCTGTTACCTTGCATTTTGAAAAATTGATTTGATAAGCGTGCAGTATAGATAACATTTAAGATTTTTTTTCTTCGTGCAATTCATGTTTACTTGTATGGTTTTATTTGAAATTTATGTTGAATGTTTTGTTGTGTAAAGTCCCTTTTCGTCGGGGGCGAGGTGATTATTGTTATGAATTGTTTAGTACCACGACGCATCTGTCACCATGGTCTAATGATTATAACAATATTGTATGAGGTAGATCTACAAATTTGATTTTGTTTTGCATTTTCAGATGCAAGAGTAACATGGGTGTTACTGGGATTTTGAAGTTAAGTTACGATTTTCATTTCTGACCAAGACGTTTCTGTCGCAAGGGTCACACCGAAATAGTAACAGAGTACTTCATGGTTGAGTAAAGAATGTAATGAGATGCATTACAAGGTTTTATTTGAAGTAGTTACATTTTTCATTTCTAACCAAGACGTTTCTGTCGCAAGGGTTATACCGAAAAAGTAACAAGAGACTTCATTGTTTTGAAGAGAAAGTAACATTGAGGTTATGTTACGTGATTTTGTTTGAAGTAGTTACATTTTTCATTTCTAACCAAGACGTGTCTGTCGCAAGGGTTATACCGAAAAAGTAACAATTTAGGACTTCATGGTTGAATAAAGAAATTGTTTTCTTTGTAATTCGTTTGTTTGTTCGTTTGTCTTGATTTTTAGGAAGTATTGATTTTGATTTAAGAAGAATTTTGGAAAAGTAATAACATGTGGTATTTTTGCTGAGAGAAAATCAAATATTACTAGTTTAGAATCATCTCATTGTAATGAATGGAGTGTGTTATCGTACATGTTATGGCGCAATGACAAGTACAGTCTGCAAAGTGTATATAAATGTCGTGATTTGATTATTTACTAAGAAATTTGATGAAACAGTGATTTGAATTTGAAATAATTCATTAATTTTTAGATTGGGAAAAACTGGAATATACTTTATGCATCAATATGTTCATCCACTGAATTGACAAGACGGCAGTGAAAATGTGATTTTATAAATGATTTTTATCAACCCATGATGATTCAAAATTGATTTTTAATTTTCTTTTCTGGGGCGGATGTCATATACTTGTATGTAATATGGGTTTTCTAAAAATCTTTAGTCTTTATTCATTCATCCTTCAGTCTATCTTTGACTTCATGGTTTTAATTAAGACGATTATTTATCATTTTAAGGCTGATACGCTTAAGTTTACGATCTTGTTTCTACGATTTAATTACTAAGTGTCTGAGACCCCTGGTCTCATGGGTATCATTTTTCATACAATGTTCTCGACGACCATGCACATCTGTTGACCATAACTCAGTGCTTTTATCTTTGGAATGTAGAACTCACTGTCACTCTTTAACATTTGTAAGTTATAATTATGTGAAACGTATTTAATGTATTCTGATTGGTTCTTGTCATGAGAGTGGGTGGAGTTTGATGTTAGATGTATGAAAGTTAGTGAGAATTCTTTAGTTTTAGACCATCTTCCAAATTGTATGTTTAGAATTATTTAGGACTTAGACAAAATTATGAAATTAACGTTTGGAGTTTAATAAAATATTGAAATTAACATTATGACTTTTTGATTAATTGATGCCGTGCAAAATAAACAACAAGATAATGTTTGGTGGAGAAACTTCAAGAACATACCGTAACATGATGAACTACTTTATAAACTACAAGAACATTACACCAGGTTGCACTGACTCGTGAACACCCCTACTGTCCGCGCAGCTCACTTCAGAAATCGATAAATTGAAGTTTTCTCTAGTTTTTCGACAAATTTTGCAACTAAAATTTCATAGGGGGATATATCTCGAACTCTCATAACTTACGGTGTATGAAATATATACCTACGACTAAAACTATGCTCACAGTGAAAGAAAATAGTTTTACTGTCCGCGCAGCTCACTTCAGAAATCGGAAAATTGAACCGTTAATTATGAGAGTTCGAGATCTATCCCCCTATAAAAATTTTAATCTGAAAATATGCCGACAAAGTAGAGAAAACTTCAATTTTCCGATTTCTGAATTTAAGTGAGCTGTGCGGATAGTAATTTCAATGGAAACTGAGGAGCTTCTTTACTTTTTGTCTACTGGAGTGCAACCTACTGGAGTGCAACCTGGTTGCGCTTAAACAAAAGTAAAGAAGCTCCTCAGTTTCCATTGAAATTATTACACCCCCAGATGTTTGTCCAGACAAACTCAGCACTAACAACTTTCCTTTAACAAAGTAAGCACCTCAGAACTATTGCATCATTTCGCCTCTGGGCATGCGCAGACCTTGTATATCAACAAAAATCAAAACAACAATGGCGGATTCTTCTTCTTCCTCATTTTTTTCTTGATCTAATAGACAGTATGAAAATGTTATTTCATCTTCAGGAAGTGTGGAAAAGTACTTTTTTAATAAAATTTGAAATATCAAAGAGGATGGAATCATTATAGAAAAAAAAAAACAAAACAAAAACCAACAAAAAAAAAACCTAGCCCCCCCCCCAAAATTGTTTGAGTTTGACCCATTTCCAGATTCAATAATTCAGTGTTAAAGATATATTTCTAGGTCTGCAATCTACCTAAAACTAAAATTCAACTCGTTTTCACAATCACTGTGCAACCTCCCCCCCCCTCCCCGTCCTCCATGCGTATCTACTCTGCAAATTTTTCCCCCTCTATGTTTATTCTAAATACATATTTTAACGTTTGCATATCATATTTAGCTCTATATCTCTCAAATATTCGTACTGAAATTGATGTATCATCAACTAAGAACAAAAGAAAGGCACAACGAGGATGGAATATCGTTCAAAATGGCGAAATTTACTGAATTTCACCGCCGATTGCCAACATAAAAGTCGAAAGACTCTGAGAAACATGGACAGACTCGAGAAAAATCAGATGTCAGTTGCTAGATCAGAGGATATTCGATCAGAAAATGTAAATGAAATACCTTGTTTCCTCACAGATATTAAGAAATCCTTGTTGAAATGAAATCGATGTGTTCCAAAATCAGAATGGAACAAATCAACTTTAATTTTTTCCAAAAATCACAGAAATTCAAGAACTAAACCGATTTCAATAGGGTTTTCACGTGCAGGTCAAAAAATAAATAAATCCTTCTTTCTAAATATAGTCACTGCGCATCTAATTTGAGTGGATTTCCCACTTCTATTTATATTGCGCATGTCGTGATTCGCTGAAACATCGAAGGCTAGATTTGTACCGCTTCAGAGCTGTGACGTCAGCCTGGATCACGTGAGCCCTAATTATTCATAGATCTGAGGAGCATTGAAAGTTGTTAGTGCTCAGTTAGCAGTTTATGACTTTGTCAGTGCTCAACATGTAGTTATATTCAAAATTCTATAGCATTGCATCTTTAATTTGTGTATTTACGCGACAGAATTTTAATTCTTAGTTTTACGGTTCCGCCGACTCTAATTGTCCTCCACGGGGGACATTAAAACCGTCCCGTCTGTCTGTCCGTCCATCTGTCCATCAGTCAGGAAAACTTTAACCTTGTCCATAACTTTTGAATAGTAAGTGATAAGGCTTTCATATTTCACATGTGTATTCCTTGTGACAAGACCTTTCCATGGATACCAAAATTTTTGACTTTGTGACCTTGACCTTGAAATTTGACCTACTTTTCAGAATTTTTAACCTTGTGCAAAACTTTTGAATGGAAGATTGTAGGGCTTTCATATTTCACATGTTTATTTATTGAGAGAAGACCTTTCCATGGATACCAAAATTTTTACCTTGTGACCTTGCCCTTGGAGTTTGACCTACTTTTAAAAAAACTTTAACCTTGACTATTACTTTTGAATGGTATGTGATAGAGCTTTCATATTTCACATGTGTATTCATTGTGACAAGACCTTTCCATGAATACCAAAATTTTGACCTTGTGACCTTGACCTTTGATTTTGACCTACTTTTTTTAAACGTTAACCTTGACTATTACTTTTGAATGGTAAGTGATAGGGCTTTCATATTTCACATTTGTATTCATTGTGACAAGACCTTTTCTTGGATACCAAAAAATTTGACCTTGGAGTTTGACCTACTTTTCAAAAACTTCAATCATGACCATTACTTTTGAATGGTACATGTAAGTGATAGAGCTTTCATATTTCACATGTGTATTCATTGTGACAAGACCTTTCCATGAATACCATTTTTTGAGCGAATAGCTCTAAGTGATCGCCTGATTTGTTTCACGCATGAGGGCCCCAATGCCGTACATGTATAATTTGAAACACGAACCAATCAAATCACAGGGTTTTCAGCATCGTGACGTATTAATATTCTAATCTTCTTCTGCCGGATAAAGTGAGGGGCCGATGCTGTTTCTATGTATAAACGATGAAACTCTGTTTACTTTAGAATCAAGCTGTTTTGTTACGTAGAAGCACATGTTTATGTAATGAGATGAACACTAACTGCTTTAAACACGACAAATAGAACATGTTACAATGTACATCCGTGGATACGCGTTTATTTCATTGTCGGGGGAGGGGTCATTGAAAGCATTACAGGTCGTTGACGAGGAAGGTAAAATTATGTATACACTGTACGACCTACCTTATACTAATCGGGGGTATGTTTCATAACTAATTTTAAGTAGCTGTACTGATCCAATTTCCTGTCCTTTTTCTGTTGGACTGAAAATTGAACATGGGTGTATGTATGTCCCTAGTGTGAAGTAAGAGAGCCCGAGAGAGGTGTATACAACTACACGTATATGCATCAAACTATTTTTACGGGAGATGTTTTATTGTTGTTTACAGTTTTAGAAAATCTGACGTTAAAAATTTTTAAAGAAAAATTTTTCATTTTTACGTACAGTCGCACACCATATCGTTTTTAAGAAACTTTGCAGAAAAAAGCTGTGGAAGAAAATCAATATATACATGTACGTATAATCGAAAACTTATCGACTCGCGCCGCGCTCCCCGCTTTGAAAAATAAAACTGTTCTTACAGAATACTGAATTTAGCATTATTCATTCTTTATTTGTTAATTTTGTATGCCCCCGGAATCACAGATTCGGGGGCATATAGTTTTTGGCCTGTCCGTCTGTTTGTCTGTCTGTTTGTCCGAAAAAACTTTAACATTGGGCATAACTTTTGAATGGAAGGTGATAGAGCTTTCATATTTCTCATGTGTATTCCTTGTGACAAGACCTTTCCATTGATACCAAAATTTTTGACCTTGTGACCCTGACCTTGCCTTTGACCTACTTTTCAAAAACTTTAACATTGGGCATAACTTTTGAATGGAAGGTGATAGAGCTTTCATGTTTCACATGTGTGTTCCTTGTGACAAGACCTTTCCATTGATACCAAAATTTTTGACCTCGTGACCTTCACCTTGACCTTTGACCTACTTTTCAAAAACTTTAACATTGGGCATAACTTTTGAATGGGAAGTGATAGGGCTTTCATATTTCACATGTGTATTCCTTGTGACAAGACCTTTCCATTGATACCAAAATTTTTGACCTCGTGACCTTGACCTTTGACCTACTTTTCAAAAACTTTAACATTGGGCATAACTTTTGAATGGTAAGTGATAGGGCTTTTTATATTTCACAAGTGTGTTCCTTGCGACAAGACCGTTCCATTGATACCAAAATTTTTGACCTCGTGACCTTGACCTTTGACCTACTTTTCAAAAACTTTAAGATTTGGCATAACTTTTGAATGGTGAGTGATAGGGCTTTCATATTTCACATCTGTATGAATTCCTTGCAACAAGACCTTTCCATTGATACCAAAAGTTTTGACCTTGTGACCTTGACCTTGACCTTTGACCTAATTTTCAAAAACTTTAACATTGGGCATAACTTTTGAATGGTAAGTGATCAGTCAGGGGTCCAACTTAAAAAAGTTATAACTTGCCCGAGTAACTTGTTTTTAATATTTATAACTTAAACAAGTTATAACAGCAAATTTTGAACCTTAATATCTTCTCTGAGCATTTTTCTTATGAGCTGAGCATTTGTAACTTAATAGATATTAAATTGGACAACCTCCTGGTATATCTCACTATCAAGCGCATGCTTTGTGGGTCTGGCGCAAAGCTCTCAAAATTAGGGTTCTATGGGGAATATTTATGTCATTAAATCCTATTTACCAGCAATAGACAAGCTAACTCCCAAGAAAATTAGGTCAGAAACATAGTAAAGACCTAGATGCATCTTCTGAATGTGAATATTAACAATAAATCACAATGCTTTGAATATTAATCATTTTTAAATCAAAAACACTGTTATAACTTGTTTAAGTTATTGGAGAAATTCTGAGGAAAGTCTGCTCTTTTATTTGTAACTTATTCAAGTTATAATCATCATGAACATAACTTGTATAAGTTATAACTGATGCAAGTTAATTAACTTCAAGAAGTTATTACTCATATAAGTTGGACCCCTGACTGGTGATAGGACTCTCATATTTCACATGTGTATTCCTTGTGACAAGACCTTTCCATTGATACCAAAATTGTTGAACTTGACCTTTCACATACTTAACAGAAAATGAAGTTTATACTAACAAAGATGCCACCGGGGGCATTCGTGTTTCACAAACACAGGCTTTATTTCAGCTTGTTATACCCTTGTCAATTTTCATATCATTTTCAGAAAGTAAATGTAAAACAAAGATATTTAGAACCATATTAGTTGTATGCATCGTCCCGTTTCCCCTTTCTAAATTTCGATCAAAGTCTGAAAATAATCAAGAAGATAAGCATGATAAGTATTAGTTGTTTATTTATCAAAAAGTTCTTTCTCAAATAAATCCTTGCAACGAGCAAACTTTTTTATTTTTAGATGATAATTACCACTTCCCCACGACATGCGTAGACTATTAAAATTTACATAATAAACGTCGCCAGTTTGGTGTAGAATACGTATGGGGTTTGAGGTTAAGATGGGGAAATGTTAAGAAACGAAGAAACTCTAATAACACTAAGGAACCAGAAACTGGAAGCTTTTTTGATTGAAATGCAATTTATTTTTTCATTCGACCTTATAAGAATTCAAGAAATATTTTTTATTTGATCTTTTTAGAATTCAAGGAATATCAATGGCGTATCAAAGCCGTATTTATTACAGACTGTCTCAGATTGTTCGACAACTAACTCCCCCTTTCCGCTATACTTACCTTCCCTACCCCCTAAGTCAACCAACTAGGTCGGTCACTTGTATCAACGCTTTTGAACATGCTAGTTCGAGGACGGTCATCTTTTAATTCTAATGACATCATTATGAATAAACTTGTCTACGAAGTAAAGTTTGATGACGTACAGCATAAATGATACATATTCAGCTATTCGCTCTTAGTACCTTCAGTGCTTTGATTTTTACTTTGTGACCTTGACCTTGGAGTTTAACCTACTTTTCAAAAACTTTACCCTTGACGATAACTTTTGAATGGTTAGTGATTGGGCTTTCATATTTTACATGTGTATTCCTTGTGACAAGACACAAGACCTTTCCGTCGGTAACAACATTCAGACCTTGTGACCTCGTCCTTGGAGATTGACCAACATTTAAAAACTTCAACATAGACCATAACTTTTGGATGGTAAATAGTAGGACTTTCATATTTCACATGTGCATTCCTTTTCACAAGACCTTTGCCTTGGTAGCAAAGTTTGTTCCTTTTGACGTTTTCCCCGGAGTTTAATCTTTTGATATTTAGAACTTTGATAGTACATGAGATATATTATGAAAACTTTAAATAATAGGGGGTGTCTGTAAGCATTTCTTTAAAGACAAACACCCAAAAGCGGGGGGCCACAATTCCTTGAATTTGATTTTTTTACCACAATTGGAAAGAAAAATAAAATGAACTGATTGTACATTTTTTCTTCTGCTCATCTAAATCACTGGTTATTCCTTTACATTTTTACTTAACATGCTTAACTTTGATTGTGCAAGTGTTTTAAAGAATGCAGCTTTGAAAACAAGCTGAATTAAGATCGTGATCGTGGCACAAAACATGAAATGTTGAAATTTACTGATTTTTATTTTAGTTTTATTCCCTCCTCCTACCTATTTTTAAAAAATAAAATCTGTAAAACTAAAATTAAAATTTTTGTTGCCTTAAGTCTTTAAACAAGTGTGATATTTTTATTTTTCAGTCTTTAAACAATTTAGATTGTGACATCACTATTTTCAATAGCTGATCATGATCATTAGCCCTTTTAATTCCATGTTTTCTAAGCTTTCAAAATACTGTTACACAAATTCAAATTCTCAAATAATTGTCTTTTACATTATGAAATGATATATTTCTTAAAATTTATGTCATGATTATTTCATAATTTACTTTATTTATATGATAACATTTGATGGAATTATTGATTCAATCGAATTCATATGATAAAAAGAATTTTATTGGCCGGATTGCAAAGCAATTCCGGCCTATAGATTGATGATGTCCGTCTGTCCGTCCGTCTGTCTGTCTGTCCGTCTGCCGTCAACATTTTGGTTAAAGTTTCTAGTTGAGGCAAAATCTAAGGAACTATATGCAGTAGAAACTTTATTATATACATGAAGCTTGCCCATGATAAGACCTTTCAATTTATGCCGTAACATTTGACCTAGTGACCTTGACCTTGGACTTTGACCTACTCAAAGATTTTGGTTAAAGTTCCTGGTTTAAGCAAAATCTATGGAAGTGTATGCAGTAGAAACTTTATATTATACACGAAGCTTGCCCATGACAAGACCTTTCAATTTGTGCCGTAACATTTGACCTAGTGACCTTGACCTTGGACTTTGACCTAGTTAAGGATTTTGGTTAAAGTTCCTGGTTTAAGCAAAATCTATGGAAGTGTATGCAGTAGAAACTTTATATTATACACGAAGCTTGCCCATGACAAGACCTTTCAATTTGTGCCGTAACATTTGACCTAGTGACCTTGACCTTGAACTTTGACCTAGTTAAGGATTTTGGTTAAAGTTCTTGGTTTAAGCAAAATCTGTGGAACTGTATGCAGTAGAAACTTTATTTTATAAATGTAGGCATACTTGGTACCCCAGGTTATTTGCGCTTTGGCTGAATACCCTGGGTTAGATCGTACTATTTCGGGGATTTTAAAAGAAATAACTTTTCTTTTTGAAGTTAAAAAACTGACGGTAATGGCTGCGCGCAGACCAGGGAGGACAGTATGTGAATGGTACACAAGAGGGAATTTTTGTCAGTTACCTGAATATTTGTATCGAAAACATCTAATTAACAATTTGATTATTGTCTCAGGGCACCAAGAAGTATCTTACTTAGTCAAACACGCACTATTTATTGTCGCTATCCAAAAGACGTTTTCAAACAATTACGCAATTGGATAAAAAAGTTTGTGAGGGAGCCAATCAGCAACTTTTGCATATAAATGGAAACCCCTGAACAAATAGTACGATCTGACCCAGGGTATTCAGCCAAAGCGCAAATAACTTGGGGTACAGAGGATGACATGTAGGTTGCCTCTGACAAAACCTTTCAATTTATGATGTATTATTTGACCTATTGACCCAGTTAGTGACAAAAACTTACTTTGCAATCCGGCCATACTGTCTTTAGCGGTGTTTTATTTTATACTTTTAATGTTGTGTTAGACATTACATGTATTTAAAAATCAAAGAGACTACACACTTTAGAAGTTAACCCCTTTCTCAGGCGACATAATTTTTACATGATATATTCAACCCTCGTCACCATGTTTTATTTCCAAGCATGACCTGATCCCATTTTGATGTAAATAATTGATTAAATGTCAACACTATTTCTTTAGAAATTAACATCAAAATGAGAAAGATGCAAAGAAATACGGAAAAAATTAATCAGCCGCCCTCATAGCACAAAGTCAGTATCGTTAACAGAGAATGGGTGTTACAGTTTTTTACATCTGATTAACTTATTTTTTATCATACGCAGGCAATTAACGTTCAAATTTCTGATGTGGTCATATATTCACGCTGGGATCTGCAGGTTACTATTACGTTGAATAATATTGAATACAGACTCTGTGATCTGGATATTGAACAATTCAGCTTAATCATTTGGGATTGAATTCTAAATGAGTTTTCTCGAGGAGAATGTTAATTAATTTTGTTTACAGTGAGATAAGAGGAAAATTAATTTAAAAGTTGTCGTAATGAGTACAGGAACAATGACATAGAAAAAATGCATTTTTCAGCGTTTTCACTTATTTCTTGACGATGTACCTATAGGTCTGATGATACAAATGTTACCGGTTATTTAGTGTAAATTATTTGCTGGCCAATTGGACTCTGTATATGCTACATAGTGGGATCAACTCCGGAACACAGAATTATATTTTCTCAGAAAAATGTCTTGTGACCTAGAATTTTGTTTGTCTTTTTGCCTGCCATAGTATCTGCATTGCAAGAGTGGCAAGTAGAGTTCACTCTGTCTATCTGTCCATCTGCCTGTCTGTCTGCCTAAAATAGATTTTTTGGATCACATTTTTACCTTTTCATTATTATGCATCATATTTCCTTCAAATTTGCAGACTGATAAAGAATGATGGGACTCAACAACCAATGAGAGTCAAGGTCATTTTCAAGGTCAAGGTCACATATTTAGGGTCAAACACGTAATAGCTAGAGGCTTCATACCTGTTCTTGAACAGTTCTATTTTTAATACATATACAGTGTGATTAAAACTTTTTTTCCAAATCCATTTTAAAGAGCATTAAGAAAAGCCACTGTGAAAGTATATATATATATATTCCTTATTCTGTCATTTTTAATAAAACACAGTTAGAATACATATTTCATCTAAAAAGCTATCAAATCATGCATAATAGTTCATTGTTGCATGAATCAAACCCAGAATATTAGTTTTATATACTTGCTTTCTCAAGGTTGACATAGGATTTGATGTTCACACCTGTCAACTCTTCCGCATTTCGCGGGAGACTCCTGCGTTTTAACCTTAGCACCCGCAGTCATATTCGTCCCGCGCGGGAGTAATATAATCTAGCACCACTTTTAGTTCCGGATAGAAAAATATCAGTCGAGGGTGGGATTGATCAAGTCCCAACCAAGGCGTTAGCCGAGGTTTGGACATTGATCATCCCACCCGAGACTGATATTTTTCTATCCGGAACTCAAATGTGGTGCTTGATTATTTTTCTCGCACATTTGAAACCTTCAAAGTCCTCTTGTTTATGCAGCAGAATGACTGAACGTCATGCTTAATGTATGTGCACGTGAAATTACTTCGTCAGTTTGTCTGTGACGTCATAAAGGAACAATCAACAGTGCCGGATCAGGGGTGTCGGATCGAATTCTCTAGTACTGCTGAAAAGGGGAATCAGCCTATCCAATGTGCGAGAAACCAAAATCTCCCCCTTTTAAATCATGTCACCAGATTTTTCCCTAACATATGAACGATAGCCCTAGCGACTTCTATAAAGGTTCGTTTGTAGCAATAACAACATGGACGCGATGCCTGCTGAATGTACAACAATTAGAACATGGCATGTGTAGATTTATGCCTGTCAAAACTAATCACAATTACACAAATTAGAGGAGTCATTAAGGACAATTGTGGACTTGGGATATTGTGTGACATGAGCTCTACTTATTCTGCCCATATATGATATCAATTATGCAGACACTGTGGTACGAGGGCTTTCACAATGTATAAATAATCAGACAGACTGAAAGTCTGATTTATCAAATGACGTTATATGTTCTGTCATGAATGTAATGATAAACCAACTTCTAATTGTAGACTTCTACAATCCCCCCCCCCCCCCCCCAAAAAAAAAAAAAGAGAAAAACAAACCTTAGCCTCAGTATGTCAAATGAACAAATGCAGCACAAGAAGTAAAGTGCAATGAATTATGGGCGTATTTGTCATTGTTTATACTTAGACTTTGTATGGTTACAATCAATAAAATTTTTGAAAGGTGTCGCAAAAATGGTTCATGTGCAATCTCCATCTTTGTCAACTGTCAAGGGGGGAGATCTCCCTCTTTTGAGAATGGGTGATTTTGCCACTCACCCGGGTTCCAAGGTGAAGGTCATAAGACTTTGATGATAGTTAAACCATTACAGAGTTTGGAACATTATAGTTACAAAGTTACAAATCTACAACAGCTTGAACAGGGAATCAACATGAATTTCACAATTGTGACAAGACAACATAACATACATACCATTGAACAACAGACAGTATATCACTATTACATTATATCCCATTTACAATACCGGGCATTAACAATACTAGTATTCTGTTACTAATTGCTAATCTGACAATACTGGTATTCCGGTATTGTTACGTTAACAATACTGGTATTCCGGTATTGTTACGTTAACAATACTGGTATTGTACATAATGAATAATTTTGGTAGAACAGAATGATAAGTGAATATCATAGCATACCAGTACTAGTATTACTAATCTGACGATACTGGTATACCAGTATTGCGATCGCCAAGTTTACATGATCCCAGAGTTTTTTGGTCCATAGACTGAAAATCCAAGTAAATGCACTGTTGGTTTGTGACTCTAATCTTCCTCTTAGAAAGAGTAAGAAGACATTATTGATTCTAAACTGAAAGTTTTGCAGCACTGCACATCACATCAGTGATGCACCATAAGCTGTTGTTCTGTTTTTAAAGCTTCTACATGTATAGATATTGATAGAGCTAACTTTCCTGACTGAGGAGGTTGTTCACCGTTATGAAAAAATCTAATAACCTTGTATCATCCCATACTAGGTCACTAATGACTAGGTAACCAATATTATACCTAGTTTGTAGCATAATTCCTACAATATATGTTAAGATCTTTTAAATTATCTATAAGAATGAAGTATGAAACATTCAAGTTATAATCATTCAAGACTTACAAATCTTTGATGTCAGTGGCGGATTCAGGGGGTGCGGAGGGGGAGTCCCCCCCCCCCCCCGGCACTGACCCAAAATTTTCCAAAAACAGCTATATTTTGGCCCATTTTCAGTGAAAATTGGCAAAATTCGGCCCTTGACACCCCTGCAAAGGGGGCGCTGGATCTGCCACTGGATGTACACTGCAATTTGTGTAGGTAGGAAATGGGTTGTTTAAGTGAATATGCTGTGCAGATTAGTCCGACTTGACAGTCAAGAAATTTAAATGTACAATAAATTATATTCCTCTTTACAGATCAAGATGTCTAAGGGAGGACGACAAAAAGGTGGCCATACTCCGAAGATATCAGAACATAAGGATAATGACGATGGTATGTTCTTTGATCCGTGTGTACAGAGTGTTCCCACATAGCCATATATTTCCCCCATTTTCTAGATTTATTTCCCTTCTTGGATTACAACTCTCGGACTTTATCCATCTCTGCTGTGTTAAAATTGCTCTACTTTAACAAATTTTTTGAAGTTTTGGCATGGTATACATCTCTGTCTTGATGAGAATTACAAACAACAAGATATTTTTAAAGAATAGTCAGAAGGTTATTTATAAAATCTCTTCTGAATATTAAGTTACAAATTTTTCAATGTCAACATTTTGCATGGTAGAAATGGATAAAGTCTGAGAGTTTTAATACAATTTGGCGGTTAATTTGGAGGTATGACATCATCATCGGAACACATATTATAGTCAAATTTACTGTTAACACTTTCAGTTTCTCCATCTTGGTGTACAAAATTTTTAACATTGGCAGTATCTATAAGACCAAATTTCTTATATCTTATATAGGAACCATTTAGTTTTAGTTTTTGGTCTGTCTGTCTGTTTCTTTGTTTCTCTGTTTATCTGCAAAAACTTTTAACTTTGACCATAACTTTTGAATGGTATGTGATAGAGCTTTCAAATTTCACATGATATTATGTATTCATTGTGACAAGACCTTTCCATGGATACCAAATTTTTTTACCTTGTCACCTTGAGCTTGGAGTTTGACCTACTTTTGAAAAACTTTAACCTTGGCCTTAACTTTTGAATGGTAAGGGATAGGGCATTCATATATCACATGTGTATTCATTGTGACAAGACCTTTTCATGGATACCAAAATGTTTGACCTTGTGACCTTGACTTTGGAGTTTTACCTACTTTTGACAATCTAAACTTTAGCCATGACTTTTGAATGCTAAGTGATAGGGCTTTCATATTTCACATATGACTTTCTTGTGGCAAGACCTTTTCATGGATACCAAATTTGACCTTGTGACCTTGACCTCAAAATGTGAACTTATTTCAGCTGTTTTACCAACAAAGATGCCAACAGGGGCATTCATGTTTCACAAACACATGTTTTTTCTTCATCGAGAAACAAGCAAGAACCCAGCAGGGATCAACAAACTGATGAAACTTTAGGTATTAGATGTATATCAAAACTTTCGGTGCAAAAGCAGTACTAATTTCCTTTGATAAATTAATAGCACTAGCATCTATGAAGTATTCCTCACATTTTTTTTGTTGACATTTTTATCCATCGCCACTTAACTTGGCATTAAAGATTTGTGGCCCAAACTTCGTCAAACATCGGCTCACTTCGGCCAAAGTCGGAAATTTTGAATTTTCATTGGCAAAACAAATCGAAAGTAGTTCATTATACATGTAATACCTTAATGTGGATCTGGTCTTCAAGGGTTAGGTCAAGGTCATTTATGATTTGGACCTTTAGCGAATTTCTATTATAAATTGTTTATACTATTTTTCATTAAGATAGAAACAAGAACCCGGCAGGGGTTCAACAACAATCTGATGACACTCCAGGTGAACGTCGTCTTCAAGGTCATATTTGGGCTAAAGTTCACTTAGGTCAAGGTCATTCATGATTTGGATCTTTAGTGAAATTCAATTAGAATAAATTGTTTATATTATTTACCATTAAGATACAAACCGGGCAGCCAGCAAGGGGTCAACAACAAACTGATGAAACTCCAGTTGGATCTGGTCTTCAAGGTCATATTAGGGTTAAAGGTCAAGCTCATTCATGAATTGGACCTTTAAGTTTAGCGAAATTACATTACAATGAATTTTCTATATTATTTTTCATTAAGATACAAACAAAAACCCGGCGGGGGGTCAACAGGCTGATGACACTCCAGGTGGATCCCAGCAATCAGTACATGATCCAGGGAAGAAAGAGATTGAAGTACTGAAACGAAGGATGGCTGGACAAGAAGATAAAGTTAGGAAGATGGCGGAAGATCTTGAGGGATTGGAAAATGAGATAGCCAATCATAAGGAAGCTGTTGAGACAGAAAGAAAACAAAGGGAAAAACTTGAAGAAACTAAACTGGAAGAAGAAGGGGAAATGAGAGAGGATGTGACCAATCAGATTGTAGGACTTAAGAAACAGACGAAGGATGATTTCGGGAAGATGGAAGAAAGGTTGAAGGACTTCGAGGAACATGCAAAGAAAATTGAAGATCTTTTAAGATTGCAACACAGAATCGAAAAACTTGAGGAAAAAATGAAGAACACATACATTGGAGGATTCTTCATTTTAGTTCTGGCAATTATGTAAGTACATGTAGAGTAGGGCTGGGCCAATATCATGATGGAATAATTATTGTGTTACCACACAAACCGGATCATGATACTTTAAATGAAAAGATCTAGGAAGAGAAATTGAACAGATTTTTCGAGGAACATAAAAAAACTGGCATTTTTTGTTGTGTTCCCTTGCATATTTTACAATTTCATGCCATATTTGTTGTGTTCCCTGCATATTTAAAATTAATTTTCATAATCTACAAATAACATGATTCTTATCCTGTCGTCTTATTCAGTTTTTCTCATACATCTGCATTCCCAAATGCAAGGCAGATTTGACCCACTATACCATGTATACCGTCAATTGCTAGCCCTAGTTTCAGTTTAGCTTCTATAAAAATGTATGCAGCTCAAAAATCAAACAAAAAAAAATCAGAAATTATTTGGATCCATCCTTTGATCGACAAATGAACGAAATATCACGCTGCATCAATACATTTGTAATGAATCAGCCCAGCAACATTGCAGAATTAAGGAATTAGACCAAGAATTAGCATGACATCTGTCCTTTAGTTGAATGAAATTTATAAAATTTAATCGGAAAAAGCTAAAAATAAACTGCACATATACAGTAACTCCTAATAAGTTATAGACGATTTTCACATTAACTTGAATTTTTTACAGACCAAGACCGGACATCGCAACATTTGATGTAACTTTTAAGTGTGACATCAAAACTGATCTATGACTTCATAATAAGAAATAACGTCAAAAGTTGTTATGTTGGGCCTTGGAGTAGCGAACATACAGGTTTAGCCGTAATATGAAATAGTTTATTTTCAATACTGCATGATTAATACATAAGGATATGCATATCTTGCATGGATTCCAGATCTTAGTCATTTTAAAACATTACTCAGTCTTTTAAGATCATCAGAAAGAAATACTCAAAAGTGATTTTATAGCTCACCTCATGAAGTGAGAGGGAGCTTATGCTATCACCCTGTCGTTGGGGTCGGCGTCCGCATCTGCGTCCCCGTCCGCTCTAGTATGTTAAGAAGTTTTATTTCTCTATTATAAGTGCTAGGAAGTTCAAACTTGCACAGATGATGCATCTTTATGAGTATATCACAAATGTAGGTCATGACCTATATTTTCTGCTTGAGTGCACATGTAAGGACAATTTGGCTATCAATAGTCTACTTTCCTTTTCTTTTTGTTTAGTTGTTAGCATTTTTCTTGGTCCTCAATAGGACAGATTCTCAAAGTAAAACTGTATAATCTATGACCACAGATTGTTCGCTGCCATGATAAAATGCTGCCATGAGGTGAGCTTTGTAATCTTTGATTACACTATGTTAACATTGTATGTTAGGATAAATTTACATAAAAAACCAAATGTCTTTGTTGAAAATAAAAAGAAAATTTAATTTTATGTTCAGTAAGGTAAAGCCATAATGATCTTAGTATGAATACCTCCGGACATTTTATCAATTTGGGTATAAAAACTATTGGTCATTTTGACTATTTTGAGATTGCTGGAAATCCTGCATTGTTTGTATGTGAACTTTGTGTATGTTCATGTAAAGGCCGTTTCAAAATCAGTGGTAACTAAATTCAAAAATTTAGATTTGCATCATAAATTGTTGCCAAAATACATGTACAACGGTTTCCCAAACTAACATAAGTATATATATGCACAAGCAATGTAATTCTCTGAGATGCAACTATAAAAAGGAACGTGCTGCATTCATACTTGTCAACTTTTTTCAGACAAAAGAGGGTCAATGACCCTCTTTGGGAAATGAAAAAGAGGGTCATAGCGCGTGAAACAAAATCGCGACCTTTTGCTTGTGTCATTATGAATAAAATTTACACCCCCCCCCAAAAAAAAATACAGGTCAATTTAGTTCATTTTATTGTAAGACATGTAAAGCATTTATTTCAATTGTAATACTGCATAATCATGATAATGTATTATGTAGCACATGTGTAAAATTTCAGGACTTATTAATCAATGCCTGAAGGTTCATTGTTTTTGCTATACCATGATGAAGATTTTGTGTGAGATAAACTCTACATTTCACTGCTTCAATTGTTTAAAACACTATAAAAACATTTGTCCCTATTCGTCTGCATAAATCTCCGTGTTTACGATCGTCTTTCCATAGACATTCCCATAATAATCCAAGCCCAGGTCGTTAAAACAACATGAAAGTGGCTAATTACTTCCCATATCACTAAACAAACAACCCAATTTACCTGTAAATGCAGGTGTTTTAATTGAAAAGTCACAGCTGGAAATTTAAAGTCCCAAGTAATGGACCTAACCAAATCGGAATCGGGTGATTCCCGGGTCAGCAACGAAAAATCGGGTGAAAGACATGACCCGCGGGGGTGATAAAAAATAATCGGGTCAAAGGGTAAAAAAGCGGGACTGACCCGCGGAAATCGGGTCAATTGACAGCTATGGCTGCATTTGGTATGTTAATGCTCTTGATGTCAAAATGCATAAGATCTAAAGAAATTTGCCGCAAAGGCTGTTCTAACCGGCAAACTGAACCCTTGGCGATCTGAATTTTAATGTCACCCTTTTACCTAGAAAATGTGATTTCAGAAAACAAGAATTAAACAGACAACTATCGTGCATATATATGGAATAAATGTCATAATCTGAGTTTTGTTACAGGTATACAACACACAGCAAATGCTAACGCGCACTATATGTACGATAAATGCACTAATTCTTGCTGTGTGTTGCATACCCATAACAAAACACAAATTAAGACACTTATCCTCTATATATTACGTCAGTCATGTCCATATGCGTCTGATGTACAATGAAAGCATTCGTACTAACTTTCATGCATTTCTTTGCAACAATTTGGCAATCTTAATACATGTAGTTGATGTGACTACTAATGCCTCTATCACACCTAGTCATATATATGGCAAACAGACGATTAACGTATTATAACATATTTTTTATCTGTTGGTACCTATTTGCATCTGATACTCATGCAAAATTGGTCGTTACTTATGAGGCACCATTTTACTATTTATTCCCTATTTTTTGATATCAAAAAATAATTTGTGATATTAAAACTTCATTTTTTTGATTTCAGAAAATTGATTATTTGATACCAAAAATAGAATTTGTGATATCAAAATTCATTAAGATTTTGTGATATCAAAAATTACTATTTTTGATACCACAAAATTGATTTTTTGATATCAAATAGTAATCAAATTTGTAATATCACAAATTCAAATAAGTGATATTACAAAATCGATTGTGGGAAAACTGCATCATGCATGTGGCACAAGATGCATATAAATTTTCCCTTCAATTTTAGGTGTTGATACCTCGATCAACCAAAAAAATATTACAACGATTCCTTATCATTTCATTTCGGCACTTTTTATCGTTTATTTGCAACTTAGAGATTGTGCTGCTAACAATGTTGTTATTTGCATACTTTCGGTTTTTGTGTGTATACCTTATGTTATAGTTATCAACAAAATTTCTCGGCCATTTAGAATCTTCATTTCATAGAAATAACAGTGAAAATTAAATGATAAACCTTTTCTTAAACAATTCTATTATGTTGTAGGTTGGGAGTAGTATTTACAATGTACTGTGGTCAATCTGACCCTCCAGGACCCTCACCTCCAAGACCGATCCCAATTCCAGATTATGAAATGAAGATACAAGCACTTGAGAGTAGGTTTAACGTTTTAGAAAGTAATGTTGACACAAAAATTTCAGATTTTCAGCAAAATGAAATGGCCTCTATGTCATCAGAGTTAAGTTCCTTAAAAGAAGAATATGGGACCCTTAAAGAATTGACAGATGGAAACGAGGAATTCAAGAAAAATCATAATAAGGCATTGGATGGTTTAAAAACTCAACTTTCAGACTCGCTCAAACAGACCGAAACCAAACTTAAAGAGAATCAAGAAGTGTTTGAACAAAATCTGCAGAAAAAGATGGAAGATGAAGTGAAGGGTAAGTCTGAGAATTTAACATCTCATATAGTGACTGTGGTGTTGGAACAAGAGGAATTTGTGATTTTGAAGGGAAATGTGAATGCTTTGAATGAAACTTATGTAGAAGAGAGAAATGAATTTATTAACAAGCAGGAGAAATTGGACAAGAGACTTACCGAAACAAAAGTTACCTTAAGTGCATCCATTGATTCTGCAAGAGAGGAGTGTATGGAAGAAATACAGAAAACTGGACAGAGTTTAACGAACAGTGTTGCAAAATTTGAGGTTGAAATTGGAAGTGTTGGCAATTTGGTAAAAAGTGTAAACGAAACAGTATTTGAGCGGATGGGAAGTGTTAATGGAGAAGTAGAGAACTTAAATGAGAAAATGACAGAGAAATTTACATCTTTTAATACACAAATGGAATCTTTTCAGCAGACATTGAAAACTTCATCAGAAGAAACGGAAGGTAATACAGAGACCCTTGTTACTTTGATTATCAACATGAATTTCTTAGGTTTGAAACTGACCCCTTTACCCTTATAAGTCCCTTACCGGCAACGCTGAAGGGGACTCTTAGTTCTTATAATTGTAATTCTAGTTTTAGTTCCTACAAAATGACAGATACACACACTTTAATTTTAAGAAAAAAAAAGTCTCACATCAAAATGGAATATTGCGAATAACATTTACTATACATGCTTAAATAAGTCAATTTTTTTTCATTGAATCAGATGTCAATTTGGTGAAAAAAAGATAAAATGATGAACATCATAATTTAGTCTGAAATGATTAAATATGTCAATTATCATTGAGATGGAATTAAATTGATACTTCTGCCCAAATTCCTCATGGAGACTGATTTTAAAAATCATTAACCGAGTTTAAGTCAGGAAGACTCAATGCAGATGATGTATTTTATAGATTTACATACTTTTCAAAAAAAAACTATTCAATAGTTGATCTTTTCTCTGAAGTCGTCCCTAAAAAATCTACAATTACATAAATGGGGAGAGAGAAAAGGAATTAAATACTGTAATACAAACATGTGTCTTGTCTAGCTTATATAGCCTGCAGCTTCTACCCAATGTCCCTTAAATCAAGTGATTGTACATTGAGGTATAAATGTACAGTCTGCTTGACCATTCTCCCTTTGTCTCCTTTTGGTCAGTGTGTTGAACATTTTAATGAACATATTTTACAGGGACTCTCATTAACATTCAGGAACCTCTTCTTTCTTTTTGTGTTTTTGTGTACGTGTATGGCTAGATATACTTCTCTGACTCACATAGATTTTACGTCCCCCACCATGGAAGGTTGAATCATCCGGAGTCCGTTCCTCATTCTAAAAAGTGAAATATTTATTACATATATTTATGAAGAAGGTCATGGTCAACTTCAAGGTGAAGGTCACAAATTGAGGGTCAAACATGTAACAGGTGACATTGTCTTGAATAGCCTAATTAAAAGTCGTTTATCTGAAAAAATCTAATAATTGAAATTATATTTATCACGGAAATTGTTTGAAGGTACATTTACAATGAAATATCACAAAAATGATATATATCTTTAGGGTTAATCCTGTATCAGGGTCAATCTTGTAGCTTATATATGGTACCATGTCAGTCCAAGAGAATACTGGAAACATGAGTAATACTACTAAAAACAATGATATAAATTACATGGGAGTTATCTTTCTTGGAAATTTATATCTTTATATTGCTGTAAGCAGTAATACTATTCAGTTTGCTCTTATACCAGTGGATTCAGGGAGAAATGAGGGTGATTACTATAGGAGTTCTTCTCATTCAAATGTACACTGAAAAATTATTCAGAACATCAGGAAATTTTTTTTCCTTAACATATTTGAAGAAAATGTTATTTCAGCAGTCAGGGGTATAACTCATTTCAGTGATAAAATTTTATAACCGAAATCAGTTACTTTTCTTTCTATGAAAATCAGTAATGTTAAAGTAGGTCATGAAAAATAACTGATTTCTGCATATAAAAATTCCTATGGGAATTGCTTCATATTTATTCATTGGGTAAAGGATTATTTTACAAAATTTAAGGTATTGATGTATTAAGATGATACTGAACACTTGATTATCAGCAGGAAAAATCTGGATTAGAAGATTTAAGCAACACCAAAAAAATATAACCAAAAATGGTTATTTAAAAGTAACTTCTTTCAGTTATATTTATTTTTGACCCAGATTTTGCACAAAGATGATTTTATCCAGCTGTGACCTTAATTTATTTTTAAAGAGGCACCAATGTTGTATCTGATGAAGTCAAACTTTTCTGTACGCATTGGATGATATAATCGTATTTGACCTTGGAAAGTTTTGTAACCTGAACCAGTTATATTCTGGGTGATTCTATAAATATCTTGCAAGAAAAATAACTGATTTCAGTGACGAAAAATATAACTGAAATGAGTTATACCCCTGACTGTTCAGAAAGAAGAAAAAGTGAAAAATAGGTTCCAAATTGACATTTTTTCACTTTTCAGTAGAATTTTTTTTTTCATATCAAATGAATTTGTTTTGATTGAAACTCTGCTAGTGGCTTTAAAACTTTGCTTTGTCTATATTACAGAAATATGTAATATAGAGTAACAACATTTACTGTTTTCAATAATGTCAGGGATTATTATTAACAATAATAACAGTTTAAAGTAATATTACTATTTTTAGTATTCTCCTGGACTGTTTGTAATGTCGATCTACCCGGCTATGTATCTGTATTTATCAAAGCTTATTCCAAGCTACGTACATAATGTCATGAATTGCTTATGCCCTGTTCAGAGGATTTCATGCAAAATCATATTTGCAGAAGATTCAGAAACACATTACTGTAAATTGCTATTTATTCGTCAGGTACCAATTTTTTGTCATTTGTGTCAGTGCCTCTTTTGGCAAAGTCGCATATAATGTACTTCTTATAACCAAATGATATGTTACGTCTCTAATTGTTTGTTTACCAATAATTGTTAAACAAACAATGAAAACATACGCATACGGCCTATCTAAATGTTTAGTTGGCATTTGAACAGAGAAATTTACATTTTAGGGATCCTTGAATGACGAATTTACGTACTGACGAAATAGTAAATAAATTTTGATTGAATTGACGAAAATTGGTACTGACGAAAATAAAGCAATTTACAGTATTTTAATTTGAATTAGATTTTTATTATGTTCGCATGACAAAATCTAATTGGCGTTAATTTTGATTTGAATTAATTAATGCACATTAGATTCTCTGTGTGAATGCAATATGAATCTAATTTGATTTGAATTGAATTGATTTAAAGTGCATGAACTCCTCCATCTGATCATGAACAGGCTATTATATACTTGGGAATAGGTGCTTCACATGATCACAAGTTGATACATATAATTCTTGTCGGAAATATGAAACTTTTTTTAAAAATGTCAAAACTTGAATTTGTAATATAAGAAAAACAGTGTATTTTTACCAAGTTAATACTTCATTTCGAAGTGGTCTGTACTAAATGATTGAAATAAGATGTACTTTCATGTGATGAAGGTGTTTTCTTTCTACCATGGTGACTTTAATACTTTGATTTATATTGTAAACCATATTTTCTTCTATGTCCAGGCAAGCTAGAGAATGTCCAAAAAGAATTCGATCACTGGAAAAAAAAAGTAGTGACGTCAGAGGGAAAAATCAATTTTTTAGATGAAAAGGGACAAGATACTAGTAAGTTAATCATATATGTTATAACTTCAAATTTGTAATTATAGTAATGCATATAGGATCTCAAATGATTTTCTATTTCATACGGTATTTATGAAACGAGTTGTGTGAATTTTACATCCCCAATCCTTGGCGAGGGGATTGAAATCACACAATGAGTTTCATAGATACTGTATGGAATAGAAACATCATTTGAGATTCTTTTTATCACATGAAATATGACATTATTGATAAAAATGACATCAAAATATTATAATTTCAACTTCATTTCTTGCAAATAAAGTGCCAACCTCGGCATTTCTATTGTGACGTTACAAAGGATCTGGAGTAATTCATCCAATGATCACGCTCCCAAAGTGATATGTAACGTGTTATCATAAAATTTATTTATGAAATGGCTTTATGTAACCGAATAAAGGGTTATAATAAAGGATCATGTGATAAATTGATGTATTATATATAATATATTGATTTTGGTTGTCAAAGTCAAGGTCACAGTAAATAACTCGTCAGAAGGCAATGTCGCTCACAGTCTTCATGAAAACTTTTTGTTACCACCAGCCAGTTGTGCTACTGTTCTCAATGCCAAAATGTACTTGCCACCCAAAATTATCACTAGCCATTGAAGAAACATCAAAACGCTTTAAGAATAAAGAACTTTGTTTCTTAAGATAAGTCCCTTGAGTAAGTCAAAATTAACACATATAGTATCACAGAGTGCACATAAAAATTGAAAGAGTTTAAACCATGCCACAATCCTTTCACAAGAGGATGTCGGCAGTCTTTGCTCACTTTGTACATTGCAAACATCATTATCAATAGACTTATGCTATATTGCAATGAATTCTTGATATATCATTTCACATAAGTATTAACCCTTTTTACATACAGAAAGTGGACGGAAAAAATATAAGAACTTATTCATAGAATAAGTGTCTTTTTTTGTGTGTTTATGCAATAAATTACAATGGCTTAAAATGCATTTATTTTTGTGTCGCCTGCAAAGCATAGCGACACTTAGGGATCACTTTGTCCGTTGTCCGTCTGTCAGTCAGTCAGTCATTCCGTCTGTCTGTCACACTTTGGGTGTCACACCCCATAACTTTTGATTGGTAAGTGATAGGGCTTTGATATTTCACATGTGTATTCCTTGTGATGCGACCTTATTCCACATACCATAATTTTTGACCTAGTGACCTTGACCTAGATATTTGACCTACTTTTCAAAAAAATTAAGATTGGCTGTATCTGTATCTTTTGATTGGTAAGTGATAGGGCTTTGATATTTCACATATTTATTCCTTGGCATAAAACCTTACTATGCATGCAATAAATTTTGACCTAGTGACCTTGACCTAGATATTTGACCTACTTAAAAAAAATAAGATTGGCTATATCTTTTGAGTGGTAAGTGATAGGGCTTTGATATTTCACATGTGTATTCCTTGTGATAAAACCTTACTACACATGCCATTATTTTTGACCTAGTGACCTTGAGCTAGATTTTTGACCCACTTTTCCAAAGACTTAAGATTGGCTATATCTTTTGATTAGTAACTGATAGGAATTTTATATTTCACATATGTATTCCATGTCATGAGACCTTTCTACACATACCATATTTTTTTTACCTAGTGACCTTGACCTAGATATTTGACCTACATTTCAATAGAATTAAGATAAGCTATATCTTTTGATTGATAAGTGATATGGCTTTAATATTTCAAACATGTATTTCTTATGATGATTCCTTTCTTTTATTCCCAAAAATCTGTACCTAACGACCTTCACCTAGATGATTGACCTTTTCTGAAAGTATCATATCTTTTTATTGGTAAGTAAGAGGTTTAATATTTCACATGTAATTCATTTGACAGGACTTTCCTTCTGATACATGTACAAATATTAAACCAAGTAACCTTGACCTACATATTTGATAACTTTTAAAAAATAGACCTCTTCGCAGGTGACACAAGCATTCCTTGGATTGATATTTTATTATATAACGTGCGTTAGTGCATTTTATCAAGGAAATGCATCAGCAATTGTAATTATTTCTGCATAAACACAGAAAATTTGACCCTTATTCTATATATATATGTGCAGCTTTCAAAGCCAAAAATAAAACGGAGGAAGTGCCCAATTCTATCTATAGAGTGAATCAGTTCACCAATGTGGAGGGAAGTTAATTTTAGAAAGGAACAGCATGACTGAAATGTCATAAATTAATGCATTATGATATATCAACCAAGTATTACAAATTAGAAATTTATCAATGGAATGATGACAAAATATGACCAAATAAGTTATTTATTACTCTCTAGATGTTGACTGTTTGGAACTAATTTTATTGCTGAATGTAGTCCCATTTCTTTTATCTGTTTGAGTCAATTGCAGTTCAGTAAAATCATGAAATGTTGACAGCGGTTGTTTATGGATTTTTCTTATGCTGTGTGCTGTTTATGTGTGGTCTATTTTGGAATTATCACAAACAATGCTAAATGTGACAATAAATCTTCATTCGAAATATTCCGTTAAGTGTAGGATGTGACATCAATCGACAGAGCTATTGTAGCTGCACCTGCCTCTGTCGCCAGCCTTGTTGTTGAAATATTTGATAGCCGGCAGATTTGGCAGTCGGGCTAGTGAATTTTCACGAAGACTGCACTAACTGTGCAGGGTTTTTTTTATAGTAAAGTGGCAATTTTCTAAAATGAGGAGACATTGCCAGGTTACAGTTTGAAAGAAGGTCAAAATGCAAACTCATTAATATGTAAAAGTTCAAGGTCCTTAAAATGAAAATTCCGGCCATGAGGAATCTACATGTAAAATATCTAAGCCATACCCCTTACAGTTCATGGGATATAGCCTACGTTTAAAGTTTTACTCTACACAACTGATGTGGACACTCAGGTTATGACATTAGCTCACCATACACTCATCAAGGCTTTCTAATGATAATCTTTTAGGAGCCGATATAATGTGCTGTTTGACATGTAAACATTTTATATAACTGTAGCTGACAATGATTTTAACTTTAAATGAGAAATTATTCCCACAAAGGCTTCTCAATAATAATATAAATCCCCCGTAATCAGAGTTTATAAGGCATTTAGTTTTGTCCTCTCTATGTGTCTGTTAGTCGGTATTTTTCCGTTTGTCTGCCAAAAAAAAAATTACTTTGGCCATAAAATGTAATATTGAATTTTAGTAATACTAGATGGGCTTTCATATTTCACATGATAATGATGATTGTGTGTTCCTTGTGACAAGACCTTTTCATGGATACAACACTTTTTGACCTTGTGACCTTGGTCATAACTTATTTCTTCTGACAAGACCTTTCCCCGAATACAAAAAGTTTTGACTTTGCAACCTTGACCTAGGAAATTGATTTAATATTGATATACTTTAATAATAATAATTGTCATAATTGTTTTTAGTCTGGATGCTTCAATAGGTGCCACCATAGGCAAAAGTAGGTCATGGTGGTACCCTTTTTTGATAAACTTCTCCAGAATCGACAAACAGAAAGCATTTAGAAACTTAAGATGTCTTAAGAAGCGTTGTTATATTTGGTTCCACTACGAAGTGAAGTTTTTCCTTTGACATATTTCTTCATGTTTGATATGATTAGTTAACAAAGTTTTCAGGTGAGCAATTGTGACCCTCTTGGGCCTCTTGTTTTTATTATTCATTGTTAATTAATCAATTTACATTCACAGATTTCATGATAATACTGGTAGTCATCATCATCATGTTTATAGTCGTACTCGTCGTCATGTTGATGTTACGACTGAAGAGTACAGCCGCACCAGGACCTACAAATATCAGCCCAGGATTGAGGGGTGGTTATGTATGTTAATTTTTATACCTTCTTCAACTATCTTTTGATCTGTAATTGAAAAATTGAACAAACAATGTATAGTGTGTAAATCAAAAGAGACGGACTTATTCTTCCAAATCGGAAATTCTGAAACATTTCAGAAATTCTGAATTAAATTTTGTGAAAAATTCAAGGCTTGCTTAAGATATGCAAATTATTGAAGATTTTTAAAATCCTCTAAGTTTGGAATTTATAGGACTTGGTACCACAATTTTTGACCTTGTGACCAAGATTTTTTAAGTCATGTACAATGTTTGCTGTATCTCCATCTGTATCTTCTTATAGACATTTTTCACCATGACAAACTTCACACTTCGCACTTCGAACTTCGCACTTTATTTATGACAGAAAGTTTTATAAATTGGTTGCCAGCAGAACAGGAAGTCCAATATACCAATTCCGTTGAGTATATAATCAAAATGTAGATGACTCCGCTTTGAGTTTATTCGTGAACGGCAGCTACGCTACTATGTTCGAAGTGCAAAGTACAAAGTTTGAAGTGCGCAGTCTGTCACGGTTAAAAAAAGTCTACTATGCCAGGGAATAAAGTTTCACACCTGCATTTTATTTTAAAGGAGCCATCGGCAATTTTAAAGAATGTAAAGGAGAACTGTGTCAAGGACAACACAGTCTGTGTTCTACATTTCAACAAGGAGTCTAAGGATTTCTGTGTTAACCTCACAAAAGTTGTGGAATCTGATTCTCACAAGGTATTATTTAATTCCTCTAAGACTTTTTGATCTTTAAATAGAATGAAATCTACATATACATTTATCATAATTTATATTTTTAGGATTTCAAGTACAGTTTTTATTTAGGATTTCAAGTACAGTTTTTAAGATACTTCCTTTCAGGAAGTCTCTTTCTGTTACGGTAACTGCTTCAATTTGAGATACCGCCGCTTTGCAACCTACCTCAAAATATAGTGCTTTTTATACGCCCGTCATTTGACGGGTCGTATTATGGTATGGCGAAGTCCGTCCGTCTGTCCGTCCGCCTATGGAACGCAATAACTTGAATATGCGTCAACGGATTTTCATGAAATTCATACATTATGATTGGACTGTGGAGAGGAAGCCGCCTTTCGATTTTCAGGTTCATTCGATATGTCGTTACAGAGTTATCATGGGACTTAGATTTTTAAAATACAGTGAAAATATACTAAAATATTTAAAAATTATTTAAAAATCTATTTCTGGTTGAAATGTTTTGAAATTTTTTTATACTTCAAGTAGAAAATATGTTCTTTGACATATGTAACGGGTTTTTTAATTTTTTTGTCGCATAACCGTTTTATTGTGTGTAATAGGAAGGGGGGGGGGTTATATGCACATACATGTTAAGCTAAGGGCAAAATATAGGCGCATGGAACGCAATAACTTGAATATGGGTCAACAGATTTTCATGATATTCATACATTTTGATTGGACTGTGGAGGGAAGCCGCCTTTCGATTTTCAGGTTCATTCCATATGTCGTTACAGAGTTATGGGACTTAGATATTTTAAAATACAGTGAAAAAATATTAAAATAGTTAAAAATTATTTAAAAATCTATTTCTGGTCAAAATGTTTTGAAATTTTGTATGTTTAAAGTAGAAAGGATGTTCTTTCACATATATAACGGGTTCTTGAATTTTTTGTCACATAATCCAGAAATTATGTGTAATTGGGGGGGGGGGGGTATATGCACATACATGTTAAGCTAAGGGCAAAATATAGGTGCATGGAACGCAATAACTTGAATATGCGTCAACAGATTTTCATGATATTTGTATATTGTGATCAGACTTTGAAGAGGAAGCCGCCTTTCGATTTTAAGGTTCATCTGATTTGTCCTTATGGAGTTATGGGACTTAGATATTTTGGTGTTGTGAAAAAAAAAATCCCAACGGGCGTATCTTGCTGTGTGAGCTTAGGCTTTTTATTCTAATTTAAGAATTTGCTGTCTGACACATGCAAAATGCAAGAACAAGGATATTGTTCTTTTTGAAAAAATTCAATTTCATCTAAAGTAAATGTATCACAAATTATCAACGATACATTTCTTGCTTTCACTGCACGTTGGTGGCATAATAATATATAACTTTGATAAGAGTAACTTATAAGAGTTTTCTTCCTTATATTAAGACGAAATGATGAGAAACGAAAGTAGAAACAAAGCATGATCTTGTTGAAAGAAATAGGAAATTCTGGTAATTGAAATGAGAATTTTTGGAAATTACCAGCAATAATAAACTTAAAGTAGCGCTGGAACTACATGCAACCGCTATTTTATTGTGTCGCCTGCGAAGCATAGCGACACTTAGGGATCACTTTGTCTGTTGTCCGTCTGTCTGTCTGTCCATCCCTCTGTCTGTCTGTCACACTTTGGGTGTCACAGCCCATTACTTTTGATTGGTAAGTGATAGGGCTTTGATATTTCACATGTGTATTCCTTGTGACAAGACCTTCCTACACATACCATAATTTTTGACCTAGTGACCTTGACCTACTTATTTGACCTACTTTTCAAAAAAATTAAGAATGGATATATCTTTTGATTGGTAAGTGTTAAGACCTTGATATTTCACGCATGCAATCCTTGTGGCAAGACCTTTCTACACATACCATCATTTTTGACCTTGTGACCTTGACCTAGATATTTGACCTACTTTTGAAAAAAAATTAAGATTGGCTATATCTTTTGATTGAGAAGTGATAGGGCTTTGATATTTCACATGTGTATTCCTTGTGGCAAGACCTTTCTACACATACCATAATTTTTTACCTTGTGACCTTGACCTAGATATTTGACCTACTTTTGAAATAAAGATAAGATTCGCTATATCTTTTGATTGATAAGTGATAGGGCTTTGATATTTCACATGTGTATTCCTTGTAACAACGCCTTTTCACACATAGCATAATTTTTTACCTATTGACCTTGACCTACATATTTGACCTACTTTTCAAAAAAAATTAAGAGTGTATATATCTTTTGATTGGTAAGTGATAGGGCTTTGGTATTTCACATGTGTATTCCTTGTGACAAGACCCTTCTACACAGACCATAATATTTGACCTTGTGACATTGACCTAGATATTTGACCTACGTTTCAAGAAAAGTAATATTGGCTATATATCTTTTGATTTGTAGATAATAAGGCTTTGATATTTCACATGTATTTTCCTTGTAACAATGCCTTTCTACACATACCATAGTTTATTACCTTTTTATCTTGACCTAGCTATTTCACCTTCTTTTCCAAGAAATTAAGGTTGTATATATCTTTTAATTTGTAGGTGTTAGGTCTTTATTATTTCTTATGATGAGACCTTTTTATTACCAGTTTTTACGTAGTGACCTTGACCTAGATGACTAACACTCTTTTCTGAAAATTTGAGAATGAACTTATCTTTAAATTTGTGATTAAGAGGTCTGATATTTCAAATGAATTTCATTTGACAAGACTTTTCTACTGATACCAATAATTTTGATTCACTTTCTAGAATAATAATCAAACCGCTTTGCAGGCGACACAAGCATTCCTTGGATTGCTATTTTCAAATATATATGGTACAGTACTAGACTGTCAGTCCCGACACTCTCAATGTTAAACTCTGCAACGTCACGCTGAAATAACATTGAAATGCCCCATCTAAAAATTATATTGTCTGTATAATTTGATTGCATAAACCCTTGACCATGTAACATATTCCAAAATTTATGACTAAGCAATGATATAGGTTTTATCTTATTTTTTTCATGACAAAGTTATCAAAATCAGGTTTATCCAGTTTCCGAAGTGAGCCGCGCAGACAGTAGACATGCATGCATGGTCTTTTTATATGCCCGTCATTTGACGGGTCGTATTATGGTATGGCCAAGTCCGTCCATCTGTCTGTCCGCCTATGGAACACAATAACTTGAATATGCGTCAACGGATTTTCACGAAATTCATACATTATGATTGGACTGTGGAGAGGAAGCCACCTTTTGATTTTCAGGTTCATCCGATTTGTCGTTACAGAGTTATGGGACTTAGATTTTTAAAATACATGGAAAATATACTAAAATAGTTAAAAATTATTTTAAAATCTATTTCTGGTCGAAATGTTTTGAAATTTTGTATACTTCAAGTAGAAAGGATGTTCTTTGACATATGTAACAGGTTTTTAATTTTTTGGTCGCATAATCGAGATATTGTGTATAATAGGAAGGGGGGCGGGTTATATGCACATACATGTTAAGCTAAGGGCAAAATATAGGCGCATGGAACGAAATAACTTGAATATACATCAACAGATTTTCATGATATTCATACGTTATGATTAGACTGTGGAGAGGAAGCCCCCTTTCAATTTTCAGGTTCATCCGATTTGTCGTTACAGAGTTATGGGACTTAGGTATTTTAAAATACAGTAAAAATATACTAAAATAGTTAAAAACTAGATGGCTACTGTTGCAAGCAACAGACGGATTCCTCCTTTATTAGACAATCCTCGGAACTGAAGTGTTAAAATCCGAATAAAGAAGATGGAAAAAAGAAAAGTTGGTTTAGTACCTTATTCACTTCAGCAAATGAGTCAAAAGAGTTTATGTCTAACTTGGGACTCATATTTATTTATCAACAAAATAGAAGAAAAAGATAATAAATACCTTTGATGTTTACGAAAGCTTTAGACTCCATGATTTATCAATTTTATAACCTTTAAAATTACTATCTCAAAACAGAATTGCACAATGATTTGGCAATGAGAAAATTTCTATTAATAGAAAATGACAACAGCATGTAATGCTACTAAGACAAAAAAAGGAAACAGAGAACAAGAATGAAAGAGTTATCTTTCTTGGACTCTGTTAAGTTCAAATAAGAAGGACTACTTGTGTGAAGAATAAATAGTATAGGACCAGAACTGTGAATTCTACAGGAGTAAATGTTTGTTATGACCTTGAGAATGATTATTTGTCCTTGAACCAAGGTCACAGATACATTGTAAAAGATAAGTTTTGGAGGTTATTCTCATCAAAATTGATCTTAACTGATCAAAGTTCAATATTTTATCAACCAAAGTATGTTGTGACCTTGAAATCAAACAAATGACCTCGGGTCAAGGTCAAGGTGAGAGGGCTTGATGCAAGGAATATTTGTGTACAGTTTGAACATTCAACGTCAAACAGTCTTTGTTTTACAGACAAAAGTTTGTTGTGACCTTGAGAAGGAAAATTTGATCTTGGGTCAAAGTCAGGGTGAAAGGGCATTGCTTAATGATTATATGTATGAAGTTTGAACTCTCAAGGTCAAACCGTCTTTGTTCTATAGGCAAAAGTTTATTGTGACCTTGAGAATAAAAATTTGACCTTGAAACTAGGTCAACATTAAATGAATACCTATAAGTAACCTATCATCCAAGTCTAAACTCAAAATCTCAAAAACTGTAGAAATTGGCACTGTGCCAATTTAAAATTCCATCTTCAACTCGTAATAGCGCGAGAACCGTAAATATTTCATCGAGCATGTTAGTGTATAAAAGTTTGCAAATTTCCCAAAGAACAATATAAAACAAATTTCGTTCAAATCGTGCAGTTACTTTAGGAGTTATAAGAGTTTAAAGATTTGACCTTTGATGACCTCTAGCGGGGGCATATATGAACTTTTCGACAAGAAAAAAAATTTGAATTGAGATCTTCATATGCTCTTTCACATAGTATTTTCCACTTTATCATATATTGTGGTACTTTCTTGTAAAGTGTCTGGAACGTTTGGGGGTAAGAATAATAATAAGAACTAGATGGCTACTGTTGCAAGCAACAGACGGATTCCTCCTTTCTTAGACCTTCCTAGGAACTGAAGTGTTAAAATTCGAATAAAGAAGATGGAAAAAAGAATAGTTGTTGAAGTACCTTATTCACTTCAGCAAATGGGTCAAAAGAGCTTATGTCTAGTTTGGGACTCTTATTAATTTATCAACAAAATAGAAGAAAAAAAAATTAAGTACTTTTTATCTTTACGAAAGCTTTAAACTCCATGCTCTATGGATATCAAATCCTTAACAATTACTTTCTCAAAACACAATTGCACAATGATTTTGCAATGAGATAATTTCTATTAATAGAAAATGACAACAACATGAAAGTACAGATATGTAATGCTACTAAGAAAAAAAAAGAAACAGAAAACAAGAATAAAAGAGTTATCTTTCTGATACTATGTTAAGTTCAAATAAGAAGGACTACTTGTGTGAAGAATAAACAGTATAGGACAAAAAGTGTACATTCTACAAGAGTAAATGATTGTTAAGACCTTGAGAATGATTATTTGGCCTTTAAGCAATGTCATGGATGAAAGCTAAGTATTGTGATTATTCTCATCACAATTGAACTTATTCTGAGCAAAGCTCAAAATCTAATCAGCGAAAGTCAGTTGTAACCTTGAAATCGAACAAATGACCTTGGGTCAAAGTCATGATGAAAGAGTTTGGTGTAAGGAATCTTTGTGTTATGTTTGAACTCTCAAGGTGAAACAGTCTTTGTTTTATAGACTAAAGTTTGTTGTGACCTTGAATATCAGAATTTGACCTTGGGTCAAGGTCAAGGTGAAAGAGCTGGGCCCAAGCATGATATGTATAAAGTATGAACTCTGAAGGTCAAATAGTCTTTGTTTTGTAGGGAAAAGTTGCTGTGACCTTGAGAATGAGAATTTGACCTTGGGTCAAGGTCAAAGTGAAAGAGCATGACTGAACAATTATTTGTATGAAGTTTAAACTCTGAAGGTCAAATAGTCTTTGTTCTATAGGCAAAAGTATGTTGTGACCTTGAGAATCAGAATTTGACCTTGGGTCAAGGTCAAGGTGAAAGAGCGTGGTTTAATGATAATATGTATGAAGTTTGAACTCTGAAGGTCTAATAGTCTTTGTTCTATAGCCAAAGGTTTGTTGTGACCTTGAGAATCAAAATTTGACCTTGGGTGAAGGTCGAGGTGAAAGAGCTTGGATTAATGATATAATGTATGAAGTTTGAACTCTGCAGGTCTAATAGTCTTTGTTCTATAGGCAAAAATTTGTTGTGTCCTTGAGAATCAAAATTTGACCTTGGGTCAAGGTCAGTGTGAAAGAGCTTGGTTTAACGATATTATGTATGAAGTTTCAACTCTGAAGGTCAAATAGTCTTTGTTCTACAAGCAAAAGTTTGTTGTGACCTTGAGAATGGAAATTTGACCTTGAAAGTAGGTCAACATTAAATGACTACCTATAAGTACCCTACTATCAAAGTTTCAACTCAAAATCTCAAAAACTGTAGAAATTGGCACTGTGCCAATTTAAAGTTCCATTTTCAACTCGGAATAGCGCGAAAACCGTAAATATTTTATCGAGCATGTAAGCATATAAAAGTTTACAAATTTCCCAAAGAACATTTTAAAACAAATTTCGTTAAAATCGCACGGTTAGTTTAGGAGTTATAAGTGTTTAAAGATTTGACCTTTGGTGACCTCTAGCAGGGGCATACGTGAACTTTTCGACGACAAAATTTTTTTACCTCTAGATTTCTATATGCTCTTTCACATGATACTTTTTGTTTTATCATAAGAAGTGATACTTTTTTGTACAGTGACTGGAACGATCTGGGGGTAAGAATAATAATAATAAGAATAATAATAAGAACTAGATGGCTACTGTTGCAAGCAACAGACGGATTCCTCCTTTCTTAGACCTTCCTCGGAACTGAAGTGTTAAAATCCGAATAAAGAAGATGGAAAAAAGAATAGTTGCTTAAGTACCTTATTCACTTCAGCAAATGGGTCAAAAGAGCTTATGCCTAATTTATTTATTTATCAACAAAATAGAAGAAAAAAATTAAGTACCTTTCATCTTTGCGAAAGCTTTAAACTCCATGCTCTATGGATGTCAATTCCTTTACAATTACTTTCTCAAAACAGAATTGCACAATGATTTTGCAATGAGATAATTTCTATTAATAGAAAATGACAACAACATGAAAGTACAGATATGTAATGCTACTAAGAAAAAAAAAAGAAACAAAACAGAGAACAAGAATAAAAGAGTTATCTTTCTTATACTATGTTAAGTTCAAATAAGAAGGACTACTTGTGTGAAGAATAAATAGTATAGGACAAAAAGTGTAAATTCTACAAGAGTAAATGATTGTTAAGACCTTGATCATGATTATTTGGCCTTTAAGCAATGTCATGGATGAAAGCTAAGTACTGTGATTATTCTCATCACGATTGATCTTAATCTGAGCAAAGCTCAATATCTAATCAACCAAAGTCAGTTGTGACCTTGAAATCAAACAAATGACCGTTGGTCAAGGTCATGATGAAAGAGTTTGATGCAAGGAATATTTGTGTAAAGTTTGAACTCTCAAGGTCAAACAGTCTTTGTTTTATAGACTTCAGTTTGTTGTGACCTTGAAAATCAGAATTTGACCTTGGGTCAAGGTCAAGGTGAAAGAGCTGGGCCCAAGGATGATATGTATAAAGTATGAACTCTGAAGGTCAAATAGTCTTTGTTTTGTAGGGAAAAGTTGCTGTGTCCTTGAGAATGAGAATTGGACCTTGGGGCAAGGTCAAAGTGAAAGAGCATGACTGAACAATTATTTGTATGAAGTTTAAACTCTGAAGGTCAAATAGTCTTTGTTCTAAAGGCAAAAGTTTGTTGTGACCTGGAGAATCAGAATTAGACCTTGGGTCAAGGTCAAAGTGAAAGAGCTCTGTTAAATGATATTATGTATGAAGTTTTAACTTTGAATGTCTAATAGTCTTTGTTCTATAGGCAAAAGTTTTTTGTGACCTTGAGAATCAAAATTTGACCTTGGGTCAAGGTCAATGTGAAAGAGCTTGGTTTAACGATAGATGGCTACTGTTGCAAGCAACAGACGGATTCCTCCTTTATTAGACAATCCTTGGAACTGAGGTGTTAAAATCCGAATAAAGAAGATGGAAAAAAGAATAGTTGCTTTAGTACCTTATTCGCTTCAGCAAATAAATCAAAAGAGTTCATGTCTAACTTGGGACTCTTATTTATATATCAACAAAATAGAAGAAAAAGGTAATAAATACCTTTCATGTTTACGAAAGATTTAGACTCCGTGATTTATCTGTTTTAAATCCTTTAGAATTACTATCTCAAAACAGAATTGCACAATGATTTGGCAATGAGAAAATTTCTATAAATAAAAAATGACATCAGCAAGTAGTGCTACTAAGAAAAAAAAAAAAAGGAAACAGAGAACAAGAATGAAAGAATTATCTTTCTTGGACTATGTTAAATTCAAATAAGAAAGACTACTTGTGTGAAGAATAAATAGTATAGGACCAGAAATGTGAATTCTACAGGAGTAAATGTTTGTTATGACCTGGAGAATGATTATTTGACCTTGAACCAATGTCACAGATATAAGATAAGTATTGGAGGTTATTCTCATCAAAATTGATCTTAAACTGATCAAAGCTCAGTATTTTATCAACCAAAGTATGTTGTGACCTTGAAATCGAACAAATTACCTTGGGTCAAGGTCAAGGTGAGAGGGCTTGATGCAAGGAATATATGTGTAAAGTTTGAACTCTCAACGTCAAACAGCCTTTGTTTTACAGGCAAAAGTTTGTTGTGACCTTGAGAAGAAGAATTTGACTTTGGGTCAAGGTCAAGGTGAAAGGGCATTGCTCAACGATTATATGTATGAACTTTGAACTCTCAAGGTCAAACCGTCTTTGTTCTATGGGCAAAAGTTTGCTGTGACCTTGAGAATCAAAATTTGACCTTGAAACAAGGTCAACATTAAATGTCTACCTATAAGTAACCTACCATCCAAGTTTCAACTCAAAATCTCAAAAACAGAGGAAATTGGCACTGTGCCAATTTAAAGTTCTATTTTCAACTCGGAATAGCGCGAAAACCGTAAATATTTCATCGAGCATGTAAGCGTGTAAAAGTTAGCAAATTTTCCAAAGAACAATATAAAACAAATTTCGTTCAAATCGTACGGTTACTTAAGGAGTTATGAGAGTTTTAAGATTTGACCTTTGATGACCTCTAGCGGGGGCATATGTGAACTTTTGGACAAGAAAAAAAAATTGAATTGAGATCTTGATATGCTCTTTCGCATGGTATTTTCCACTTTATCATATATTGCGGTACTTTTTTGTAAAGTGTCTGGAACATTTGGGGGTAAGAATAATAATAAGAATAATAAGAATAAAGAAAAGACAATACAATAACAGAAAGGATTCCGACAGAAGTCGGAATCCTTAATAAAGAAAAGACAATACAATAACAGAAAGGATTCCGACGGAAGTCGGAATCCTTAATAATAAGAATAATAAGAATAAAGAAAAGACAATACAATAACAGAAAGGATTCCGACGGAAATCGGAATCCTTAATAAATGGAAGGATGGAGGTTCCTGTGGACATAGCAGACGGATTCCTCTCATTTTCATCTTGTTAAGAACAGAAATGAAAATTGAAAAAATGCGAAAATGACTGGCCGCAGCTGGACTCGAACCAGGTACCTTCACCAAGGTAGGCCCCATCGTATCTTGTACATGTAATGTCAGGTCACATGGTTGAATTGACCAATGAAATTTGTAACACATCCTGGGTCATGCATATTAATTATGTGAGGGATTTTCCAATGAATCATGACAATATAGCAAGTGTTTTCAAACTGGTACATGTATTCGATATTTCTTGATTCTGTTAGAAAACATTTTGAACTAATACATACTCGTATAAATTTTGAAATGAAAACAATGTTGAAGCACTGTACTTTATGTTTGCTTACGAATGAAAAAAAAATGAGGGGAAAAAATGGCCGAGGCCGGTATCGAACCCCGGACCCTCCGATTCGAAGTCTGACGCTCTACCGCTGAGCTATTGCAGAACTGACAAAGGATTGCATCAAAAGTCTTTAGAAGGATGAAATCTTGCGACTATGATATGACTCGACATGTCGAGCATGTTCCGAATGATAAATCTTTATCGATCGATTCTATTTACAGGTTTGTATTCAGGAGTAAACAACACAGAATTTCATAAAATGTATTTTTTTTTTATTTGACTTTCATTGACCATGTATGTAGAGAATAAAATTATGAATCAATAAAATGTGTTTGCTTATTTTGCAAGGGCGGATCTAGACAGGGTAGGTGAAAACAGGTATGTACACGTATGTAACATGTTAGTCGGAAGGGGGGGGGGGCCCAAAAACTTATCAAGCTCCCCCTTTCGAAGGACTAGCCTATGTCATTGGATAAACAAACCGTCAAAGATCTTGTACAGTTATTTCAAAGATTGACGAATTCAAAAAGAAACAGACAAACATACGAGAAAAAAAAAATGCCCAAGGGGGCCACATTGCTCCGTCAAAGGTCTTGTACAGTTGTTTCAAATATTAAGGAATTTAATAAGAAAAATACAAACAAACAAACAAAACAAATGAAAAAAAAAAAAAAAAAAACAAGAGGCCCAAGGGAGCCATTTTGCTCAGTCAAAAGTATTGTACAGTTGTTTCAAAGATTGTCGAATCAAAAAAGAAAAAAATCAAGCAAACAAACAAACAAGCTAAACAAATGAAAAAAAAAACAAACAAACAAACAAACAAACAAACAAGAGGCCCAAGGGGGCCACATTGCTCCGTCAAAGGTCTTGTACAGTTGTTTCAAAGATTGACGAATTAAAAAAACAAGACAAACAAACAAACCAAAAAAAAAAAAAAAAAAAAAAAACCAAGAATGCCATTGGGGCCACATTGCTCCGTCAAAGGTCTTGTACAGTTGTTTCAAAGATTGACGAATGAAAAAAAAGAGGCCTAAGGTGGCCATATATACAAGTTGAAGTCAATGACAGTGAAATAAATACATGTATGCGCAATATGAAATGTGTTTTTCTTCTGAATAAAAAGCTATGAATAGGACTGACTTGTTGCATGAACGATCGATAATTCTTGTAATGCTGAATCAGCCATTTGTATTTCTCCGTCTGTATATCAAAAATAAAAACCACTAACATTCAGGAACTCCAATGGCTATGTGGATAGGGCGTTGGACTGCTGGCCCAAGGGTACCGGGTTCGATCCCCAGTCTGGACGTTTTTTTTTTTCGCCGATCGTCTGCGTTTCTGTCTAGTACTCTATCTGTTCGTATGTCTGTTCGTTCTTCTATCGTTGTCAGTCTATCTAACACTGTCTATCTTACACTGTCAGTCTGTCTGTCTGGTCCATGCTGCAAATTTACCAGTTAATTTAAATGATGCTATTCAATTTTAAGACATTTTAAAAACATTTAATTAGAAAATGACAACAGCATGAAAGTACAGACAAGTCATGGTACGAAGAGAAATAGAAATAAAAGATTTATCTTTCTTAGATCATGTAAAGTTCATATAAGAAGGACCTCGTTTGTGAAGTATAAGTAGTGTAGGACAAACACTGTGTATTTAACAAGTAAATGTTGTTATGACATTGAGAATGAAATTTTCAACTTGAACCAAGGTCAAGGAAAAAAGATGAGTATAGAATATCATTTTCTTCAAAATATATATGAAATTGAATAAAGCTCAATATTTTATCAACAAAAGACTGTTATGACCTTGAAATCGAACGAATGACCTTTGGTCAAGGTCAGTGTGACAGGACTTACTGCAAGGAATTTTTGTACCCAGTTTGCATTCTCAAGGTCAAACAGTCTTTGTTTTATAGGCAAAAATGTTCTCGTGACCTTGAGAATGAGAATTTGACCTTGGATCAAGGTCAAGGTGAAAGAGCTTGGCTTAACAATTATATGTATGAAGTTTGAACTCTGAAGGTCAAATAGTCTTTGTTCTATAAGCAAAAGTTTCATGTGACCTTGAGAATAAAAATTTGACCTTGAAAAGAAGGTCAACATTAAATGACTACCTATAAGTGACCTAACATCCAAGTTTCAACTCAAAGTCTCAAAAATTGTAGAAATTGGCACCTTGCCAATCTAAGGTTCCATTTTCAACTTGAAATAGCTTGAAAACTGTAAATATTTTATGGAGCATGTAAGCGTATAAAAGTTTGCAAATTTCTCAAAGAACAATATAAAACAAATTTTGTTCAAATCGTACGGTTAGTAAAGGAGTTATAAGAGTTTAAAGATTTGACCGCTGATGACCTCTAGCGGGGGCATATGTGAACTTTTCGACAAGAAAAAAATATTAAATTAAGATCTTTATTTGCTCTTTCACATGATACTTTCCATTTTATCATATGATGCGGTACTTTGTTGTAACGTCACTGGATTGGCTTGGGGGTAAGAATAATAATAATAATAATAATAATAAGAATAATAAGAATAAAGAAAAGACAATACAATAACAGAAAGGATTCCGACGGAAATCGGAATCCTTAACTAGATGGCTACTGTTGCAAGCAACAGACGGATTCCTCCTTTATTAGACCTTCCTCGGAACTGAAGTGTTAAAATTGGAAAAAAGAAGATAGAAAAAGAATATTTGCTTTTGTACCTTATTCAATTCCGCAAATGAGTCGAAAGAAATTATGTCTAATTTGGGACTCTTATTTATTTATCAACAAAATAGAAGAAAAAATAATAAATACCTTTTATTTTTACCAAAGCGTTAAACTCCATGCTCTATCAATATCAAATCCTTTACAATTACTTTCTCAAAACAGAATTTCACAATGATTTTGCAATGAGATAATGTCCGTTAATAGAAAATGACAACTACATGAAAGTACAGATATGTAATGCTACTAAGAAAAAAAAAAGAAACAGAGAATAAGAAGAAAAGAGTTATCTTTCTTATACTATGTTAAGTTCAGATAAGAGGGACTACTTGTGTAAAGAATAAATAGTATAGGACAAAAAGTGTAAATTCTAAAAGAGTAAATGATTGTTAAGACATTGAGAATGATTATTTGGCCTTTAACCTATGTCATGGATGAAAGCTAAGTATTGTGATTATTCTCATCACGATTGATCTTAATCTGAGCAAAGCTCAATATCTAATCAACCAAAGTCAGTTGTGACCTTGAAATCAAACAAATGACCTTGGGTCAAGGTCATGATAAAAGAGTTTAATGCAAGGAATATTTGTGTGAAGTTTGAACTGTCAAGGTCAAACAGTCTTTGTTTTATAGACTGAAGTTTGTTGTGACCTTGAAAATCAGAATTTGACCTTGGGTCAAGGTCAAGGTGAAATAACTGGACCCAAGCATGATATGTATAAAGTATGAACTCTGAAGGTCAAGTAGTATTTGTTTTGTAGGGAAAAGTTACTGTGACCTTGAGAATGAGAATTTGACCATGGGTCAAGGTCAAAGTGAAAGAGCATGATTGAACATATATTTGAATGAAGTTTGAACTCTGCAGGTCTAATAGTCTTTGTTCTATAGGCAAAAGTTTGCTGTGACCTTGAGAATCAAAATTTGACCTTGGGTCAAGGTCAAGGTGAAAGAGCTTGGTTTAGTGATAGCATGTATGAAGTTTGAACTCTGCAGGTCTAAATGTCTTTGTTCTATAGACAAAAGTTTGTTGTGACCTTGAGAATCAGAATTTGACCTTGGGTCAAGGATAGTGTGAAAGAGCTTGGTTTAAAGATATTATGTATGAAGTTTGAACTCTGAAGGTCAAATAGTCTTTGTTCTACAGGCAAAAGTTTGTTGTGACCTTGAGAATCAAAATTTGACCTTGAAAGTAGGTCAACATTAAATGACTACCTATAAGTAACCTAGTACCCGACTTTCAACTCAAAATCTCAAAAACTGTAGAAATTGGCACTGTGCCAATTTAAAGTTCCATTTTCAACTCGGAATAGCGCGAAAACCGTAAATATTTTATCGAACATGTAAGCGTATAAAAGTTTACAAATTTCCCAAAGAACATTTTAAAACAAATTTTGTTCAAATCGTACGGTTAGTTTAGGAGTTATAAGAGTTTAAAGATTTGAACTTCGATGACCTCTAGCGGGGGCATATGTGAACTTTTCGACAACAAAATTTTTTTACCTCAAGATCTTTATATGCTCTTTCACATGATCTTTTTCGTTTTATCATAAGAAGTGGTACTTTTTTGTACAGTCACTGGAACGATCTGGGGGTAAGAATAATAATAATAATAATAATAATAAGAATAATAATAAGAATAAAGAAAAGACAATACAATAACAGAAAGGATTCCGACGGAATAGTCGGAATCCTTAATAAAGAAAAGACAATACAATAACAGAAAGGATTCCGACGGAAAAGTCGGAATCCTTAATAATAAGAATAAAGAAAAGACAATACGATAACAGAAAGGATTCCGACGGAAGTCGGAATCCTTAATTATTCAAAAATCTATTTCTAGTCGAAATGTTTTGAAATTTTGTTAACTTAAGATGGAAAGGATGTTCTTTGACATATATAACAGGTTTTTAATTTTTCGGTCGCATAACCTAGATATTATGTGTGGCGCATGGAACGCAGTAACTTGAATATGCGTCAACAGTTACATGATATTTCTACATTGTGATTGGACTATGTAGAGGAAGTCGCCTTTCAATTTTCAGGTTCATCCGATTTGTTGTTACAGAGTTATGGGACTTAGATTTTTAAAATACATGGAAAATATACTAAAATAGTTAAAAATTATCTAAAAATCTATTTTTGGTCAAAATGTTATGAAATTTTGTATACTTCAAGAAGAAAGGATGTTCTTTGACATATATAACATGTTCTTAATTTTTTGGTCACATAACCAAGATAATGTGTGTAATGGGAAGAGGGGGGGGGGTTATATGCACATACATGTTAAGCAAAGGGCAAAATATAGGCGCATGGAACACAATAACTTGAATATGCATCAACAGATTTGCATGATATTTCTACATTGTGATCAGACTTTGAAGAAGAAGCCGCCTTTTGATTTTCAGGTTCATCTGATTTGTCGTTACGGAGTTATGGGACTTAGATATTTTAAATACAATGATAAAATATACTAGAATAGTTAAAAATTCTTTAAAAATCTATTTCTGGACAAAATGTTTTGAAATTTTGTATACTTTGTTGTGGGTCATGTATTGTTTTGTTTTTACTTTATGTGTAAGTACACATGTACTTAGTCATGTTATTTAATGCTTTCATAATAATTCTTTCTAGATTTTACTATGTCATCTTTATTTCATTAGAGAATATTCCAGTATGTTCTATGTTACATCATTATCATCACATGACTGTGATTTCTAGAATTTACTCTATTGTTAATCATGTGTAATGAGTCATTGTTCTAGAAGCTTCTGGTTAATTCATTGTTATTAAGTATAAATACCTCTGAGGAACTGTGTTAAGGGGACATTCGTACACATTCGTAGACACGGTTCATTCATCTATTCTGATGTGCTGGGACACTTTGTTTGTTGAGACTTTGGTCCATTTGACAACGTTTGGACGCCGATCTTTCGAGAACGTTTGTGATTGCCGGAGACCATACATTCGGTGGACTTTGTGGACCGTGACGGACACTTTGATACGGACATTGTATTGTGAGTTGTGATCGTTTTATATATATATATTTTGTACATAATTGGACTTGTGGGTTTGTGTTCTGTCTTTGTCTGATTTTTGCTGGCGTTTTGGGGTGTTCTGACCCATAACAGAATTGGGGGCTCGTCCGGGATCGTAATCTCTGCATATTTGCATTTTTACGTAAAAGTTCGTTTTTTTGAAAAAAGGGAAAAATTTTTTTTGTTGTAAAACTTTTGCCAGCAGAAATCAATCATGGTATTTTCGGTCACTGAATTTTTGAAATCGCCGACTGTACAAGAGTTCGAATCATTGAAGAAAGATGATTTGATTGGTTTAGGTCTTCACTTGAAGTTAGATGTAAAATCTTCTATGAGAAAACAAGAAATTAGAAATATTGTGGCTAAAAAGCTTTTAGCTGAGGAAATCTTTTCGTCATACGATTTTCCTGTTGAACCTGTTTCAAGCGAAACCAAAATGTCAAAATTTGAGTTTGAATTAGAGAAAATGAAAATACAATTACAATTTGAAAAAGAAGAAAAAGAAAGACAATTTCAAATTAAAAAAGACGAAAAAGAAAGACAATTTCAAATTGAAAGAGAAGAAAAAGAAAGAAAATTTGAAAAAGAAGAAAAAGAAAGACAATTAGAAAGAGAGAAACAGGAACGTATGCACGAGAGAAAACTCCAGTTTGAGTTAGAAAAGTTAAAGTTAGAGAAAAGCGCTAAGGAAAATCCTGTTCCTTCGCCTGTCAAGTCTGAATTCGACGCCGCCAAAAACATCAGATTAGTACCAAAATTTCAAGAAAAGTCCGTGGACAAATATTTTCCACATTTTGAGAAAATCGCGGCCAATCTGAAGTGGCCACGCGATTTTTGGCCAACTTTATTACAAAGCGTACTTATTGGCAAAGCGGCTGAAGTGTACTCGGCGCTCAGTATTGCTGAGAGTTCAGACTATGACAAGGTCAAGGACACGATTTTGAGAGCATATCAGTTAGTACCTGAGGCGTACAGACAAAAGTTTAGAAAGTACAAAAAGTTTGAAAATCAAACATATGTTGAATTTGCTCGAGAAAAAGAAGATTTATTTGATCAGTGGTTTCGATCTAAGAAAATTCCCAATTCATTTGACAATTTGCGTCAAATAGTTCTGATAGAAGAGTTCAAAGAGTGTGTACATCAAGATTTAAGAACTCATTTGGAAGACAAAAATGTTAAAACTCTTGAAGAAGCCGCTGTTTTGTCTGATACGTATGCTCTCACTCATAAGAAAAATTTTGTATCAAAAACTCAATCTAGCGATAGTGCAAAAACGTCAGATTTTCCAAAGAAAAATTTACAAGAGTCTCAGTCGTCCATTAGTTCCCAGTCACCATCTCAAGGTGGTTCTACGTCCGGTCCTAGGTCCGAGCGTTCAGAGGCATCCCCAGGGGTGGGGTCGCTTCCTACATGCAATTATTGTAAGAAAAAAGGTCATGTTATTGGTGAGTGTTTGAAGCTTAAGAAGAAAAAAGAACTTAAGTCACAGGCCTGTGCGTCTGTTAGAAATGATAGGAAAGCCTTAGATTCGATTTGTTCTGACACTCCTGAGATTCAGGGTTCTAAGTCCAGTTCTGATGATTTTGTGGAGGATCATTATAAGCCCTTTTTGTCACAGGGATTTGTTTCACTCAGTGATTCTAGCGAAGCGTTGCCTGTTCAGATTTTGAGAGATACTGGTGCTGCCCAGACTTTATTGTTAGAGGGTTCATTGCCTTTGTCTGAGCACACTTTTACTGGTAGGTCAGTTTTATTACAGGGTGTGGAGCTGGGCGTCATTGATGTTCCCCTTCATAAAATTTATTTGAAGTCAGACTTAATTGCTGGACCTGTTGTCGTAGGTGTTCGACCTACTCTTCCAGTTCAAGGCGTTTCCTTGTTGCTTGGCAACGATTTAGCTGGCGGCAAGGTTGTAGCCGATCCGATTGTTTGTGAGAAAATCACGTCCGATGTCGTGTCCGATGATGAAGACGACGACTTGTACCCAGCCTGCGCAGTTACCAGGGCGATGGCCAGGAACAGACTAAAAGAGGCTGAGAGTACTTCTGCACTTAACGAGGACCATCCCTCCAAAAGTATAGACCTTTCTGACACATTCATGTCTACCATTGATGACAGTGTACCTGAGACGTCAGTACCACTTCATGTTGACAAGTCTCCGACAGTACCTGGTGATGATTCCCATCCGCCATTAGACAGAGATACAGATGCCTTAAGCCGTGAGCAGCTCCTCTCCGAGCAAACTAAAGATCCGGAGATCATCCGACTAAGCAAGAGGGCCCTTCCCCGAGAAGAAGCGGACAAAGTCGGAGAGTGCTTCTACATACAAGATGGCATCCTTATGCGGAAATGGAGACCACCCGATGCACCCCCTAATGAAGTGTGGCGGGTCGTTCACCAGATAGTGGTTCCAGTAGCGTATCGCGGGGACATCATGAGTTTAGCTCACGACACACCCATGGCAGGTCATTTAGGTGTCAATAAGACTTATAATAGGATTTTAAGTCACTTTTACTGGCCTAAGTTGAGAAAAGATGTGTCTGAGTTTTGTAAGTCTTGTCATAGTTGTCAGATGGTAGGTAAACCCAATCAAGTTATACCACCTGCTCCCCTCCAACCCATTCCAGCCTTTGAGGAACCTTTTAGTAGGGTGTTAGTTGATTGTGTAGGTCCTTTGCCTAGGACTAGGTCAGGGAATCAGTACTTACTGACAATTATGTGTACTTCGACTAGGTTTCCTGAGGCCATACCTCTTAGGAATATTAAGGCAAAGACCATAGTTAAGGCCCTTACAAAGTTTTTCAGTTTCGTAGGTGCTCCCAAGGCTATTCAGTCAGATCAGGGTTCGAATTTTATGTCAGGATTGTTTCAGCAGGTTATGCATGAGCTAGGTATCAGGCAGTATAAGTCTTCTGCGTACCATCCTGAGTCCCAGGGGGCACTTGAACGCTTTCATCAAACCCTTAAAACTATGATGAAAACATATTGTCACCAGTATGAAAAAGACTGGGATGAAGGGGTTCACCTCGTGTTGTTTGCGGCACGAGAAGCGGTTCAGGAGTCCCTGGGGTTCAGTCCCTTTGAGCTAGTTTTTGGGCATACGGTCAGGGGGCCATTGAAGTTATTGAAGGAAAAATGGTTGACTGAGACTAGCGATTTGAATCTCTTAGACTACGTGTCTAATTTCAAAGAGAAATTATATAATGCTTGCAAATTGGCTCAAGAAAATCTCAAAACATCACAAATGAAAATGAAAACATGGTATGACAAAGATGCTAGAAACAGAGTTTTTAAACCAGGCGATAAAGTTCTTGTATTTTTGCCTATCCCTGGTCATCCTTTGCAAGCTAGATATTTCGGTCCTTATGAGATTGAGAGTAAAATTAGTGATGTTAACTATGTGGTTAAGACACCAGGTCGGCGAAAAGAAAAAAGAGTGTGTCATGTTAACATGTTGAAAGAGTATTTTGATAGAAGTGACCGAAATTTTGTAAAACCAGTTTCCACTTTGGCCAATGTAAATACATTAGAAAATTGTGTTGAACCGGAATGTAATGAAGAGACTGTTGAAAAAGACTTCGCTCAAAGTGTCCGTTTAAAGAATTCTGAAATTCTGACAAATCCGGAAGTGAAACTCGGACATCTGACCGTGCATCAAAAAGAGGAAGTGCATCAATTAATGCGGGAATATACGACCATCTTTCCGTACGTTCCAAAAAGACGAATGCATCTCATCATGACGTCATTGTAGGTGATGCGTCACCTATCAAACAGCATCCCTATCGGTTAAACCCGATAAAGCTTCAATTCATGCGGAAAGAAATTCAATACATGCTTGAAAATGACATTATTGAACCCAGCAATAGTGATTGGAGTTCCCCATGTATTCTTGTTCCGAAGCCAGACGAAACTTACCGATTGTGTACGGACTTTAGAAAAGTCAATTCAGTCACCAAAACTGACTCTTATCCGATCCCAAGAATCGATGACTGTATCGATAAAATTGGCAGTGCAAAATTGGTCAGTAAATTTGACTTGCTTAAAGGCTATTGGCAGGTCCCGCTTACCGAGAGAGCCAGAGAAATATCGGCATTTGCGACTCCAGATGGGCTATACCAATATAAAGTAATGCCCTTTGGTATGAAAAACGCACCAGCCACATTCCAGAGGATGATTCATTCGCTCCTAAATCATCTCGAAGGATGCGAGGCGTACATCGATGATGTCATCATCTACAGCGACACCTGGGATGATCATCTCCGAATCATGCGTACTTTCTTCGACATACTGGCGAAAGCAAACCTCACAGTGAACCTTGCGAAAAGTGAATTTTGTCATGCGACTGTAGAATATTTGGGTCACAAAGTAGGTCAAGGTTTTGTTACTCCTATCATGGCCAAGGTGGAAGCTATTTCAAAGTTCCCGATTCCTACCAATAAGAAAGAGATAATGAGATTTTTGGGAATGGCAGGATTTTACAGAAAATTTTGTCCAAATTTCTCGTCAGTTGTTGGTCCACTTACCAATCTGTTACAAAAGAAAGTGAATTTTGCATGGACCAATGACTGTGACGAATCTTTTAAGAAAATCAAATGTGTTCTTATGAATAGTCCTGTCCTGTCAGCTCCAAATTTTGATAAGCAATTTAAGCTTACTGTTGATGCCAGTGATGTAGGAATCGGGGCTGCTTTGTTTCAAGAAAATGATGATGGTGTAGATAGAGTTGTTTGTTATTTTTCAAAGAAATTGACAAAATGTCAAAAGAATTACTCTACTATTGAAAAAGAGTGTCTTGCATTATTGTTAGCTTTACAACATTTTGATGTTTATTTGAATGTTACTTTACATCCCATTCTTGTGTATACTGACCACAACCCTCTCACATTTTTGCACAAAATGTCAAACAAGAATCAAAGACTTACAAGGTGGAGTTTATTGTTGCAAGAGTACAATATCATTATTAACCATATCAAGGGCAAAGACAATGTGATTGCAGATGCACTATCGAGAGTTTCATAAGTGATATTTTTGCAAAATTTACCACCTAAGTTTTCATTGACATTCAAACTTTTTTTAAGGGGGGAGGTGTTGTGGGTCATGTATTGTTTTGTTTTTACTTTATGTGTAAGTACACATGTACTTAGTCATGTTATTTAATGCTTTCATAATAATTCTTTCTAGATTTTACTATGTCATCTTTATTTCATTAGAGAATATTCCAGTATGTTCTATGTTACATCATTATCATCACATGACTGTGATTTCTAGAATTTACTCTATTGTTAATCATGTGTAATGAGTCATTGTTCTAGAAGCTTCTGGTTAATTCATTGTTATTAAGTATAAATACCTCTGAGGAACTGTGTTAAGGGGACATTCGTACACATTCGTAGACACGGTTCATTCATCTATTCTGATGTGCTGGGACACTTTGTTTGTTGAGACTTTGGTCCATTTGACAACGTTTGGACGCCGATCTTTCGAGAACGTTTGTGATTGCCGGAGACCATACATTCGGTGGACTTTGTGGACCGTGACGGACACTTTGATACGGACATTGTATTGTGAGTTGTGATCGTTTTATATATATATATTTTGTACATAATTGGACTTGTGGGTTTGTGTTCTGTCTTTGTCTGATTTTTGCTGGCGTTTTGGGGTATTCTGACCCATAACAACTTCAAGTAGAAAGGATGTACTAATGGGTTCTTAAAGTTTTTGTCACACATAATCCAGATATTATGTGTAATGGGGGGGGGGGGTTATATGCACATACATGTTAAGCTAAGAGCAATATATAGGTGCATGGAACGCAATAACTTGAATATGCTTCAACAGATTTTCATGATATTTGTACATTGTGATCAGATTTTGAAGAGAAAGCTGCCTTTCAATTTTCAGGTTCATCCGATTTGTCCTTATCTGCTTATGGAGTTATGGGACTTAGATATTTTGGTGTTGAGAAAAAAATCCCAACGGGCGTATCTTGCTGCGTTAGCGTAGGCTTTATTATTTTCTATAGAGAGCCAAATTGCTTAATTAATTTTAGACACTGCTCCAGGTTTAAGTCATGAGAAAAAAAATGTGATTTAAAGTATACCATTTATAGTAAATATAAACAGTTCGTGCTGTTTATAGAACACATTGAGCACATAGAAATGAATGATATATTTCTTATATTTAAGCTTCAAATGCATATATGCATCCTATGTAAAAAAAAATCATCATCATTTAAATACCAAAACGATAAAATGATTCAACATTCATCTGCTGACATTAAATTTTGAAAGGATTAAGTATCTCTCAGGACCTTCAGTCATTTGATTTTTATGCTTTGTTTTGCTTTAAATAAGTCGAGGACAACACAGTCTGTGTTCTACATTTCAACAACTGAACAAGGAGTCTAAGGATTTCTGGGGTCTAGAATTCCCGTTTCCCGTTGCCCGGGGCAAGTGAAAAGTTAGGTCGGGAAAGTACAATGCAGGTGCTCACTTGCCCTTGCACAAGGAGACTTTTTGAACATTTTTTCCTCTTCATTCAGATTTCTTTCTTATCTTATTCTACAGAAATGATTTTAAATTTAATATTCTGAAGAAACAAGCACTCCATTTACTAAATATTCTAAATTTCAACAAGTTTCAGTATAAGACCCATCATTTGGGCAAGTGATTTTTTTGGGTCGCGCAAGTAAATTTTAAGCCTCAAGTTGCCCGTGGCAAGTAGATTTTGAAAAAAATTCTAGACCCCTGTAGACCTCACAAAACTTGTGAAATCTGATTCTCACAGATCTTACATTCCTTAGCTTTTTGCAATAAAATTTCTTTCACGGAACAACTTAAAATTGCTCTGAAATCGGAAATTCTTTGAATTTTTTGCCCCCGGAATCAAAGATTCAAGGGCATATATAGTTTTCAGCCTGTAGATCTGTTTGTCCGTCTGTTTGTCTGAAAATCTTTAACACTGGGCATAACTTTTGAATTGAAGGTGATAGAGCTCACATGTGATTTCATGTGTTTATTCCTTGTAACATGACCTTTCCATTAATACCAAAATGTTTGACCTCGTTACCTTGACCTTGACCTTCGACCTACTTTTCAGAAACTTTAACACTTGGTATAACTTTTGAATGGTTAGTTATTGGGCTTTGATATTTCACATGTGTATTTCTAGATAAGTAACAAAATGATGATCTTTACTTGATCTGTTGGAGGAAGAAGATTTAAGGGGAAGGTTGGCATGGAGCAGTTACCTTTGACTTTAAGTTGTAAATCTTTATTTTCAGCGGAAGCCATACTTTCTTGATAACCATGGTGATATATTGACAATACCGAGGTCAAAGGTCATCATAGTATATGTGGAGAAGAACCAGAGGAATATAATACTGGAGGATCCAGATCAGGAATTGGGGGATCTAAGACGGACTACAGTGGAGGCTGCACTTAAAATGGGAGGTTCGTATTCAGATAAAGCCATAATGCAAAACTTGGCTCTTAATTGTTTAAGATGGGCAAGTTGGTGTCGAAAATTGGTTTCCAGACCATAATTCCATTATGTAAAGTGCTATTGGAATGAAACTCATCATGAGTCAAGGATGCCCCCTATTGATTTTGTGGTCAAAGGTCAAAGATCAAGGTCGTAAGACTTTATATGTTGAAAATAATTTCTGGATCATAACTGAGTGTGTATTGCAATTATCAACATTAAACTTGCCAGGAATGTTTCCCATGGGTCAAGAATTTCTCATATTGGTTTTGGGGTCAAAGGTCATGATCATTGGACCATGATTATTAACGCTTGTTTCTGGATCAAAATTTAGTATGTATTTCACCTTTCAACCAGAAACTTGCCATTCCATAACTCCAATATGTAAAGTGCTATTGCAGTGAAACTCATACTTATTCATCATGGTTCAAGGTTGTCTCCAATTGATTTTAGGGTCAAAAGGATAAAGTTCAAGGTCATCATTGATTATTGAAAAGGGTTTATTGGTTCAACACTTAGTGTGTAGTGCACTTATCAATATAAAACTTACAAGGAATTTTCCCCATAGGTCAAGGGGGCATACCCCTTTTGATTTTTGGGTTCAAAGGTCAAGGTCATAGGACATTGATTCATGCAATTTAGTATGTATTGATCAGGCTGAGATTTATTACAATTTTTTTGTTCATAATTATGAAGACAGAAAAATTCTCTTGAAAATTTTCATTTCAAAAAATTAATTTTTTTGAGGGGGGGGGGATTCATCATTGTATGTCAACAAAAGAAGTCAACACTTTGCTAGTTGTTCTGTTTCTCTCTATTTTCAGCTACAGTTGTGGTGGTATATATGCATCATGAAGAGTCACGTAACCTTGGTAACAACGAATTGTACTGTCCAAAACTTCAGTCAGTGACAAGACATCATGTGCTCTCAAAATTAGAAAAACAAGATGGTGTTTTTAGTGTGTTTGATTCGTATAGTGATTTCCAACGACAACATTTGAAAAAGCTCATATCTGATTCATTTATAAAGAAGTAAAAATATGTAATTTATTGTTTATATTTTAAGCATTTGCTTTTACAGAAAAAAAAAACCATGAAAATTTGTGGATTTTTTAAATGTCTGGAGTTTTCTTATGTTTAATCTTAATCCATTTGTTGTCTTTTCAACCTTTATTTTAAGTAGCTTTCATTGATGAGCAAAGCTCAAATCTGCTGGTAATATAGCAAACATTCTGTTGTCCACTCGGTGTATTTTTTCGGATTTCCAAAATTTATCCTCTATAACTTATGCTTAAAATCTCATAAAGCACAGGAAACAAGTACACACAGTCCTACACAATTTTTGCTTTCAATCTGGTCCATAAAAACAAGAAAGTTATAATAAGTTCAATTGGATATCTCATTTGCTGACAAGTTAACAACTTCTCATAAACCACTTAAGGAATTTTATAGGACATTTTTCATGTTTGCGGACTTCGGATGTCGCACTTGGTAGGGACTATGTCACAAGCGTAAATTGTTTAATATGTTATCCTAATAAACCTAGGTTAAATTTTGTGAGAATTTATTTATTTTCATGAGTGAATATACATAATCAAAGAACTCTGCTGTCATTTCGTCTATTGTGTGTTCAGATTTTACTTTTCTGATTGCACCTGATTTCTTTAATATAAGACCCGACCCGTAAGTGCGAAATCCTGAGTGCGAAGTCCAAAGTACGTCAACTTGAAAGATATCCATTAATCCCTACAAGGTACCAGGTATCAGAATTATAAAGGAAAAAGGGAAAAGGTGATGTCTAAAGAAATGTTTGTTTCCTTAATTGCAGGTCAATTAATTTCTATGATACATGTATATGGGTTATGTACATTGAATTTGAAGTTTCACACACAAGAATTCAATGCTAGTATCTCCTCATACTATCATTTTGTTGCTCAATTGAAAAGCTTTTCGAGTGTATATGTTGACTGTGTCAGTCTATCTGTCTGTCTTCATGATCTTGTTTAAGGGCTTAGATTTAAATTTGTGGTTAGTTTAAACAGTATTTATTCAATGAAAATTCACAATAATAATTTTTACAAGTATAATGAGTAGAGATTCGAAAAAATGCGAGAGCGCTTGTTTCAATTCATTTTGTGGTTGGAGCAAAATTATCTTTGGATCTATATGCAGTAAAACATTATACTAAACATTTGTTTTGTGTGGCTGTGTTGTATAATTTATGAATAACATATTTCAGTTCTATTAGCCATCAACCAATCATTGCTTTAATTGTCATATATACTAAATGAGGAAATGATTTTACTAACACACGAAAGGTTCTGGCATACCAAATCTTGCCGTTTAACTATAATTATAATAATGATAATAATGATAATAATGATAATAATGATAATGCTTCACTATGATAAAATTTATGTACAATGTGCCTAATGTGATATTTTAGTTTTTGTACAATCTCAAATAATTACATAATTATTAAACAGGGGGATATATTTCATACTTAATGTAAAAGTCTGTGTATTGTGTTGTTTGCGAAGAGTATAGTGAGATTTATTGATTTAAGAATTGATTATTGCAATAAAAATTGATAATGCTTCGTTTATTATTTAATATATCTGACTTTACTTTGTTTGAACGCTATATAAGGTCTTTCTTTTATCTGTCTTTATATTGAATGCACCAATTTCACCATATTCATGATATCACAGCAAAATCTGAAAAACTTCTTCAATATACTAAGTTAAACTAAATTATTTTAGACAACTGAACAGATTTTATATATAGGTCTTGGCGTACCGGTGCTTATAGATCTATAAGACCCTATATGACACCATTGTTAAGACACTGTCAATCTGTCTGATGTTAACATCTGTCTCGGATAATGCTTTCCTGTTCTTCTCCAAGGGTTTGTTGAATATGTATACAGAATTGTTGTCAAGGACCGAAACTGAAAGGTGTGTACTGATCAGGAACCAAGGTCATACAAGGTCAAGGTCACATATTAATTTATAAGATTTCTTTTTGGATCACAATTTTTCCCCTCTAGAGGGATTTCAGTGAAATTGAATGTACCTAGTTTGAACAACTCCTCCAATTTCAATGAAACTTACCTCCGATTTCAATGAAACTCCATACCTTCTGCTATTTCCGTGGCAGATGGCCGTCCTAAGTCGGCACCGGTTGCCCATTGGTCTCGTTGGTTTATGTGTAGTCCTTTGTGTTTGATGTTTCTGTGTTGTGCGTTGACGTTCCCTGTCCCTTGCGTGTCTCTTTGTGCTTGTCTGCTTTGTGTTTTTGCATTGGGTGTTTTGGAGTTTTGCTGTGGGTGCTACAACCTGGTGTTGTTGGAGATCCCCTCCTTTGTTGTACGGTTAGAGATCACTCAAGGCACAATTTGCATAGAGAAGGAGGAATGATGCTAAAAATCTATGAAAGGAGTTTGGGCTTCAAAGCTTAAACTAGTTTATGTTTATACCTCGCTGGCAGAGGCATTCATAGCATACATGAACAGATAAATCTATTATCATCCCATCCCGCAGTCTGTTGCCAAGGGATGATAATAATAACACCCTCACTTGTGTTTGGGTGTTTGTTCATGTGAAAGCTTGTGGACACTCTAAAATTCACAGATTATGGGTTGCTTTAATATAGCTGTCTATACTTGTACAAGTTTCTTCAACAAGAGATGGTTTTCAGTTGTTTTTTTTTTCAGTTTTCATGTGTCATAAGTCAAGAAAAAGGCAAGAGTCGATTATTTTGAGTGGTCATCAAACTATGTATAAGTGCTGTCAGTGGTGAAAAGACGACCCGTAGTAAAGATAGAAAAACCATAATTATGGAAATTACAGAAATTAAACTTTATGAGTTTCAAAAACGTTTTCAAGGCCATTTTCAAGGTGAAGGTAAGCTATGACAAAAACATCCAAGGCAAGGTCACTATACAGCTTATTGTGCCCCACATGAAATTCATATGAAATGAGCATCATGTAAATTTCGCATGAAAATTCATGTGAAATTCATATAAATTTTACATAAAATTTATGTGAAAAAAAAATCACAAATTTCATATAACTTCACATTAATTTCCCATGAATTTTTCTTTCGTGCAAAATAGACTTTACATGCAATTCATGTAAGAAACTTCACATGAATTTCATGCGAAATATTTTATGTCAATTTTATGTTCGTGTCCATTTCATATAAATTTCATGTGAACATTTACGTAAAGTTCATGTTTTCACATGAATTTCATATGAGACACAATTGGCTGTGATATATATAGATACAAGACATGTACGTGTAAAATGCCAAAGCTATATCAGCTGTGACCCAAATTTCATTATTACATTATTTTCTTCAAATTGATGTGGGTTCATGTATACTGGTTACGCTATGTCTGTCCGCCCGTACGTGCGTCTGTCCCGGGACTCAAATTTCGTTTCTGCAACAAAATTCAAGTAATTTGGTGTAGATTGTAGAAATATTACACATTGATTATTCATGAGATAAGGATGATTTCTATAGAATTAAGGGTCAAAGATCAAGGTCAAATGAGACATGTATAAAAACATTTAGAAACATTTCCGGACTGTATCTCAAGTAATTCTTGACCTACATTACAATGGTGTAACTTCACACATAAAAGGAGAAGCTCTATTGATTATGGGGTCACAAGGTCAGAGGTTAAGATCATACTAGAAAAAAGTATAGAAAAATAGCATTTAAAACATTTCCAGACCGTAACTCAAGTAACTCAAGTAATTCTTGACCTACAATAATGAAACTGAACTCGTATATATTTAAGAAATAAAAAATGACATGCCGGGCTCTATTGTCTCATAATGCCCGAGCGTCCTCAGCCAATCACATTTATTACCGAGCCGCGTTAGCGGCGTCTGTTGTCTTAATAGGGAAAAAGAATCAAGTCATATTAGAATAATAGTTTATGAAGGATGATTCCTACTGAGTTTTGGAGTCCTACTATCAAGGACAAACTTCCAATGAACAAAAACGTGTTCGTTACCGCAATACCAGTAATTATAGAGGATTTCGTCACAGTTACCGTAATTTTATCTTCATTGTTGAAACTTCACACATTCATTGCTAATGATCCAAGGACAACCTCAATTGATTTTTCTTTAACTCATTTGTGTCACACTTATGCCCTTTGCCGTGTGGAGCTCGTAAAAAAGTTCCCCGCGAGGGGTTTGACAGTAAGTGTTTTGAATATTTTTCCCTGACATTGTCGCCATAGCACTTTCTATATAGACAGAACCATAGACAGTGTATGTATTTAATATAATTTCTTTTTCATGCGTGAACATCGACGGCGGGTGCGGCTAGCCAACAGGGGATGCTTACTCCTCCCGGGCACCTGATCCCACCTCTAGCTTGCTAGGGGTCCGTCGATGCTCCATTTGGTGCTCTATTATGAGTGCTGTTGAGATTATCGTCAGGATCTTCTTTAACTCATTTGGAATCAGCGGCAACAAGGTCAAACTTGGCATATATGAAAACAAGAGCCCCAGGGGGCACAACGCTCACCTGATACCCATGCACGCTCTAATTGACATACTGACATTGAATACTGATAGTGCCAGTACCAGGATTTTAGCCCACAACCTTCCTAACAAGATTTTTGCCGGATGCAGACAAGTTTTTTTTCCAGACAACCTTTAAAAGTACAAACAAGAGAAAATAGTCACATTTCAAAACAACAACTTTTTTACTGATTTGAAAAGATGGATTATGCGATCCAAAGTCATATGCCCAGCTTGTATAGTTTGATTATGCAACATCAAAAATAAAATCATTTTGTAAAATTCCACATTAATGTGCAACAGAAACAGAATAAAACAATGAAATGATTTCATAAATTAAGTTTATTTAAAATTGAACACCAAACCTTTCATTATTAATAGCTAGTATGCCAGAAAATAATAAAGCCTGTTTGTGAAACATGAATGCCCCACGGTGGCATCTTTGTTGGTATAAACATCATTTTCTGTTAAGTATGTGAGAGGTCAGGGTCAGAGTAATGTTGGTATCAATGGAAAGATCTTGTCACAAAGAATACACATGTACAATATGAAAGCCCTATCACTAACCATTCAAAAGTTATGCCCAATGTTAAAGTTTTTGAAAAGTAGGTCAAAGGTCAAGGTCACGAGGTCAAAAATTTTGGTATCAATGGAAAGGTATTGTCACAAGGAATACACATGTGAAATATGAAAGCTCTATCACCTTCCATTCAAAAGTTATGCCCAATGTAAAGTTTTTCGGACAAACAGACAGACGGACAGGCCAAAAACTATATGCCCCCGTATCTTTGATTCCGGAAGCATAAAAAACAAAGACTTTTCGGTTTTGCCTTTATTCATATTAAATTATACAGAAATCTATGAATGAGAGCTTTTGAATAGTATTGATTTCATCTTAATACATGTAACGTACAGTCAAAATCGTGTTAATCCAATTAACACAGACAAGTTAATATTAATTCAAGTGAGTTGTGCAGAAATTGAGCCAATGTTATTTCCAAACAGCAGTGTACGGTGTATCAAACCTCATGACCCAGTGAAGCCACTTGGACAAATTATTTTCGGTAAATATGCTGAAATGCGGCGCTTGGAAATGTATTTTTAGCATATTGAATCAATAGTCGTGATAAATTTAACTTCGAACTTGATCTTGTCTTTTATGCAATCTACAGATAGGTTTGAAAATATGCAAAATTCGGAACATTTTCGATGAGGACGCAGAGTTCCTGTAAAAAAAGTGAAATTTGCGAAAAAAGGACATGCATGACCCCCCCCCCCTTTTTCTTTACATTTTTATGCGTGCCAAAGATTTGCAATCAAAAAAGACCAATTTTACAGACTTCCGGGCATTTCATTTCAGGCAAAATTTTTAGTGTGCACCTTTTTATTTCCTGTAGTTACCCCTACTAAAGGGGCAAGGAGGTATTGAACCAATCAAATCTGTAACACAAGATATATGGCGACTATGTTTACCATAGATACAGAAATAAGACAGATAAAATAATCATTAAATAGGGGAATTGTTCTGAAATATGCATGTATGAAAAAAAAAGCAATCCAAGGAATGCTTGTGTCGCCTGCGTAGAGGATTTTTTTTTATTGAAATTAGGTCAAATATCAAGGGCAAGGTCACTAGGTTAAAAATTATGGAATGTTTAGAAAGGTCTTTTCATAAGGAATACAAATGTGAAATATCAAAGCCCTATCACTTACCACTCAAAAGAAATAGCAAATCATAGATTTGTTGAAAAGTAGGTCAAATATATAGGGCAAGTGCACGAGGTAAAACATAGGTAATCACAGATTACGAAGCTCACCTCGTGACAGCAAAATTCAATTCAAACATATTTCTTAGTACATGCTTTTAAAGGCAAATCCACTCAAGCAGAAAAAGTAGGTCAAGGTCATTTTATGAAAGTTTGATCAAAGATACATCCAATATGCAAGTTTGGTTCATGTAGCAGTTATACTTTGCTCAATATTGGCTTTATAGAGCAAAATCACTCAAGCGGAAAAAGTAGGCCAAGGTCATTTTATGAAAGATTGATCAAAGATACATCTAATATGCAAGTTTGGTACATGTATCACTTATACTTTGCTCAATATTGGCTTTTAAAGGCAAAATCACTAAAGTGGAAAAAGTAGGTCAAGGTCATTTTATGAAAGTTTGATCAAAGATACATCTAATATGCAAGTTTGGAACATCTAGCACTTATACTTTGCTCAATATTGGCTTTTAAAGGCAAAATCACTCAACCGGAAAAAGTAGTCAAGGTCATTTTATGAAAGTTTGATCAAAGATACATCCAATATGCAAGTTTGGTACATGTAGCACTTATACTCTGCTCAATATTGGCTTTTAAAAGCGAAATCACTCAAGCGGAAAAAGTAGGTCAGATGCTGCATCCAATGCATGGGTCCATCTCGGCATCCAAAGATGAATCACTTGTGCAAGTTTGGTTACTGTAGCATCAGTACTTTGTCAGATACTGAGCTACCCCAAACTTCTTATCCAAATCACTCAAGCGGAAAATGTAGGTCAGATGCTGCATCCGATGCATGGGTTCACCTCAGCATCCAAAGATGAATCACTTGTGCAAGTTTGGTTACTGTAGCATCAGTACTTTGTCAGATACTGAGCTACCCCAAACTTCTTAACCAAGTCACTCAAGCAGAAAATGTAGGTCAGATGCTGCATCCGATGCATGGGTTTACCTCAGCATCCAAAGATGAATCACTTGTGCAAGTTTGGTTACTGTAGCATCAGTACTTTGTCAGATACTGAGCTACCCCAAACTTCTTAACCAAGTCACTCAAGCGGAAAATGTAGGTCAGATGCTGCATACGATGCATGGGTTCACCTCAGCATCCAAAGATGAATCACTTGTGCCAGTTTGGTTACTGTAGCATTAGTACTTTGTCAGATACTGAGCTACCCCAAACTTTTTAACCGGACGCGGACGCGGACACGGACGCGGACGCGTGGGGTTATAGCATAAGCTCACTCAACTTCGTCGAGGTGAGCTAAAAATGATGGTATGTGAAGAAAGGTCTTGTCACATGGAATGCACATGTGAAATATCAAAGCCTATCACTCAGCAATCAAAAGAAATAGCCAATCTAAGATTTTTTGAAAAGTAGGTCAAATATCTAGGTCTTGGTCATGAGGTCAAAAGTTATGATATGTGTAGAAAGGCCTTGTCACAAGAAGGAATACACATATGAAATATCAAAGCTCTATCACTTACCAATCAAAAGATATAGCAAATCTTAATTTTTTTGAAAAGTAGGTCAAATATCTAGGTCAAGGTCATGAGGTCAAAATTATGGTATGTGTAGAAAGGTATTGTCAAAAGGAATACACAAGAGAAATATCAAAGCCCTATCACTTGCCAATCAATAGATATAGCCAATCTTGGTTTTTTTTTTAAAGTAGGTCAAATATCTAGATCAAGGTCACAAGGTCAAACATTATATGTGTAGAAAGGTCTAATCACAAGGAATACACATGTGAAATATCAAAGTCCTATCACTAATCAATCAAGAGATATAGCCAATATAAGATTTTTAGAAAAGTAGGTCAAATATCTAGATCAAGGTCACAAGGTCAAACATTATATGTGTAGAAAGGTCTAATCACAAGGAATACACATGTGAAATATCAAAGTCCTATCACTAATCAATCAAGAGATATAGCCAATATTAGATTTTTAGAAAAGTAGGTCAAATATCTAGGTCAAGGTCACAAGGTCAAAAATTATGATATGTGTATAAAGGTCTTGTCACAAGGAATACACATGTGAAATATCAAAGCCCTATCACTTACCAATCAAAAGTTATGGGGTGTGACACCCAAGTGTGACAGACAGACGGACAGACGGAGGGACGGATGGACGGACAGACGAACAACGGACAAAGTGATCCCTAAGTGTCGCTGTGCTTCGCAGGCGACACAAAAAGTCAACATCTTAAAAATAAATTCAGAGTATATTTGATAGCGTATGTGGCCAAGTTAATTCGAAGTATGAAAATAAGTACACAAAGCCAAACTAGCTATAGCTTGTCTTATTTAAAAAATCATTAAAAATCTAAAAGTTGATATTTTGACAAAATTCTTTCACAGTTTCATTTCTAGCGATAAATATAAAAATAAAAAGAGAAAAAAAACTGAAAAAGGAAAAAAAAAAATTGTTGGGGTCCCGCCGGGGTTTGAAGCTACTCCCCATGGGTCCATTTGGCATGGAAAACATACATTATACCTATGTACAATCTTAAAAAATATTCCTTAAAAACCCAAAAGTGGATATCTTGACAAAATTCTTTCACTTGTAGGGTACCATGCATGAGTACCTCATACCTACAAATTGTCATGACAATCTGAAGAGTGGTTATAGAAAAGAAGCAGAAAATGTATGAAAATCAACCCCCCCCCCTTCCTTTTTACATAAGAAAAAAATTCATAAAAAATCAAAAAAATAAAATTTAAGCATAAAATACATATCAAAGCATTAAGTAAGTTAAATATGATAAATATGTAGTAAATGAGTGTGTAAAATCATACACTTATTGAGTTATTTAAAGAAATAGTGCAAAAATGTGCATTTCTGACTAAGTCCGAAAAGACGTCAAAAACGCGTCAAAAATTTGACTTCGAAGTGGAACCAAAAATAACAACACTTCTTAAGACATCTCTCTAGATCATCCTGATGCTTTCGGTTTGTCGATACATGCTTCGGTTCTGAAGAAGAAGTTTGTCAAAGGAGGGTACCCCCCGTGACCTACTTTTGGCTGTGGTGGCGCCACCTGTTGACAGATCCGGACGAAAAACAACAACACTTGTAGGGGACCATGAGTACTTCATACCTACCAAGTTTCATCAAAATCCCTTCAGCCGTTCTGGAGAAGAAGTTTAAAATGTGAAAAGTTTACGACGACGGACGACGACGGACGACGACGGACGACGACGGACGACGACGACGACGACGACGGACGCCGGACGCCGGACGCAACACTATGACAATAGCTCACTTGAGCCTATGGCTCAGGTGAGCTAAAAAAGTGGTTCGCAACCATATCTCAAATCCAAGAGTGGTAAAATTCCACACTCACTTACCCAGGTAACACAAAACATTTTCGAAACATTTACGAAAGGATTCGAGTAAAGTTCTGCTGAAACATTTTTGGTCAAACGTTTCAGGAACATTTTAAAAAACATTTTGTAGTAGTAGAGAAATTATTTTAAAACGTTTTAACAACATTTAATGGTTATAGATAAAATATTTTAGGATTATTTCAAAAGGTTTCATAAACGTTGTTGAAACATCAGCATACATTGAAATAAGAATACATGTACATTTATGAAACAAAAGAGCTAAAATGTTTTAAGAACATCATAACAATAACCAATTAGTCAAAGCATTTTTAAAACAATTTAACTACGTTTTAGAATATTTAGAATATTTTATAAAAGCGTTTTAAAATCCTATCATAAATTAATAAGTATATCAGGAGTCCCCGAGGACACATGTAGCCAAGTTTGTTCAACTTCGGTTGATCGTTACTTCAACGTTTCGAACATTTCTTATATCAAAATGTCTTGAAATTTCTAAAGCATATCATATCCCACCCATCCCACCCATCCTGCAACATCTTTCTGTACATTTTTGGACATAATGATTTCACACTTTTTGGCCATATTACATTGTTTAGATTGAGGATCACTGAAGAGACTCTGTAAGTAACGGAAATATGCATGTCTGATCCATGCTGCGAATTTATCTGTTCTTAAATGATGCTATTGAATTTGAAGACGTTTGACATTAGTGCTGTATATTGATATTGAAATATTGAAGAGTATCGATATTTTGATATTTTCAATACGTATCGATACACAAATGCTGAGTATCGATACTTTCAATACAATTAATAAATAAAAACTTTTAATTCGTTTTTCCTTTTATTTTATATTTCCTCTGAATGTTCTCCGATCACTTGTACATTTAGGGATATATGTTCAAGTAATAGCTTCTTGGTACCTGGCCTCACCCCCAAATTGGGAGTTCGCTTCTTTCCATGTGGTGGATATTTTGTTTGTTTGCTTTGGTTCCTGTTTTACCATGATATTGTATGCCTTTGGTTTATGATTTTCAGAATTATCGATTTTGTTTTGTGTATTGGGATATAATCATTGTCCATAAATGTCACTCTATCAGTCTTACATGTCACTCCTGGTGGACCGGGAGTTCCCGATGACACAAGTAGCCAAGTTCGATCAACTTCGGTTGATCTTTTCTTCAACGTGTTCGAAAATTTCTGTTATCAAAATTTCTTGAGATTTCTAAAGCATGGATCCTGTACATAACATCCTATCCCACCCTTCCTGCTACGTCTTTCAGTGCTCTTTTGGACATAAATTTCACACTCTTCGGTGATATCACATAGCTAGATTGAGGATTACTGACGAGGGTTAAGTACCCGAAGCGTACATGTCTGGTCCATGCTGCAAATTTATCTGATCCTTAATGCTGCAATTCAACTTAAAGACGTTTAAAAATTAAAAAACTGAAAAACGAAATTTTGCGGTCAGCTATTCGGCGGCATTTTCACAACATCGATGCCAAAGAAGCCAAATGCAATAACTCGTATGTAAGAAATGTCAAAATAAATCTTTGGTAGAAAAAGAAACACTTTCCATAGCTGCTATTGTAATCTTTTTATCCATTTTTTGCTTTTGAATTAATGAAAAATACATTTGTTGTTTATTTTTGTTGTGTTTCATAAAGTTGTCATAGATTTAAACATAAAAACTCGATTTATTGATTCATTATAATGATAAATTTGAAAAATATGAAAAATGCGTATTGTATTGAAAATATTGAGTATTGAAGCAAAATGTATTGTATCGTATTATATTGAAAAATTTATTTCAATATACAGCACTATTTGACATGTGACCTTGAGTTTGATTTTAATTTTAATTTGATTGACGAAACATTCTTGATGATTTTTTTTTTGCATTTTTGTGTCATTCGCGAATCATAGATCACATGTATCTATAGGAATAACTTCACCAGGCGTCTGCCTGTTTCTAGTTTTAAAATGTTGTGATAACGTATCTCGAACCACAAAAATAACTTGTTCCCAGTAGTACGATAGTTTATCATGTTAGAAAGCAGTTAAGAGGGGATATCCCATTAACTCGCTCACATAAGCTGTCATCGTCATCAAACAAGAATATTTACCTGGTTTGTACATCAGCATGTTCAAAGAAACAATCACCGAATTTGACACGTGGAGCTGTTGCGAGCGCATTCTTAAGACTTGCACTCTGACTGACTGTGACGAAGGGACTCCATGACGGGCCCTGTCCAAATCTCTTTAGTGAAGACAGGGCCCCGACCACCTGTCCTCTCTTAATATCAGTCGGACTCCTCGGGTGATAACATATATGAGCTCGCTACAGCCGGCAGAGCACGGTCTGTATAACGCACGTCCTCTTTTTATATTCCATTTACATATTCATCTGTGTTGCTTGGACCCTGCGTTTTACGGTCTTGTTTGAGTGTGGTCATCTAACAGTGAGGAGGTTGTTTTACACCATAATTGTGCGTTCTTCGAGACCTCTGAGAAATCGGAATAGTGGGAGGGTTGTGCGCACGTAATCCAGGATAACCACACGTGGCAGATGGCCGTCCTAAGTCGGCACCGGTTGCCCATTGGTCTCGTTGGTTTATGTGTGGTCTTTTATGTTTAATGAGTTAAAGAAGATCCTGACGATTATCTCTACAGCACTCACAAAAGAGCACAAAATTAAGCATCGACGGACCCCTAGCAAGCAAGAGGTGGGACCAGGTGAGCGGAAGGAGTAAGCATCAACTGTTGGCTAGCCGCACCCGCTGTCGATGTTTAAGCACGAAAATGAAAACAAGATATGAAATTCATGCACTGTCTGACGTTATGTCTATAAAGAAAGTGCTATCGCGACAATGTCGGGGAAATATATTCAAAACACTTACTGTCAAACCCTCGCTGGGAACTTTTTTCACGAGCTCCACACGGCAAATCGCATAAATGTGACAAAAATCAGTTAAAGAAGATCCTGACGATTATCTCAACAGCACTCACAAAAGAGCACAAAATTAAGCATAGACGGACCCCTAGCAAGCCAGAAGTGGGACCAGGTGTGAGTTGGCGGTCCTTTTTGCGTCTCTTTCTGTGGGTGTTTGTTCTATGTTTTTTGCATTGGGTGTTTTGGGGTTTTGCTGTGGGTGCTGCAACCTAGTGTTGTTGGAGATCCCCTCCTTTCTTTTGTAACGAATAATCCAAGCAGCTACAATTTAAAATTTACAAAATATTGTCAACTCCTTTTGAAATGCGGACAAAAAAAGCAAAAGAGTATACTACGAAGGATATTTTGCCTTTTATGGTGACATGATAAAAAGATAAGAAGGAACAAAGAGTAGACAGAATTACCATCAAAATTGCATCAGGATCATCAAACGCCTTTTATACAGAAGGTATAAACCTGTTGTCACTAGACTTATACTTGGCTGTGTAGTTGACCAATTCACAGCCTTGTATCAGCGCATTGGTAAGGATGATTGCACTCTGACTGACTGTCATGACAGGACTCCATTGCGGGCTGTGCACACACCTTGTTAGCGACTATCTCTCTGAATGTCTGTAAAACTCATCAGGAGTTGATAACATACACTAGCTTACTAAAGAACGTAGAACATGGACTGTATTTCGTAGTTCCTCTCTTTTTAAATCCATCTGTATGTTGCTTTGGCCCCGATGTTATGCTGTCTGTTTGTATATCATTGATCATCTTACAGTGAGAAGGTTATTTTACACAACTAATATTGTGCATTCGTCGAGACCTGTAGGTAACCGCAAACAAAAACGGGAGGGTTAAAGTTTATATGTAAACAAGATTGAAGAGTGTTTCGGCGGTTTTCTACCACGGCTAGATAATAATAACTAAGGCGGATCCCTGACGAGGCGGGCCTTAGTCTTTGAAGTTTTATTTCTGATATTAAAACCGCCGAAACACTCATCAATCTTGCTTACATATAAACTTTATGAATCAGGATATAGTAATGAATTAAAATGAAGATGGTGAAAAGTGTAGGGTCCTAGTAATTTTTGGGACGAGTCTGGCTGTATGATGTCTTTTCAATTACACTTGATTGAGGGAACAATGTTCCACAGGCATCATCCCGTGAATCGCTTTCTTCTTGAAAGCGATCGGCTTGTTTAGAATTTTATTGGGACTCCTAGCTATCTGACCTCTTCCGGAAGTAATTTACTATCAAAGCTGTTTTTGCCAATTACCACATCTCTAACAATTAAAGTCAAATCTGACTCGTATCACAGATTTATACCAGATCATGGATTACTATGTACAAATTAATTTTCCTTAAAGAAACAAACCACTTCAAAATGGAAGAAAAGAATTTCAACTACACACTAATCAAGAAAGGACTTTGGAGATTGGAAACCTAGACTTATCAATCACTTTACCAAATCATCAAGAGAATAATATAGCCTTATCCTAAAAGCTTCGAGAAATAAAGAATATCTTAGGCAGGAGAATCACTCTGGCTAAGAAGCGTGAAAGCTTGATCCATGGACAAAATTCTGAATAATACCCGTCGTTGGATTTTAAGTCAAACCTAAATATTTCCTAAATATTGATGACCAAGTGGATGCCAAGAAATTCAAAACCTACTGGACAGAACTGAACAATTAACCTTCAACGCAGGTGTGTCAGAAAAACATTGATTACATTTAAAAGATCAAGAGAAAATACTCCGATGCTACATGTAATAGGACCAGATCTGAAACCATAAAGGATTCGCCAACAAAAGAGCACAATGATGAGAAAACGCTTGGACTTAACTATGGAATAGGATATCATTTATTTGTACATCAACTTAAAGTATATCATTGCTTTGATAATCATACGATCCACATGTAAATATGTTACTTTGAAATCCTAAATCATGTCAACGTACCGTACTTACATCACTGCTATTGCCGCAATTTCATTGGACAAGAAGATATCTTTCGATGTTCTAAGGCGTGCCTATCCAGAATGTGTAAACACCAAACGCCCTACAATTCATTTGACTTTTGGATCAATGGACTAACAGTTGCTGAAATTATTTGCCCTCTATACTTCGCCTAGCGATTTATATGACGGGATATTCTCAGCTTTTGACATGAGCGTTGTACCAATTCTTGGAAGTTTTCGTATGTATGAAAATTTGCCCTCTATATCTCTCCTAGCGATTTATATGACGGGATATTCTCAGCTCTCTAATGAGCGTTGTACTGGTTCTTGGACATTTTCGTATATAAAAATTTGTCCTCTATATCTCGCCTAGCGATTTATATGACGGACTTTTCTCAGCTCTTTTATGAGCGTTGTACCCAGTTTTCTTTTATAAAACTGCAACGACGGGATATTTGTCTTATATGCTTGATGATACCCTTGCAGTGTGCCACTACGACACTCAGTTTCAACGGAAATAATAAACATAATATGCCGGATTCAGGAGAAAACAACGTAAAACTACAAAATCATTAGAAATCGTTATACCTGGTGTATCAACATTGAATGATAAAATACAGGACAAAGTAACATACATTTACCAAAAGTGAAATTTCGATGACGATACATTACAGCTAAGTTACAATATGTGATTTCATACTTGCTCCCAAGGATATATAAGATTGAAGAGTGAAACTCCTAATTATATATGGCGGTCTCAAATAACCTCTGCAGTCTTAGACAATTGCCACCTGGACGTCCAATTATACACAAATTTGTAAATCGGCAGTATTTTACTGCTCATCGTTGGAAAACAATCAACATAATTTTATAAAGGACACGCATGATTCTATGTTACAGACACTTACGGAACACCAACAAAGAAATAATTTACAAACAATTAATAGGAAGTTGTATATCTGAAAGGCTACTCTGATAGTGAAATACATTCTAGAATTAGGAAAACATTTTCATCTCAGAGTGACGCTTCAAAAACTCAACCACATATCTGTAAACCAAACACCTTTAGTCAAGGATACTTAATATAACCCTCACGTCAAGGGCATCAAGAAAAGATTTTGAAATACAGGATTGATATGACTGACGATTTTTCATGCAAAGAAGCCGTTAATTTCATACAGCAAGCATTACAGCATCTACCACGGCCAGATGATAATGACTAAGGTGGATCCCTGACGAGGCGGGCCTTAGTCTTTGAAGTTTTATTTCTGATATTAAAACCGCCGAAACACTCTTCAATCTTGCTTATATATAAACTTTATGAATCAGGATATAGTTATGAATTAAAATGAAGATTGTCAAGAATGTAGGGTCCTAGTAATTTTTGGGACGAGTCTGGCTGTATGATGTCTTTTTAATTACACTGGACAAAAAAAGCAAAAGAGTATACTACGAAGGATATTTTGCCTTTTATGGTGACATGATAAAAAGATAAGAAGGAACAAAGGTAGACAGAATTACCATCAAACTTGCATCAGGATCATCAAACGCCTTTTATACAGAAGGTATAAACCTGTTGTAACTAGACTTATACTTGGCTGTGTAGCTGACCAATTCACGGCCTTGTATCAGCGCATTGGTAAGGATGATTGCACTCTGACTGACTGTCATGACAGGACTCCATTGCGGGCTGTGCACACACCTTGTTAGCGACTATCTCTCTGAATGTCTGTAAAACTGCTCAGGAGGTGATAACATACACTAGCTCACTTAAGACCGTAGAACATGGACTGTATTTCGTAGTTCCTCTCTTTTTAAATCCATCTGTATGTTGCTTGGGCCCCGGTGTTATGCTGTCTGTTTGTATATCATTGATCATCTTACAGTGAGAAGGTTATTTTACACCACTAATATTGTGTATTCGTCGAGACCTGTAGGTAACCGCAAACAAAAACGGGAGGGTTGTGAAGACGTAATCCGGATAACTACACCAGCTAGATGGTGTAGCAGATGGCCGTCCTTAGTCGGCGACAGTTGCCCATGGGTCTCGTAGGTTGGTTAATGAGTATGTAATGTATTTTGTGTTTCATGTTTCTATGATGTGAATTGGCGTTCCTTGTCCCTTTTGCGTCGTTTGTTGTGCGTGTCTGCCCTGTGTTTTTGCATGGAGTATTTTGTTGTTTAGCTTTAAGTCCCCGTTGATATCGCTCACTTAGTTTTGAAGCGGCGGGTGTTGCTTGCAAGCAGGCGATGCTTTCTCTTCCTGGGCACCGAATTGAAGCGGCAGGTGTTGCATTCAAGCAGGAGATGCTTACTCGATATCTTCATGGGCACCTGATCTCACTCCCATATCGGGAGTTCGCTTCTTTTCATATGGTGGAGGTTTTTGTTAGTTTGCTTTGGTTCTGATTTCGTATGCCTTCGGTTTCTGATTTTCTGAATTATCGATTTTGTGCTGTATACAGATATATGGTCATTATATCCATATTTGTCATTTAATGTTTACGCACTGCATTGAAATATATTCAAAATTTCCTGTCATCAAATTAGACCTAAATTTCCCAAACTAAGGGGTATCTCCCTCATTCCATAGCTCTGTCCTTAGCTGGGTTTCGGCATATTTTTTTCGATCATGTTTAGAAGTAAGCTCCTTGCGCCCACCCTCCAATGAATTTTGGCCATACTTTTCACTTCAATACGCTTCTGAATAAACCCTACACAAAATATGGAACCGATCATTTTGGCAAGAGGAAATTAAAAGCTCTGTATTGTAGATGGCGCCAGGAAAATTCACTTTGGCTTTATTTAAACTGTTTGGCATTAAGTTCTACTGACGAGGATTAAAGTATCCGAAACACGTGTCTTGTACAACAAAATTGGTACTCTAGAACATATATTTCGATATTGACAATTTAGTTCACCGAGTGTTGTTGGAGATCCCCTCCCTTCTTCTATGCCATCAATATTTTTTTGTAACTTACATCATCAAATCGTCATCTGATCTAACCGTAATCCTGATGACACCATGTACCCAAGGCAACGGGGTATACATTCGTTCAAGAAAGGTCATTAAGAGCAAAATGTTCAACCTGGTTCTTCGATATCGCAATGACAGATTTCCCTCTGTCATATAATCTGCGAAAAAATGTTCAAATGTTATATAGTGACTGGCTCGGGTTTAAGATCCTGCAACAGGGGTAAGTACCTGTCTGATATGATATGATATATTCAATTTGAAGACGTTTACATTTATACCACTTGGTGAGTGTCACTGCTGGTTGAACAGGAGTCCCCGAGGGCACATGTAGCCAAGTTCGATCAATCTCGGTTGATCGTTCCTTCAACGCATTCTAAATTTCTGTTATCAAAATTTCTTAAAATTTCTAAAACGTGGGTCCTGTAGCATCATATCCCACCCATCCTGCTACGTCTTTCGGTACGCTTTTTCGAAGTAACTTTCATACTTTTTTGGCATATTACATTGTTTAGATTTGAGGATCACTGACGAGGATTAAGTACCCGAAACGTGCATGTCTGGTCTATGTTGCCAAATGAAGACGTTTACATAAATATATAAATATATGCCTTTGTGATAAACCTGTACGCTTGTATTGCTTATCAAAACAAGTGATTCATATAACAAAGAAGCTAATTTTAAAACGTTCAAGGGTAAACTGCACATGATTTATCTCGTATTGTCGTCTTCTTCTAGCGATAAACATATAAAGTCTCTGGTAGTTTATGACACCGGATTTTCGCTGTTCCTCTGATTGACCATAATTTTGAATTTACATAAAGAATTAAGATGCCTCTACCAGAACTAAGTGAGCGATTTCTAAAATCATGATACTTTTATCAATACTTGAATATTTTGGAAAGAAATCTTGCATAATTGTACAATTTTTTATGCGAAATACAGGCTTCGAGATCTGCATCAAGATAAGAAAAAAATAATAAACAGAAAATATCTGTAACAATTGGAACATTTTTTGAAATGAAAAACTTTGCCTATACATGTAGCTAGTCAAACGCCGATAATACACATAAAATTAGACCGCCAATGAAATTCCAAAGCAGGGAAAAAGGCATACTGGGTCTATTTCGATAAGCAGATTGAGTTTGCTAAATAGACTTCGCGATCGCAATAGACTCCTGATTATAAGTTGACACGGAACTCCGATATTACTACGAGTTAACAATGTTCAAAACACCTGGGACGGAATACTCATACGTTTTTTTTACGTGGTGTACCTATCAACATTTTTTATTCGTTCTACATTTATAGAGGCAATTACGGTTATGCCCACTTTATTGTATTATTTAAAACAAAAATAGATTATTCTTCTGTCTTATGACAAATGACTCATGTTTTCACAGAAGTATGGAAGCCCAAATAGGATAACCTAGAATGAAAGTTGATGGGAAATTTTCGGGATATGAATTACGTTCTTCTTATCAACAAGAATCAGACATTTATCAGAGATTTATCAAAGAAATTCCTAGACTTTTGAGGTACTGGGCGTCAATATTTATCATAACCACAACAGAAGTGTATCTTTGTGATGTGAACCTGAGTTTTTACGCTGTAAACTAAGGACACAACTGCCAGGGAAACCGAAAGTAGGCGTGCAGTATTTTATGTAAAGCAAGCATAGTTCACATACATAAATGAGTCTGGTGATGTTTGTAAATAAGGTAAGAATTGATTATGCAATTTCTCGGTCGCTACCGTTATAGTTTCAATAGATTGGTGATATTTTGCAAGTATTGAGATAAAAAGAAACTTTGTCTGCGGTATTATGAGGGTGGACAGGTTGAAAGGGAGGGGGAAGGGTCGGGAGGAGAGGGAGTGATGAGGAAAGAAAGGGGGAAGGAAGGGGTGGGAGTAGGGAGGAAAGGGGGAGGGAAGAGGGAGGGGAAGTTAAGGGAAGGGCGAAAAGGAGGGGAGGTAAGGGGGTTGGAGGGGGGAGAGAGGTACCCCCTGTCCACCCCCTATTATATATACTTTTTGGCGATAATACATTGTTTAGATTGAGGATAAGTTCCCGAAACGTGCATGTCTGGCCATGCTTCAAATTTATCCGTGTTTAAATGATGCTATTGAATCTATAGTCCAGTCATATAATGTCCAAAAAAGGGGCTGAAATAGAAGTAATTGCAAAAGAATTTCTAAGACTTGATTTAATGACTAAACACACGACGTACAAAACACATACTAAAAGTCCTCACTCGATACTTCACGGAAAGTGCAGTAATTATGTATTTATGTATTTCCTCTGGTATATTTAAAGAAAACACTGTGGCTCAGGTTCAGAGATATTTATTCTGAATTCATCAAATATGTGTTTAAGTAGTTGTATGTGGTTGAAACCCTGAAACAACGTTTAAACAGTAATAAGACAAAGTACATTCAAAGACGCATGTATTTATATAAATGATATGAGGAAGTCAAGTCGCTTAAGTATTTAAACAATGATTAAAAGTATGAATTGTAAGAGTAATCTCCCTTGCAAGCGACTTCAACAAATTGGTCAAACATATATTTCAATCACAAGAAATATTCTCAAAAATACGATTACATGTATTAAAGATAATTGAAGTATTTGAAATAATCAAATCACCTGATTATGGACCAGAGCCCATACACAAGGAATACACAAGGAATGGTTCTGGAGTATTAACTATAAGGAATTCTCATATCCTATAGAATAAATAAGTAAATAATAAATACAGATAAGGAATAGTTAATCTTAACAACTCTCACGTTAGTCCTCATTCATTATTTATATGTATTCTTAGTTCACGATTTTTATCGTTTAATTAACCTTAGTTATTGATTTGCTCACGATATTACCAAATAGTCCTTATTCATTTGTATCAATACTGATTGAAAAACGTACAATGGTTAGCGCTTATCTCATGTACTGATGTTTTGGATTTTCATGATAGAAATTTACAAATAACAAAGAAACTTTTAGGTCAAGGTTTTCGCTTTCACAAACTTGTCAAGACATTCTGGAAATTTTACAAAAAATATTGTCAACTACTTTTGAAATTCGGACCCATACAAGCAACAGAGTATATTACTTTGGGTATTTCGCAACCTGCATTTTATGGTGACATGATCAACAAAATTAGAAGGATCAAAGGTAGACAGAATTACTATCGAAAATGCGTCAGAATCATCAAACGCCTCTTATACCGTGGATATGATCCTAATGTCACCAGACGGACACTAGGCTTGGTACATGACCAATCTACAGTCTTGTACCAGCGCATCCTTAATACTTGCACGCTGACTGGCTGTGACGACGGGACTCCATGACGGGCCCTGTCCAAACCTCTTTAGAGAAGACAGGGCCCCGACCACCTGTCCTCTCTGAATGTCAGTCGGACTCCTCGGGTGATAACATACATTAGCTCGCTACAGCCGGCAGAGCACAGGTCGTATTACGCATGCCCTCTTTTTATATCAATTTACATATTCATCTGTGTTGCTTGGGCCCCTGCGTTTTGCGGTCTTGTTTGTGTGTGGTCATCTGACAGTGAGGAGGTTGTTTTACACCACAATTGTACGTTCTTCGAGACCTCTGGGAAATCGGAAAAGTGGGAGGGTTGTGCGCACGTAATCCAGGATAACCACACCGTCTGCTACTCACGAGGCAGATGGCCGTCCTAAGTCGGCACCGTTTACCCATCGGTCTCGTTGGTTTATGTGTAGTCATTTGTGTTTTATGTTTTTCTGTGATTTGACGTTCATTGTACTACTGCGTCTCTTTCTGTGCGTGTCATTTTTGTGTTTTACAGTGGGTGTTTTGGGAGGTTGCTGTTGATGCTGCAACTAGGTGTTGTTGGAGATCCCCTCCTTTCTCATTCACGTTTGTATTCAATTTTTCTTATTCATAGCGATAGTATCAAATTATCTGTATTCATTGTATGGTGATAAATGAGTAGCGCTAATTATCCATTCTATAGTGAGCGTACGCGGAAAAAAAAATTCTATCGTGAGCGTATGCAGAATTAACCGTTAGCGTATGCATAATAAACATTACTATGGAGAATAACGTGAATGAATTAATATTACGACTCATAACTTGCAAAACGAATAAATCTTACTCAGAATCCGAATTTTGTTTATAATCTTATGAAATTTGTACATCTTTATCGGGTTTATCGGATATCTTTTTTTTATTTGCATTTTTTCAGTATTATACGTACTTTATATTAATCTGAATTCATACAACGATAATATACACGTAATACACATGTATTTCTCTACCAAAGTGGTCTGACCGGGCGGAGATAATTCAATCAAGCAAATTAGACCAGTCGATAAAAAATAGTTTACACACTGTTACATAGAGTATGAAATGCCTGTATAATTATAAAACCTGTAAGTTTGACATGTTGTATCACCTGCCTATAATGAACTCTTCCGATGACCAGGTAAAACTATGCTTCGCCCGGTTTATTACCGATTCGTCGACTTCAATTAAATGATTATAGGTGTTAAAGGGGCCATCAAAAGGGCACATATAGATTAAGCATTGACTAATTAGTACTCTTTTCATTGACCTTTCATATAAAGTATGTGCTCTTTTTTCCTTTTCTTTTTCCCCTTTTTCGTATTTATTTTATTACCTAGTATTTATTTTTTTGCTAATACCATACATGAATTTAATGAATAAAATAACATATTTTCTACTATCAACAAACTGATCATAAAAATTTGGGTATAAATGTATGAAAAAAAGTATATAAATGATTGAAAATATTGAAACTGAAAAAAAGTACATAAAATAAATGAAAAACGGACGTAAAGCGAGATTTGAATCAATACGGCGACTCAAAACAGAAAAATACAATCGATAAAATTCTTTTCCAATCTAAACACCAGATAATACGGAATCACGTAAATATATTTTTAAAATTAACTGGGACGATGTCAGCTAGCAAGTGGTGGAGCGCCTACCAACATCCAAGTCTTCCCTGTACCGTGTCCGACGGAAAACAACGCCCGCAATACCCAAAACCAAGACGCAATCCTAGACGGCAAGTGGACAAAGACAGCAACCGACAACCGATTCCTACTGATAGGCGAGATCCACCAATCACAGCGGACCATCGTATTTGCCACCGACAACAATTAACCTCTGTGACCTAGCTGAAGCCGATACAATTTCCTGCGACGGAACCTTCTACACATGCCCTACCCTGTTCCACCAGATATACATGTACACAATCCACGTCCGTGTTGGCAACAACGGGTTGCTTTTTCCACTATATTCAGTGTATGTGGAGACAAGCCCAGGCAACCGGACTTCAACTACCCTTCTGGTGTCGGAACAGTTTCCGGACGTTTTTGAGGGTTTTTTCGGGGATAACTCCTCCGTCCATCAATGGATAACATTCAAATTTCTCTCAAATAATGCTATGCCCTTCCCACAGGTACTCATGTTGAAAGAGGTTTCTAGACCGATTTTATGACCCTATATTTTTGCCATTTTTCGCAAATCACTGGAACAGTTTCCGGACACCTTATTTTAAATCTGTCAATCTCGATCAATTTTAGCCCAAACTGGATTATTTTTGGTGATTGTTTTCTTCAATCTTTTCTACAAATGACTATGTAAAAATAATTTTGAAAATAGGATAAAAGGTGGTGTGACAAAAGCAATTTAGATGCAAAATTTTGTTTAAATGATTCGTGATTTGAATTCTTCATTTAAAAATCTACAAAATTGTCACTGGGCGCAATTGAGGATGTATGGCACTCGTGGACAGAGATGAGGCGGACATCACATACCTTACGGAACCATTCACCGACTACTGTGGAACCATTTCGTTATTTAAATATGACATGTTTTTATGAAATGAAAAAAAAAATGTAACTAAAATAATTCTTAAATAATTCTTCTTCTTCTGCTATAGCTCAAGAAAATAGCTCTTGATATCTTTGAACGAAGAGTGTTGATGTTATATTTATATTTGAAAAGTGTACGTATTCATATAAAGACCAGCACATCTTTACAGATTGAACAAAGACACATTACATCACACGATCAAATCTTCTAGTCAGCAATCTTAGCTTTCAATACTCATCATATACTTTTACAGGTAAACTACAGGTAAACTTTATACTAATTAGTTAATTATTAGTCTACCTGTGTCCCTCAGATGGCCCCTTTTACACCCAATTAAGGTGATTATCATATAATTGAAGTCGACCAATCGGGAACACACCCTTCGCCCTGCCACAACAATACCTGTGTTATTTCAACAATTACCTGTCATGTGGCACGAGCTGTTTATCGTGTTTATCCTACGTGCCAAATCGCCTTATTTTATTTTCAATGCCGAAAATAGTTTAATTTTACTTGTTTCTAATATGGTACAACAAGCTGCTGTAAATATTAAGGGAATTTTCTTTCTCGGCGCGTTCCCTTTTCTCTAATTCTTTATATTGATGGTTTTGAATAATTTATTTTTCACATGTTTAATTCAGTAATTTTGTCTTCCGTTTATGTTAATATACATTTCTTTTTTATTTTAATGCAAGATGTAATCAAAGTTACATGGTGGAAAATCTCACAATGCAGAACTTTCGGTTTTTCTCTAATTTCATGTACTATTATAATAGAATATTTAGTTAATTTCTTCCTCCCGACATTTGTTCGTGCTGAGTTATTGACTGACTTTAATCTTTTACTATTTATCTTTTGATTTAAATAACCCCTTGTCATCATTGTATTTTTTTCAAAGTCTTTTTAACCCCATACACTACAGAGTACCCCGCCCTTTCTCCCACCATCACCGCTATACCCCGTGAGAATAGTAAGATAGACACGTTAATAATTGAAATAATACATCAGACACAGAATATATTTGTACAAAAGTATCGGACCATAGAAATGCATGTATCTCCACTTCTTTCAGAACATGAAATCCCTCATTATTCACAATTATTTATCACCATGGCCCGCCTCTGGATCCACAAGCTTTTCAGTTTTAACAGCCAAAGAAATTGTAAGAGTTTTGAATCATGATTGCTCAATTTTCTTCCGTAATACCTGGAAAAAATCGAGAACATTCCATTTACAGTTTCCTTTTAGTTATGGCCATGGCTTCTTAAACACCCCCCCCCCATCCTTCCCCTCCGCCGACAAAAATGTACATATAGATCCGCCTGTATTACGGAATACCTCAACAACATTTTGATTTTTTTCACTATTTAATCGTACAGGGCCAAAGAGGCAGGTTACCGCACCTTCTCCTTTCAATTCATGAAAATAATGGTGAGAGAAAGTGTTTAAACAAACTCAGGATCATTAGTCGCTTCGCATTTTTTTCCATTTATATGTATATACTAGTATTTACACAACTAGCCCAAAAAATCAGACTCAGATAAAGAGTTGTTATTTTCTGTGATTTAATAAATGTTACTTTCTTGATGTCTTTCAATGGCCTCATAGAAATCTCAAATTGAGCGATATATACATCTTTTACATGTACGCATGAAAACCTTTCATTATTGTTTTTGTCACCAAGATAATCTTTCGTTTTAACATCACAAGATCAAACAAACGTGTTCAACAATGGTCTTAGAATTCATAAATTTCGTACAATTATCCGAGGCTGACTTCAGACAACCTAGTCCTCCCACAAGTCCTCCTACCCCCCTCTGATTCGGCGCTTCGCGCCTTGACCATAGTCCTCCCGGGGAATATACCCTCCTCAGACAAGAAACGACAACAATTCAGTCTACTGCGAATTAATCAAATTTAAATAATTAAATATGCATTTTTGCCTGAATTATTTCAAGCATATACATGTATTTTTTTTTTTTTAAATTCTCTTTCATCGTCTTTTGTGATGTGTGTATAACTTCACTAGTTTTTAAAATATATTTTTTTAATCTAACTTAATAACGTATAGGCTTACAATATACATATACTATCCTCAGTGGCTGATCGATTTGATTTAATTACACAGCGAGAGCTTTGACATTGGACGAAGTATAAATTCATTTTCAGAAGAATTATTTCACATTTTTATTTGAAAAAATCATTTACTTCCCTTATTTAAACTAAAATGGACTGATTTGTTAAGAAATCCCCAAATCATGTATTTGAGGATGATGAAAGAACGTTTTCAATCCAGTGTAAAGCAAAAATTTCTGTAGCCCCCATTCCGATCCCCTTTCCGATCTGGGGCTCGGATTGGGTTCCATATTTTTCTTAAGAATTATCTGCATCTTTTCAGAATTTGCTACACCTCCTTGCACCTTTGTATTTTTGTTGGTTTCAATAAAGAATTTCTTACATGTATTTATTTGTCTTTTTTTGTTCAGGTATTCCTTCGTGGGGGGGGGGGGTCGGGCACTTTGACATAAACAGAAAACAGGATCATATTCAAGTGAATAAGGAGGTAGTGGGATAAAAGGGGACCTATAGTTCTTTCTTACGCCGTCATGTGCAATTTTTCTTTTCTATTTAGATTCTGTTTACTTGCGAATTCAAAGTTTGTTCCGCCGATGGCGCGGGGGGGGGGGCGAACGCAGAAACGGTAAATTGAATTTATAAAAAAATCTTCAATCTCACATACACATAAATTATGCACGAAAGTTCAAAGAAGGTTTATGTATGTAAAATACCTGCCCCAGTGGCATCAAATTATCAAAGTTTGTAAACAAATTAAAATTGGAAGGTTTATAGTCACACGTCTCCGTGTACAGGAGGTGTTAATATACAGGTAAAAGAGCGGTATGAACAACATGCGAGGCATTAATTGTTTGGAACCCTTTGAAGTACCAGACCAAGGCGCACACACTTTTTTCTTTTGTATTACGGATGTCTTTGAAATTCATTTTTACTACATCTTTTGATTGAACTGTTCATTTGAGACATTAGTACGTTTGTGTGAAAAAAAAAGCAAGCAAGCTTGTATGAAAATAACAAAAAAAAACTAATTCATGTACAGGCGAACATTTTATAAGGGAAATGTCGTTATATTCAAAAGAGTCAACTGATCGAAATTTTGTCTCCTCGCTTTCGCAGGATAATTTCTGCGTCTGGAGAGAGAGAGAGAGAGAGAATTTACTTCCTATGTACATGTATGTATAAATAAAATACAAGTAAAAATAAATTCATTACAAGGTACATCATGCATTTCAATAGACACATTTATAAAATCAAATATACATGCAATATACATGTTCGCTAAATGAAAACTTGATTTCTGCCGGTTTGTTTTTACTGTGAAAATGGTAGATGTGTATTTCCGATCTTGATCAGTTTGACGAGTTGGGACCACAAATCTTTTCTCATAATTAATTTCAGGGACGAACATGTGTTCCAGTTAATTTCTAACCAAAGTTTTTCATTGATCTCAATAATGTGCTAATTATCTAAGATCTTGTAAACAATAACGTACATTTATTAACAGGGACGTATACTTTTTATATCCGTCCCTTGTATCAATAGATTTAAAAACTATAACATAATTTCCCTGAATGAAAATAAAAATAATCATATACACTATATCTTTACAAATATTTATAGCGATAAATCAAATAGCCATGGTAGAGCTGTACACTTGTAGATTGACGTATAAAGCTACACATGTAGAACCGAGTGATCGCATTATGTTGATGATACAGATAATGATTGACACCTGGACCAAATTTAATCGGTCAAAGGCGGGGCTTAGAAGTATCAATTACATTGATCCCTTAATTAATAAAAAAGAATCGATCTTTCAATGTTGTCATCAAGTTAAGCTAGAATTGTTTTTATTTTCACATGTGCCGAGATTTTCCGTTTTTACTTCTTATAAAAGTAAAGTTTCGACCCTCTGATGGTTTTAACCCCCCCCCCCCCCCCCTTTGGAAAAAGTATCTAGACCCCCCTTTTTTATTTAAACTAAATATATTTTGTCATTTTTATTATCTAGCAGCCATAGATAGTGTTATTTATCTCTAGCTGAAATCTTGCATTGACATGTCATCGGACCTTGTCGATATCTCATTTAATAATGCGGCATAATTAAGATGACCTGCCGGTATGTCTTTGATGTCACGTACCGCTCGCGACTCTAGAAGACGTCGCTATCTACAAAAGCTACCAACCATACAGAATTTTTTTTTTCAATTAATTATTTTATAAGCTAATCACTAACTTATTAAAGGAAAGCGGCAAAAAAAGACATTAGGAACTACATGTACATGTATGCAGTGCCGGAGTCCATGAATTTAGTAAAAGAAAAAAAATCTGAGTCCATTAAAAATGAGTGATATGAGTTAAACAATAGAATTTTTTTTTCTAAATATCATGATTTCCCTCTTCAGTTTCATTCTTTGTTGTTTATATGACGTAAACATTGATTTAAATTCATTGACAAATATATATTTTTGCTTGGAGCCGGATTAATATAAATTTAAGATTCACGATAGAAATAACAAAACGAAAATTCTAAGCGTAGCTTTTAGCTCATTCACGTTAGTCATTCTCCATACGCCAATGTTAGTGATTATTCATACACATAGCAATGCGGAATATGGTTAGAGTATGCGGAATAAAACATATGGTTAATGACAAGCGTTAACTATGAGGAATCTATCAGTAATTATTGTATGCCTACATTCACGTTAATTATTACATATCTAACAATTTTTTCACCATTTTTCGCGATAGGTCCTCATTCATTATCGTTTATTATTCATAGAATCTGTTAACATTAACTATTCCTTATCTGTACTACGTGCGAACAATGAAACACACGTCTGATTTTAATATGTACAATATAAAACCGTTATCATATGATTCTACAGAAATACATGTAAATACTTTCTCTCTCTAGATACGTACGAAATGTCTGAGTGTTAATTCAAGGAATTATATGGATAATAAATGTTACGTTTAGAAGAAATATTAAAGAGAAATAAAGTAAAGTAGACTTACGATTCAAGTCATTGTAATTTGGTAAAGTTCTTTGTATTCAAAGGTCAGGTAATTATATGTCTATGTTCGACAATGTATCGTGCGTGTCTGCGGTGTTTTATGTGAAATTGACGCTTTGTGCATTTGTTTATTTGCGCCCAATGCAAATAACCAATGGTCAACGTGGACACTATTTAAAGTGACCAATAGGTAAAAATATTAAATATAATAAAGGAGTACATAGCCTTAGGCCATGAATGAAGGAATTGGACTTAATTGAATGAACAAGATCGTTCCGATCTTTTTCATAAAAACGGAAACGAATGAATGTTAAAAAAAAACCACTTTATTTCATTACACCAATTATCTTGACACTACCACATACACCCCTCCATAAAAATGGCGTACCGGTCATTTTCCATAGAGTTTGATGAAATAAAGAAGACAAAATATCAGAAAATCAAATGGGAATCAATTAAAACATACAGGATTCTTTTTCTCTAAAATCACACTCAGCATCGCTCTGCTGACCTCACTCTCCATACCTTTGAACAAATATGTTGTTTCAGCTAAGGATTTTAGGAAATTAGCTTTCTGTGACCAAGAATCTGACGTTTGCACACTATTTACAAGAAAGCTGTCACCCCTCATCCAAGCAGGGGGTTGACGCTCCCGACGCGACCTTCTTGGTATATCAGTTGATCCTAAATCCGATACATTCGAGTCTTCCCTTGTGGAAGGCTCAGAGTCATGGTTTGAGGTAGTAGATACATGTTGGTCAGATACTGATACAGAGTCTTGGCTCTGATTCTGACTCTCAATAGCTCCTGTGTCATTGGTATCACCATCTGATATTTCAATCAGAATGGGGTCATCATTGCTCTCATGTGGGGGTGTAATTTCCAGTACACTTGTCCCAGACGATAGAGCAGACTGAGAGGCTTCCCCCTCTTCATTACTATCAAACTTATGCTGCAGCATTTCTGATGATTCAGTTTCAGAGTCATCATCACTAGAACAATCAGCACTGTCATTCTGAACAACAGTGTCAGTCTGTACTGGTTTTTCAGTAAGACTTATACGGGGAGCTGGTTTCGGTTTGGGCCTCTTGTTGCCCTCATCAACTTTATTTAGATAACCTATGGGTAATAATAGGTTTCTGTGAAGAGTTCTTCTTCTACCTTCACCTGACTCTTTTCTGACTACATACACGGGGATATCATTGTTGGGCTTAGCTAGAACAATAGTAGTATTAGTGTCACTCCAATCACACAAAAGAAATGCACTTTAGTGCATTTCAATTGTGTTTATAGTATATTCATTTGTTTAATTTGACAGCTCAATTGATGGATGGGGTGTAGGTGTCCTAAAGATTAAAAGAGAGCGGCATGGCTATTTTTGTAGAGTATAAAAGGTCCTTGAGATCAAAGGAACGGGTGACCGCTTTATTTGAGTGGTGATTCATGTGTCAATGCAATTGAGTATATGTTAATTGATCGCAAGTCTTTAAACCACTCAAATTACATGAGTGCTCATTTACCGCGAAAAACCTTTTGAGCTGCATTTCTAAAGATTTAAAGGGACGAACAATTGGATAAGATCGAGAAGATATTTGGACGGGGTATCTTAATTATGGTGTTTCAACAGGTAGGAATAGTATAAACTGCACACAGCAATTTATACGTGTGACAACACGATTGTATGCATTCCGTATTTGATAGTGTCAAATAAGACATATGTCATTAAAAGATAACAAAACAGGTATATGAAATAATTGGTATTTTATTGTCTTCATACATTTTCAATGCAAAGACATCTGAGAACTTCCCATGGAAACACAACACCGTATTCAAGTCCCAGCGAGCCAAAATCCAATGATGCGTATCCACCACCACCACCACCACATCCACCACCACCACCACATCCACCACATCCACCACCACCACCACATCCACCACCACCACCACCACATCCACCACCACCACCACATCCACCACATCCACCACCACCACCACATCCACCACCACCACCACCACATCCACCACCACCACCACATCCACATCCACCACCACCACCACTACATCGTTCTTATTGAGATGTTGGTGGTGGTGGTGGTGGTGGATGTGGTGGTGGTGGTGGTGGTGGTGGATGTGGTGGATACGCATCATTGGATTTTGGCTCACTGGGACTTGAATACGGTGTTGTGTTTCCATGGGAAGTTCTCAGATGTCTTTGCATTGAAAATGTATGAAGACAATAAAATACCAATTATTTCATATACCTGTTTTGTTATCTTTTAATGACATATATCTTATTTGACACTATCAAATACGGAATGCATACAATCGTGTTGTCACACGTATAAATTGCTGTGTGCAGTTTATACTATTCCTACCTGTTGAAACACCATAATTAAGATACCCCGTCCAAATATCTTCTCGATCTTATCCAATTGTTCGTCCCTTTAAATCTTTAGAAATGCAGCTCAAAAGGTTTTTCGCGGTAAATGAGCACTCATGTAATTTGAGTGGTTTAAAGACTTGCGATCAATTAACATATACTCAATTGCATTGACACATGAATCACCATTCAAATAAAGCGGTCACCCGTTCCTTTGATCTCAAGGACCTTTTATACTCTACAAAAATAGCCATGCCGCTCTCTTTTAATCTTTAGGACACCTACACCCCATCCATCAATTGAGCTGTCAAATTAAACAAATGAATATACTATAAACACAATTGAAATGCACTAAAGTGCATTTCTTTTGTGTGATTAAAGTGACACTAATACTACTAACAATATAAGGGTCCTCCTCCCATTTATTGGCCAACTTGTGTTTGCCATCAAAGGCCACAATCTTTACGAGAACTCTGTCTCCAATCTCGACTTTACCACCTCTTACCCTCAAGTCTTAATAAGCCTTTTGCCTCTCTTGGGCCTTTTTATTTTCCTCTGTGGCTAATTTGTATGACTGCTGTAGGTTATTTTGCAGATTCTCTACATAACTCGAGAGGGGTTTTGTGTTAGATTTGTCAAGGCCAAAAGCAATGTCAACGGGGAGGCGAGGTTGTCTACCAAACATCAGAGACTATGGCGTTTGACCTGTACTGTCCTGTCTCATGAAATTGTACGCATGAAGTAGGGGTCCTATGTGTGATTTCCAGTCACGTTTCTGGTCTGGTTGTAACGTGCCCAACATTGATAACAATGTTCTATTAAACCTTTCAGTAAGGCCATTACCCATTGGGTGATATTGGGTAGTGCGGGATTTCTGCATCCCCGTGATACTACACAACTCTTTTACGATCTTGGACTCAAAGTTAGCACCTTGATCTGAGTGCACTCTCTTCGGAAACCCATAGTGAATGATGAAATGATTGAAAAACGCATCGGCTGTTGTTGTTTTAGCTGTAGTATTTTTTGCAGGAACGGCAAGGGCATATTTAGTAAAATGGTCGGTATTGACTAAGATACACTGGTAACCTCCCTTAGAGGACTCTAAGGACAAGAAGTCCATACATACCAGTTCTAAAGGTTCTGTAGTAGTGATATTTGAGGGAGCTCTATGCTGTACTGGGCATTTCCGAAGGAGGCAAGGTTTGCATCCTTTGACCCAATTGTCAATATCTTTGGTCATTCCAGGCCAATAGAAACGGTCTTTAATAAGTGATGCTGTTTTATCACGACCTGGGTGCCCCATATTGTCATGAAAAAATGAAAATACAGTGTCTATAAGAGACGGTGGAACAACTAGTTGTTGAAGATTTCCTTCATCGATAACTACCTCTCTGTAGAGCACATTGTCTACTATTCTAAACTTAGAAAAGTTCTTTCTAAATAGAGTAGATTCTGGTGTTTTGGGTAGTTCATGACCCTTTGGTAATAATCTGTGTTGTTCGACAAAGTAGATCCAATCTTTGAGTATGGGGTCATTACGCTGTTCTGACTCTACATCTATTCTCTGCATTTAGGGGCTTTGTTTCAAATCATTCAAGATATCTGGTTCAATAGCTAGACTCTCAACAACTGGAGTGGGTTGAATTCTACACACAGACTTTACACTATCTTCAGATATGTGTTGCTCATGTTTTTGTAGAATTTCAGGCAGGCGAGATAGACTATCTGCGTCAGCATTGTATCTGCCTGGCCTGTAGACAATGTCATAATTGAATGCAGCGAGAGCGGCAGCCCACCGATACCATGTTTCGTCAAGCTTTGCTGTTGTAAGGACGTAAGTCAATGGATTATTATCAGTAACTACAGTAAATTATTTACCGTACAAATAATCATGAAATTTCTCAGTCACTGCCCATTTAAGGGCGAGGAATTCCAACTTATGAGCAGGGTAATTCCTCTCAGACTTACTTAGTCCCCGACTGGCGTATGCTATTACATGTTTCTGTCCATTCTGGGTCTGATATAGGACTGCTTCCAGTCCTTGAAAGCTAGCATCCGTATGAATCTCAAACGGGATAACAAAATTGGGGTATGCAAGGATCGGAGGGGAAGACAAGCGGTCTTTGAGTTTCTGAAACGCTTGTTCCTGATCCTCACCCCACGTCCACTGTATCGGTGTTGGTTTTCTGGTTTAACCTTAGGAGCTGGCATCAAGTCTGTCAAAGGACGTGCTATGCGCGAGAAGTTGTGGATAAACTTTTTATAATACCCCAAAAAACCAAGAAACTTTCTGACCTCTTCTGGTGATGAGGGTCTAGGCCAGTCTTTCACCTGTTTAAGCTTCTCGTCATCCGGCTCTATACCGTCTGCAGAGACGATATGCCCTACATATTTCACACGTCTCATAGCTAGAGAACATTTTTGCAGTGACAACTTGATACCACACTCACTGAGGCGTTGTAATACCAACTTAAGGCTTTCTAGATGTTCTGTCATGTTCTTGCCAAAAATGATGATATCATCGAGATATATAAGACACACCCTGTGGTGCAAATCCCCCAGACATTGTTCCATCAGGCGCTGGTATGTGGCAGGTGCATTGCTGAGTCCCATTGCCATCCTATTGTATTCGAAGAAACCAAGGGGGCCTACCGTAAAGACAGTTCTCTCTTTGTGCTCCTCCGCAATGGCGATCTGATGGTACCCCGCCTTCATATCCAGCACCGAGAAAAATTGATTGCCTGAGAGCGAGTCTAGGATTTCATCGATCCTCGGCAAGGCGTAATTGTCTTTTTTCGTTCGATTATTTAATCGGCGGAAGTCGATACATGTTCTTAGCTGGCCATTTTTCTTTCTTACTAATACGACATTTGAAGAAAATGGCGAGCGAGATCTACGAATAATACCAGCATCTAATTGCTGCTGTAAGTGATCTCTGACTTCGTCAAGCATGGAGGGAGGGATACGACGGTATCGTTATTTGAATGGAGTCTCATCTATGAGCTCAATGTGATGTTCAACCGACGGGTTGTATCAAATATCGTTATCGCCAGTTGAAAAGTTACCTTTATACTCTGTGAGCAATTGTCTCAATTCGGCCTCGTGTTGCTGTGTTAACTCCCCTTTTGGTAAGTTGACTTTGCTCAATATATCTCCGTCACTGACAGCAACTGATTTTACGGGTAATGGTTGCACAGTGACAAGCTGAATTTCGCAGAGTGTCGTATGGGGCTGCACAGTAACAGTACACGTCGTTACATAGCTAAAATAACGGGTATTATTGTGCAATGTTGCGGGTCATAGGTTATCAATGAGGGTTCTATATCAAGGCCAGACGTTAAGCCTGATGATTCAGTAGATTGCAATTATGCACATATTGGGTGACATGGTATGTGATCGTGCAAATAACCATTAATGACAACGCTACTGTTTGGCAGTATTGTGACACAATTTCTCTCCGCGGACTTGAGCATACCAAGCACATTATGTGCACGACCGTGTTTGAGTCTCTTGGAGACTCAAACACCGGAATGCAAGGTACCAAGGGGTTTGTAACCGAGCTGTCTGGAGAAACCGTACACCGTATTTATCTTTGGTATGAGACATATTTAAGTTTGAAATATTTGTACCAAACAGTACTGGGACTGATGCATGATACTTGGTAGTATGTACAACTAAAAAGTGATCCCTAAGTGTCGCTATGCTTCGCAGGCGACACAAAAATAGGCATTCAATGCAGTCGTTAAAACATTGTGCATTTTCAATCTGCAATTCACATGCAACATATCCAAGGTACGGCAGTTCAGAGTCGTCTGCACATTCAAGCTCTAGTAAGCTTTCTACTTGTTGTAGCTGTAAATGGCTCAGTCTTGCCTGATAAAAATCGTAACTGATTGTTGAAACTGATGAGCCAGTATCTAATAATGACCTTGTACGTACACCATCAATGGTAACGTCAGCTTCATTAGCTGTACCAACTAATGTTGACACTCGCACCTGGCGATTTGTCTTTTTATGTGGCGGTAAATAATCGTACATGATTCTCTTAGAGTGATCCAATCGCACTCTACATAGTACATCATTGTGACCTTCCTGGCCACAGCGATCACATGTCACTTGTAGGACCTTTGCCGATTCTATCTGACTCATATTCTCAGTAATAGGGCATTCATTTTTCTCACAGCCTCCAAACTGCCCATCATTGAAGACTGCATCTAGTCTGACTGACCATTACTATCAAGCTCACTCCCAAATTGAAAACTACGTCTTTCTCTATAACCACGTTTAAATTCACCTTGCGATCCACCCCTGAATGAACCACCACATAATCCACCCCTGAATGACCCACCTTGGGATCCACCTCTAAATGAATCACCCTGTGATCCATCCTTGAACTTACCATCTTGGTATCCACCTCTGAATGAACCACCTTGTGATCAACCCCTGAATGTACCACCTTGGGATCCACCTCTGAATTAACCACCTTGTGATCCACCTCTGAATGTACCACCTTGGGATCCAGCTCTGTATGAACCCCCACCTTCTCGGATACCCTCTGTTAGCATTACTACCGTAGCTACGCTGCTCTTGATTGTAAGGAGCACGGACACTTTTTATCTCTCTTTCCATACTGTCCATGCGCTTGTTTAGCATTTCAAGCTTACTTAAAATAGCATCCATTGATGCCTCAGAACTTGTATCATTAATCTGAGAAACTGTAGACCTTTTAGTGTCTTTTGATACAGATGCTGACGACATGTCACGCTCAATACTACGAAGCTCAATTCGTAAACTATTAAAATCGGTAATTGTGTCATATTTGTACCGACTTGCATTTTTTAGCTCTGCATTGTAGAGTCCTGACCAGAGCTTTGTGCGCAGCATATCATTACGCGCATTGTGACTGATATCGCCTCTGTCTATGCATGTCTCTAAAAGACTCTCGAGGCGCATACCGTAATCTGCAACCGACTCATCGGTTCTTTGTTTGGCACCATAAAGTTGCTGAATAAGTTGTTCACTTGGGTATATATTACCGAAAACTCCTTCTAATTTATCGAGTATCTGATTCGGATTCGCATTCTCGGGGAGAGTGAGCAACAAGTTTCGAGCTTTTCCTTCAAGGATGACCGAATTGATTGCAATATAAGAGTGTCGGAGCATGTACCCTCTCGCAATGCACATTTCACCTCAAATTTCCAAACCTCAAAGGTGCAGTCCGATTTCTCTTCTCCTGATACAACCGGAAAGCGGGGGCGTAAGCTATTGGCTGTTGGCGGATCCAACTTGACAACATTCGATGCATTACTCAGTGCATGGTGCATATTGGCACTCGGTGCACTTCGGGATTTCGGTTCGGTACGTATTTTCGATATAGCACCCTTATCTCTAGGTGTACTATGTTTCATCGTGATCGGTTGATCGGATATGTCATTTAGCTTAAATGCGTTTTGTGCATCTTCTTGCACCTGCGGAATGCCACCTTTACGATCAATTCTTTGAAACTCAGTTTCTGTGACAACTTTGTATGGCGTATGTTCGTAGAGATAAGTAATCATACGCTCAATTTGTTCATCTTTGCGCGAAACGTTTTGATTCGGCGGGGTCGTAGACATAACGGTAAGGAGGTATGCACTAACTAAAATGCACTTAATTATGACATGCAACATTCAGTCTATGTACTAATTATGCAAAACCTAGTTGCAAATACTATAGCTGAAAATAAAATGCAGGTATAAAACATGGGACATACGCACATCAGCTGAAAATACAAAATTGTAAATATAGAAAACGTCAATCTAGTGATTCACTGTATCTCCAAGAGCAGATAACTCCAACTTTTACATGGAATTAATCTCTGGTATGTGGCCATTCATGCGTGACGGACATTCGGACGTACGACGTCTGAGCCATATGTACCTTCGAAGAAAAAAAAATCTGAAAAGTAAAGTCAAATTCTGGTATGGCCGTAACCTGAAATTCTGACTTTTAACAGAAAACAATCACAATACATATGCATATACATGACACATTGTGTTCACTTTGAAAGTAATGACGAACTGAGCAAACTCTTATACTGGACAGACAGACGCTAGTGGAGTACTAGTAATTACCGCACATGACAGACTTTCATTTGTTTGACAGACAAACTTCACTTGATCGTGATGCGTAAGACAATCGCTAATGCGCTCAAGTATGTGATCTACCTATATAAATGCATAGGTACTGTGATGCATGTATGCAAATCTGGTACGTACATGTCAATGTCAAGAGCTATATAGATAGGATACAGGAATTAGTAATCGAGGAAGGATAGGATTGTATTAGTATCTTACCCTCCTTGAGTCACATTTACGCAGCATCCTTCTCACACAAAAAAGATTCAGTATACAAAAATTCAAAAATGACAGAGTGCAATTAATGCAAATAAGTGCAAGGTAAATCATAAGTAGCATTACCGTACTGGATAGCTTAACGCTTAATTAAGGTGACGGTAACATAATAGAGCAATTGCATTTATTTTACTTCTTACTTTACTTCTACTTTTACCTCACCTCTACGCTGCAGTGGTCACTGCGGTTAGGGGTTACATAATCTTGGTCTCGAGTATTGACGACTACAGTTAACTTTTAAAGCTTACCTACCCTGACGTTTTGCGGGTACATTTCATATCTTAGACATAAAACTTTCGGACGAAGAAACATTAAGCATTGTAATTTTTGCTACATAAATAAATGATCTTTCCGTCTGCATGTCCGTCCGTCTGATGATTATACTTTCACATTTAAATGGTAAAAAAGTGACAGGTCAGCTTTAAAAGGTAACTGTAGTTGGATCGCCTTAGGACAGGAGTGTATTGAACAATGTAAAGCCATGGCTGTGAAATATTCTGTTTAACGTGTGCGGACTGGTACCTTTCGAGACAAAATATCAGATAAAAAGCATACACTCGCAATTAATTCGAGATTGCCAAAGGTATCCTGTCATACTGAAAAAAAAAGTTCCACTACGGCTTTATTACTCGAAATGAAAAACGGCTCAAATGGATCTTTTAAGCGTAAAAGGAGTGGTAAAGTAAACTAAATGCAACTGCTCTACTAGTCACTAATCAAAATAATCACTATGCGTGATTAGAATCACGTTAGAATATTGCATTGTTCAGTGTCACAGGTGATTGCACATCTCAGGTAAGTGTCAATAGCGCGTTCACGGCTCCGGAACGAGTACGAACAGTTTACTGATAGAGCTGCAACGATTCACCGCGATGCACCGAGAATCGCGATTCTTAGCTCAGACTCGAATCGCGAGTCGTAGTGGTCAGAAACGATTCGAGTCGAATAGTCTAAATAATGCAGAAAAATGTTACAATTTCAACTTTAAAGTATTCACTAGTCGCAGGATTCCCAATAAGAATGATTTTAGGTGGTGATTTAGAATAAAAAGTGAACCTTTCAAGTGCATTTACCTAGCAATTTGTATGAAAACACAGGGTCAGAGGAAATTCGAACCGGCGACTTTAACCGCATTTCAACGAGCGCGCGAGTGCTATCCCAAATTGAAAATTGCCTCTTTTAAAGTATTTTACCTATGCACCTCTTTGTGCAAACTGGTTAGTTATCATATATCATTTGTACACAGTATCGAATTTTTATCCCCAGAAAAGGCCGTTCTATGGAGGGGGGGGGGGAGGGGGGTGGCTTGAATAATATTTCCACATGATACATAAACATATATATCATACAGTGCTTTTACATAAACTGGGCATTTTATGCATTTTTTTTAGATTGAGATGAGATTTTTATTTAAATTTTTTAAATAAAAGGAAAAAAAATTAGATATCCATGGAAAATTATATTGCAAAAAACTCGAACCGAAAAAAATCTAATCGAGACATAAAAATCGAAATCGAACCGAATCGAGAAGTTCCCGACTCGTTGCAGCTGTATTCACTGACCAAGTCAAAACAATGTAAATCTAATCGAGACATAAAAATCGAAATCGAACCGAATCGAGAAGTTCCCGACTCGTTGCAGCTGTATTCACTGACCAAGTCAAAACAATGTAGATCACTGGAATGTGTATGCGTTCGATTTTTGTATGAATCGTCAAAAATATGTAGAAGTCCAAAATTCTCCACTAGATTGCAGCATCCCGTCCCAACGTGGGCACCAATTCTGTAACAGGGTTACCTCTGGTATATTTAAAGAAAACACTGTGGCTCAGGTTCCGAGATATTTATTCAGAATTCATCAAAAATGTGTATTTGTAGTTGTAAGTGGTTGGAACCCTGAAACAACGTAATAACAATAAGAATGACAAATATGGATAATGACCATATCCCTGGCTACAGTACAAAATCGATAATTCAGAAAATCAGAAACCGAAGGCATACAAAATCAGGATAAAACAGGAACCAAAGCAAACAAAAACCTCCACCATATGAAAAGAAGCGAACTCCCGATATGAGAGTGAGACCAGGTGCCCAGGAAGAGTAAGCATCTCCTGCTTGCATGCAGCACCCGTCGCTTCAATTCGGTAGGACTGTCACATCCGGTTACTTCCACTTTGGAAGATATAGAGTACAATCTTTGGTTGGATGGTTCAAATGGTCTATGACAGAATATCATCCACCATTCTGGATAGTGGGACATTGAACTTTCATACTTTTTGGCATATTACATTGTTTAGATTTACCCGAAACGTGCATGTCTGGTCCACGTTGCCAATTTATTTGTTCTTAAATGATGCTATTCAATTTGAAGACGTTTACAATCATAGTGTATGACGAGTTCCCCATATCGACCGTAGAACTTCCTCAGTGACGATGTTAGTCGGTCACAAACATATCCCTGATTGAGAAGCTTATCTGAAAGACGCCTAGCTCTCAGAACAAAATCCGTATATTTGGTACTTGCTCTGGCATAGCGTATCAACTGAGATATGAACACGCCATAAGCAGGCGATGAAGGGATGTTGCTACTCAGAAAAGGAAAGTTCGTAATGCTGAAATTGTAGTCGTCACGTTTGTCATAGAGTGAGGTGTTCATGTGACCATCAGTGTCGTAGGACAACATTATGTCCAAATAGGATGCTGAATTATTTGTCTCTGTAGTTTCTTTGACTTCAAGCTCCGAAGGATAGATACTGCTCAGGTAATCCGCGAATTTTGGATTATTGATGGACAACACATCGTCTATGTATCTGTAAGTGAAGTTGAAGTCAGAAGCTAACTTATCTTTTCCCTTCAGAGACCAAAGATTGAATGAATTCAGCTTCGTACGAGTAAAGGAAAATGTCGGCAAGGAGTGGGGCACAATTGGTCCCCATTGGAATTCCGACAATTTGCTGGAAGACCTTTCCTCCAAACACCACAAAAATGTTGTCGATCAGAAAGTTTAACATCTGAATAATGTCTGTTTCAGTGTACTTATTTTCAGAATCGGACTTTTCTTTTACAAAGTAGGTTTTGTCATAGTTAACAACAATAAATTTGTATTTGCGATTACCGTTCTTACTTGTAAACGCATTACTTATAATTTTTGCGAGTCTTTCTTTCAATTTAGAATGTGGAATTGTAGTGTAAAGTGTCGAAAAATCAAAGGCTTTGATCGAATGGACTCTACTAAAATGAGTGGATTTCAGATGTTCTAAAAGTTCCTTCGAATTCTTTAAAATCCACATCTGGTTGATACCACTGCGAGAATATACTGTCGAACAATATTTTTGTAGCCCAGATTTGATTTCAGATAAAACTTTGGTGAGTAAGATCGATACAGATTTGGTAGAACATTTTGAGGAACCAGCGATGAAACGTTGTTTGTACGGATTCTTATGCATGTTAGGTATGCAGTATAATATTGGTAAATCTAAATCTAAATTGGTAGTGTCGAAGCCAAAGGAAGCAAGAGCTGATTTGTGGTTATCTATTATTTCAGAGGCAGAAAGGTTTGTTGGGGTGTAAGTGGGATTTCCAGGTGTCGAATTTAAAAAGAAGACAAAGTAAATGGTGACGATTCAAAGACGCATCTATTTATATAAATGACATGAGAAAGCCAAGTCGCTTAGATATTTAAACATTGATTAAAAGTATGAATTGTAAGAGTAACCTCCCTTGCAAGCGACTTCAACAAATTGGTCAAACATATATTTCAGTCACAAGAAATATTCTCAAAAATACGATTACATGTATTAAAGATAATTTAAGTATTTGAAATAATCAAATCACCTGATCATGGACCAGGGTCCATACAAAAGTAATGGTTCTGGAGTATAAACTATAAAGGAATTCTCATATCCTATAAAATAAATAAGTAAATAATAAATACTACGTGCGAACAATGAAATGCACGTCTGATTTTAATATGTACAATATAAAACTGCTATCATACGATTCTACAGAAATACATGTAAATACTTTCTCTCTCTAGATACGTACGAAATGTCTGAGTGTTGATTCAAGGAAATATATCGATAATAAATGTTACGTTTAGAAGAAATATTAAAGAGAAATAAAGTAAAGTAGACTTACGATTCAAGTCATTGTAATTTGGTAAAGTTCTTTGTATTCAAAGGTCAGGTAATTATACGTCTATGTCCGACAATGTATTGTGCGTGTCTGCGGTGTTTTATGTGAAATTGACGCTTTGCGCATTTGTTATTTGCGCCAAATGCAAATGACCACTGGTCAGCGTGGACACTATTTAAAGTGACCAATAGGTGAAAATATTAAATATAATAAAGGAGTACATAGCCTTAGGTCATGAATGAAGGAATTGGGACTTAATTGAATGAACAAGATCGTTCCGATCTTTTTCATAAAAACGGAAACGAATGAATGTTAAATAACACTTTATTTCATTACACCAATTATTTTCGTAGAAATATTTGACACTACCACATTAAGACCACCCTTCATTTTTAGTCAAATTGCAAAAAGACCAAATATGGCATATTTAGTTGATCGGAACAACAAGAGAAAGATTCAGTTTAGCATAAAATTGTTTTTATGACATCTTTAGTTACTATAATAGACATTTAATAAAATTCAAGCTTTTAGTTTTAAGCAAAACAAAAAACGGACCAATCAAAAATAGTAAAAATGGCAATTTTCAGTTAGCAAAACCGCCTCAAGCACGTGTTTGTGGCCTTTGTTAAGAATCAAGATAAACAACAAAAAGCTTTTATTTTCTGTAAATTGAACGTTTGTACAACATATTTTTATACTTCATCAAAGTCAGTGAAATAATGATATCGGAGTTATTTATCTCAGAATTCGGTCGAGACCATACTTTTTAAGAAATCATTTAATGAGAATGAATATTTTGTCAATTTGATTCAGATAATTCTCCAAAATGAAATGGGTAAGCATACATTTTTTATTTGATTTAATAATAATGTTCAATATACTTTATGAATATTATAAAAGAAAAAGTAAATTCTAAGTAATGTAGGAAAAAATTAAGTATGAAATTGAATCAGAATGATATTTTGACTTAAAGTAAGAAAATTGACGAAGTCCTGGCTTTTTAAACACATTTTTGAGGAGGACTTTTTTATTTCAAGACTGTGCATGGTCATTTTAGTTTTATGTGTTCTTTATACCAACTGAAAGATTTTTACAAAAAAATCCTCTAACATTTTCTAATCTAGAAAAAAAATATGGAGAATTTTAAGTCAGTTCCCCATTCCCCCATAATAAAAATTCAACAATGTTCGATTTTTTTTAATATAATACTCCGGCATAAATATGAAATTCTACCTTCAGATAGCTTTTTTCACCAATGACTGTCATGCAAAATTCAAAGCAAATCAACATCTTTTTGAAATATTAGGAATTTTAACCTTAAAATGACAAATATGGATAATGACCATATCCCTGTTTACAGCACAAAACCGATAATTCAGAAAATCAGAAACCGAAGGCATACGAAATCAGGATAAAACAGGAACCAAAGCAAACAAACAAAAACCTCCACCATATGAAAAGAAGCGAACTCCCGATATGAGAGTGAGACCAGGTGCCCAGGAAGAGTAAGCATCTCCTGCTTGCATGCAACACCCGTCGCTTCAATTCGGTAGAACTGTCACATCCGGTTACTTCCATTTGGAAGATATAGAGTACAATCTTTGGTTGGATGGTTCAAATGGTCTATGACAGAATATCATCCACCATTCTGGAGAGTGGGACATCATAGTGTATGACGAGTTCCCCATATCGACCGTAGAACTTCCTCAGTGACGATGTTAGTCGGTCACAAACATATCCCTGACTGAGAAGCTTATCTGAAAGACGCCTAGCTCTCAGAACAAAATCCGTATATTTGGTACTTGCTCTGGCATAGCGTATCAACTGAGATATGAACACGCCATAAGCAGGCGATGAAGGGATGTTGCTACTCAGAAAAGGAGAGTTTGTAATGCTGAAATTGAAGTCGTCACGTTTGTCATAGAGTGAGGTGTTCATGTGACCATCAGTGTCATAGGACAACATTATGTCCAAATAGGATGCTGAATTATTTGTCTCTGTAGTTTCTTTGACTTCAAGCTCCGAAGGATAGATACTGCTCTGGTAATCCGCGAATTTTGGATTATTGATGGACAACACATCGTCTATGTATCTGGAAGTGAAGTTGAAGTCAGAAGCTAAGTATCTTTTCCCTTCAGAGACCAAAGATTGAATGAATTCAGCTTCGTACGAATAAAGGAAAATGTCGGCAAGGAGTGGGGCACAATTGGTCCCCATTGGAATTCCGACAATTTGCTGGAAGACCTTTCCTCCAAACACCACAAAAATGTTGTCGATCAGAAAGTTTAACATCTGAATAATGTCTGTTTCAGTGTACTTATTTTCAGAATCGGACTTTTCTTTTACAAAGTAGGTTTTGTCATAGTTAACAACAATAAATATAACAACAATAAATAAACAAAAATCCTTGGACTTAGCCATTTTTTCAACAATTCTCCAAAAAGATTGGAGATTGGAAAAATTGTCTACTTTGATACTAGATTTTTACAAAGTGATCAGCAGCCAAAACAATATAAAATCACATTCATTTAGTTCATTTGACTCCAAATAATTAACAAAATTATTTAAATTCAATTAATCTTTGCTTTGGTTCCTGTTTTATCCTGATTCTGTATGCCTTCGGTTTCTGATTTTCTGAATTATCGATTTTGTACTGTAGACAGGGATATGGTCATTATCCATATTTGTCACTTCAACAATCAGGGTAAAATTAAGCTTTACTTTCTCTCTTTTTGCTATAATTTGATGAATACCTGAACAAATAATGGAACCAGCTGGTTTTTTGGGCGATTTTTTTAGAAATATTTTTACACATTCATGATAATGAGATGATGTTTCAATTTGTTTCCATGTAATCTTATTCTGAAAATGGGGGATATGCTAATTTTATCAAATTTCGACACTACTTTTGGCAATTTCAAACAAATAAAATGTTCAATTATATTCATAATCATCCTACTTTTGGCTTAAGCAGATAATATTATAGCCAGTCTTTCCATGGAAGAAAAATGGTATGTTATGAGTCATGGTTTATGGAGAAATTAACCTCCAAAAATGACAATTTCTCTAATTTGCGCAAAAAATCGTATTTTTGTGAGGCCAAAAAATCATATTTCCAGCGAGAGAAGTTTAGAGGACTTTTGATATGTTGTTCCAATTATGTCAACGTACAGCAATACTAAAACATTTCTTTTGCAATTAGTTCGATTTCAAATCATAATATTACTGGACTATTAGAGACGTTTAAGATACCCTTTCACATTATCTGCAGTACTGATTTGAAGCTTAGTTCCAGGGGGACAAACAAATTAGATTGTGCATGCACAAGTGACGTCATTTGATCATTGAAGTTTTGTATAGAATCATCTTTTGTTCCATTCCAATCAACAGCCAAATGGCGTCAATGAATAAATAGATAAATGAATAATTACATAAATTCATTAATAACATTAAATTCTTTAATAAATAAGGATCGATAAATAAATGAAAATATATCAAGTTTATGGATTAATAGATAAAACTTTATTATCAAGTTTTACATTGCTGTGTAAACTTATATTTGTATGTCAATTCAATAATTTGAAGACGTTTAACATTTATACCACTTGGTGAGTGTCACTGCTGGTGGACCAGGAGTCCCCGAGGGCACATGTAGCCAAGTTCGATCAATTTCGGTTGATCGTTTCTTCAACGCATTCTAAAATTTCTGTTATCAAAATTTCTTGAAATTTCAAAAACGTGGGTCCTATAGCATCATATCCCACTCATCCTGCTACGTCTTTCGGTACCCTTTTTCGACATAGTAACTTTCACACATTTTTGGCATATTACATTGCTTAGATTGAAGGATCACTGACGAGGGTTAAGTATACGAAACGTGCATGTCTGGTCCATGCTGCCAATTTATCTGTTCTTAAATGATGCTATTAAATTTGAAGACGTTTAACATTCTACAATACCATTAACTAAAAAATGACAAGTTTTATTGGGTTTCTAAAACTACGTAAAATTTAAACATTATTATTACAAACACACTTATTTCCTTTTGTAGCGTGGAGCAGTTAAACTTGTTCCCTGTAATTGGATGTTTATAGTGTAATAATTACTTCTTCTTACTCCATTTAATAAGGACAACTCGTCAGGATTTGATATCAGGAACACGTAATGGGTTCATTTGAATGGGTTCGAAATTTTCATCGATCAGGTAAAACAAAGCGGAGCATTTCCGTATCATTATAAACAATTCTTTTGCAGTCTTGTTCCCCGTGACTGGATGTTATACTTTCAAGTTCTGTCGCATGTTATAAGCTTTCTTTTGGTCCTTTATCAATTTGAATTCAAATCTATTATTTTGCTATTTCGGAAACTTGTCATTTTATCCAGATCATCATCGACATTAAAGGAGGGATCAATTAGCATCATCACTCTCTGCACTATTTTGGTCATAGATTTCATTTAACTATTCTACTTTATTGACCCTACACCAAATTCTGAGACACACTCTCAGCAAAGTAAATGCTCAAATCTAAAATCAAAAAATAAAACCAGAGGGCGATAATGAAATACATTTGCTTGTGTTCGAAATCACTTCGGCATTTGATAAAACGAATTCAAAGGAAGGGATCTCCGGCAAGATTCAATCGCAGCAAAACACCAAACGACTCGAATCGAAAACACAGAACACATACACAGCAAGAGACGCGAAAGGAACATGAAACGTCGTATACGATATCAAAACAACAAACACAAAGAACTTTGTACATATATAAACCAACGAGGCCAATGACACGGTGGATAATCTCTCAACGCAGAACAATCGGTTTTCTATATTTTTTCTGCAATATAGATAATTCATAACATAAAGGGGAATGTGATGCAGTGTAAGAATGTCTTAGCTCTGAGTTGTATCAAAAATAAGGTGAATATCAGCTTTTAATAACGCATAAAATCGATTGTCGTTCTTTATTCACTTTCATCTACATGGATCACGCCGATCGTTTTTTTTTTTTCAGCCCTATAAAGAGATATTTTCTCTTATTTTGGATAAAACTCATAGCTATGGAATGCTTACACTGCATCACATTCCCCTTTTTGTCTATATATATAATCTATATCACATGACACTATAGAAAAACGTATTGTTCTGCGTTGCGAAATTACCCACCGTTAATGAGCAACAGGTTTCGACTAAGGACGGTCATCTGCAGGTTAGTATCAATGACAAATATGGATAATGACCATATCCCTGTATATAGCACAAAATCGATAATTCAAAAAAATCAGAAACCGAAGGCATACAAAATCAGGATAAAACAGGAACCAAAGAAAAAAGAAACAAAAACCTCCACCATATGAAAAGAAGCGATCTCCCTATATGGGAATGAGACCAGGTGCCCAGGAAGAGTAAGCATCTCCTGCTTGCATGCAACACCCGCCGCTTCAATTCGGTAGAAATGTCACATCCGGTTACTTCCATTTCGGAAGACATAGAGTACAATCTGATGGTGCAACAGCATATCCACCATTCTGGAGAGTGGGGCATCATAGTGTATGACGAGTTTCCCATATCGACCATAGAACTTCCTCAGTGACGATGTTAGTCGGTCACAAACATATCCCTGACTGAGAAGCTTATGTAAGTAAATGTGTAATTATTTGAGGCTTTGTCCGCTGGTGTGATGACATAATGTTCTTGGAGGTAGGTAAGCTCTGTGATAACATCAGGGTCTTTAAATATAGACTCAAATCTGGTGTTCACAGTTGATTTTAATCGGTTAATTCTAGATAAAAGTAACCCTCTGATGGATTTTATCCATTCGGAAAGGGTGTCGAGCTGTACATCCTCTTTCTTTGCCCAACGTCTTGCATATTCCTCACAAGAGTCCATGATAATTTTGAAATTTTGGTTCCATGTAAAGGACATATTTTCTCTGTATTGGGACCCTTTTTTAACAATTCTCTCAACTTGTCGTTCTTGACTATATCACCATATCACCAGTAATAACGTGTCCACAAGGAGAGTAGTTGAAATCCGATGAAGGACATTCGCAAGGAAGTGGATGTAGTGAGGGATTACTTAAATCAATACACTGCAAGAATCGTTTGTAATTGTAAATTTTAGATGCAACTGTTGGTGTGTAGCTATAGGAAATACAAGGAGTTTCTTTTCTTTTGAAATATGGTGGGATTTTTCATTTGACAGCTTTGTGATTCAAAATTTGACCAAGATTCAATTTATCAATACCTTTGTTTGCAAATCTTACTTTAATGAAAGGACGGTTTGTTTTCTCCTCTGATTTATCTGATCTAACTGCTTGAAATAAACGAAAAGTAGAAATGTCCAAGAAGACTCCTTGTAGTCTGTATTCTGGGGAACGTGTATCGGTATATGTGAGATCCTTCGTATATTCGTAGATTTCGTGTAACTTCCGTAAAGGAATAGAATATAATTTCGTACGAATATAATGTAGGCCTAGAGGCTCATCCAAAAATGGAACCAAGTCATCGAAGGAGAAACTATGTATCTCAGGCCTATTATATTTACGAATGATGTGGTCATCCCTCAACCCTCTCACCTTTCCTGTTACACATAAGTATCGAAGAACGCACCATTGTAGTGTGAATAAAATGGATGTAAAAAGAAGGGCGTGCGAAATGCAGTCCGTGCTCTGTAATCATCTGAGGAGTACGTCTGACATTCAGAAAGGACAGGTGGTCGGGGCCCTGTCTTCTCTTAAGAGGTTTGGACAGGGCCCGTTAAGAATGCACTGGCACAGAGCTGAAGATTGGTCATGTATCGTTCTGACTGCCCGTCTAGTGAAAGTCGAATCATTTCCACGGTATAACATGCGTTTGCTTATTCTGTCGATGCATTTTCGATGGCTATGCTGTCTGCTTTTGATTCTTCTTATTTTGTTTATTATGTCACAATTAAAGGCAGGTTGTGAAGTATCCAAAGTAATATACTACATTGCTTGTAAAATGTACTGTCAGTAATGTTTTGTAAAATTTCAAGAAATTGTTAATAGTGTATGGTTCAAGCGAAAACCTTGATCATGAAGTTTCTTGGTAATTCGTTACATGTACCGGTTGAGCTGTCTAATGTAAATGCCATATGCCGAAAGCCTAGGAGATTCATGATAATGAGTTAAAGAAGATCCTGACGATTATCTCAACAGCACTCACAATAGAGTACAAACTTGAGCATCGACGGATAATAATGTCGAAGAATTCTAACTCTATACAAATGTACCTTCTTGAAGAAAATTCCAAACCAATTTCCATGCAGCAGACATGTATTTCGAATACTAAATTCTCATCAGTGATGCTTTTTGCAGAGCCACCAAAATAATTTCAGTAGCGCCCTCTTTAATTTTTTTAAGTTAGATTTGTACATTTACATTACAGAGATCAGTGCGCGGCTCCAAATTTCCTGTAGGGTCGATTCAGTAGTATATCCAAATAAAATCTGTGTTCAAAATAGCATTGAAGGGATGGTTCGAAGATGTTAAACTCCTTTAATTTCGATGAAATTTATCGGTGAAATGGCTAGTTTTCATGAATAACAGATCCGATTTTAGCCTGTGGTCAATTACTGCATAGTTATCGACGTTGAACTTAGGGGACCGTCGATGCTCAATTTTTGCTCTATTGTGAGTGTTGTTGAGATTATTTTCAGGATCTTCTTTTCCTCATTTGTGTCACACTTATGCCATTTGAGGTGTTGAGCTCGTAAAAAGTTCCCCTCGAGGGATTTGACAGAAAGTGTGTTAAATATTTTTCCCGGACATGGTTGCCATAGCACCTTCTATGAAGATATAACATCAGAGAGTGCATGTATTTTAGATATTGTTTTCATTTTCGTGCGTAAACATCGACGGCAGGTGCGACGCGCCAAACAGGGGATGCTTACTCCTCCCGGGTAGCTGTTTCTACCTCTAGCTTGCTAGGGGTCCGTCGATGCTCAATTTTGTTCTCTGTTGTGAGTGCTGTTGAGATTATTGCCAGGATCTTCTTTAACTCATTAGAATGGCTCTCGGACCTAGGACTTTCAAATTAACCATGTGTGTGGACTTTAGCAAGTCAAGGAAAAGGGAAGGATCTCCTGTCTTGCCAATCTGCAACCCCCAGCGAATGAAACCTACACGAAAGTGTGGTTAGCCGGATTACGTGCACACAGTCCTTCCACTTATCCGGATACACAGAGGTCTCCAAAGACACACAATTGTTGTATAAACATAAGACTTCTCACTGTAAGGCGACATTACAAACGAGATAGTTAAACGCAGCGGGGGTTATATATCATAGCGATAAAATTATGATATTTATTTGAATTATATTTTACAGAGAATATTTAATAGAGGAGGGATGATGTCTGGTGGTAAGTAGATTATGTGCATGATGTTAAAAATATAGTCACATAAGTTGTGTATTTATAGATTGAATGGGGAATGTCAAGGCACAAAATATGCCTTGGGTGATAAATATAAAACTATTGGGGTTGATCATGAAAATTAGAAATAACTAACGGCATTTTATTGTTTATATAAAACGAAGACATCTAGCAGGACTTTATCAGAGTTTTTTTTTACCTTAATAAGTTTAAGTTAGAGCCTTCAATACTGTGTGTAGCGCATGTATATATACAAATAAGAAGACAAGAAAACTACATCCGACATTGATATTCAAAAGATGAAATGAAATTAAGTCCCATAAGAGTTTAAATGTGTGTGTCATATTTATTTCATATGAAGAAGTCCGGGTTAATGAGATAGTGAGAAGGAGATTTGATGACTTTAAGGAAATGAGATTGAGGAGATTAGAAGACATTGAGGACAGATTAAATAAACACAGATATGTACACGGATTAGTGTTTTTACTTTTGGTTGTAATGTGAGTATTTCTAATATTACTTGATACAATATATATATCTTCTATTTTTCAATTTTATCTACATATTTTGAAGGCATGGCTGCTATAATTTTTCAAAGAGGTTCCATACATAAAATTTATCTGGTCTTAAATGATGCTATAGAATTTGAAGACGTTTAACATTTGTACTACTTGGTGAGTGTCACTGCTGGTGGACTAGGAGTCCCCGGGGGCACATGTACCCAAGTTCGATCAACTTCGGTTGATCATCTGTCTCTTCAATGCATTTTCAATTTTCTGTTTCAAAATTTCTTAAAATTTCTTAAAAGTTGGTCCTGTAGCATCATATCCCACCCATTCTGCTACGTTTTTCGGTACATTTTTGGACATAATGATTTTCACACTTTTTGGCCATATGACATTTTTTAGACTGAGGATCACTGACGAGGGTTAAATAGCCGAAACCTGCATGTCTGGTCCATGCTGAAAATTAATGATGCTATAGAATTTGAAGACGTATAACATTTGTACTACTTGGTGAGTGTCACTGCTGGTGGACCAGGAGTCTCCGAGGGCACATGTAGCCAAGTTCGATCAACTTCGGTTGATCGACTGTCTCTTCAACGCATTTGCAATTTTCTGTTACAAAATTTCTTGAAATTTCTAAAAAGTGGGTGCTGTAGCATCATATCCCACCCATTTGCTACGTTTTGCGGTATGAATAAAATTAATGCATGGATTTGATAACATTAATGATGATGTATGGTTTGTAATGATGTAATGTAGGTCCTGTAGCATCATATCCCAGCCATCTTGCCATGTCTTTCGGTATATTTAGGACACAATTTTCACAGATTTTGGTCATATTACATTGTTTAGATTGAGGATCACTGACGAGGGTTAAATACCCGAAACGTTCATGGCTGGTCCATGCTGTAAATTTATCTGCTCTAAATTGATGCTAATGAATTTGAAGATGTTAAACAATTGTAGGTTTGGTATAATCATAGCAGGGAGGTACGGTAATGATACCAGCTCATTGGATCTGGATAATGTTACACCGATTCCAGACAAGGATATCGAGAACAGATTTCAAGCAATTCAGAATAGTATTAAAAGAAATTTTCAAGATTTGAAAAGTGACCTACACTGCGAAATTTCAGATTCTAAGGATACTGGATTTTCTCCTTTGACGTCAGATTTTAGTTTATTAAGAAGAGAATATGAGAACCTTAAGTCTTATATGGAAAAAAAGATGAGTGACTATCACGGAGATTTTATAAGGATGACGAGGGAGAATGAGGAATTCAAGAAAAATCTGGACCAAGCATTGGATGACATGAAAATGCAAGTTACAAACTTTCTTCTTCAGTCAAGAACCCAACTCAAAGATGATCAAAAGGTGTTCGAAGAAAGTCTTCAGACAAACATACAAAAACAGTTTGAGGATGAAGTAAATTTGATGATAATTAATAAGACTGAGAATTCAACATCTTATGTAGTGGCTGATGTGATGGGACATGAGAAATTTGTGAAAGTTGTCAACACCTCTATGATTTTGAAGGAAGAAGTGCGTACTTTGAATGAAACTTACGTAGATCTTATTTATAAGCAGCGGAAATTTGACGAGAGACTAAACAAAACAAGAGGTACCTTGAGTGCATCCATTAATTCTACAAGAGCAGAGTGTATGGAAGAAATAGGGAAACTTTATAAAACTGGAAAGAACTTATCAAACACTGTTGTAAATATCGGAGGAGATATTGGAAACGTTCGTGATTTGGTGAAAATCGTGAACCAAACACTTATGGAAAGAATGCTTACTATTGATTTAGAATTAGAGACTCTTCGTGTGACAATGAAAGGTAATTTTACATCTTTTAATACATCTTCAGAAGAAGCCAAAGGTAATACAGGAGACCCTAATGACAAAAAGCATTTTTTTTTTCGTATAAAAGTGAAAAATGAAGAAGGCCAAGGTCATCTCCAATCTCAATGTCACAAATTAAGGTTCATGTGAAAGGTGACATACCATTTGTACCGTCCAACCAAAGATTATACTTTATACCTTCCAACATGGAAGTAACCGAATTGAAGCGACGGATGTTGCATGCAAGCAGGAGATGCTGACTCTTCCTTGGCACCTGGTCTTACTCCCATTTCGGGAGTTCGCATCTTTCTTTTCATGTGGTGGAGGTTTTTGTTTGTTTGCTTAAAATGCCTTTCATATTTCATACAAACATTTACCACAAGGAGTACTACATTGCAGTATCATAAGTTTGGACCTTAAGACTTGACTTTTGACAAATGTAGCATTTTAGTTCAGTCTGTCCGTCTGGTTAAGAAGTTTGAAACCAGATTTCTTTTATACTATAAATGAAAGGTCTATCATATTTCGTACACACATTTATAACCAAACATTTATACATTGCAGTATCATTTTACGTCTTCAAATTTATTAATTTGCAGCATAGACCATACATGCACGTTTCGGGTACTTAACTTTTGGCCTTGTCACTTGACCTTGACTTTTGACTAATGTAGTTTTAGTTTACGTTTAAACAGATAACTGCCTGCCATACCATCATTGGTAGGCCTTTCATATCTTATACATAAATTCATCAGGAGCAGTATAATACATCATCTTACGATGACTTTTGGACATTTGACTTTGTGACCTTGAGTACAACCCATTACATGTATAATATTTAGGCTAAGAAGTTTTGAAAGCAGATTTCTTTCACACTTTCAATGCTTAGACTTTAATATTCCATGCTAACATCCACCACATTTTGCTTTAGACCTATAAGCCTTGACCTTATACTTTGACCTTTATTTTTTTACCTTTATTTAAAGTGATAGGGCTTTTATATGTCATATATTGAACAAGTTCTTACAATAGTATTTTGGTTGTGAAGTTCTGAAAGCAGCATACTAAGTATTTTATTTTCATACCAAAGCTTTCAATCTTGAATCAGGTTTTCAATATGAACAACTGAATGTCACATCCGATAAGAATAAACAGCACAAGGATATATAATTCGTTTCTTTAAGGCAATTCTAGTTTTTGATGGCAAAAGAAATAAATTTCCCACATAATGACGTCACAAAAAAGGTATTTTAAACTATGACGTAACAAGAGTCAATCCATGTTGTCCAAAACATTTTTGGTCGCGCAGTTATGTGAAAAAGTCTTCTAATGCTACTTCATAAAGGAAAGGGAATGATCTCCAGCATGACCACCCTGCACTCACAAAGCGAAACAAATATAAAAGACGTTGGTTTCTGTGTGGTATTTTGTGTTTGGAGTATTGATATCGTATTAGCTTTTATTATTATGTTGTGTCTCTTTCTGTATACGTCTTCTGGAGCTTGCTCTAGAAGCTTGCTAGAGCTTGCTCCGCTGTTTCGGACTTCCATGACAAAAATATACAAATTAAAAAAAAACTTGTCAGTCAAGAATTCAGATATCATAAACTTGTGAAATCTTTTTTGAAATTCTACAATAACTAATCTGAACTTCTTCCAATTTTGGGGACGACTCTGTCATCAGAGTATGTATCATTGGGAATTTCATTGCCTTCATTTTACGGTGACCTTATGAACAAATTCAGAAGGATCAAAGGCAGATCAAACTTCAACCAAAAATGTAAGAAAATAGTCGGTCGCTTGCTTTACCTAGGATATGATCCTAAAGTCATCACAAAAAAACTGGGCATTGTACTGACTAATCTACAGTTTTGTTCCAGTGTCTTTCCCAACGTTGCACACTGGTCATCCGTGACAACGGGACTCCATGATGGGCCTTGTTGAAATCTCGTCAGAGAACACTTGATCTTGATTTTCTGTCCTATCCGAATGCTGGTCAGACTTCTCGGGTGATCGATCTTGAGCTCGCTTCAGCCAGCATAGCACAGACTGTTATACGCAAGCCATAGAATTTTTTTTAGATCCATTTACATAGAATATGCGTTAATACAAGAGGCCGATCTTGTTTGTGATGTCACCTTACAGTGAGAAGTTTTGTGTTTATACAACAACTGTGTGTCTATGGAGACCTCTGTGTATCCGGATAAGTGACAAGGTTGTGCGCACGTAATCCGGATAACCACACCATTTGCTAAAAGCAGATGGCCGTCCAAAGTCGGCGCCTGGTGCACATTGATATTTTTCCTTTTATGTGTTGTCATCAATGTTTAATGTTTCTGTTACGATTGTTTTGTATGATGTTCTAGTGAATATTGTTGTGTCTTTTTGCGATTTGGAGTTTGTCTGATGTCATTTATGTATCACTTTCTTCTGGGTTTGTTTCGTTGGATGAATGCAGGTTGGCCATTTGGAGATCATACCCTTTTCTTTCTTTATGTTTTCACTTTGGATGTTTTATGTTTTGCTTTTGGTGCTGCTATCAGGTCTTGATGGGCAACCCCTCCTTTCTTTCATAAAATGATCATTATAAAACATAATTGAAGATAAAGTGTATGTTAGAGAAAAATTGAGATAGCATAATACTTCTATTCTATTGTAGTCCCTTTAGTATACTAATATCTGTTTTAAACTTTTATCCTTCCATGTATAGGTAAGCTAGAGAATGTCCAAAAAGACTTCAATCTCTGGAAAGAAAAAGTAGAGACGTCAGAGGGGAAAATCCATGTGTTACATGAACAGGGACATGATACTAGTAAGTCACATAGTATTTGTGTATTTGTAATAAGACTGTTCTTATCCTTGAAGTCTTTATTCAAGGCTGTCGAATGTTATTTGTGAATTTTTTTTTTCAAATCAAATAAACGGTGACATTTAAAGAAAAATGGGAATCAATTAATAAACTGATAAAATTAATGATCAAGAATTTTCATTTTAACCAGATTCCGGATTCCAAGAAAGAGGGTTGAATTTATATAGAACTTGAAGCGGTGGGTGTTGCACTCAAGCAGGAGATGCTTACTCTTCCTGAGCACCTGGCCTCACTCCCATATCGGGAATTCGCTTCTTTTCATGTGGTAGAGGTTTTTGTTTGTTTGCTTTGGTTCCTGTTTTATCCTGATTTTGTATGCCTTCGGTTTCTGAATTATCGATTTTGTGCTGTATACAGGGATATGGTCATTATCCATTTTTGTCCCATATTTACTCTCATTGATTATATATGACAACAATTCTTGAACAAATAGTTTTATATTGACCTTATTGACCTGCTGTAGTCGAAAGGAGTATTGAAATGACTTTGTCATTAGCAATAGGAAACTGCATACTTGACACAATCACGGCGACGTGAGTTTGGATGTCCCAGACAAGATCAGATCCTTTATGAGCATATGTCGTCCTGCCTTTGTACAATGATAGTATGATCGTCAGTTGAATAGACAAAACTTTAATCTGGATTATATATCACAAACTATGAGGTACTTTGATATTTCACATGTAGCTATTCCATAACCAGACCTTTTACTTAGGACCTTGACTTTTGCCTTAATGGAATTGACCTTGTAGTTTGACCTACTTTAAAAGGACTTGAACCTGGGCTATATCTCACGCGGTATAAGGTGCAGGGGTTTAATATTTCACTTATGGATTCCCCATGACCAGAACTTTCATTTAGAACCTTGACGTTTGACCTAGTGGCAATAACCTTGAAAATTTGACCTTTTAAAAAACTTTGAGAATTCACATTTAGATTCCTTATGACCAGACCTTCATTGAGTCCTTAACTTTTGACCTTGTGACCTAGACGTATAAGTTTCGCATGTCTAGTTTTAATGTTTATGTACTGTATTGAAATTTATTCTAAATTTTCTGTCATCAAATTTGATCTAAATTTCTAAAACTAAGGGGTGTCTCCCTCATTGCATAGCTCTGTCCTTAGCGGGGTTTCGGCATACTTTTTCGGTCATGTTTAGAACTGAGCTCCTTGCGCCTACCCTCCAACGATTTATTGGCCATATTTTTCATTTAAATACGCTTCTGAATACACTCTAGATAGAATTTGGAGCCGCTCATTTTTGGCAAAAGGAAATTAATATTGTATATGGCGCTAAGAAAATTCACTTTGGCTTTATTCAAATTGTTTGACATTTAGTACTACTGACGAGGATTAAATGTCCGAAACACGTGTCTAGTACAATAAAATTGGTACTATAGAACATATATTTAAATATTGACAATTTCACCTACTTTTATCTTTAACCATGGTTAACCTGGCCGTCTCTTAAAAGAAATAGCCATTCTACTATCAAAATACCTACATGACGAGCGATATTGTCTTCTGAAACGTCTTATTATGACAGCTGACTATTAATGTTACCGACCAAGGCCTAATGAATATTCTTACTTATATAATTCATAAGAAATTACTTTCTTTTAACTTTCAGATACCATCATAGTTTTGGTAGTTATCATCATCGTGTTTATAGTCGTACTTGTTGTTATGTTGATGTTACGACATACAGTACTTGTTATGTTATCATTTACTGTTACAGATACCATGATAATACTGGTAGTTCTCATTATCGTGTTTATAGTAGTACTTGTTGCTATGTTGATGTTATCACGTGCAGTACTTGTTATGTTATCATTATTTACTGTTACAGATACCATGATAATACTAGTAGTTATAATTATCGTGTTTATAGTAGTACTTGTTGCTATGTTGATGTTACGACATACAACACTTGTTATGTTATCATTTACTCTTACAGATAACATGATAATACTGGTAGTTATCATTATCGTGTTTATAGTAGTACTTGTTGTTATGTTGATGTTATCACGTGCAGTATTTGTTATGTTATCATTATTTACTGTTACAGATACCATGATAATACTGGTAGTTATCATTATCGTGTTTATATGAGTACTTGTTGGTATGTTGATGTTATCACGTGCAGTACTTGTTATGTTATCATTATTTACTGTTACAGATACCATGATAATACTGGTAGTTATTATTATCGTGTTTATAATATTACTTGTTGTTATGTTGATGTTACGACATACAGTACTTGTTATATTATCATTTACTGTTTCAGATACCATGATAATAATGGTAGTTATCATTATCGTGTTTATAGTCGTACTTGTTGTTATGTTGATGTTACGACAGAAGAGCGCCCCTGTTCAACATTCTACTACTAGCAGTCCAGGATTTAGGAGTGGTAATGTATGTTACCTTTCATTTCTCGCCTTTGACTTTCTTTTGAACTTTATTGTAATATTGAACAAAAGATGTATACTGTACACAGTGTGTTGCGATGTGTGCCCCAAGCAAACAGGAGACGCTGACTCTCAACGTGCACTTAGTCTCACATGTAGCCAATGTCTTCAAATTCAATAGCATCATTTAAGAACAGATGCATTTGCAACATGGACCAGACATGCACTTTTCGGGTACTTAATCCTAGTCAGTGATCCTCAATCTAAACAATGTAGTATGCCCAAACGTGTGAAAATAACTAGTAGAATGTCCAAAAACGTACCAAAGGACGTAGCAGGATAAGTTCGCTCAACATCGGTTGATCGTCTCATCAACGCATTCGAAAATTTCTGTTATCAAAATTTCTTGAAATTTCTTAAACGTGGGTCCTGTGGCGTTATATCCCATCCATCCTGCTACGTCCTTCAGTACATTTTTGGGCATAATTACTTTCACACTCTTTGACTATATAACATTGTTTAGATTGAGGATCGCCGACGAGGGTTAGGTACCCGAAACGTGCATGTCTGATCTATGCTGCAAATTTATCTGTTCTTAAATGATGCTATTGAATTTGAAGACATTGGCTACATCTGAGACTGAGCGCACGTTGAGAGTCCATCGTCTACTGTTTGCTTGGGACACACATCGCAATTAACTGTATACAATTAAATTATGCTATTGAATTTGAAGACGTTAAACATTTGATCTATTTTGTGAGTGTTACTGTTTGTGGACCAGGATTCCCCGAGGGCGCATGTAGGCAACTTCGGTTGATCGTCTCGTCCCTTCATCATGAACATCATTTTTGAGGCTTGTAAAAAGGATTCCGGCTGGAAGCATCACCGATGAGAATATATTATTCGAAACACATGTCTGGTGCATGATAAATTGCATAACCGATGAGAATATATTATTCGAAACACATGTCTGATGCATGATAAATTGGTTTTAAATTCTCTTCAAAAAGGCATAGAAATGGAACTCTTCCGCATTCTACAACGCATTCGAAAATTTCTGCTATCTAAATTCCTTGAAATTTCTTAAACGTTTTTTCTGTAGCATTATCCCGTCCACCCTGCTACGTATTTCGGTACATTTTTGACATAATTATTTTCAAATTTTTTGGCAATATTACGTTGTTTAGAAGGAGGATAATTGACGATGTTTAAGTACTCGAAACGTGCATGTCTGGTATATGCTGCAAATTTATCTGTTTTTAATCATGGTATTGAATTTGAAGACGGTAAACATTTAAATAACGTAGTTAATGTTACTGCTTGCGGACCAAGATTCACCGAGGGCACATGTAGCTAAGTTCGATCAACTTCGATTGATCGTCTCTTCAGAGCATTCGAAAATTTCTGTTATTTGATTAACATTATTTGAAATTTCTAAAACATGGGTCCTGTAGCATCATATCCTATCCATCCTGCTACGTCTTTCGGTACATTTTTCACATAATTTTTTTCACGATATTTTGCTTTATTACATTCTTGAGCCTGAGGATCACTGAGGAGGGATAAGCACCCGAAACGTGCATGTCTGGTCCATGCTGCAAATTTATCTGTTCTTAAAGAAAAGGGGATGATCTCAAATATGACCACCCTGCATCCACCCAGCGAAACAAACCCACAAGAAAGTGACACGTAAATGACATCAGACGAAACTATAAACCACAAAAAAAAAACACGACAAAAATAACTAGAAAATCATACAAAACAATCGAAACAGACGTACAAAAAGATCAAACAAGATCAACGTGCATGTCTGGTCTGCCAATTTATCTGTTCTTAAATGATGCTTTTCAATTTGAAGATGTTTACATTTATACCTTCTTGGTGAGTGTCACTGCTGGTGGACCAGGAGTCCCCGAGGGCACATGCAGCCAAGTTCGATCAATTTCGGTTGATCGTTTCTTCAACGCATTCTAAAATTTCTGTTATCAAAATTTCTTGAAATTTCGAAAACGTGGGTCCTGTAGCATCATATCCCACCCATCCTGCTACGTCTTTCGGTGCGCTTTTTCGACATAGTAACTTTCACACATTTTTGGCATATTACATTGTTTAGATTTGAGGATCACTGACGAGGTTTAAGTACCCCAAAACGTGCATGTCTGGTCCATGTTGCCAATTTAACTATTCTTAAATGATGCAATTCAGTTTGAAGACGTTTACATTAATGACAGCACATAAAAGGAAGGAGACCAAAGTGCACCAGACGCCGACCTTGGACGACCTTTTGCTATAAGTAAATGCTGTGGTTATCCGGATTACATGCGCACAACCTTTCCATTATTACAGAGGTCTTAATAGACGCACAATAGATGTATAAGCGCATTCTTAAAACTTGCACTCTGACTGACTGTGACGACGGGACTCCATGACGGGCCCTGTCCAAACCTCTTTAGAGAAGACAGGGCATCTGACAGTTAGGAGGTTGTTTTACACCACAATTGTACGTTCTTCGAGACCTCTGGGTAATCGGAAAAATAGAAGGGTTGTGCACACGTAATCCAGGATAAGCATACCTTCTGCTATTTCCGTGGCAGATGGCCGTTCTAAGTCGGCACCGGTTGCCAATTGGTCTCGTTGGTTTATGTGTAGTCCTTTGTGTTTGATGTTTCTGTGTTGTGCGTTGACGTTCCTTGTGCGTCTCTTTTTGTGCTTGTCTGCTTTGTGATTTTTGCATTGGGTGTTTTGGGGTTTTGCTGTGGGTGCTACAACCTGGTGTTGTTGGAGATCCCCTCCTTTGTTGTATAAACACAAAACTTCTCACTGTATGGTCACGTCACAAACAAGACAGTTAAACGCAGCGCCTTATCTAACACACAATCCAAGCGCGGATCCAGAGGGGGGGGTTGGGGGGTGGTCCGGACCCCCCCCCCTGGAATTTTCGAAACATTGCTAAATTTTTGTTATTAATATACATATTTCATAAGATCAAGTCCCAATTCCCCTTTTGTTGTCATAATATTTGAAAAATATATCATAAATTTGAATTAGAAATCTTTCATTTTGATAATATTTTGCCGTCAGTATTTCAAAATTTTTCTCTGGCTCGCTTTCACTCGCCAGAATTTATTACATATATGTACATTGTTTTCAAATGATGCTGCGCTTTCCTATATACAACACACATACATTACACCTAGGTCAATAAACAAGGGAACTAAGGAAACGAAAAGAAATTGAAGAGACACGAATAGTGGATTGTATTTCAAATCTTGGAAAAAAAATTCGCAGGCTCGCTATCGCTCGCCATTTGTTGTAACTAAGGACAATTTGGTGTGAAAATTCAAAAATTTAAGCTGTTTGCCCGCCATTACTCTCCAGTCACCTGTTTTATTAATAATTAGAGAAAGAACTGACAATCATCAGTCAATAATTTTAATTTCTTGCTGCGTTTTGTTTTGTTTTGTTTTGTTTTTTTCTTTTTTTTTTTTTTTTGCTCCTCAAAAAATTCGGACTTTAGGACCCCCCGCCTGAAAAAAATCCTGGATCCGCCCATGCAATCTATGTAAAAGGATCTAAAAAATCCTATGGTATGCGTATAACAGTCTGTGCTCTGCTGGCTGAAGCGAGCTCAAGATCAATCACCCGAGAAGTCTGAGCAACTTTCAGATAGGACAGAGATCAGGACCCAGTCTTCTCTGGCGAGATTTAAACAAATGATGCTATTGAATTTGAAGACGTCAATCATTTGGAACACTATTCATTCCTGGGCTCACAGCTGTTCCATTTGAAATAATGTTGAATGGCCTTCTCGACTTTGAGACTAATATTTGAGTAAGTACTTTCTAGATGTTTATTATAAAGTTGAATATCAGGAGTAGTCTACCACATCAAAGTTTAGTTGATTATGTTATGAAAGATATAATTAAGGCTTGTCCAAGGTTTTCAATTTTTCAATAGATTTTTAAAATCCCCTGAATGTGGTACTTATATAAATGGACATTTCATATGGTACCACAATTTTTGATCTTGTGACCTTGACTACTGAAGTTGACCTACGCTCGTACAAATAATATGTATACGTAAATATACCATCATGGTAAAAGTTTTACAGCTGCATCTTGTTCTCTTAAGAAGCCTATGACAACTCTACAGCAAGTAAAGGAGGACTGTGTCAAGGACAACACAGTGTGTTCTCTACATTTCCAGAAGGAGTCTAAGGACCTCTGTGTTAACCTAACTAAAACAGTGGAACCTGATTCTAACAAGGTATTTATTATTGTATATTGTAAATAGAAGAAGAACAATATATGAAATCTACATACCATAGGGATTTCAAAGAAAAATTATGTGAGATGTTTCAAGAGATTAAGTGTAAGATTAAAGGAGCTGATAAGATAATTGCTTTTGAAAAAATATGTATATGGAAACATTTTATATGTTTTGCATTTCGGTGAAGTTCTTTTAAGAATCTTAAAATTAGGCATAAAGTGGTAGGGGGTACTCGGATAGGTAAACTGATGATATCAACAAAAACCATTATGTTCCTTCATAACTCAAGAGCCCTTTCGCCTTTCCAAAGTGAATTTAGAAATATTCTGATTCCTTCTTATCAAGAAGGGAAGATGAAGGTCACTATGCTTACGATAATGTTGTTCAGACATATGTTGAAGTATAATTTATACATTGAAACCAAAAGTCGATATATAATGGTCTTGGTGTCAAAGGTCAAAGTCAATGTTTGGGGAAAACAAAGGAGGAGATCTCCAACAACACCAGGTTGTAGCACCCACAGCAAAAACCCCAAAACACCCAATGCAAAAACACAAAGCAGACAAGCACAGAAAGAGACGCGTAAGGGACAATGAACGTCAACGCACAACACAGAAACATCAAACACAAAGGACTACACATAAACCAACGAGACCAATTGGCAACCGGTGCCGACTTAGGACTGCCATCTGCCACTGAAAGAAACATCAAGGATGGAAGTCAGATAACATTACATCCCTAGCACTTATTCTTACCGGTTTATGAAATGATATGATATTTTGAATGAGCTGGAGGGAAAGACTTTTATTAATAACCTACTCAGGAAGTTTTTAGGGGTATATCGGAATTACTTGTCCCTCTGCCTGTCCGTCAGTCTGTCTGTTGTCCAATTAAGAAGTTTCGAGCACAGATTTATTTCATACTGTCAGTGAAAGGTATATTATATCTTATACATAAGGCTTACTACATTTTGTTAAAATCCATTTTTACCTCGTGACCTTGAGACCCTGACACTTTATAGCAATTTAGTCTCCCAATTTTGAAGTGCATATTTTCATACAATAAATGATAGGTATTTCATATTTCATGCACACATTAACAACAATGAGTACTACATTTAAGCATCCTACCTTTCGACCTTCTGACCTTAACTTTGGCCTATGTTGCAGGATAAGAGGTTTTGAACGCAGATTTCTTTTCATTTCATATTTTATTAATGCATTCACCATAGGATAATACAGAAGTGTTCCAACTATATACCTTCTTGAAGAAAACTTTCAAACCAATTTTCATGCACAAGACGCGTGTTTCGGATATCAAAGCCTCCAGCCAAAGTGCATTTTAGCTCACCTCGACGAAGTAGAGGGGGGCTTATGCTATCGCCCCGTCCGCACTATAGGTTAAGCAAAACGGGACAGGTCCATTCCCGCTTTACTATAAGTCCTACACCAACCAAACTTGCATGGATGATGCATCTGAGGATGCTTACAAGAAAGCATGGTACGGAGGCTGCATCTGACCCACATTTCATGCATTAGTGAGCAGGTTAGGTAAAATGGGACAGGTCCATTCCCGCCTTACTATAAGTCCTACACCAACCAAACTTACATGGATGATGCATCTGAGGATGCTTACAACAATGCATGGTACAGAGGCTGCATCTGACTTACATTCTATGCATAAGTGAGCAGGTAAGGTAAAATGGGACAGGTCCATTCCTGTCTTACTATAAGTCCTACACCAACCAAACTTGCATGGATGAGGCATCTGAGGATTCTTATAATAACGCATGGTACGGAGGCTTTATCTGACCCACATGTCATGCTTGAGTGAGCAGGTTAGGTAAAATGGGACAGGTCCATTCCCGCCTTACTATAAGTCCTACACCGACCAAACTTCCATGGATGATGCATCTCAGGATGCTTACAACAATGCATGGTATGGAGGCTGCATCTTACCCACATTTTATGCATGAGTGAGCAGGTAAGGTAAATTGGACAGGTCCATTCCCGCCTTACTATAAGTCCTACACCAACCAAACTTGCATGGATGATGCATCTGAGGATGCTTACAACAAATCATGATACGGAGGCTGCATCTGACCCACAATTTATGCATGAGTGAGCAGGTAAGGTTAAATGGGACAGGTCCATTCCCGCCTTACTATAAGTCCTACACCAACCAAACTTACATGGATGATGCATCTGAGGATGCTTACAACAATGCATGGTACAGAGGCTGCATCTGACGCACATTCTATGCATAAGTGAGCAGGTTAGGTAAAATGGGACAGGTCCATTCCCGCCTTACTATAAGTCCTACACCAACCAAACTTGCATGGATGATACATCTGAGAATGTTTACAACAATGCATGGTACAGAGGCTGCATCTGACCTACATTTCATGCATGAGTGAGCAGGTTAGGTAAATGGGGACAGGTCCATTCCCGCCTTCCTATAAGTCCTACATCAACCAAACATGCATGGATGATGCATCTGAGGATGCTTACTGTAACGCGTGGTATGGAGGCTGCATCTGACCTAAATTTCATGCATGAGGGAGCAGGTGAGGTAAATTAGGACAGGTCCATTCCCGCCTTACTATAATTCCTTCATCAACCAAACTTGCATGGATGGTGCATCTGAGGATGCTTACTGCAATGCATGGTACGGAGGCTGCATCTGACTTCCATTTTACAATTGAGTGAGCAGGTTAGGTAAAATGGATCAGGTCCATTCCTGCCTTATTATAAGTCCTACATCAACCAATTTTGTATGGATGATGCATCTGAGGAAGCTTACTACAATACATGGTACGGAGGCTGCATCTGACCCACATGTCATGCTTGGGTGAGTAGGTTAGGGAAATGGGACAGGTTCATTCCTGCCTTACTATAAGTCATACATCAACCAACATTGTATGGATGATGCATCTAAGATGTTAAATGCAATGTATGGTGCAGATGCTGCATCTGACCCACATTCTATGCTTGAGCATTCAGATTAAGTAAAATTGTACAGGTCCATTTCCGGCCTATTGTAAGTCCTAGATCAATCAAAAAACTTGTGTGGATGATGTATCTGAGGATGCTAACTGCAATGCACTGTACAGATGCTGCATCTGACCTATATTTCACGCTTGAATGACCAGGTATGGTAAAATTAGAATCTTCATTTCCAGCCTTCTTTGAATCTTTTATCAACCAAACTGATATTGATGATGCATCTGGAAATACTTTGTGCAATGTAGGTACAGATGCTGGTCATGGGACAATGATGCCGTCGAGGTGAGCGCTTTCATCTCTGATGGCCCTATGTTTATAAGCCGCCAAAATTCATTTCACTAGCGCCCTCTGTTTTTTTAATTAAATTTTTGAATTTACTTTATAGAGAGTGCGTGGCTCCAAATTTCCTCTAGGGTCGATTCAGTAGCATATCCAAATAAATCTATTTGCAAATAACATCGGAGGGATAGTGTTAAGACTACTAAATTAAATTCATATATGATGTCAAATTGATAAAGGCCAAAACAAAGCTTCTGTCAGGCGACAGAGCTGGAAAGAAGTAATCAATACACATAACAAACATCAAGTGATGGGGAACAAATTTAACTGCTCCACCCTGCAACAAGAAATAAGTGTTAAATATATTAATAGTACGGGAGTGTTCCATTTCTATACCATCTTGAAAAAGAATCATTTGTGTTACCATGCCTTTGACCTCTTATGACATTGACGCAATATGGCATTTGTGATCACTTTATATGAACAAGTATTTCTTTGATACATTAACAAGTTTGAACGCAGATTTCTTTCACACTATCAATGATTGGCCATTTTACACAAATTGTATTGAATTTCTCTGCAAATCCTGTATAGAGTTTAAAAAAAGTATAACTGATTCAGGATTTTAAAAACTTTAGTTTTCACTTTTAATGAAATTTGCAAAACGTCTTTTCCAATAATGACGTATAACACATTTCATGAAGATGAACTTCCATTTAATTTGTAATCCTCTTTACAGCAGATGCCATACTTCCTAGATAACCATGGTGACATATTGACAATACCAAGGTCAAAGGTCATTATTGTATATGTGGAGAAGAACAAGAGGAATATTATACTGGAGGATCCAGACCAGGAATTGGGAGATCTGAAAAGAACAACAGTGGAGGCAGCTTGTAAAATGGGAGGTTGGTATTTTGGCTTGTTAGCGAAGCAAAATATTGTCTATGAAATATGTTTTGTCAATCTGTGAGTCCATCAGTGTGTCAACGGTTTAGATGTAGCGTTTTAGTCTGTTGTTAGACAAGCGTTTCAAGCAGAACCTTGACACTTTCCATGGTAATAAACCATGATGCGACGGATCAAACACAGTAATAAAGTTTGTCCTAGACATTGAGATAGAAAGCAGCTAGAATATTTGTGTTACCCAATAGGGAGAAAACCATGAGGAGTTACATCAACAATTGTAACAACATGATGATTGACCATGGTAATAAAATTCATGAGTGCTCATTAGCTTTTGCCTTGACCTTTGACATTTAAGTTTGTCATACTTTTTTGTAAAAAAATATTCAGAGATATTTTATTTAACCAACACGGTCGAAAATAAAATTTTGTTTTAGTTGTAGAAATTCATCATTTAATGTCAACAAAAGAAACTGTTTTAGCTTGTTTACTTGTTACTAACTATTTTCCTGTTTCCAGCTAAGGTTGTTGTTGTTTATATGCATCATGAAGATTCCCGTAACCTTGGTAACAACGAATTGTACTGCCCAAAACTACAGTCAGTGACGAGACATTATGTGCTCTCAAAATTAGAAAAACAAGATACTGTTTTTAGTGTGTTTGATTCATTTAATGATTTCCAACGTCAACATTTGAAAAAGCTAATATCTGATTCATTCATAAAAAAGTAAAAGTATGATATATCTATATACATGTACCCGTGATGCATCTGCTAGTTCATGTATATATATTGTATTCTTAAATTGCGAGTGACATGCATTAATTGCCCCATTGGGCGAACTGGAATTTTTGAATACTAAACATTGTTGCTGTGTCTTATTTTTTTCTATTATGCATCTGCTTTAGTGTATAATTCATGTTTTAACCACCACATTCATATAATCACTAGAACGTTTTTCAAGTCGGCACCATGTTGCCCATTGGTCTCGTCGGTTTATGTGAAGTATCTTGTGTTTTATGTTTAGATGTCGTATGTCTCTTTTCCGTCTCATACTGTGCTTGTCTTTTGTGTTTTTGCATCGGGTGTTTTGGCGTTTTGCTATTGGTGCTGCAACAGGGTCTTGTTGGAGATCCCATCCCGTCTTTACTATAAAACGGCTAAGTGGAAATATGTCGGTACTAGTGCTTGTCTTATCATATAGAGCAAGTGACCATATTTCGCCGTATTTTTCGTATATTTCTTTTTTGTTTTTATAAAAATTTCGAATGTTTATGTCAGAAATTTGGTGTTTTCATTAAATTTTTCCTAATTGTCGTATTTTTTGTCAAATTTTAGTGCTGGAGATTTTACAATATATCAAATCATGACTGTTACGGTCATATTTGATAGGATATAGAAAAACAAATTAGAAAACTATTTCAGATAACCAACGAGAAGCAATTAATTAACTATGAAACGGCGAAATATGGTCACCGGCGAAATATGGTCCCTCGCTCTAACTAAAAAAAAAATAATGTAATTTTAATTTATTAATACTTAATGTTATTCTTTTTTAATCATGTAATAAAATAATCCTGTAATCATATAACTAAATCTGATTTGCTTTACTACGCATGTCCATAATATGAGGGATCACTAGTTTATGTTTGTCCCACTTCTTGTCTGCTATCATCTCCTAGTTTACTTTCATCTAGAGCTCTTTGCGTCTGTCTGTTTGTCTGTAATGTGGTCTGTCTGGGTATCCTTGCAGACATCACATTTGCACTTATATCTCACAATTATTGGATATGTTTAAATAGGTTATGTATGTATGTGTAATATTTTACATTCAATGTTATATATATATATATGTATAAATTATGATTAAGTTCTTTAAAACCAGCTTCTGATATATATAGATCGTTCATTGTTACAAAGACTTTGTAGTTTTCGCGGGAAATACATGCATGTGCCGCGAATAAAATGATGTCATAGACTAACGTAAACATTTGCAATGAACACCAGAGGGGCAAGGATGGATTTCACTTAGTGTTATTGTATACTTTGTCGTTTCTACACTTGATAAAGACCAAGGGGCCGAAAATATGTGTTAAGGAGTGTTTGTGTTTTATATGAACGAAAATAATGAAAGTGATGCCGTTCTCTCCATTAATAGTAATCTGACTTTGAATGATTCAAATATGAAAGACATTATGATATAGAGGTAGAAATGCACATGAGAGTAGAACACATCTTCCTTGTCATAATACATGAAAATATATTTAAATTTTGTACAGTTGAGAGGTGTTCTTGTTCTTTTAAAATGTCAAATTTATGCTGGACATCTGACGACGTCGTTACTTTTCGTTAGCTGCTCCCGTGACCTAGAACCTTACGTTGTTCAAAGGGGGATTTGAAGGTTGTTTTTGACCAATTGTAATGAAAATTCGTATATGCAATCAAAATTATCCGTATAATAAACAAATCAACATGGATTTCATCATTTTCTCTAGATCTTTCCTTAAATTACGTTGTCAATGAACTTTCGTAACAGCCCTCGTATATATATATCGGGGGTTTGCTTCTTTCTATCTGGTGGAAGTTTTGTTTGATTAATTGGTTCCTGTTTATCCTGATTTTGTATGTCCTCGATTTGTGATTTTCTGAATTATCGATTTTGTGCTGTGTATAGGGAAATGGTCATTATCCATATTTGTCATATAAAAGGAGGAAATGAATTTACTGACAAAAGAAAGAAACTCTCTACAATTTTTTGTCATTTCACTATGATAATTGTAATGAATTTAATGCTTTACCATGATAAAAGTTCACGCAAAATCTGCATGCCTAAAGCCATAGTACTTAATTTAATATTTTGTTTTACGTCCCGAAAATTCCCTCCCGCCAGGCATAAAAACGCATACACACAAGATCAATATGACGGGAGTTTGAAACTAAGACTGAAAACATACGAGAAAAATATATTTCTCAAGTGAAGTTTATAATTCTTACTTAATTTCTTAGAAACTACTATTATCTCCCGATATTAATGATGATATAGGTATTAGATGGAAATTATAAAAGATCATTTGCTGATATTTTTATACATGACAAATGCATGTTTGTGTGTTTTTTCCCGATGAATTCTGTTAAAAGGTACTCTCCAGTAGAAGTAAAATAAAGTATTCAATTACTATGGCCTAATGTGATACTTAAAATTTCATACAACCACAAATGATCACATTACCGGGCGACATATTCCATGCTTTATGTAATATTCTGTTTGTTGAGTTGTTACTAATTATATTGATATAAAAATTGATTTATTCATTGCAATAAAAATTGAATATTCATCAATTGCTTCATTGATTGTTTGAAATATCTGACTCACTTATAATAACAGGGCCTCGATCACATGTCCTCTATAATGAGATAAAGAAGATCCTGACGACAATTTCAACAACACTCACTATAGAGCACTAATTGAGCATCGACGGACCCATAGCAAGCTAGAGGGGACCAGGTGCCCAAGAGGAGTAAGCATCACCCTGTTTGGCTGGCCGCACCCGCCGTCTATGATCACGCATGAAAATGAAAACAATACCTACAAAACATGCACTGTCTGAGGTTATGTCTATACCGAAAGTGTTATGGCTACCATGTCGAGGAGAATATTTAAAATACAACTTGGTGAGTGTCACTGCTGGTGGACCAGGAGTACCCGAGGGCACATTTAGCCAAGTTCGATCAACTTCGGTTGATCGTCTGTCACTTCAACGCATTCGAAATTTTTTGTTACCAAATGTCTCGAAATTTCTAAAACGTGGGTCCTATAGCATCATATCCCACCCATCCTGCTACACCTTTCGGTACATTTTTAACATAATAATTTTCACACTCTTTGGACATATTACATTGTATAGATTGAGGATCACTGACGAGGGTTAAGTACCTGCAACGTGCATGTCTGGTCCATGCGGTAAATTTGTCTGTTCCTAAATGATGCTATCGAATTTAAAGACGTTGAACATTACAGCAAAACCTCTGGCGGGAAATTTTTTACGAGATCCATTCGGCAAAGGGCATAAGTGTGAAACAAATGAGATAAAGAAGATCCTGACGACACTTTCAATAGAGCACCAATTGCGCATAGAAGCTTGAGGTGATACCAGGTTCCCGGAAGAAGTAAGCACCCCTTGTTTGGCTACCCAGTTAACACAAAACATTTTCGAAACATTTTCAAAAGGTTTCAAAAAGGTTCTGCTGTAACATTTCTAGCAAAACGTTCTAAGAACATTTTAAAAACGTTTTGCGGTAGTAGCGAAATGTTTTTATAACGTTTTAACAACATTTAAAAGTGATGGAAGAATCGAATTATTTGAAGATATTTTGAAAATGTTACAATAACGTTGTTGAAACATTTAAATAAAATGTAACGATAATACATTTAAACAACAAAACAGAAAAAATGTTTTAAAGATGTTTTAAGAACATTATGAATTTTATTGAAATAAAAGTTCTGACTCTATTAATTATTAAAAACATGTTTAAAACATTTTAAAAACGTTTTAAGTATTTATAAAATTTTATTGGCTAGTTTCAAATCGTAATATTAATTGATATTGCTGCATTTATAGCGATCTCTAGTTTGATTTTCAAAAAGACCATCTGTAACATTTGACTTTCATAATTGTCATTATATACATTGTTGATAGTTCCAGAAAAATAAAGACAAGATGTAATTAAGAAAGATTAATGTGGATAACCATGTTAACCTAGGGAAAATATCGAAGTGTATAGCAAACACATTTCTACTACAAACATATAGTTTATGTATAAGATACCTGCATTTGGATGTTTTATAAAAAAGAGTTTGAAACATTGTAGAAACATTGTAGAAATGTTGTTGAAACATTTTTTATTAAAACGTTTTAAAAACATTGTTAAAATATAAATATAAAACATTGATTTGAAATATATAAAAACAAATCATTGCTAAACGTTTATAAAACATTGATTAAATGTTTATAAATAATTGTTTAAATTATGTTATCCACAAGTTACAAAAAGGGTTTTTTAAGCATTATAAAAATGCTTTATGATGATATATACTATTTTAAAAAACGTTTCAATAATGTTTTGGAAACATTTTAAAAGGCTAGTTTAATTATTCTGATTTTTTTACACAGAACTGAAAATGCAATACTTATAATGGTTATGTTATAAATCGCTGTTAATTAAAACTTTAAATTTAATACTTGCAATGTAAGTATGAGAAAAATACACAGAATTTTATAGTAAGCTGTAAGGGATGTTGCATAACGCTTCTAGAGGGGCGGTTTTAGTGTGCAGAGATTGAGATAAGAGGGTGAATTGTTGATCTAGGATATAGGTCAGCATCACGCACAGCAGGATACTGGCCAGTTAACCATGGTTACACGGATTTTAAACCAAAGACAAGAAGTGGGTCACTAATCATTTGCTACGTGCACTGTTCATCCCCAAAGTCATGGATTATATTTGTATTGGAAAAATCTACTTTTATTGTGATATACTCATCATTTTATCATCGAAGCGCGGGAAAATATACATGGTAAGTACTCAAATATATTTCAGGAAAAACATATTTATGTAAATCATTTAAATGTGTATGTATATGTATTCACAGTAAAATACTTTTCTAACTGTTTATGTTCCTTGTAAAATAAGTCAAGTCACTATTATATATTTTCGATATCAAAATACATGTACATTATTGAAATACTTATAATAATATAATTATTATTGTTCAAATATATATTTTTTTCAAAATGATTACTTCATTTGAATGTTTTTCTTTTTTACAGAAAGAGCGAAGAAATTAGAGAGGAAGCGAAGTGAACCCGCAGACAATGTGTGGATTAATAAAATATTTGATGATAAATAAATGGTTTTATATCATGAATTATTTTTATCCATGTATAACATTTTGAAAACGTTCCAAAAAAATGTTTTTGAAAACGTTTTCATAATGTTTTACACTCTGATGCAAAGAAACATTTTCGAAATGTTTTTTTTTTTCTTGGGGGTGGTATATCGTCACTGACGCTGGAAAACCCAAAATAATTCGAAATGTACCTATAATGTTCCTGAAGAACGTTTTTTGAGAATGTTTTAAAACGTTTCAGAATAATGTTCCCAAAAAATGTTTTATAACGTTTTAAAAACCATCCAAAATAATGTTATCGAAACATTTTTTTAAAACGTTTTCACAACCAAATGGAAACATTTTGAAAACGTTATAGAAATGTTACTGTGTTAACTGGGTAGCTGCACCTGCCGTCGATAATTACGCATGAAAATGAAAACAGTATCTACGAATCATACACTGTCTGAGGTTATGTCTAAATAGAAAGTGCTATGGCGATTATGTCAAGGAGAATATTTAAAACACTGTCAAACTGCTCTAAATGTTATCCGGATTCCTCGGGTGATAACATAAGTGAGCTCGCTACAGCTGGAAGAGCAAAGACTATTTCGTACGCCCTCTATTTTTATATCCATTTACATAATTATATCCATCTGTATGTTTCTTTGGGTCCCTGCCATATGCTGTCTGTTTGAATTGTCATCTTACAATGAGGAGGTTATTCAACAAGAGTATTGTGCGTTCTTCGAGACCTCTGGGTAACCGGAAAATTGGGCGGATGTGCACATATGATATGGATAACTACACCATTTGCTACTGCCGTAGCAGATGGCCGTCCTAAGTCGGCACAAGTTGCCCATTGGACTCGTTGGTTTATGTGTAGTCTTTGATGTTTTTATGTTGTATTTTGATTCATCAATATTACATCTTTCGTATGCGTGTCTTTGTTTTGAGTTAACGTTAACGTTAAACATTCGCCATGATAACAGGTGAGCTAAACATGATCACTATAAACAACCTTAAAAATTCCTGAAATTAACCATTACTTTAAACAACCGAACGGAATATAATCGGGAGTTGTGAAGGTCTTAGCAGCGCTATCACTTCCTAGTTCCTCTCAGTTTATGTGTGTACTGTATCAACAGAATTCTTGTGAAGCACAAAAATGTCTGTACAGATCAGGAACCAACCGAATCGGATATAGAAGATAAAGGATTCTGAAAAGATACTTGCAGAGCTTATGACATTCGGAAATATGCATATATATCGCTCGAATATGAAAAGCTTGAATGGTGTCCTAAATTTCATTTATAACCAATGAATGGACGTCAAACTAAGTATATATGTTGCCAGTGATTAGAGGGCGACTCATAGCAGAGATGAATTTTTTTTTTTACTGATCTCTATAAATTAAAATTTTCACGTATTTATTGCTATAATAATCCAAAAAGAAGTCCTATCAACATATGTGACAAACGGCTACAGGTCAAGGTAAAACTTAACATGCATAAAAAAGTGTTTTCTGCACCATATCTTAAGTAATTATTGCCTTGAGTTGTGAATTAAACTCTATAAAGGGCTGTTTCTGATAAACAAAAAATCCCAATTGATTTTTGGTCAAACCAGAATGATCTGTGACATTCTACATTGTGACTGAATGGCTGTCGTCATTACCAAAGAAGACATACTTACATGATCTGTACATCAAAATGCACATCGAGACAATCACCGAATTTGACAGGTTTCCATAGAGCTGTAGAGACGGGTGTTACATGCAATCAGGAGACGATGACTCTCCCCGGGCACCTGGTCTCACTTTGGAATGTTGTTCATTCCGAGGTGCGCAACCGTCTCGATGGGAATTCTCATGATTTTGCCTTGCCTTTTCGACTTTGAGACTGAATAACTGTTATAGGTACTTCTTTGATGTTTATTTAGACATCAAATCTAGTCTTAAAAATTATTTTGCAATTACTTCGATTTCAGCACATTTATCCGATAATTAATCGCCACTCAAATTTCAGAATTGCTAAAATTGTACAAAATGTACTCATGTTGTCTGTTCTTGAAAGTCAAAAGTGACGGTCGAGTCAATAATAGTAGAACAAACTGAACCAAACTATGAGAAATTGAGGCCGTCGATGGACAGAGGAATTGGCAATATTTTAAAATATGTTCTATAGTACCAATTTCATTGTACTAGACACGTGTTTCGGATATTGAATCCTCGTTAGTAATTATACTGTTGGTGTGTCTAGCCCGGACTCTGCTGCATAAAACCAAGGTGCTGATATTGGATGAAGCTACTGCAGCTGTTGATATAGAGACAGACGAACTGATCCAGGAGACAATACGGACGGAATTCTCAGAGTGTACAGTACTAACTATAGCTCACAGACTGAACACAGTTATGGATTATGATAGGTAAGTATAATACTAAAGTCAATATTTTGTAAATAACCTATATATTAATATAGAGACAGACTAACTTTTCCAGGAGACAATACGGACGGAATTCTTAGAGTGTACAGTACTTACTATGGCTCACAGACTCAACACAGTTATTGACTATGATAGGTAAGCGTCATATTATAGTCAATATTTTGTAAGTAATCTATAGATTGATATAGAGACAGACGAACTTACACAGGTGACAATACGGACAGAATTCTCAGAGTGTACAGTATTTACTAAAGCCCACAGACTTAACACCGTTATGGACTATGATAGGTAAGCGTCATATTATAGTCAATATTTTGTAGGTAATCTATAGATTGATATAGAGGCAGACGAAGTTATCCTGGAGACAATACGGACAGAATTCTCAGAGTGTACAGTATTTACTAAAACCCACAGACTCAAAACAATTATTGACTATAATAAGTGACAATAATACAATACATAGTCAATATTTCAGAATAAACTTAATACATGTATTGATTTAGAGACAGACAGACGAATTGATCAAGGAGACAATACGGACGGAATTCTTAGAGTGTACAGTACTTACTATAGCTCACAGACTCAACACAGTTATGGACTATGATAGGTAAGCGTCATATTATAGTCAATATTTTGTAATTAGCCTATAGATTAATATAAAGACAGACTCAACACAGTCCTGGTCTATGATACGTGTTTTGATCCATGACAATGAATGGATCGAAAAAAATTCTGCTACAAATACATGTACAGCAGAATAGGGTCATGTACAAATACAAACAGAAGTTTAAACGAGGAATAAGAATATTTCTAGATGGTTCTAAGCAAACATTTTTTCCCCTATCATCTCTTTCAAACAGGATAATGGTTTTAGACAAAGGTCTGATAGTTGAATTCAATTCTCCAAAGGAACTTCTAAATAACAAAGAGGGGGTGTTCTACAAGATGGCAAAGGACGCAAATCTGATCAGCTAGGAGATGTGGACAGAAATAACAAATCAATCTCATTATAAAGATAAATCAGTCTTTTCTATGACCAGTTTGCATATTTGTACTGTGTTTTGAATTTGCAGGACATTCTTCATTTTTCAGAAAAGTGGATAGAAAAATATACATTTGTTCTATGTTAAACACTGAATGGCTCAAATGGACACTAAAGTAAATAGACAACAGTTTTTATGATTTGTTTTAATTATTGGTATATGTTGTGTAATATGTATTAACAAAGCAAAAACGACAAGACAACTGTCAAACAAAATCAAGAAGGAAAAAGGGATCTATAACAAAATTTCACTTCAAAACCCATCAAACACTTTAAAAAGTGAATACACAGAAAGGTCAAATTCAACCAACAGGACAGAACACAAAAAAAATCAAAATCATCAACAAAAACAAGCAAAACTTATGATCATCGGAGTATATAATCCTATCTATTTCGAGAGCCAATGTCACTTAGACATCGATGGCGGATGCGGCTAGCCAACAGGGTATGCTTACTCCTCCCGGGTACCTGGTCCCATCTCTAGCTTGCTAGGGGTCCGTCGATATTTAATTTTGTGGTCTATTGTGAGTGCTGTTGAGACTATCATCAGGATCTTCTTTAACTTATTGATACTAAAATGTACATTTACATATGTTTTAAAACGTCTTCACATTCAATAGAACCATCTAAGAACAGATAAAACTGCAGCATGGACCAGACATGCACGTTTCGGGAACTTAACCTTCGTTAGTGATCCTCAATCTAAACAATGTAATATGGCTAAAAAGTATGAAAGTTATCGAGATCCCCTCCCTTTTTTATCATGTCCAAATAATGCACAGAGAGACGTAGCAGTACGGATGAGATGTGATGCTGCAGGACCCATGTTCAAGTCGAATGGGTGAAGAAACGATCATCTGAAGTTGACCAAACTTGGCTATATGTGACCCAGGAACTCCTGGTCTGTGTAATAAGATGAAATAAATGTAATTACGGAAGGAATTAGCTTTATTTGTGACACTCACTTATAGCGTGTAATTCCTATATCGGTAAGTTATTGTTATTACGCATAAAATTCATTTAAGGTGGCTCAATAATCCAAGAATCCTTTGTCAGAGCAAAAAAAATTATTCTGTTTATTTGACATTCATATCTGATGATATATATTTGTAATTAAGATAACATATCATCGTTCATTTGATTGACTAGTGGTCCTCTGAATATACACGTGTAAACCAATTCCGAGATCTGTCGCAAAACAATGAATTTTGATACATAAATATATGATATATTGATAATAATCATCCTTGTAATTATTTTCACCATAATATCACCAAATATGTCTATTTCTTTATAGATTATACTTTCAAAGAGTGAAATAGCTTAAACTGATCCCGAAAAGTACATTTTGTGCACCCCCACCTAAAATGAAAATCTAAAAAAAAAAGTACCCAGTACCCTTATCTGTCATCAAAGTGAGAAGAAGTCTTTGTCAGAAGTTATTTTCTTTTATATATTTCTCAACGACAAGCTCTGATTTCAAAACCAATTATAAAAAAATACATGTTTTCGTTCATCCTGATTCAAAATACTTGGTTGTCATAGTAACGATTTAAAAAAAGGGGGGGGGGGGTGATCAATAATGTTTAAAGAAGGGGAGATTCTGAAATAAGTAACACAGAAAATGACATTTCTAGATATACTTATATTTTAAGTACAATGATCGCCGGGTGTGGGAGATACGGAGATATGAATAAGAGAAATAGAAAAAAGTAAACGGAAGCGTTTTTAAACATTTTGACGTCCAAGGTCAATAAGTGGACGTCACTAACCTCCCTCATTCTCGATAATTCGTGCACTTATCTGTAAAATGGACATATCTTTGAACAAAGCAGGGTTTAAACTAAAATTCACTCGCTCAAAGCTCAATGTTCTATAGTACCAATTTCATTGTACTAGACACGTGTTTCGGATATTGAATCCTCGTTAGTAATTATACTCATTGTCAAACAGCTGGTGGAATAAATTTAAGCCAAATGAAATTTTCCTAGCTCCATCTTCAATATATATAGACTTTTAATTTCCTAATTAATGCCAAAAATAAGCGGCTCCAAGTTTGATGACAAAAAGTTTAGAAAATATTTCAATATTTCTGCATTAAAATATGTTATGAATTTTCTGTCATCGAAATGGAACACTAAAATTAGGTAAGTGATATCCTCGGGAACTTACAGTCTACCAGCAGCGATACCAGCCTAGTGATACAAGTGGAGCTCATAAAAAGTTCCCCGCGAGGGGTTCGACAGTAAGTGTTTCAAATATTTTCCCTGACATGGTCGCCATAGCACTTACTATATAGACGTAACCTCATACATTGCATGTATTTTGTATCTAATGTTTTCATTTTCGTGCGTGAACATCGACGGCGGGTGCGGCTAGCCAACAGGGGATGTTTTCTCCTCCCGGGCACCTGGTCCCACCTCTAGCTTGCTAGGGGTCCGTCGATGGTCAATTTTGTGCTTTATTGTGAGTGCTGTTGAGAATGTTGTCAGGATCTTCTTCAATTCTGAAAGCACTTGAAACATAGGTTGGTGGAGAGCGGTCTGTTCCTCCTGTTGGTAAGCCTGGACTAAAGGGCTGGTTGTATTGGCCAAACGAGGGACAGGAATAGTAGAATTCTGAAGTTGAGATTGTAAGCAAGCGGCTGCAGTCTGAATCTGGATTGAAACGATTGTGAGATTTAGCTTTCTGTAGCTTAAATCCCTTGTCACATCTACACGTTCTCTCAAGACGTTAACCCTACTACGTCCTTTAAGTCCTTAAAATTTTTCATGAACGTTGTGATAATTTAGCATTTTTCACTTGGAAGGGCTTAACGAAAGAATCATTGACAGCTCCAATACGTTTGCAACACGACCTTTAGTGTCCGTAACACGTAAAAATTAGTAGTGAGTCCTTCCCGTCTTTAATACGTTTAGTCAAGTTCGCACTACGACGAAGACGTCTGTGCTACGATAGTACCGCGTTTATTTACGTTCTTGAATTCCTTGCTGCGTTCATGCTACGATCATGACACGTTCAAGGGATAAATTGTTTGAACGAGGTCTATTTGACCTTTTCGGGCTCTAAAAACGAGAACGTTGTAAGAACGATAGAGACTTGACCATATCCGCATGATTACATGTAAAAGTTTTTGCAGTCCGCACTACGATCGTACTACGTTTGTGACACGTTTCTAACGTCAGTGAAGTTCTCAATACGTTCGCAAGTAGTCCTTAACACGTTCTGTCATTAGAGCGTCCTCACTACGACTGTTTTGAACAGTTCAAAACGGTCGTGGTGGCTCGACGTACGGGCACCTTCGTCGTCGTCCTTACTGCAATCTCAATACGTATCAGCGAGTTCGTACTACGTTCCCCGCGTCCGCACGTCACGTTTCGTGCAATTTTGGTGGTCGTAGTACGAACGCTATGTCAGAACGTGTAGGTGTGGCAGGGGCTTTATGGCACGTTGTTCGGCGCTGCGTACTTTCTTCGGAGTAATCGGCGATTTCATTGGTTGGTTTGGTATTCGGAAACTGTGCACCAACCAGCAGGAGACGCGTCAGCGATTCTTATATGTTTGTTTCTTAACAGCAATTCTCTGTAAGAATCAAAGAATTTCAAAACATGTTGGCACGGCATGTCATGGATTTTTGAGATTTTTGGTATGGAAGTTCAATATAAAGTACTAGTATGTAAATCAACCCCAGTTTTTTCAAAAAGGTTGTCGTTGCTATGGTAACCGTGTCTGAAGTTTCAAAAATCGGGAAAATCTACAGGACAAGGCATATTTGTAGGCTTCGTTACCATGGAAACAGGTACATTTTAAATCTTAAATTGCTTTGATTATTTTCTTTTAATCCTTATTATTATGCATATTTGTAAAGATTTTTACATTCATCTCGGATGCCTTATGTATACAAGATGAAAAATTGGGCCAAAACAGGGTATCAAAAGGCTTTGTTTTCGGCACTCAAAGACCCTTTTTGCATGGTTTTACTGTTTTACAAGGTTGAATATTTCATAAAAGCATCAATTTTTGAAGTCCAAATTCTAGTTATCCAATTAGTATCATCTTTGAACTCTACATGAATATAAAAAATTAATTGGGCTAATTTATCCTTTTATATGCAAAGCAGCATCAAATTTAGTTGCTATGGCAACAATCGGCTGGAAGGTTTCAATAGGATGAATTTAAACACAACCTCTATCAAACTATCTACGCATGACATTGGAACAGAAGTTCATGTATACATCTGTCAGAGGCGTTTCGATATAAAAATGACCTTGAAAATATTTCAAGGTCACCCACTGAATTTTCAAGGTCATTAAACTTTAAGTGACCAGATTTGACGAAAAATCCTGATTTTACATAAAATGAAGGTGTCAATATTTTAGAAACCTTGAAATATTGAACTTAGCAGTTATTTGCCATAAAATGATAAATGTATCACTTATTTCTTAGAACTATTGATTACGTTTCTTCACATCTTCGAATATCTAAATTCTTCGTGAGTATTTTGATATAAAAGGGACGAAATCTGTATTTTTATTGTTTTTTGACGGAAAATATTTTCCTATTGAATTGCGACAATTCAATAAATTCTAAGATTTGTCTTTCTTATATTCATGTGCTTTCATAATATATATGACCTATGAAAATATTTAAATAAAAAAATCACTAAAATCGGTAATAAAAAAATTAAAAATCAATATTTTATGCAAAATTTGAGTCTCAAAGTATAAATGACCTTGAACATCAAGCCAATGACCTTGAACATTTTAATTGTTCTTATGTAAAAGATATAAGTCATATCTATACATGCATACATTTTGACAATCTTATGTAGCTCTAAAGAGGAATAAAATCAATTTCAAAGATAATATGAAACAAGCAAAAAGGTCTAATGTTGCCATGGCAACGGTCTTTGACGACAGAATTTAGGTAAAACTCTTCAATACCCACTCCAATTTTTCGATCATTTTATTTGTCAATAAACATACATTTCCATTGATGAAAATCACTAGTCTCCTATTGGTGCCTTTTGTGATATTTAAGATTGAAAATGGTCAAAAACACACTAAATTGGCCCTTATTTTCACCTCTATTTTTCGCTTCATTTTGACTTATTTTGGCTTAATACAATAAGGTCCCTGTAATAAATATCACATATCTAAGTGTACTAAGTAAGAATGGAAGTAAGGAAGAATAGATTATATAAAGATGAACAAGCTGTTACAGTGGTATCCATGGCAACGAAGTCTCCGGAGCTGGCTTATTTCATGGTCCCAAAAGTGCTATAGATAGAATGACCTCGTTACCATGGCAACCAGAGGTCACATTGGCTGAAAAGTGTTGTTTTCATGGTCAGTACTTAATATATACCAATTATACCGAAAATCATCAAAATCCATGACATGCCGTGCCGAACGATTTTGGTCCTTACAGAGAATGGCTATTAATAATCAAAGTTTCTGGAATCTTTGTCAATTAGTTTGAGAACTTGTTCTAGGTCGTCTAGGATATCAAGATTAATCTTGTACTGTACTTTGTTTCCTTCGCTTTTCAATTTGTCGTGGGCAGACTCTGTCGATTTCTTTTTGATAGATAGGGCGTTGGACGACACTCGATCCTCAAACTTTTTCTCAAGCGACTGAAACTGGTTTTGAATAAGAGTTTGAAATAAATTCACGGCATCAGAAAAGTCACTAGAACTAGACAAATTTTGACTTTCCTTGGAAATAGAAGGTTGTTCCTAAGTATTAGATATCTTCGGATTCGAATTGCATTGTAGAGAGAAATCATAGACAAGAAAAATGAAACGTCTAAACGCACTGAGCGAGAGACTTCGAATGACTATTCGAACACACCCTTCTATGGAAGTACGACAGTCACGTGATACCTTTACAATGATAAGTGAAACCTGCAAGACAGTTTGACTCGTTATATGTATCCACTGTGGCGTATCACGTGATACGCAAATGATATGTTCCACGGGAATCCCCTTTGATTAAACCAAGTAAATACTGTTTAAATCTTTTCTATATGATTTTACTTTAGGCCTATCATATGGCCATTATCATCAATGATATGATGGTTATCTATTCTGGTCAAGAATAGACGTGTATTCGGAAAACACTTAAACAGAATTTTTTCAATGCTCAACACATGTTATGATATGGCGCACGGACAGATACAAAATTTTCTGTTTAAGTGTTCTACAAATATACGTCTATTCTTGGCCATAATAAATTACCGTCATATAATTAATGATAATGACCAAATGATAGGCCTAAAATAAATTCATATAAAGAAGATTTAGACAGTATTTACTTGGTTTAATCAAAGGGGATTCCCGTGGGACATATCATTTGTGTATCACGTGATACACCACAGTTGTATCTATTATAAATATATTTATCATTATCTGGTTTGCTTTAATCATAAAATTACCGCGGCAGTACATTAAAGGCACTCCACTAATATCCTAAATGCTCATGTTATCTTAAATGTTCTGTACAAAAGCTATGCAGATAACGTTAGTTTTTCTGAGCTCCCAATACGTGCAGGGCAGTGGTTATTATTAGCATGTATGTACTATAACGATAGGCGATAAGATCATTGGTACTGCGGCAGTAGAGGGAGGAGTTGGCGATACTGGCGATTTTTTCTCGTCTAGAGGATCGTTCTTTTTAAACAGAAGTGTGACTTGTGCCTGGAAAAATGCCTGTGGATAAAGTTGTATTAACAGGAGATGTCAAAAAAAGGTACATTTGATTCACGACCAGCTTTCAACAATTTGGCAGATATGGGGGGGTTAGACAGGGGGTACATCTCTCCCCATCCCATCACCTTACCTCCCCCCTCCCGCCCCCTCCTCCCTCATCGTCCTTTTCATCCTTCCCTTATCTACCCCTTCCCGCCCATCTTCCAGCCCCCTTCCTCCCTATTCCCTCCCTCCCTCCTCCCTCCCCTGCCTTTCACCCTGTTCACCTTAAATTTCTAAAGTTCTACCTTGTCTACATCTTTGCTTTCAACATCATGAAAATCAAAAATTCAATGTTTCTTTCAAAAATGTATTGTTACTTCTTTTGAGCTCTACTAGTCTATGACCAGTCGAGCTTATGCGATCGCCCTGTGTCCGGCGTCCGTCCGTCTGTCCGTTATATATTTCTTGTGGTTTTAATAACTCTATATCTTCTTGAAGAAAATCCCAAACCAATTTCCAGACACATGTTTCGAATATTAAATTCTCATCAGTGATGCTTCTAGCGAAGCCACCAAAAATCATTTCAGTAGCGCCCTCTTTAATTTTTTGAATTTAGATTTGTACATGTACATTACAGAGAGTGCGGCTCCAAAATTCCTCTATGATCGATTCAGTACCATATCCAAATAAAATGTATGTTCAAAATAGCATTGGAGGGATGGTGCTTAAAAGATGTTAAACTCCTTTAATTTCGATGATATTTATCGGTGAAATGGCTAGTTTCCGAAATAGCAAATCATTTAATTTCCATTGTCATTTTCAAGAAACGAAGATTCTGATTGGCTGAGAAATTTTGTTGATACATCGATCAACACAATTTTTCACGGAAGTCTGTTTACAGCACTATTTTTAGAACTGGGGGTTCCCTCCCAGATAGCATGACTACGTTGGGCCAATGTTGGTAATATGTTGTATGGTTGGCCTGTGGTTGGCGTTGGCATGTCAACGTTGGACCAACATTGGCCCAACATTGTATTTGTCGGACATACCAATGAATTGTCGCTGTTGTTGGACTGGGGTTGGGCCAATGTTGGTCCAATATCGTATGTTCAAGATAAAAGCACCGATCGAATTATATAATTTTACAAATGAGATTTAAAATACACACCATCATTGAAAAAGATCATAATTTTGTTTCAAAATAATAAAATGAAGCCAGAAGAGTTAAAAGAATAATAATCTAATTTACGACGTTGGTTCAATGTTGGGCCAACGTTAGTCCAAAATAAGGAAAAAATGTAAAGATTCAAATGAAATCTAATTTAATAAAAAGTCAATTTGACTTTTTGGTACTGGACAATATTAACTGAAGTTATTCCTCTTTAACATTTTTACATTATTTGCAATAATGGTATGAATGGGTTGACGTTGGGCCAACGTTGGACCTATGTATGTTTTACCAAGGTTAATTTTCAAAATATCGTTTATTTTTCATTTCCGAAAAGTCTTGATCTATTAAGATTTCAAAAAATTTCAAATACCTAACAAGTCTTTAGATAAGAAATTTGTGTCCGTCAAAAGAGGACATACTTTTTGCAGTACTGTTAAACGTTGGGTCAACGTTGGACCAACGTAAACATTGGGTAAAGAAAACAATAGAAAAAAAATCATACAAAATATTAGATCATGTCTATAATGTGCATATATACATTTATTTCACAATGATACATAAGTTTATATAATATGTCAGTAATTCAAGGTTCCTGTATTATGTTATAAAATTCAACTTATCATAAAATTAACTACCAAAGTAACTGCAGAGATAAGATCTAGGTCAGCGCTTGGCCGGTCAAGTCACAATTAACACCAGATGTCTGACCAGTTTCTAAGGCAACGGAGCTAGATTACACAACCTGATACCGGACGTTTCTTATCTGGGACGCAAACTACAAGGTTTAAGTAAAGATAAATCTGAAATAGAGCAAGAGCGGTCAGTGGACGCTAAAGTTTTGTACAGTGTGGGCAGTAAAAGTAAGTACATTATATTTATTATTATTCATGATTGTTGGCAATTCGTATGTATTATTTTATTTATTTTCAATTAACTAGTATCATCAATCATGTTAATTTATTTAAATATCTGATATTTTTGTATCTTTTCTCTTTTGCAGTAATATACCACGTTGAAATGGAGATCAGTTGATCGAATGATTTGGAGATAGTATTCGACTTGATGAGAAAGAAAGGAAAAGTGGAGATACCAAAGGACCAGTGTTGTGTTTGAAGTCGGATAGTTAACATTGAGTGATTTACATGTATATTCAGACTTGTGGATCAATAAATATGAGGATATTTATTTTCTACTTTCAGATCACCAAAGGAGCTACGGCCAACGTTACCAACAAAAAGCCAACGTTCAGCCAACATATCATTACAATGTTGGATTGACGTTGGACCAACATAAATCCGATATATATGTTAAATTGGGCCAACGTTGGTCCAACGTGTAAACATACGAGGTCTGACATCGGTCCAACAGCGACCCAACTTGTGGGGCCAACGTTGGGCCGATGAGCAACATTACATTGGCCCAACATTCACTGCCGATATTGGCCCAACGTAAATATCACCGATGGACTTGCGTTGGGCCAACATCAGCATGCTATCTGGGCTTAAACACGAATGAACTCGTTGCTGAAAATGCAATTTGTTGATGTTTGCTTATCATTTCAAGGTTACCAATTCTTTTCTACTTACTCAAAAATTAACAGTGCATGTAGATTTTGCTCAAACTGGTCCTTATTCCAAAGATATAGAGAGACGATCGTTCGCTGTTTGAATCATGGCAGCTGCCATAACTTATTTCGGCAGACGTATCACTGCGAAACTTTCCGACTTACGAAATATAGTGCGGTGATTGATTGTTTTTATATCAAAGAAAACAGTATGTTTTCCATAATTAAATGATAAGAAATGAATCTCATATTTTTTCTGTTGATGCAGGTATCACCCGAAAAAATGGACAGAAAACTTTTGCATCAACGCGCTACGCGCATTGATGCAGTTTTCTGTCCAATTTTTCGGGTGATACCTGCATCAACAGAAAAAATATAAGATTCATTTCTTAAATATATATATGTGATGTCACATTGATAAAAGGCCAAAACAAAGTTTTTTTCAGGTGACAGAGCTGGAAAGAAGTAATTAATACACTTTACAAACATCAAGTCACGGGGGACGATTTTAACTGCTCCACACTTCAACATTAGTATACGTAATGTCGAAGGGTTCCAACTCTATACCTTCTTGAAGAAAATTCCAAACCAATTTCCGTGCACCAGACACGTGTTTCGAATATTAAATTCTCATCAGTGATGCTTCAAATCCTCCGAAACTGTTGATGATAAAAAGTTAATTCCTTTTGCAATATGATGGGTCTGTGGTCTAGTTGTGCAGCTGATATTTAGTTTGAGCCCCTGACTCCCAGGGTCTTAGAAAATGGACGTGGTCATTTCTTCCTATATAACTTTATGTAATCTTGTGGTCGTCATTTCTAACAGAGTATTAATGATAGAAAGTTAATTCTTTTTGCATCATGTTGGGTAATATGGTCTAGTTGTGCATCGATCTGTTTGAGCCCTTGACCCCTGGGTTCTCTGGAAATGGATGTGGTCATTTTCTCCTATACATGTATAACTATGTATCTTGCGGTCACAATTTCAGAGAAAGTATCAACGATAGAAAGTTCATTATTTTTGCATCATGATGGGTCTTGTAGTCGCCGTTTCTAAGAAAGCATTAACGACAGAAAGTTAAATCTTTTTGCATCATGATGGCTATATGGTTTAGTTGTGCACCTGCTATTTTGTTTTAGCCCCTGACCCGGGGTCTTAAGATATTGGGTGTGTCATTTTCTCCTATAGGATCACTGACGAGGGTTGAGTACCCGGAACGTGCATGTCTGGTCCATGCTGCAAATTTGAAGACGTTTAACATTTGAACTTAAGTGTCACTGCTGGTGGAACAGGAGTCCCCGAGGGAACATGTAGCCAGTTCGATCAACTTCGGTTGATCGTCTGTCTCTTCAACGCATTCAAAATTTTCTGGTACTAAACTTCTTGGAATTTCTAAAACGTGGGTCATGTAGCATCATATCCCACCCATCCTGCTACATCTTTCGGTATATTTTTTGACATAATAATTTTCACCCTCTTAATGGCCATATTTCATGGTTTAGATTGAGGATCACTGACGAGGGTTGATTACCCGAAACATGCAGGTCTGGTCCATGCTGCAAATTTATCCGTAATGATGTTATGAATTTGAAGACGTTTAACTATGTAGTTTTGTGGTCACAATTTCTAATAAAGTAGAAAATTCTTTTTTGCAGTATCAAAAGTGTATATGATATAGATGTGCACCTGATATTTTGTTTGAGCCCCTGACTCCAGGGTCTAAGAAAATGGGTGTGGTCATTTTCACCTTTATAAATAAATGAAATCTTTGGTGTCACAATTTCTCACAAAGTACAGATGATAGAAAGTTATCTATTTTTGCAATATTAAAGGTCTATAATCTTGTTATGCACCTGATATTTGTTTGAGTCCCTGACCTCCAGGGTCTTAGAAAATAATTTTGGTCATTTTCTCCTATACATGTATAACATGTGGTCTTTGGGTTAATTCATATTGCAACATGATATGGGTCTATGGTATTGCTGCATGTGTACCTGATATTTTGTTTAAGATTCAGACCCCAGGGTCTTGGTAAATGGTGTGGCCATATTTTCTCCTATATATAACTTTGCAATCTTGTGAACACAAATTCTCAGGATGCATAATTGATAGAGTATAAATTCTTTTTGCATAATACATATGTTATGAGTATGTGGTTTGATTATGCACTTGATAATTTGATTCAGCCTCTGATCCCCAGGGTCTTGGGAAATGGATGCGGTCATTTTCTATTATCATGATTATACAACTATATGTAATCTTGTGATCACCAGTTCTCAGAAAGTAGAATTGATAATGAGATTTTCGCATTATATTCAGACTTACTTCTTGTTATGCTTGCGGATCTGATATATTTTTAGCCCCTGACCTTTGAGTCTTAGAAAATGGAACCTTGTGTCACTTAGATGAAATTAACTATAAACAATCAGGAAAGCTTCGGTCTCGTCAGAGACTTCTAGTTTGCGTATCAATTGGCGCAACTTAATTGCGTATATCATTCAAAATCAGTTAAGTTGCGCCAATTTCTACTTCAAAACGGCCGCAAACTTTAAGATCAGGAATATTTCAAAACCATGTCGATTTTTAAGCTTGGTATATATGTGTTTTGGAAAAGGCTATAGAAAAATTTTTCACCAGCATTTTAGCCAGAAATTTGATTAGATGTAGAGTGATGTGTTATTGCATGTGAATTACGTTACATATGAGAGCATATGTTAATAATAAAATTTTCTGACAACGAAAGACGTCGTAAGTGTTAAATAGTTTGCTTTATTGGTAACTGTAGTCATTATGGTGGTCAACGAATACATTTAGTATAGATTTTGATATATTCGTGAAGGAGAGCAGCTAATTTATAGTACCTCAAACCTGTTCGTGCAAATTAATCACGAAATTTAAGTTATTGATGTTTTTCAATTATGATAGTTTGATTTTAAGGGAGAGCAGAGTTAAACAGATTCCCCAGATTTTGCTAATAGTTGATAATGAAAACATATAAACTGCAAAATCTACAATAACTCGGAGGGAATGGCTATAAGATAAAGAAATACATTGAAAGTACCTCGTAACGTAATTCACGAATCGAGAAATTCCGTCACCTTTTAAGCAAGATTAACTTGTTTTATAATCTCTGATAGCATTTTATATCAAGAGGACACGATCATAGAACAGTTAATCGTACTTGAAGAAATAAAGAATGTGAATATTACAGCCAAATGGCATCAAATATTGTAATGCAATGTTTTATGATTAAGAGTATTCACATGTTTTTAGCTTTTCAAATTCGTTTAACACAGACATATTTTACAAGCACCGTCCCAATTCATTTTAAATTATAATTTGAATTGATATAATACAAACTTTAACAGAAGACCCCAAAATTATCATGTTTAGTTTCCAAATTTCAGAGTTTTCATACCCCAAAGTGCCGTAACGTAATTCACAAAAATTCTTTTAAAGTTTTATTGTCCATGAAATAATAATGTTTAACTTTATAATTCCTTGCCGATCCATTGCTCTGTAGACCTTCAAACAGAATCTGAATATATGTTAGATCAAAATGTATCACAAACTTGAATCATCTTGCATGTTTTAACATACTTGAAATAGAACATCTTACAGACAAGAAAAGCAAAGTGTTTTTGTACATATAAATACTTTATATTAGTGAATTTCTTTCTTATTTTTAAGCTGATTCTATCTTCCATATCATCTTTTGTGTACATCTGTGTGATTCAGTATTACTCTGTGCAATCATTGTCCTGTGTAATCAATAAAGATACACAAAAGTGAATTACGTTACACAACGTGAATTACGTTATGGCATGAATTCTCGCCTGTTTTGGAAACATCAGCATAATCTGATGACTATTTTTCTCAGTATACATACGTATGAGATACATTCAAATGTTTCAAATACAAACTTTATCAAATAACCTGCAAAATTAAGAATATTGTGATTAAAAAGAATGCCTACTAGCTAAAATATGGTAAATTGTATATATTTGACGTCTTAAATAGTGTTTCTGCCCACAAACTAGGTATTATCACTAGCTAGCATGTCTGAAAGAAAAATAATTACGAAAAATCCCATCTAGACCAATCAGGAATGGATATTTCTCTGAATCTAGTATCTACTACGTAACGTAATTCACCGTCACGTAATTCACGGTCATGTTTTTTTTTCTGTGTTTATTATCTGTCTCTCCATACGCAAGGGAGCTTTAATCAAATTGTGATTGTCTTTATATAAAGGCATAAACACCCGATTACAACATAACCAAAGTAATGCACTCTGCGATTCTTTTCACAGTAAAAGCTGCGTAACGTAATTCACAAAATGAGTGAATATTTCTGAAAATAAGAAATGAAAGGATTTTTTTCCTAAAATGAAACGTATGTAAAACATACAATGAAAACCTATTAAAGTTTGGTCTATTACAAGTTAGAAAAGTATTGTTATGATATCATATCATTCTAATTTTAACTCATCCTAGATCTCCAAAGATGGTAACGTAATTCATCGTAAATCTTGTGACAATCGAGTTTAGTATATTTCAGAGTAAAATACTATAAAGCGTATGAACTGAACTCGATTTTTTTAAATACTGATATTACTTTTATTAAAATATGTGCTAAATATTTTGAATTTAATACATTATCGTGTCACTGAGAACCCATTTTATCATACACCTCAGTTTGTGACATGCATTTTTCGACAAATACGACCCTTATATGATAGAAAAATCTACATATATCGAGTTCTAAGGTAACTATAAGGCATATGGGGGAATAGCAACTAATGCAAGTAAAAAGTAAAAGCAAAAAAATTTTTCCATGATTCAATGTTTCTTTCATAAATGTATTGTGACACAGTTTTTGCGTATTGGCGCAACTTAACTGATTTTGAATGATTACGCAACTTAATTGCGTATTACGCAACTTAATTGCGTATCAATTGGCGCATCATTGGTCACAATTTAGGACCATTCTTGCGTATCTTCTGTTTCAGCAGTCATTGAGCTTGAATTATAAATATACTTTAGATATTTCAATTTATTATATAATTTCTATAAAAATGGAGCTGTAGGTAATCTTTTGAATATTTCGGATTTCTCTTGCGTAAAATTGTAATAAAACATGAATTTCGTTTTATGTACGGAAAATTATTGACTTAAGCTGTTTTATAAGGTAGAGCTGATCATGATGGATACCGAAATTCAAAAATTATAAATTGTTAAAATTCCACCCAAATTAAGGCAAATTTACGCGCGCGCTGACAATTTTCAAGAAAACCACAAAATGACACTATTCTTGAGCGTTTGTACTCTCTTTTAAAATTATTTCAACACGGACATATACTTTTTCTTCCATATTTTGAAAAGTCTTTCTCGGGAGCACATTTTTCTGTGTGTTTGAAAAAAAATCGTTGATATTCAGTATCTCCAAGGACTTATAATCTGTTTATAAGTCCTTGGTATCTCTGGGGGTTTTTTTTACCTATAAACTTAGATGATTTTCGTAATTTTTGTGTAAAATCGAGAAAGTTAAAATTTTAATGATCTGCGAATTTGGTACATAGAAAGTTTCTAAACTGTTTTATTGTATGTTAACAAAGAAAACTATAATTAAAATGAAATTTTTCGTTTCAAATGTGCTATTTTTGTGCTAAATTTGTTCTCCAAATAAGCAAACGTATTGATTTTCATCACGGACCTATTCATTTTTTGATTAATTGATATGAAATTGATTGATATGAAATGACTCAACTGATTTGAATGGCGACAGGCTCCCACACCAACACAGGCCGAAACGTCTGATGCCTAACAGTGGTGGGCCGAAGTTGCAAAATGTCAAAGTTGCGAAAGGTCGAAGTGATTCGAGGTCGAAGCTGCAAAAGGTCGAGGTGACTGGCAATCTCCTTTTAAAGGTGCAATATTTGAAGGGCCGGGAGGATGATTTGAATGACTGTCTTGTAACTGAGGTATAGTTTTGGTATCATTATATATCATGACTACAACATAAATGTAAAAGAATGTATTTTCATTGATATAACTCTGATTAATACATTTGAGAACTTTACAGTTAATAAATCGAAACCGAAAGTAGACATGCATTTTTATGGAAAGCACGTTGCATAGCATAACTCATGCATAACCTACCAGTATAAGCGAGACTGGTAAGTTTTTGTACATAAAAGAAAAACAACTTGCCCAAGTTTTCCATTGCTACACTACTTACTGTCCTGTTCACTAATTCCAGAGCACCCTGTTTTGGCAATTTAATTATTCTGTCCACTGATGAATTTAAATTTCCTATTATTCATTGTTTCCGAGAATTGACCTCTTTTAGTCAGGGCTCGAAATTAACGTATGTCCGTTAGTCCTAATTTCAATGGAAACTGAGGAGCTTCTTTAATTTTTGTCTTGTGCTAGACAAAAATTAAAGAAGCTCCTCAGTTTCCATTGAAATTACGTTAGTCCGTGACTAATAGATTTTGCTACAGACTAATGAAAAACTCCATGCATTAGTCCACCGGACTAATGAAAATTTATACCACTAGATTCCTTACTTGGGGATATGTGTCTTAAATCATAATGTTTGATCACGGCCATCAAGTGCGCTATCCAGACGTAATTACCACCACGCTATTGGAATTTCTAAGTTATATTTTTTGTCTCAAATATTAAAGATTTTGTTTACTGTGCTTAGTTAATTGATTTTTAAAATTACCACATACCAGGTTAATATTAGTCCCAGTTGTATACAACCCGAGGTGTCAAACGTCTTGTAGCCCCCACCAAACACCGGAGATACAATTGTACTGTTTTATCAATTAATGGCTTCTACGGCACACGTCAATTTCATTATGATTATCTGTCATACTTTAAACCTGCAGAACCCAAATTTCTTCTAAAATTATGTATTGCAGAGTTGTTGAAATATTTTCTAATGAACCGGTCATTCAGACCGGTACGTACTAGTCCTAACTCAACCGGTCCAAAAGAATTTTAACTGGTCCGACATTTTTTTTTAACAAAAAGTTAATTTCTGCAGTATATACTAGTATATATTATGAAATACAGTGGAATCCGCTTATTTGGGTTGACCATTTGTCAAGTCAATTCCAGTCGATTAGCCGAATATTCGAATAAGCAACTCGGCAATTTCCGTGACTACTCGGGTCGTCAAATTCACGTACCAAATCGATGTACACGGTTAGATAGGGAATTTCAAGGGCTGAATTTCAGTAAGAGTTATCTTTCATTTCACGTGTTTTAAAACATGTATACATACGTCTCGATGCCGCATTTGATCATAAAAAAATTTCATGAAAAAAAAAAAAACGAAAAAATGAAGTAAAAGTCTGCTACATTAAAATAATAATAATAATAAAATTGTAGGAAAGACGTTTGTTATTCATGCACCGCCCTTTATGTACTCTATAAGCGTGTATAACCTGAGGCAGGTACTGGCCGTCACGTCTATTATTCTCCGAACAATGGGATTTAAATCCCTGGTCAGTTTAACGTTATTGATTTTCTGTCCAGGTGAACTAAAGTAAAGGGCATCAACGGACGTCATTTTGACAATTTAAACCTTTTTGAAGAGTTATTGAATTTCTGTACAGGTGTATACAAGTAGCAGAACCAAAGTAAAGGACATCAACGGACGTCATTTTGACAACATGAAAGTTACATCAACTCACGGAACTCTGAAAATTTATGTTTTTATTTTTTTATTTTTTTTTTGAGAGCGGAATATTTCTGTTTCTTTGTTGAACACCGAGTAGAGAAAATTCTCCCGTATAAAAAGAGGGGAGGGCCCTTTCTCTGTTTCCCTCTTTACGTCTCAAATTAAGACCGTCATTCCCCTTGGACCAGCTATTATTCCACAGTTATAATTCACCGCATCCAGTCTTTACGAAAACTTTTTTCCACGACTGCCCCGAAGACAATTTTTACCTGATAATTGTTTAGTTTATTAGTGAAATTCTACTGGCCCGGCAAAGTGTCTACTAGTCTCGGGCATCGGGCCAGTGGGTTGAAGACTGCGCAACCTCGTTTCAGAACTTTACTGAATTTCAAGGCAGTAACAACTAAGCTAACTTCTATTATAAAGACCGAATAACGCGTGGTTCTTATTGATTACGAAAGAATAAAAAAATAAATGTATATCAGAGTTCGTGTCCGTTTGCGTCTGTATCCTATAAACACATTCCGGCATATCAAGTCCTCTTCCCTGCCCTGGAGGGTGGGGCGTGTGGCAAGGTCATTCAGTTGACACGCTGCACGTTAAATCGCGTCTTTCGTTCTCAAGTCCTCATATGTAAAAAAAAAAAAAAAATTTTTTAAAGTACGTTCTGGAGTCGCGTAGTGACCTGTTCACGCTTCGTTTCGACTTTTGTAACTTCGATTTTTTTCACAAAGGCCTGAAACAATGTCACATGCATGACGGATATCTTGATTTTTCTTTTTCTGTAATTTTCATCGCAATGACATTCACTTGCTCTTTGATAACTCGCACGAATTTCGTCGAAATTAACACGCTTCTAATTTGCCGACAGAGCTAACATGTCCAATGTTGGTGTGACATTTCTCTTCGTCCTTCCTTGATACACTCGGCTGTTTGATCAATTAGTCCAGGTAAATGGTCTTATTGACACGTGCTGCTAATTAAGATCGCACACCGCCAGCGGCAATTAAGTTGTAAGGAAGCCAATTACGGGTAATTAACGCCGGGGAAACAACTTTACCTGACTTCGTATGGTCAGAAACGGCAAATTTGTGAAATCTATCTTGGAAATTTTGAAGTTTAAGAAATTTTTCGAGTCAAATAAACGGGATATAGGTTTTAGTCCAGTCGATTACGGCAAAATTTTAGCATAGAATAGATAGGAAATGGTTTGGTGCAGAGATAGTCAAGTCAATAAAACGAATGACCCGATTATGCGATAGTCAAATAAGTGGAGTCCACTGTATATTGCACTATGAAAATGATGGATTCAGTTTGATTAAATTAAATACGATTAAAATATCAATGAAATATCCTGTCTTTATATATTGTGCCGTCTACGGTATCAGCCTGTCCAACTGTACTGTCTTGTTTGTTCAGGACCTTATTTATCAAAAAAAAAGAAAGAATGTCTTATTTCTTCTATTCAATCTTTAATTTCTTTTATTACACTTGCATGTTTTATATCTTATGTCAATTCATGAGTCCATCGCGTATATCTACATGCGTATCTACATGAATTAACACCAAAATGAGTTAGAGAGACTTTTTACGAAGTTTAAGTTCTCGAGATGAACAAGAATGAATGAATTGGTTTTATTTCGGCACCAGCACATTTCAATAAATCGATAAATGTACGCATGTCACCGAAATTAAATGCAGAACTGCGATCAACCTTTGCGTAAATACGTAGTGTCTCTCTGGATGTTTTTATTTATTATAACAATATGCCAATAGTTTATAGTAATTATGGAGATTTTTATAAGAAATAAAAATATCTAGAAAGAGAGTAGCATTGATAGGTAAATCAATCCATTTTCTGTGAGAGAGGGAACCCACGGTTTGAGACGAGACTAAAATTGTATTGACAATCCACAAATTGTCTCATGTCACGACTTATGTATTTTGTCAGAAGAGTTTAATTGCTGATTTGATTTACATTTGCGAATTTTCCTCAAATAACAGACAAATAACAAATAACAGACAAATAACAAATTACAGACGTACAGTCAAAACAATGTTATTTTCTGTTACGACTAAAGGAGTACTATAAAACTGATAACTTTTTGGAAGATGACATTATCATATTTTAGAGAAAATCGGGAAAACAGGGTGCTCTGGAATTAGTGAACAGGACAGTAGTAGAGTTTGTTGCAGCTGCAAAGGAGGACTGATATTTTGCTGATTTACTAAGTACAGGACATGTATCTGTATTATTGTATTCGCTATTTTCGAAAACCAGAGTTACTTCCCATTTGAGATGGTATCTGACGTAGACTGATTATGACGTCATCAAATTCTATGGAAACAGACCTCAAAGTCTGGGAAATGACAGCTAGTATAAAATCTACGTTACCATACCATTTTCATGACATCACAATGGTTTTACGCCAGATACCGTCTGTAAGGGGAAAAAACTCTGTATTCCGCAAAGACTTTAAAAATATACAAACTTGTATTGAGTTAACTTTAAGTGCGGCTCACATCAGACACTAGATAATCATGATTTTGAATACTTTATCATGCAAAAATTAAACTGAAATTGATACCATATACTAATACTATTAACATGATTAATCTTTTCCTAAATTTCAGTATCACAGACCTGCCTACTTTTACGATTTTGGCATAATTTTTACGATTTTTGATCTTCAATCATGTCAATTACGCACTAAGCTTTCGCCGCTCATTTTTACGGTTAAACACCTTTACGATTAGAAAAACATTTCAAAGTGCCATCACAGTCCAAATTTTTTCATTATAAACTTTAAGTATTTAAGAACACAACACTTTTCCCAAAAACGCGATATTTCTGCCCTCAAGATGTAAGGAGTTATATGTTACATCTTAACTTGATTAACTTTTGACCACTTGTGATGGTCGGTTTCTGGTGCTCTGAGGGTAGCTGGATGTAAGAAGCAGTACACGCTAGCTGAGAAGCAGTCAGGTCATCTATATGTAAACATGTACTTCAGCAATGGATTTCTATATTTTCAGAGACACCCTTACGAAAAAATTTTATATGTGACATATAGGGATCTGCTATTGGTTACATATAGTTCTCTTATAGTCTTTACATATATGTGACATATAGGGATTTTAAATGCAAATTAGATGCAAATGAGCTTCAACCTATACTTGCTGGCAGCTTCTACCTATATCACCTATAGTTCGTCTATATGTCTTTCACTGTTATGTCCTTTATACTCCTCCTATACTTGAACTATACATGCATGTAGGTCACTTTCAGAGGTACCTGTATTCCCCCTATACTCTACCTATACATAGATAGGTAGATACATAGGTCCCATTCAGAAGCTCACCTATACTTCCCATATAGGGCAAATATATGGGAATTTTAAGCATTCTGATTGGTTCTTTACCAAGTATTGAACATTACATGCTGTACAGACATATCAACATATGACAAATATTCCCAATTATTGATGGTAAAAATAACTATCAAGACATAAAATTGAATTAACTTTTTATCTCACATTAACACAACAAAGCAGTTGAAGTTCAAATCAATTTTAAAATGTAACATATTCATAGTTTTTCTGGTCTGGATCTGGAAGTTATGTCGCCTGGCCTTTTACAGCATATGCGATGGAGGAAAGAGCACAAGTGATGTTAGTTTCGTTGCTGGATGGCTGATCGAAAGGCCCCGGAACTTTTCACAAGCATGATTGTGTCTTCAAGTAGGTTCCAATCAGTAATGGTCTTTGGGAAGTACGAATTTCTGTACGGTTCTGTATTACACTGGATGATCTTATAATATCCACGAGAATTACACAGAGAATGATTATGATGTTTCACAACATGTAAAGAAGTTTGGAAATTGTCAAAGCGTTTTGGTACAGTGTCTACACATTTTTCTAGCTGTCCTTAATTTGGCCTGGTTCTACCTCTACTTCTACTTCTGGCCTCTGTCATCTAGCTGCATGACTATTCTGCCACGTTGGTTCTCTCTCTACGAGTCTACCGGTACAATTGTACAGTACCCCGTAGTCTGAAAGTCAAAAAACGAGCAAAATTTATGATACTAGATTCAGGAGAAATAGTGATGAACAATTGGACAAATTTTACTATTGATTATCTGGACACTGTCAGAGGCTAGCTATTGATTCTGTACTGGTAATTATCGGAACCATCAAAGTTTTAAAAATGATGTTTAAAACCAGTGAAATACCATTCATGCTGTGTTCTTTTATACATCTACGCACACTGCAAATGCATGAAACAATGACACTCTTCATATACATGTAGGTGCACATTTGCCCACTATTCCCTTCTCCCTCCAACCCCCATTCCTTCCCCATTCTGTCCTCTTCCATGATCCCTCCATTCCTCTCACTTCCTGGCCCTTCCCCGGATTTAGAGTCATGACATTGGGTATTTCCAATGTAGAATTTTTCAGTCCCATGATGCAGTAGAGATAAGACATAAAAGTGTATTTTCTCCGCCCTTTTGTTAAGATTTAGCTCCGATTACCTCTGTTCAGCTGTTAATTTACAACTAGCGAATCAATTATTTCTAATACACAAGGAAAACATAGCTTACCTTCTTGTCGGTCTAACATCAAAATTTCTCAGCTCTTCTACTTTTCACAGAAAGTAAACAAAGATTTGATGTAAATATCCCATCGACTGAGGTGCTTAGTATACCGACGTGCTCAGTAGACCGCGGGAATTTTCACTTGGCTTCATGGTCGTTTACTTTGATTTATTCACTTGTCTTTAGTGTATCACATAAATGCAGACGAAATTACGATCCAAACTTCAACTTTTCCGCCCAGACCTTTAAAATCCGTCGTTTTGATTGGCTGTCTTCTAATCATGGACGTGTCGTACACAAACATTTCAAACTAAGATGCTTCGTGGCTCAGTTGGGTGAGCGTCAGACTTCTGATTTAGGGGTCCAGGGTTCAAATCTTGGCAAGGATGGACTTTATCATTATTTTGTATTTCATGGTCTATGAGCCTTTTTCTTTTCATATATTCAGAGCAGGAAAAGGGGGGAGGGACTTTGATTAATAAACATTCTTTGCTAAATTTCTGATTTGTCATATTCTTTTTATTAGGCTGGACCCACTTCCATGGCTGTAAACAACCCCCACCCCACCCCACCCCAAACTAAAACCAATTACAAACAGATTAACTGATAATTAAGGTACAATGTGAAAACAGTAAAATGTGAAATACTGTTAAATTCCAGATTAATTTTCTTTTCTAACAGATCTCAGAAAAATACACATTTTGATACCCATATTGCCTTGTATTTCATGTCATATAAGTTTAAAAACAATTTTTTAAAGAAATTGTCATGGTTCTGGACTTAGAAATTTTCCCTCAAAGATGCAGAGCAGTACAATTTTCTAAGTCTAAAGAGAAGCTAAATTAGACTAAGTTCAGTATTCATATAGTTGCACTATAACCTCCCTATAGCTCCAGCAGACATGGTATGCTGTATGCATTTCCCCTATTTTTAACATATATATCACCTATAGGATAAATTCAATTTTACCTATATGTTACCTATACCTATAACCAACCTAGACACAAAAGCTGGAAACCTATAGGAGAAATATAGCTTACATATAGGAGACATATAGTTTTGTATAGATTTTTTTCGTAAGGGCAGTAACAGCTTGTTCATTTTTACATAATATGTTCTTCCTTACTAAATGCATTCTTATTTAGTACACTTAGTTATGTGATATATATTACAGGGTTGAACATAAGCGGTTGTCCGATTGCCCGTGCCGTATCAAAAATCGACCGGGCAAGTAATTCCTGAATTCAGCTAGCCCACGGGGCAAGTTGTTTTTCTGGTCGGTCTTTCTGGCTTTTTTTTCATGGCATTTTGTTCTTGGATTAGATCACCTGTATACACTGCTAAAAAAATTTAGGGAGCAAGGTTCAACAACAATGTCTTGCCATATTATTTTGGTGTTCTCTCTCTCTCTCTCTCTCTCTCTCTCTCTTAATTCACAATTTAAATTAAGCGTATAATTATGTAAATGTCTGAATTATTAAGGTATTTCACGCATAGTCATTACTGTCCTAAGCAAATATTTGTTTATAGGAAAAGGATTTATATAAGTATCATACTTGTTTCCTAATCCTGCATGATCTTAATTGTACTTATATTACATAATGAAAGTGAAATAAATACCAGTTTAAACTAAGGTTTCTTTTTTCCACAGCACGTACGCTACGTAGATACGCAAATCTATTATAACGGCTATATTCAGTAAACTGTTCTATATTCATTGTTTATATAAAGAGGAAATTATTTATAATGCGATATTATTTTTTTCACAGTACTATTAAGTGAAATGCGTGTCTGTTCCTATATCTTATCTGTCGACTGGACGTACATTTTATAAGTAGGCGATGTCTCCTTGCAAAAACGTGGACAAAATTTTTGGGATCCGTACGTACTTGGACAGTGCGTTATTAGTAAGTGGTCCGTACAGCCTCTGCTCGGATTTGGTAACACACAGACACGCCACAGCAGTTTATTACATGTATAAGTGTATGCAGATTGCTGTGTATTGTCTGTGTACGATGTTACATGTTGCCGCAGCCACCGTAAAACGGTGAAACTTGCGTTGACCTACTCGGTTTTTTTTTATTGGTTTTTATCAATTTAATTTTTTTATCATCCAGGTCAAAAACTTACATTTTCAGGATTTTTTGCCACCTCATTCCCTGTACCAGAAAAACATAGCGACCCCCCCCCCCCCCTCCCTCCAAAAAAAAAAAAAAATGCCGCAGTCAAAAAATGGTGTATTGTGTAAATTGGTCTTAGCTTACATGTTAAATTGAGTTGAAGTTTATTTTACATTCTTATGACGTTATCATTGTGTTTGCTTAAGTTAAATGTCATCGTCGGAAACCCACGTTCGGTCACGCAAGCTCACCTCCCGTGGGTCATAACGGCAGAATTTTCGCTGGATAGCATTACAAAAATCTAATGCGAGTACATGTCAGTGAATGAGCTATTTAAAGCTAACATAAACTATCATATTGTTTTGTATAACTATTAAAATTAACAAATATGAATCACTGTCAACATTAATTAGAGCATCTTTTGTTGATAAAAAATGTAAAATAGATCATGCTTTTGCTATCTATAACACATTCACCAACAAGTACTCGCATTAGATATTTGTAATGCTATCCAGCGAAAAATCTACTGTTATGACCCACGGGAGGTGAGCTTGCGTGACCGAGCGTGGGTTTCGGACGATGGTTAAATGTATAAGTCCTCTATTTTCAATTGAATAGATGCAATCCATCGAGCTGGAGGATAAGCATGTGGATCTAGAGTAGGTCATCGATGTTGTGACAGCCCCAACTCCAACCTGTAGAACATTACTACTTATTAGTTCCACACTCAGACAGTTTGGGGTAGACCGCCTGTACGAAATATTCCGCCCTGACTCTAGGCGTCATATTTTCTATTTTCCAGGCGGATTCCGTGTACTCTCCCTATATGGCACACATTATAGCATAAGGCGGTTTCCGCCCGGTATATGGCTCGAAATATTTAAATGAGGACGCCTAAGATTAGGCGGATTCCGCCTTGACCTAGGCGTACTCCGCCTTATATTATAATTAGGCGGAATACGCCTTATTAGGCGGAATCCGCCTTTCTTCATATTATTCACTATACAGAGAATTTAAGGCAGATTCCGCCTATCAAGCACTTACACATACAACCCTCTTTGTTAAATTTACATTATCTTGATGGTAAAACTGGGAATCCAAATTACACATGCATGTGTATCATCCTTTTCTGAAGTACAACTCAGGGATAGAAAAAGGTACAGAAAAGAATAAATATACTTTTTTTATTATCTTTATTCAACATGTTCTATAAGTGCTTTATTGCTTTCAAAATTTATGTTATAATTCAGAGAGTGAGTTTTAATCGAATAACTTTATAAATGTTTACATTTTGAAAACATTTATATGTTTTACCTATTGAAAATAACTATACATTTGTTTGAAGTAATTTAAGTAACCTAGCTCCCATTATTAATATTATACATGTATATGACCTGTAACTTTTATGATTTGAAGTTCAGGTCAGAGGACAATCAGGCTACTTTTTCATCTAAATAATTGTATACTGAAAAATTTGAGAGAATTCATGCAATTTACATCTTGCAAAGACTCTGCAACTTATTACTTACTGTGTGCATCTCTTAAATTCCAAATCTATAGTGATAATATTGGGGAAGTCATCTTACATTCTTCTTTCCCACATTTTCTTAGAAACATATAAATTTGAAATTTTATCTGATGAGTCAGATAATTTCTCCCAAGATGCAACATTTTCCCCCTAGTTTGTGTTAGACGGATTTTTTTTATCTACATTTGTAAAAGTCCGCCCTAGCCCCTAGACGGAATCCGCTCTATACCATGTACATTGGGCGGAATCCGTCTAAGAGAGCTTAGGCGGAATTCTTAAGAAATCCGGGTACGTCTAAAAATCGCTAAGACATAGCTGGTTTTACCCAGAATCCGCCCAGGTTCTAGACGGAATCCGTCTTAATTTTTCGTACGGGCTTATTGTTATACATGTAGGACCAAGCTGAAACACATCTAGATCTTGTTAAAAGAAATCATAGCAATTTTTAAACATAATTTTCAACATGAAATAATCGCATTATCGACAGTGGTCGTTGGATTAATAGTGATTTTGGTTCCAATCAGAGGCCTGAAACACTAGCGTATACCGTGTAGTGTACTTTGAATACAGCTTGAAAGAGACCTGGATAACATTGTACATACAGATACTGTAGTAAATAGAGGTTCCATATAAAAATAAACAATAAAATAGAAGAAAAAATGACGGACAAGTAAATTTTCTGGGGGGCGACTTAATTTCATTTTCAGGTTGCCCCCCGGAAAACTGGTTTCAAAATCCTTATGTTCAACCCTGTATTACAGGAAGCTTATTGTATTTATCCAAAATCAGTTAAAATGAAGCGAAAACTAAAGGTGAAAATAAGGGCCAATTTAGTATGTTTTTTGACCATTTTCAATCAAAGTTAAATGACCTTGGAAATGCAATGGGTGACCTTGAAATATTTTCAATATTTTAGATGGCCCATTGATTTTGAGAATGGCCCATTGAAGTCCAAGTGAAAGGGGCCATTATAATCTCATTGAGCAAGTTAATCTTCCCGATCACTGAGAAGAGAACCTTAAGTGTTTAAGATGGGGTCTTAATCTTCTTAGGAATCTGGTGCCCGTGATCTTAAGGTATCCGTTGTACAAATAAATATCAAGTGTATTGTATAGTTAGAATCATGGCATATTTTTACCTAGATATACCAAATCTGCTAATACAACAAAAATAATGGTTTCTATCATCAAAGTTCAACATGACATGTACCTGTGACGTCATATGATTGTTTTACACGGAGTCATAATAAGAACTTTTACAAATTATCAAATGATGTTCATGGTGCATGTTTGTCAGTGTAAGCCTTAGAGTGGAAAAGCTTATATTTGTTAACATAGGCAGTGGCGGATCCAGCGCCCCCTTTGCCGGGGGGTCAAGGGGCGAAATTTGCGAATTTTTACTTAAAATGGGCAAAAATATAGGGCTTTTTGGAAATTTTGGGTCAATGCCGGGGGGGAGGGGGGGGAGGAATGCCCCTCTGCACCCCCTAAATCTGCCACTGATAGGAATGGTTCATGTCCCCTAGAGTAAATTTTTATATCATCTGCAAGCAGCTATAGGGTATGTACAATGTATACCCTTTGTGCAGGTGACATGAAAGTTTTATTCTTTCATTATGGAGGGCTAATGGTACCTGTATCTCAGAATGGAAAAGTTGATATATGATGAGATTTTGTCATGATCTTCTATGAAAGATACATCGGTTCCACCCGAGGAGTCTCAAAATCACGTTTTGCAAAATTTTGAGACCCCGATGGTGGAAACGATGTATCTTTCATAGAAGACCATAAAAGAGTCTTTTTCTCTCATATCTAAGAGCCAAAGTCAAAACTGAAAGGAGAAGGGACAAAATTTGAAAAATACCAAGTTGATATACATGATATAAGATATCGTAAATATTTTGCAATCTTCAAATTCAGTGCCCCGGAAAATGGTTAATTATTCTATAAGAATAAACTATGAAAATTAGGCTTTTCAAAATATTATGTTACGCATGTCAGAATACAATTGAAAAACGATCTTAAAATCAATGTTTTATTGCCACACCGCCGCTAGCTTGTTTGTTTTGCGGGCTGAAATAACGACGTCACAATAGCGTAAACAATCGAAACATCAGCATCACGTGATATGAGATACAGCTGTCATGTGATATGTGATACAGATGTCGCTCACATAGCTGTATCTCATGGGCCTTCTCTGTAACACACACATGGGTATGAGAGAAAATTCAGTAATTTTAAAATATGTTTATTTTAGTTCATATATTTTACAGAGCAACATGTATAGAGGGAAGAAGCCTGGTAAAGAAAATCAATATCATTATGGTGGTGGAGGTATGTATTGAGTCTTTGCTGAATACAGAGTTTTTTCCCCTTACAGACGGTATCTGACGTACATGCAAAACCATAATGTGACGTCATAAAAATGGTGTAGTAAACATTGATTTTATACTGTCATTTCACAGACATTTAGGACTATTTCCATAGAATTTGATGACGTCATAATCAACCTATGTTAGAAACTGTCTCAAATGGGAAGTAACTCTGGTTTTCGAAAATAGGGAGTATTGATTATGAAAAATAATAAAATTGTGTAGATATATAAAGATTGGATGTCAATGCATAAACTATATGACTTGTGTGTTAAACATAATGTTGATTTGATCATGAAAATTTGGAATAAATACTGCATTTTATTGTACTGTATAGTAACAAAGACATCTTGCAGGACCATATCATCGGTATCTTTATTTCCCTGGAATTAATTCGTCTTCAGAATATATCTGTGAGCATTTTATAAATGTGTATCCGCCATGAACATCATTTAGTATACAAAAGACAAAAATATACATTCTTGATTAATAAATTGAAAATAAAGTAAAATATTATAATTATTTATGTGTTTGAAAGTATCATAGTTTATTTCTAATAAAGATTGGTACTCGGATGATGATGATGACGTCGGTGCCTCAGCACCATATACACCAGTTGTTAAAGGAAGGGAAAGTACTTCCAAGGCAAGCAACAAGCCATTAACAAAAAGCACCTCAAAGTCTAACACACTGCAAACTAAAGGCCGTGAGAGGTTGGATCCTCCTAGAGTCAGAGATGATCTGGTCGAGGAGGAGGAAGAGGATGGAAGGTTGAGGCAGTGGATAGAGGACATTGAGGAGAATTTAAGAGAATTGAAGGAAGAGCTAAATATTGAGGATACCCCGTCTAGTTTTATCACAGCCTATGCTAAATGGCACAGAAGGAACGTGTTTTATATAGATGGATTAGTGATCTTAGTTTTGGTTGTAATGTAAGTACATGTGCATACTGTATACATAGCTGTGCATTTGCTGTGTATAAACTTCCGCTATAATTTTGCAATCAGCCTCCTGCCCCGAAAGTTTGTCTCAATGAATTTGATATCAAATAACAATAACTCAATGGAACCAGAAATAAATCTGCAAATCTGTTCTAGTGAAAGATAGTACCAGTAAATAATTCTACTTAATACTAGACATTTTTCCCATGACCAAAAACTACTTCACTTTTATCATGTTTATTCATATTGTTTTGCAGCCAGTATTTCTTCGTATACTTATCAATTTAAAAGTCCATATTAATAGCGATGTTCTATTTTTTCACATGGAAAATTTCAATTTTGAAATAATTATACTGAAGTATTTTTGTAAACCAATTCTAATTTCATATTTCACATATATAAAATTTTACACAAATAAAAACTTAAAAGCTATTCTCTGTAAGCAGTTGCACTTTTATGAAGGATGCATGGCACGGCATGTCTCAGATTTTGATAAAATTTATGCATAAGGTTGGGTCTGACCCAAAAGTAAAAAATTGTTAAAAATATTCTTAATATCACATCTGGTTGCCATGGAAACGGACTTTAAACATTAAAAAATGCATTTTTGGGCATTTTTGAAGTCGCATACATCATTTATGCAGCATAATCTAATTAAAAGCAAAAACTGATGAAATATCAATACCCTATTTGCGGCTTGGTGATAATTTGATTAAATTTGGTTCATGCAACTCAGAGAATTACTGGACAACAAACCAGGGCTAGCTAGTTGTTATTTCTTAAGTTTACAATGTGGCTGCAAACAGGAGTTAACACCTGATAATTTTGGCTAACGGAAAACCATCTATATAAAGTATATTTATTAAGTAAACCTAAATATTGCTATTATTGAAAGATGTAACTATGTATGAACAGTATACCTAATATTACAAAATCTCCAAAAATGTACCAATGGGCATGCATAACATGACGTTATACAGTAAATGTGGTTATTTTCACTGGGGGAAATTTTCATGAAATTACCATGACAACTGTACGCGTGGGGATAATTTCGGCAAAATCGACAGTAATTCCTTAAGGTATCAGGGGTACAATGAATAATATCACGGAAAAGTTACAAAATCGAACGTTAGAATGTAAGTCATTTGAAATTCTTAAGAAAGGGTTTAGAAATTATGTACTTCCATATCTAACATATTTTTACAGGGTTTTTTTTTATGCCCCCGGAATCAAAGATTCGGGGGCATATAGTTTTTGGCCTGTCCGTCTGTTTGTCTGTTTATCTGTTTGTCTGTCTGTTTGTCCGAAAAACTTTAACATTGGACATAACTTTTGAAGGGGAAGTGATAGGGCTTTCATATTTCACATGTGTATTCCTTGTGACAAGACCTTTCCATTGATACCAAAATTTTTGACCTCGTGACCTTGACCTTGACCTTTGACCTACTTTTCAAAAGCTTTAACATTGGGCATAACTTTTGAATGGGAAGTGATAGGGCTTTCATATTTCACATGTGTATTCCTTGTGACAAGACCTTACCATTGATACCAAAATTTTTGACCTCATGACCTTGACTTTGACCTTTGACCTACTTTTCAAAAACTTTAACATTGGGCATAACTTTTGAATGGGAAGTGATAGGGCTTTCATATTTCACATGTGTATTCCTTGTGACAAGACCTTTCCATTGATACCAAAATTTTTGACCTCGTGACCTTGACCTTGACCTTTGACCTACTTTTCAAAAACTTTAATATTGGGCATAACTTTTGAATGGAAAGTGATAGGGCTTTCATATTTCACATGTGTATTCCTTGTGACAAGACCTTTCTATTGATACCAAAATTTTTGACCTCGTGACCTTGACCTTGACCTTTGACCTACTTTTCAAAAACTTTAACATTTGGCATAACTTTTGAATGGTAAGTGATAGGGCTTTCATATTTCACATGTGTATTCCTTGTGACAAGACCTTTCCATTGATACCAAAATTTTTGACCTCATGACCTTGACCTTTGACCTTTTAACCCAGTGACCTCACATACATGTACTTAACAGAAAATAGTGTTCATACTAACAAAGATGCCACCGGGGGCATTTGTGTTTCACAAACACAGGCTTTATTATTTTGGGGAAGGTGCCTGTGCCTGTCTCATTTGGGAAAATTTGCGACATTTTGCTAAAATTGGGAAAATTTTAAAAATAAATTTTCAACAAAGTATAACCCTAAAGTATCATTTATTAATACTGGTGATCTATTGATTTGCTTGAACTGAACAAGGGATGAATAAAAACTTTTAAAAATGCACTTCGAAATAGGACATTTTGTGCTGATTTCCAGGTTTTGAGTCTTATTTTCTCAGGTGATTTTTTTCATAATTCCTCTTTGGGAATTTTAGGGTGATTTTTTGGGAAAAATAGAGGAAATTTGGCATTGGGAAGGGGTTGAAATTCGGCCCCAAAACAAGGAAAAGAAAACCCTGTTTTAGATATTTGATATTTTTCACTGTTTCAATCAACTCCCCATGAAAATGTATGGTCCTGAACATTGCCAAAGTCGTGCGTCTTCGGCCAACTTCATGGTATTTAATTTTTCTGTTATTAAAACAACCGAAAGTAGAGGTTTATATACCCCTTATGTCTTAAGTTTTTGATATTGGTAATGTTGTTATTTTCATGTGGGGATTATTTTCACAATAATAATACAATACATGTGTATAATATAATTACATAACATATGATGCATCAGAATCTAAGTCATTTGAAATTCTTAAGAAAGGGTTTCATTGAGCAGCAATTGTCAGTCTGCATTAATATAGGCCATACAGCATGTTAAAAGAACTAGGTGCGCTAACCCCTCATATCGGCCCTATAATTTCGACGAAAAATGCTAATGATTAACGAATTATGAATTATCACTTTTTGCAATGTTGAATGTTTGAGAAAATATGACGACATATTTTTGAGCCCTCGTAACGTCTCGTGTGTGATGCATGACGTCATGTTCTGACGCCATTTGCCCTGAGAGAAGCAAAACAAAGGAAAATCATCGTTTTTTACACACAAATCTTCAAAATTCATCTATTATCCAGGCCTCGCCTATGGAATTTATCATGCAAATTGAAAGGCTGATCAGAAAGCCATCGATTAATACAAAAATATTCATGGGCAAGGCCTGGAGTACTACTTGATTTTATAAATTCTATCGAAATTTCGCTCATTTATTGGCCGGATTGCAAAGCAATTCCGGCCTTTAGATTGACGATGTCCGTCTGTCTGTCCGTCTGTCTGTCCGTCCGTCTGTCCGTCTGCCGTCAACATTTTGGTTAAAGTTTCTGGTTGAGGCAAAATCTAAGGAACTATATGCAGTAGAAACTTAATATTATACATGAAGCTTGCCCATGATAAGACCTTTCAATTTATGCCGTAACATTTGACCTAGTGACCTTGACCTTGGACTTTGACCTATTTTAAGATTTTGGTTAAAGTTTCTGGTTGAAGTAAAATCTAAGTAACTATATGCAGTAGAAACTTTAAATTATACATGAAGCTTGCCCATGACAAGACCTTTCAATTTATGCCGTAACATTTGACCTAGTGACCTTGACCTTGGACTTTGACCTAGTTAAGGATTTTGGTTAAAGTTCCTGGTTTAAGCAAAATCTATGGAACTGTATGCAGTAGAAACTTTATATTATACATGAAGCTTGCCCATGACAAGACCTTTCAATTTATGCCGTTACATTTGACCTAGTGACCTTGACCTCGGACTTTGACCTAGTTAAGGATTTTGGTTAAAGTTCCTGGTTTAAGCAAAATCTATGGAACTGTATGCAGTAGAAACTTTATTTTATACATGTAGGTTGCCTCTGACAAGACCTTTCAATTTATGCTGTATTATTTGACCTATTGACCTTGACCCAGTTAGTAACAAAAACTTACTTTGCAATCCGGCCATACCGTCTTTAGTGGTGTTTTATTGATATTTTCAATGATTATGGATATTAGATCTACTTTGAAAATAGGGCCGCAATAGCAGGTTACCGCACCCACCCCTTTAGAAGGAGTTAATCTTAGTAGGGCTGAGCATTGCGGGTCTAATTTGTATTGCGATATTTGGAAAAATATCGCAATATATTGCAATATTTTACAACATCGAGATTCCTTATGATTTTCATTTTCCAACCTCCTTTTTTTCAAAACTTTATATAAAACAAAAATCTGAAAATGTTAGATGGACATAATGATGACGTGCAGACAAATTTTGAGAGTTCTTCCATAACATTCGAAGGCAATCATCTGGTTGAAAGACATGTTCAATGTGTTGACGTACTTATTTTAAAGGTCGAACAAATTGCTTGGTATCTATAGTATTAAGCCGTGAAGCAAAGTACTGAAACTTATTCTATGAATTAGTCGTGTTTAAAAGTGGCTAGTCAGAAAATTGTAGGTTTTATCATCACTGTATCTGACGAAATATTAAAAATAAGAGGTGGAATGCGCAAGATGTAAATCATGACGTTCTAACTTAGAGGTAACACATTTAATATCTTAAATGCATATCATAATGACATGGAGATAAGAATTACCCTCTTGTTGTATTTTAAGAAGGAATTCGCGTTTTCTCATAATTTTCAAAGAAACAACTTTCAAATGTGAAGATAAAAAATTTCGCCAAAAACCAGTTTTCGAAAACGAATACAGTGGTACGTTTTGTGAAGCCTCGTATCGCGATATACCGGTACTGCGATAAAACCGCTCAACCCTAAATCTGAGTAAATTAGAGATAAAAATCATTAAAAATGATTCTTTATTAAAAAAAAAAACAAGTTAATTATTCAAAACTAATTGCAAAATTAATGATGTTGGCACCGTGGTCTAGTGGTAAAGGCATCGGGCCAGTGACACTAAGGTTGCTGGTTCGAGCCTCACTAGGACCACGGGTCAGCTGACATATACTCATCTTATAATGTTCTGTGTTATATAATAAAAATAAGAATTTTCCTGTCTGTTTACTGTATAAATGTCTGAGGTGTTTAAAAAAAAATAGAAAATTAATGATGATAATGTATCAATTGTTTTGTAGGTTTGGTATAATCATAGCAGGAAGGTACTACGATGGCTCACCGGATCCTGATAAGGTTACACCGATTCCAGATAAAGATCTCGAGAACAGGTTTCAAACAATTGAGAATAGAATTAAAAGGAATTTTAAAGATTTAAAGAGTGACCTTGACTCCGACATTTCAGATTTTAAGGATAATGAATTTTCACCTTTGACATCAGATTTTAGTTCATTGAGAAGAGAATATGAGAACCTTAAAATTAATACGGAAAAGACTATGAATAAAAAATCAGGAAGACTCTGCAAAGATGACTGATGAAAATGATGAATTCAAGAAAAATCAGAACCAAATGTTGGATGAATTTAAAGCGCAGCAGGTCTTAGCTTTGGAAAACGCACAAACCCAACTTGAGAAAGAACAGAAAGAGTTCAGGGAGAGTTTGGAGACAAGTGTACAGGAACAGCAGAATGAGAAGATAAAAGAAGTAGAAAACGGGATCGATAAGAAAGTAGATAATAAAATAGAGGGTACGTCTGAAAATGTGAAATATAATTCAGAGTTCATGAAAACTTCCTTGAAATATATCACATATTTAGGGATTTTTATTGATCCAAATAATTGTTATACAGTTGTAGTGTGAGCTTTTTTGGGACCAAACAAATTTTTATCGGCAAATCTGATAAAAACCGATACCTTCAGGAACTCTGTATAATGTATAAAAACATTGTGGATTCAGGAATTGTCAGATATGAAGCTTGCTGTTGAGTTCTGACTGAAATACAGACAAGATTTTATGACCCACTCATCATAACATATTGTTGATTAGGTTATTAGTCCCCTACCGGTTCGCAGGAGGGGAATTATAGTTTCCACCTTGTCCGTCTGTCTGTCACACTTTAGTGTTCCAGACTTTTTTTCGCTGTCGTTTTTAGTATGTGAGTTTATCTCAATGTGATACAGATCAAGTTCGAGTTTGGTTCCGATTGACCTATTTCTACAAGAGTTATGGCCCCTGGACTTAGCAAATTTCATGAAATTCTCAGTTTTCGGGACTTTTCTCGGCTGTTGTTGTAGATATTGAAATAATTTTTCATATGTGATTACATCTTAGTGTTATACAGATCAAGTTCGAGTTTGGTTCCGATTGACCTATTTTTACAAGAGTTATGGCCCCTGGACTTAGCAAATTTAATGAAATTCTCAGTTTTCCAGACTTTTCTTCCATGGTATATTGCAGATACTGAAATCATTTTTGGTATGTGAATATATCTCAGTGTGATACAAATTAAGTTTGTGTTTCAATTTGATTGACCCATTTCTACAGAAGTTATGGCCTCTGGACTTATCAAATTTCATGAACTTCTCAGTTTCCAGTCTTTTCATGCCTGCATGCATGTTCTTGTGGATATTTAGCTGATTTTGGTATACAGATATATTATAGTCTGATAATTAAAGAATAAGGTGAAATTGGGTTTGTATTTGTTCTTACAAAAGGTATGGCCTCATAGCAAATTTCATTAAATTTTCATGTTTTCCAGTCTTTTTTCTAAAACACATATTGAACTTATTTTGATGTTGGATTCATCTTTTGGTGTAAGTACAGGTCAAGGCAGAGTTGAAGGACATGGATCAATGCCGGTAGGGGACTTATATCGCTTATGATTCATAAAATTTTTGAAAATAGAATAACAGTTTGATGGGGTGCAACAATTTATGTAAGCAACAGTTTGAACCTGGTTTTGTTTTTGCTTCCTTGATTGCTCATTATTCTTCATTTTCTATCAGAAAACATTATTCTCTCTTTGGTATACAGGTTTTGCAATTCTCTACATTGCATGCATCTATGTTGCAACTTATACTTTAAAATATTTTTTTTTGTATTAGGTAAAATGAAAGATTTTCAGTATGGCATTAAAGATATGTTAGCATGGAAAGATGAAATGAATGAATGGAAGCTTGAGTCTGAGGGAAGAATCAAAGATTTACACAGACAAGATACCGACACAAGTAAGTATCCGACATGTTTATTGTACATAGGCAATTTTAACACATATAACTCTCATATGATAGTATTTACATATGAGTACCATGTGTGAATCAATTATGTAAATAACTTCATATGAGAATCACATATGAGATTTCATGATTCTCATGATAAAATTTACATGATTCACATATGATAAATATATGTAGATCATAGATCTTGTTGATATAGATGTAATAGATTGGCTCATATTAGTAATACTTATAATATAACTGCGATCCTCCAGCCAGGCTCTGGAAGTTTGTTCAGCACAAATTTGCACTTATTTCAATGATTTGATGGCTAAGGGTTGCTCATTCCTCTAGACCTTTTATAGAAATGTAAGATAGTGAAAATAAAAATTATTTAAAATAATTAATGTCCAGCATAGCGCAACGGGCAAAGTCGCTGACCACCGATCAGAAAGGAGTGGGTAAATTCGAATCTCATCGGCTAGCGATGTTGTCCTCTAACAAGTCTTATTTCAATCTTATATTTGCTCTGGACTATATTGATATAAATTGATCCAACCCTAGTTATCGTTATCATTTACTTTTACAGATACCATGATAATACTGGTAGTTATCATTATCATGTTTATAGTAGTACTTGTTATTATGTTGATGTTACGACAAAGGAGCGCAGCTGGAACAAGTCTAACCGGAGGCAATGCAGGCATAAGGCATGTTAGGAGCGGCTATGTACGTGATATTTCATTTTTAAAATTCTCCTATTTTGTTTTCAAAGTTTGTAAAAAAAAAAAGACAAACATGGTGTCATTGTATTGTACAAAATTAGTTGAAATTTCAACAACAGTGTTTTGTTGAAGAAATAAACTGCATACTTATTTATCATTCTAATGCAATGTCACTTTAACGTCGAGTTTCATTGATTGTTTGCTTTTCAGTTACGGCCGTAAAATGAGAACATACTAGGCTTTGACCTTGCTTACTTCACATTTCATCTAATATTCACAAAAATATAGGTTGTATTAGAATTGGAATAACTAGATACTGACGTTATGTTTGCAGATGGTAAATGCTGATTTTACGGTGCAAACATCTTGTCGCCAGAGAAACTCAGTTTGCGACAGTAAAATCAGCATTTAAGGTTCGCGAACAAAACGTCAGAAGCTAGTTTATGATTCCCTATTCGTTTAAGTTCAGGAATTTTTCGTTCTTTTAGGAGCCATCGGCAATCCTAAAGCAGGTAAAGGCAAACTATGTCAATGACAACACAGTGTGTGTTCTTCATTTCAATAAGGAATCAAAGGATTTCTGTGTAAACCTCACCAAAACTGTGGAACCTGACGATAACAAGGTGATTATAAATCAATGCCATACTAGTACCTGTTAACTTTTTTCAGACAAAAGAGGGTCAAATACCTTCTTTGGGATATGAAAAAGAGAGTCATAGCCCGTGAAACAAAATTGCAACCTTTTCCTTGTATCATCATGAATAGAATTTGACTCCAAAAATAGATGCAGGACTCTAACTATCAACCATATGTTTGTCATGTGGGATGAGAAAAGCCCACCCGAGGGAAGTAGTGTAAATATCCCCAAAAACAAGCTATTTCGTGAGTATGTAGCCAGAGGAAAAAGTGTCGTCACAGTTACGTCAATCTGAGCATTACATGACATCATTCAGAGTGTTACATGTAAGCTATTATCCAATCATATATAAAGCCAACTATATTAGTAAGTTATTGTAGCTCTTCGCCAAATCTGGGGTCTTATGTGGGAGGGTAGGTGGTCCCCCACCCAGGCCTCTGCAGGAGGTTTTTCTCGGGGTACTCCGGTTTCCCCCTTGGACCCCCTCACACCAACACTATATCTGAGCCAACGTGAGACATAAGTACTGTATAAGTTTGTTACTTGTTTGTTAAACCTTGTAAAATAAATAAAGTTTGAATTTTAAATTTATTGTAACTCTTTTGAACAACATCCTGAGAGTGTAATTTAGGGATCGCCAAATCTCCAACATTACATTGGTTGACAGTTTTTGCACTATAACATCATAATTAAATAGCCTATTTAAGGATTGTCTGAGTGACCCAGGCTTTCTACTGTTCCTACTATTTCCTACTTTTTCCTACTTTTCCTACTTTTTTATTTTGATCCTATTTTTTCCTACTTTTTTTTCAAAACCTCCTACTTTTCCTACTTTTTCATCTTAAAAGTAAAAAATCACTTGCTTCACTTGTCATCGACATCTGATTCAAAATCTTAAAATAATTTCGGGCTGGCTTCGCTCGCCCATTCTGTATATTTTACATGAAAAATCAATCTGTCCTTTCTCTCTGTGATTTCCTCAAAGATGAACATTACCAGTCTACAATCTTTGCTTACTGTGATTTGTGTGTCTTACTTACTGAAAATTGACGCTAAAAGTGATGGAAAATTTCCTACTTTTCCCCTATTAATTCCTACTTTTTCCTATTTTTCTCCTACTTTTTTTCATTGACTACTCCTACTTTTTTCCTACTTTTTCATCAAGGTAGAGTAGAAAGCCTGGTGACTATTTATTTACTTTTTTTGAAAACCAGAGTTACTTCCCATTTGAGACGGTATCAGACATAGACCGATTATGACGTCATCAAAATTTATGGAAACAGCCCTAAAAGTCTGGGAAATGACGGTATAAGATCGATTTAGTTACCATGCCATTTTCATGACGTCACAATGGTTTTACGTCACATACAGTCTGTAAGGGGAAAAAACTATGTATTCCACAAAGACTCAAGTATGTCATCATAATATATCCTAGTTTACACAAGCAGGTGCCATGTTGTGCATTTAGCAATTCCTCAATTGTTCTAAACTATGAGCATAGGGAAATTTTAAAAGTTAAAAAAAAGAGAGAGCTAAATTCTGAGACTAATAATGTTGGTTAAAAGGGAAAATTTATGAACAATTCTGCTTTACTCTTAACTTTTTTATAATCAATATTTAAAGGTATAATAAATTATTTCAGTTGCAGCCACACCTCCTTGATCACCATGACGATATATTGACAATACCGAGGTCAAAGGTCATCATAGTATATGTGGAGAAGAACCAGAGAAACATAATACTGGAGGATCCAGACCAGGAACTGGGGGATCTAAGACGGACAACGGTGGAGGCTGCACTTAAAATGGGAGGTTGGTTTGTCGTTCCCAATGGAGAAGTTTACTTCTGCTCACTCCATAGGCTACATGTTCTCCTCCATCTTTGCTCTTACCCAGAGTGGGAGACAGCCTATTATTGTGAGACACATAAGTTGTCTCAAAGCCTACACACTGACCAATGATAGAAGTTTAAGAGAATCTTTTTGTGACGTCACAGTTATAATGTCGTAAAAAAAAACACTGTGTTAGATGGTATGAAACAATTTGTTTGGCAATGAATTCACTTTAAATTTTTCTAATGTTTCATGGAAGAAGAAAAGGATTCTATCACTTCTACAAAGTAATACATAAAATTTACACTCGTGACAGAAATTTTTTCATATGTTTCCCTCCTTCTGCTACGCTCTTCTTGGGAAAAGACAAAATTTCTGTCATTTGTATAAATTTTCATGTCTCACTCAGAAGATTGTGATAGAGCCTATTATTCCTTATTTTCGATAAAAAGAGTTACATCCCTTTTGCAATGTACCTACCTGATGTAGACTCGTTGGCATGTGATAAAATTTTATGAAAACCTTGTCTTCCTTTAAATTTGGGAAATGACGGCACAAAATTATCATTACCATTATAACAATTTTATGACATCATAAAGGATTTATATCAAATAATGTTCCAAATGAGAAATGACTTCACATTCCCTAAGATTCAATTTGTAATTGTTAAATAAATGTTTCTTTTCTACTTAACATAGTTTTGTATGATCGTTTGGCAAACTAGACATACAAAGAATTCCTTGATTATGGATATAATTGAGGGATCTACAAATGTTTGACTCTGTAAGCGGATTGAAGTATTATTGAAATAAAATGGTGCCCGAAAGCGTTGTTTGACGGGTCATTGATTATTATACAAACATGGACTTGGTCGAGGTCATTATGCCATTATAATGACCTGATGAGATCTGTAATATTGACCGAGGCCGAATTGACGTTACATCCTTGTTATATAATATTCCGTCATAATGTAACGGTGCGACATTTGGTGATCCGACAATAATGCTTGTCTGAGAATAAGAAAAAAAAATTTACAATATTTTACAGCATTTGGCTGATATATACTTCAATATTGCCACTTAGTTTATTTAATGAATAAAAATTCTTATTTTCAGCTACAGTGGTTGTTGTATACATGCATCACGATGAGTCACGTAACCTCGGTAACAACGAATTGTACTGCCCAAAACTTCAATCTGTAACAAGACATTATGTGCTCTCCAAATTGGAGAAACAAAAATGTGTTTTAAGTGTCTATGATTCATTTAGTGCATTTCAAAAACAAAGGTTGAAACAAATTGTTTCTGATTCCACAAAGGATAAGTAGGTATGGTAGGGTACTTAATCAAATTTTGTGAATCTTAGGATATTTTTTAACAGAGTTCTAATCATTTTGCTGTTATTTCTAAGAAAATGAAGATAAATGATGTTTTTATTGTGCCATCAATTGAATGTTTGTTATGTTCATGTATCAATTTCATTTTTGTTACATTGGAGTTTGATATATACAATGTATATACATTTTACATTTAGCACTTTCTATATAGACATAGCGTCAGACAGTGCATGAATTTTATATATTTTCATTTCCATGCTTCATTAACATCGACGGCGGGTGCAGCTAGCCAACAGGGGATGCTTACTCCTCCCGGGCACCTGGTCCCACCTCTAGCTTGTTAGGGGTCCGTCGATATTTAATTTTGTGCTCTATTGTGAGTGCTGTTGAGATTATCGTCAGGATCTTCTTTAACTCATTTGTGTATGTGAGTAATGAGGAAATGTGGCTGGATTCTCAAAAAATTCTTTTAAAATGTTCATGAATTTTGCTCAAATACATGTAAGAGGCTTAAAAATGTTCCATTGACTTAATTTGATATTGCTGGTATATACTAAATAGAAATTCAGATTCAAAATTTTTTGTATTCAAGATTTTCAAAAGAACAAAGTCACTGATCAAATCAAATAATCTGATGTACAGATTGGCATTTTTCCATGCCTGGTAAGGTACTATAAACTATATATTTTCTGAAAGGTTCTAATACCCACTGCTCAGAAATAATAATTTTTGGGCCAGAAAAACAAAGGGGAGTAACTGATGAAGCATTTAAATTGTCTGTTTTCTCTATATAACATATGCAAAATAACGAAGTTGTACAAGAGTTTTTTCCCCTTTGATTTTTAAGACCTGGGAGTCGGATCAGTCTTATATCTGTACTCAGGCCATCATTTCCTTTCAGAAAATATGGAAAATGACTCTATTGTACAATGGATACCTTAATCTAAGAATTTTTGTGAATCCAGATGTGTAAGTTTATGCCATTATGAGATAATAGGTAGTGAGTATATTCAATTTTGTTTTCATTATAAGATACATAAAGTATTAAAGTAAGCAAGATCTGATTCAATTTACATATGCATTTGATTTTAAAATTTAGTTAAAGAAATACAAATACAAAAATGTGATAAATTTATCAATATTATCAATAGTATTCAAGCAGGGAACTTATGGTCCATAAAATTATCTTTAGCTCTTCTGATCAGACACCAGTCAGTCTTGTGCTGCTAAGTCCACACAACAACATCCCTCTACCAACTCATCTGAGAGTAAAAGATATGTAGTTCATTAGATTTTTTGGCCATTTTTAAAAGCCACCCTGTTACCCTTTAGTTTAGGAAATTTTTTGGATAAATTGGGAAATCTCTGCTTATATATTTAACACTCAATGACTTGTTGAAAATCATTATTATTAGAATTATTTCACCATAGCAACCGTGGATAGAGGAAAATCTCGATATTAACCAAATCCAAAAATAAACTTTAAGTTGTAATCAATGTTGAAATAGTTTTATTTTTACTTAGTACTTAATATTGATCATTTTTAGTGACATCCATACCAAAATTTCCAATTACAATAATAATTTCCAGCACTGTAACATGTGTAAGGAGATCATATTATTGTACGCCATGTTGGAACAAGCAGGAACGTTGATTTAAGACGTGCCGGACAATCCGATCCGATCCGCTAGAATGGCATGTTCCATTACCAGAAACAGCGGGATCAACCGGATCAATTCTGTAAATAGAACGAACCCCATGATACTAGACAGAAATGTTTCCCATGAGTAGAGATAACCCCTATTGATTTTGGGGTTAATAGGTCAAAGGTCAAGGTCAAAGGACCAATGAATGAAAATGGATTCCGGACCATATTAGATCCTGTATTGCACCTATTAACATAAAATTTGTCAGCACATTGTTTCCCAAGAATCAAGGAAGTCCCCTGTTGAATTTTGGGTCAAAATGTCAAAATCGTACAACTCTGATTATTTGAAATGGTTTCTGAATCGTATAAGAATGTGTATTGCACCTATCAACCTGAAATGTGTGAGTAATGTTTCCCATCTGTCAAGACCTAATACATTTCATGTATATTATTAGTCAGCATGATTTATTCATTCTTACATTCCAGTTTTGCAACTCAGCACTTTGCATCTTTGATGCATTTTAAGCTTATTTTTTATTTGAGTGCATGGGGGGTGGGGGGGGGGGAGGAATCTCATCAAAAGTTGCACATATTAAGATGATGAAATCATGTCATTATTATAAGTGCACTAAATGTCTGCATATACATCTTTGTAACTTATCCATGCTTTGTCCCCTCAAACATACATGTATAGCTTCAAGGGAATGTAGTAACAATGTTGTTGGTGTCGGCCATACATTAGTAACACTTTATAGCTCGCCGGGACGAAAAAGTCCGGAGAGCTTATGCCATACCCTGGGCGTCGTTGTTGTCGTTGTCCGTAGACAAAACTTTAACCTGGGCTATATCTCTTGAACTATAAGGGGTAGGGCTTTGATATTTCACATGTGTGACAAGACCTTTCATTTGAGACCATGACCTTTGACCTAGTGACCTTGACCTTGGACTTTGACCTACTTTTCAAAAACTTTAACCTGGTTTCTGACAAAAACCTGTATAGGCAAGCTATGTAATCTTTGATTACCCTATGTTTCTAGATGTAGCACTCTTGATCATAAACTGTTTTCTTCAAGGTCATTGGTAATAGGTCAAGGTCAAAATCCGATAAATGTACAAGGTTTTATGTCAAAGGTCGAGGTCAAATATTGGAATTGTTCAGATACCTTGTATACACTGTAAAGATTTTATTTTTTCTGAATTAGTCTTGATGTAAGGTGTTGATGTACATTAAGATTGCAGAAATATATTGAACATAAATTTTGTTGATTTTATATTATGGAAGGGGACACAACCTATGGCCTTGTTTTGATTTATTTCACTGTCACTGATTGTATCAAAATATTCTAAGATTTGTACGTCTTGTTGTCTTTTTTTTAAGAATCATTAATATGTACTTTGAAGATTTAACGGTATTTGTGATATTAAATACAAAGAATTATGGCAGCCAAGTTTATATTTGATGTGAAACGTGAAATAAATAGTTTTTACCTGGTATTTTTCCTTTTTTTGTGGTTTCTGTGTTTTTCTATGAGCTTATTAGGTAAAACTTCACCTTTAGATAGTTATATTAATATTTTCAAAGAATTAATATTCTTACCTAGGACCCAATGATGTGTCATGAACTTGAACCAAGGTCATAGGTGAAGGTCACAGAAGACGATTTCGATGAGATGAGCATATGGAAGTCTAAATACCTCATATTCAGCAGAACAGCATCATGTGAACCCCGTATATATATGAGGTATGAGCTTCCCCACACGATGGCAAAACAGAGGTCTTGGATTGGTTGCATGCGCACTTTATCTCCATCTCTATGATATATATAAGCATAATTATACAGAAAAAAAAGAAATCGGATGCAATTTATTATTCATCTACATTTTGTACACGTTATGCATGCAGAGATGTTTCCATATATATTCATACATTCAAAGTAAGTATGCTTGGAGCTAGATGAAAGGGGGGGGGGCATTATTTGTCACCTTACAGTCATGCATGGCTTACACTCTTTTTCCGTGTTAAAAATCTCATGATGTGGACCTAGGAATGGAAGGGGGGGGGGGGAGTCAGGGGTCAGGGACTTCATCCTTGAACTTATCAAAATTATGAGTTTTCTCGGTTTTATGTTTAATCTTTTCAGAACTATTGCCACCCCACCCCCTTACGAACTGGAACATCCTCTCCCTCCCTCCACATGAGAAAGCGATATTATTAGTTATGCAGTGTTTTACAGGGGGAGGGAGAGGGGGGTACAAAAATAAAGTGGATCGATGAAAAAAATTGTATTGGGCGAGGCGAGGCCCATCGACCCAATATATTTCTGTATCCCCCTGTAAAACACTATTACATGTATATAATTAATAATATGCCCATGCGTAAGAATATCGTCTCCAAAAGTTTTGCGTGTTTTGTTTTTGTTTTGTTTTTTTTCTGGACATCCAATGGGGATTTACAATGGAAAATATAAATATTATAAAGCCACATCAGTGATTTGGAGAATGTAATTTCATGTTTTGTTTTACGTCCCGAACCTTTCGAAAGGTACATGTATGTACTCTACCCTTCCGCCAGACATGAAAACACCCAAACACAGGATCAATATGAAGGAATTTGTAAAGGAAGACTGAAAGCATAAAAGAAAAGTATCTTTCTCAAGTGAAGTGGATATTTCTGACTTTATTTTGTAGAAAAACTACTATAGTATCTCCTTATCTTAAACCAATGATAGTACAGGCATTTTATGGTATCAAGATCATTCACTGATGATTAAAATTTTTATCGAAAAATGCATGTTTGGGTGTCTGTGTGTGAGGGTGTGTGTGTGGTTCTTTTTTTTTTTTTCTGAGAAATTCTCCTAAAAGGTACCCGCTCGCAAACGTAAATTAAACAAAATATTTAATTACCATATATGGTCTTATTTATCAGAGAAAGTAGTGACTTTTATATTTGACTCTGAAATGGTGTCTTTATTTACTAGGTGGATATTTAAAATAATTGTCCTATGTTTGATAAATTTTGATGAATTGGGCTAACATCATTTTATTGTATAAAGAGAGAGAGATTTAAGAAAATTGTACTTGTTCCACATTGTATACTATTGATGAACAGCTTTATACTACATGCACTTGAGTTATCTTTCTTTGATTGAATTTTAGATATCGTATATTTAGTGACGGTAATTTTAACAAAGGGGAAACCCCAGACATGTACGTAAAAAAGTGAAAATTTTCAACTTTGTTTTTGTTTCATGGGAAAAAGAAAATCAGAGGTTGACGTTCTCAAAACGTCCATATCGTTTCCTGAAAGCGAAGAAATAATACGAAGGTAAACTGATTATGTAGAATAATGTCGTGGACAAGTTTAATATAGAAACTTTTCTTTGCTCCATGTCCGAGAACGCAAAGAGAAAGTACAAAGTTCATAAATATGTGGGCGTAAAAACTTTTTTTTTATTGTTATTAATTTTTTGTCAGATGTTGAAAAATTTACATGAAATTAGTTTCGAGAAGAATTTCCTTTTGTATTAATAACCCAGACAATTTAGAAGTTAGACTTTTCTTTTGATTCGTTTACTTAAGTGGAGGAAGAGAGGGGGTTGGAAATTTTCAATAAGGTCAGAGGTCAGTCTGCATGTCTGGAGCATGAAAAAAAAAAAAAAAAAAAAAAAAGATTACTAATGCACTTTTCTGAAATGCTGGCTTCTTATCTAGTTATGCGGATAAATTTCTGTATCTTATTAAAGCGACTCGCGAGATAAAAAAAAAGGGGGGGGGGGTTGCAAAAGACATTTTCGTAAGAATTCTCTACACTCCAGGATTATCATTCCATTAAGTGTATTGCATAGTAGCGATCGATCGATTTCTTTCTTTCTTTCTTTATTTATTTATTTATTTATTTATTTATTTATTTATTTATTTATTTATTTATTTATTTATTTATTTATTTATTCATTTATTTAACATAATCCATCTTTATTTACAAATGTATTTATTTCATTTATAAATTTAGTTACGTACCCTCTCTTATCCATTTACGTTTTTTTTTTGGGGGGGGGGGGAGGGGTGTCTTTTCAGGGGTTGGGGGACAGGGTTTCAGGAGCGATACGGCATCCCGTCCTCTAGCTCCTAGCAACTCAAAGTTGTACTATCTACGTCAACGGGATGGGGTGGTTGGAAATTGATCTAAGAGGTTGTAAAGATTTTATTGTTTAACATTTCAATGTTCTCATATAGGGAATTTGACACAAGCGGATCTAGAAAAGGATAAAGCTCGTCGCGGTGAGGGGGGGGGGACTTCAGTCTATAAGTGAAAAAGGTACATTAACGGTGTTTATAAATCAGCGAGTATATGTGTCACGGGATGGTGTCCTGACCATCACCATCTAGATCCACGCTTGTTTAGGGTCCTCTCTAGTACAAAGTACAAACGGTAATTTATAAGTGAGTATATGTGTCAAGGGAGGGTGACCTGACCACCACCATCTAGATCCACGCTTGTTTAAGGTTCTCTCTGGTACAAAAGTACAAACAGTAATTTATAAGTGAGTATATGTGTGAAGGGATGGTGTCCTCACCACCACCATCTAGATCCGCGCTTGTTTAGGGTCCTCTCTAGTACAAAAGTACAAACGGTAATTTATAAGAGCGTATATGTGTCAAAGGAGGGTGACCTGACCATCACCATCTAGATCCGCGCTTGTTTAGGGTCCTCTCTGGTACAAAAGTACAAACAGTAATTTATAAGAGAGTATATGTGTCAAGGGAGGGTGACCTGACCATCACCATCTAGATACACGCTTGTTTAGGGTCCTCTCTAGTACAAAAGTACAAACGGTAATTTATAAGAGAGTATATGTGTCAAGGGAGGGTGACCTGACCATCACCATCTAGATCCGCGCTTGTTTAGGGTCCTCTCTAGTACAAAAGTACAAACGGTAATTTAAAAGAGAGTATATGTGTCAAGGGAGGGTGACCTGACCATCACCATCTAGATCCGCGCTTGTTTAGAATCCTCTCTAGTACAAAAGTACAAACGGTAATTTATAAGTGAGTATATGTGTCAAGGGAGGGTGACCTGACCATCACCATCTAGATCCGCTCTTGTTTAGGGTCCTCTCTAGTACAAAAGTACAAACGGTAATTTATAAGCGAGTATATGTGTCAAGGGAGGGTGACCTGATCATCACCATCTAGATCCGCGCTTGTTTAGGGTCCTCTCTAGTACAAAGTACAAACGGTAATTTATAAGTGAGTATAAGTGACAAGGGAGGGTGTCCTGACCACCACCATCTAGATCCACGCTTGTTTAGGGTCCTCTCTAGTACAAAAGTACAAACGGTAATTTATAAGAGAGTATATGTGTCAAGGGAGGGTGACCTAACCATCACCATCTAGATCCGCGCTTGTTTAGGGTCCTCTCGAGTACAAAAGTACAAACGGTAATTTATAAGTGAGTATAAGTGACAAGGGAGGGTGACCTGACCATCACCATCTAGATCCAAGATTGTTTAGGGTCCTCTCTAGTACAAAGTACAAACGGTAATTCATAAGTGAGTATATGTGTCACGGGATGGTGTCCTGACCACCACCATCTAGATCCACGCTTGTTTAGGGTCCTCTCTGGTACAAAAGTACCAACAGTAATTTATAAGAGAGTATATGTGTCAAGGGAGGGTGAACTGACCACCACCCTCTAGATCCGCGCTTGTTTAGGATCCTCTCTAGTACGAACGGTAATTTATAAGTGAGTATATGTGTCAAGGGAGGGTGACCTGACCATCGCCATCTAGATCCGCTCTTGTTTAGGGTCCTCTCTAGTACAAAAGTACAAACGGTAATTTATAAGCGAGTATATGTGTCAAGGGAGGATGACCTGACCATCACCATCTAGATCCGCGCTTGTTTAGGGTCCTCTCTAGTACAAAGTACAAACGGTAATTTATAAGTGAGTATATGTGTCACGGGATGGTGTCCTGACCATCACCATCTAGATCCGCGCTTGTTTAGGGTCCTCTCTAGTACAAAGTACAAACGGTAATTTATAAGTGAGTATATGTGTCACGGGATGGTGTCCTGACCACCACCATCTAGATCCACGCTTGTTTAGGGTCCTCTCTAGTACAAAAGTACAAACAGTAATTTATAAGAGAGTATATGTGTCAAGGAATGGTGTCCTGACCAACACCATCTAGATCCGTGCTTGTTTTAACAGTTTAGGGTCCTCTCTAGTACAAAAGTACAAACGGTAATTTATAAGTGAGTATATGGTTCAAGGGAGGGTGTACTGACCATCACCATCCAGATCCGCGCTTGTTTTAACAGTTTAGGGTCCTCTCTAGTACAAAAGTGCAAACGGTAATTTATAAGTGAGTATATGGTTAAAGGGAGGGTGTCCTGACCATCACCATCTAGATCCGCGCTTGTTTTAACAGTTTAGGGTCCTCTCTAGTACAAAAGTACAAACGGTAATTTATAAGTGAGTATATGGTTCAAGGGAGGGTGTCCTGACCATCACCATCTAGATCCGCGCTTGTTTTAACAGTTTAGGATCCTCTCTAGTACAAAAGTACAAACGGTAATTTATAAGTGAGTATATGGTTCAAGGGAGGGTGTCCTGACCATCACCATCTAGATCCGCGCTTGTTTTAACAGTTTAGGGTCCTGTCTAGTTTCGAAAGACAATAAGAAACTTCCCTTTTATGAAATTATTTATTATGTAAGGTGACGAATTGAATATTAATCTTTTTATGTGCCCCCTTGAATTTCAGGTGCATATAGTTTTTGTCGTTTTCGTCTGCCTATATATCTGTTTGTCTGTCTGTTTGTCTATATGTGTGTTTGTCCGAAAAAAATAAACTTAATAGCTTCATAGTCATAGCTTCTAAAAAGTAAGTGATAGGGCTTTTATATTTCACATGTGCCTTCCTTGTGGCAAGGCCTTCCTTTTGACCGTGTGACTTTGACCTATAGGATTTCAATCTTGGTAATAAAGTCTGAATGATAGATGATTGACAAGTGCTCTCCTAATATGAATGTCTATTCCATGTAACAGACCTTTCCATTGGAACCAAAAAATAATAATAATTATAATTATTATGATAATAATAATAACATTTTGACATTGCATCTGTTATACCCGGTACTTACTAAGTTGCCGACAGGTGCATTCGTGTTTCACGAGCACATGTTATTTTGTTTTTGTTTTTGTTTTCCATTTTTCTTGACATATACCAACAATAATCGAAAAAACGATATTATAGTTTTGAAATGTTATTTCTAGGAATTTTGAATGATAAGTTACGTTTACTTTTTTAAAATTCAAAACCAGTCGTCAATTTAGAGGAAGCATGCTAGACTATAACCAGTAATAATCTTGACAGAGAGTAATCAATATTATCGATTTTTTTTTCAGATTTTGATTTGAGTACCTCCATGCTTCAACTTATTCGGATCTAGTAATGACAGGTAATCCAAACTCTTGACATGACAGTTTCGCTATACTTTTATAAAAACTTTTCTTTTATTTCTTTATTTTTTTTTCATTTGTAACAGATCATTTTTCATGCATTTTTTACTGTATAATGAAAGTCTTTTCTTTCTACATAGAATATGAGGAGACATTTTGGAAGGGCTGTGGTGCTCGACCGAAAACACAAAAAGGTAAGAATTGTAAACGCTGTGGTGCTCGACCGAAAACACAAAAAGGTGAGAATTGTAAAGGCTGTGGTGCTCGACCGAAAACACAAAAAGGTAAGAATTGTGAAGGCTGTGGTGCTCGACCGAAAACACAAAACGGTGAGAATTGCAAAGGCTGTGGTGCTCGACCGAAAGCACAAAAAAGGTGACAATTGTAAAGGCTGTGGTGCTCGACCGAACACACAAAAAGGTGAGAGTTGTAAAGTCTGTTGTGCTCGACCGAAAACACAAAAAGGTGAGAGTTGTAAAGTATGTGGTGCTCGACCGAAAACACAAAAAGGTGAGAGTTGTAAAGGCTGTGGTGCTCGACCGAAAGCACAAAAAGGTGAGAGTTGTGAAGGCTGTGGTACTCGACCGAAAACGCAAAAAGGTAAGAATTGTAAATTCTGTGGTGCTCGACCGAAAACACAAAAAGGTGAGAGTTGTGAAGGCTGTGGTGCTCGACCGAAAACACAAAACGGTGAGAATTGTAAAGGAAAAAAGTGTAAATAGCAAATCATCATAAGTTGAAGCTTAACGGAATTTTCCATAAACATAAAGGTGAAAAGAAAGAACAAAAATGTCACAGGGAAATTGTGATCAAAAGTGGTCACGTCAAAGTCTGTTGCTCTTGATCATTTCTTGAGTATTCTGTCCGCTTGAAAATTAGTCCTGACTTTGACTTGCATATTAAAATTGAATTATTTTATTACCGGTATAAAATAATGGTTATGATACTGCACAAACTCGTCCTTACACCCCGACAATATGTCGTTTAACTTTCGTAGCTCATTAACATAAACATCAAAGAAGAACATATCAGTTATTCAGTTTCAAAGTCCATAAGGCAAATTAAGGCCAAATCATAGAATTCCCATCAGAACGGTTGCGAACCTCGGAAAGAATAACATTCCGAAATGAGACCAGGTGCCCAGGGAGAGTCGGCGTCTCCTGACGCATGTAACTTAAAAGCAGTTCTCTGTAAGGACCAACGTATATGTATAGGGGGCCAGAAATGCACGACCTCAGATTTTGGTCAAACATTGTCAAAATAGTTGATACGTGATACAAACATGATTTGATAAAGAATACTAAAGTAATATCAGCGGTTGCCATGGTAACGGAAATAGCTAAAATATTAAAATACTTATGAATTTATGTATGTTGTTGGAGATCCCCTCCTTTCTTTTCAAAGTCTATCTTTCTTTATCATATTGTTGTAGCAAATCCATCTGAAGAGGACGTGATTGAGAAAGTCAAAACATTCATGCCATCACATCTAAAGGACAAAACATTCCTCGATGTCCTTGTTATTCATGGTCACAAAGGCGAGAGACGGCATGAAAGCTTGGATGAGTTTGTACAACAAATTGAAGATGAGCAAGTGAAAGTTGCTTTGTTCAATAAGGGCGAATGGGGGTTTACGGCAAAGGAATATCATCAATATATAACTGAAGATGCTCTAGATAGGTGCTGCCTAATCTTTCTGTTTATGGATGAATTCTTTATTCGCGACTGGGTTCATATATCAAGCACAGAACCAATCGGAAAACTGTTGTATGATAGCAAAAGGAAATATCGTCTTATCCCAATACAAGCTATACCTCCAGAGAAATTGGACAACAGGAAACTGCCGATGCCCCTAGACTCCTTGACACCTCTGACGTATTATAGAAAGGATCAGCAATACCTCACAAACCTAAGGAGAATTTTAGCTAAAAATAAACACAAAAGGAAGGAAGCAGAAGAAAATCACAAAAGAATTCAGGAAGAATGGTTGAAGAACAATTTCAATGAATATAAGGATATGCCTAATACAGAAGAAGATGGAGAATGGCCAAACGATAAACCATCACAGAGCATACCAGCAGGCAAAAACACGTATATCTATGTAGAAAAGGCAGAATATGTTATAAGTGGAAATAAGAATAAAGTCAAGAACGTTTATTTTTCTCCAAATACCCAAGAGGAATATGAAGAAAGCCAGTCTCACCGACCCTCTACTAGGTTCCAACATACAGACTCTACAGAAACTGGGTATCATTCCATGAACTTTCCAGATAATGGAGACGAATCAAGGGATTGTGGACCGTATAGTACCGGAGTAAATGAGGCCAGTTTAAGCTCACCTGGAACTCCTTTAGACAATATAGCCTCTATGACCGATTGCATGACTCCAAAAAACAATAGTAAGGAGATACAACAAAAGTTTCATAGTTTTACACCGACTGAGCTGACTGGACAACCAAGGCAAAGTGTCTACAGTCCACAAAGAACGTAACCAAAAGTGTGATGGAGGTCAGAGCAATGACATGGAAAAGAACGAATTTAAAGGCATACGAGATGAACATAAAGGAAGGACAAGTGGCACGTATCCCCATTCACTGCACAGCAATAAAGTTGAAGGCAATAGATCCAGTATGACACCACACGTAAAACTAAGATCAAGTATTACTGAAAGCAGAACAGGCAATTTAGATTGGTCAATTCTGTCTGAGAAAGAAAAAGAGACATTCTATAAACCTTACCATAGAGGTTTGGAAAAATCAACAGCAAAAGTTTTTCACATACAAGGATTCAGATCGGCTGCAGATGAGCAAAACGCAAATAATTCTAAAGATACGAGAGATGGCGATGACGATGAAACCAGTCCTAAGATGCCTGTACAAGGCAGTGAGAGATCAACATTTTGGAATGAGGAAACTTTAGTGAAACAGGTTGACACTGAGAAAATCGCCTGAACGAAAATCTTAATAGTATGTCTAATGAACAAGGTGGTGTACCGATAAGCCTGGATCCACGTTGCTTTGACGCTTCGTTTTCAAATACCGAACCACCTTCGGTGTCAGATGGCGCTATACCGATTAGCATGAATTCATCAGCATTCCAAAGTCTGCACGACGCCACCGAGTCAACCTCACACAGTGACAATGAGGCGACCTCACATCCTTCTTCTTTCAACAAAATGGAGGTACAGGTGAATGTTCCGCCATGACAAGAGATTATGGGCCTCATACCGTGGAATTAAATTCAGTAGATTTCCAGATCCATCAAACCACCACAGAGTCATCGTCAGGCAGTAACACCGATGTATCAACATATCCTTCCGATACCGATTCCATCCCAGTATCACCTCATGCTATTCCAACAAATGTGGATTTTACAACAATCCAAGACGTGCATACCAGTGAAAGAGATCGTTATACGGTGGCAGCCGGGTGTCCTTGGAATCATGTTCCACTATCAACACTGATGTAGATCCCGGTGTAGGTTTCAGTATGACAAGCGACCGAGGTCCTCTTCCAGTAGAGGTGGATTTGGATTCTAATCCTGAAATAGATGGCATGTCGTCATCTACTGTTTGCAATATAACAAAACTGCCTCTGTTGCAGAGTACGACTTCGAAGAAGGAGGTTGAACATGATCAATGCAGTAATCCAGTTTCTTACCGGCCTGAATACTCAACTGTACATCCGAATCAGATGAAGAGAAATCTACCTTATATGACTGGAAAACCTATGGCTGCCGTCCGTCCAACTATAAAAGATGGAGAGAAGAATGATAAACCATAAAGCACGATAATGGCTCAATCTTTAAGCATTTGAATTAATTGAAAATTTGTTATGTGGTACTTTGTTATCTTCTTAAGTAAGTTATGTGTTGAGCTTTTGTTTACAATGCATTTATTAGATGCTTTTAGCCTTTGAAAAAACCCTACAATTTGCAATTTAAAGGTTGAGCATCCCTACTGTCCGCGCAGCTCACTTACGAAATCTGGATAAACGCGATTTTGAATACTTTGTCATACAAACATTTTAATGAAATGGATACCATTCAATAGATCTCGCTTAGTCGTAAATTGCAGTTTATTTCGCCTTGGACTAGAATGTCGAAAACTGATTGGATAGAGCCCGTCACGTGGAAGCGGTCTATAACTCTATAGACTTTCTTATAGACCGTCAGTAGACAATAAATTCGAAGTGGGAAATCCAAGATGGCGGACGTTAATATGAAAAATTGCAGCGGCCGGGAATCGAACCCGGGCCGCCCGCGTGGCAGGCGAGCATTCTACCTCTGAACCACCGGTGCTTATGTAAATAGGTAAAAAATATTGTTTATATAGCTCAGACTACACGTAATCTATTTTTAGCTGATGACTCGTATGGGAAGTGACACACTTTTGAATTCACAATTTGTGATGAAGGGGTCCTCGGCAAAATAAAACACTTATTTGGTCAGTTACAGACCGTCTACGGAGATATGTCGGGTTGGTAAAATCTATGGAAGGCTCGGCTTCGCCTCGCCTTCCATAGATTTTACCAACCCGACATATCTCCGTAGACGGTCTGTAACTGACCAAATAAGTAATAATAAGTTATACGATAGTCAGTGCTTGCAATCAAACTTTACAGACAAAACAAGTTTTAGATGGGCGATTTCCATGCTAATTTTTCCCGTGACGTCGTGACGCTGTCCATATACTCAATGATAAACTCGGCGACGTCATGCTGAAATTTAACATTGAAAACGCCCCATCTAAAAAGTATTTTGTCTGTATAATATGATTGCATAAACGCACAACCATATATTATATACCAAAATTTGCGACTAATTATAAATGAGATCTATCGAATCAAAATCGCGTTTATCTAGTTTCCGAAGTGAGCCGCGCGGACAGTAAGGTCTCAGATGCTCATATATCCAAATAGCAACTTTTACAATATTTTCATTTCCATATGTTAGACCTGAAAACAAAACATAATTCGTGGTTTCATGATTATACCGAGAACTTAAGGTAAAGTCGGCGCCGGATGTACATTGGTCTCCTTCCTTTTATGTGTTTTCATCAATGTTTGATGTTTCTGTACGTTTGTTATGATTGTTTTGTATGATGTTCTTGTGAATATTGTTGTGTCTTTTTTAGTGATGAACCAATTGTCGCCGACAATCGATTGTCGATCGCTAAAACTCTTTCGATTCCGATTATCGATTTCAATTTCTTACAATCGATTGTCGCTAACAGGAAGGTGCTTAGTGTAAAGGTATTTATTTTCCTCTTTTCACATGTAACATAAACCGTTACTTGTTGTCTTTCTTGTAAACAGACAGACATTTTGAAATTGAATGCTTTATGTTTTGTTTTCAGCAAAGTTTTCTGAATTTTATGCAGAAAAATACAATTTTTCTATCTTTTATGCTCCATTTTTCATGGACGTTTCATCTGTACAAATGGTGACCTTTTATTTTAAGGAACATAACTTTTTATGTTCAGTATTTAAAAGTTTCTTTTTCCAAAACCATATCATTACTTTGATAATCTGAACAATATTCTAAAGGTGTACAGACACCCCCCCCCCCCCCCCCAGCAATTCTGACATGAGGGATACTCTACCTTAAGTGTAATTGCAGCAAAACATGTATGTTTCATTGAAATTTGCCAAATGCATGGAGAAATGTGAAAAAAATTACATTTGAAAGACGATTATCGTATTTTTTTTTATATAAAAGTTTAATGTGTCCGCATTTTTTCTGCGCTAACGGTCCAATTTCTTGCAATGTGACAATTTTTTTTCAAAAACGTCCAGAGGTGCTTTAGATACATTCATTTAATACTTTTATGAGATACATCAAATTCATCTCATTACGTTAAGTTTGATTCTAACGAAAACGGTAGGGCCGTTTTAGGGTTTTTTTGGCCCTATCCATTTCATTAGATCACCGGGACGAAAGTCCGAAGAGCTTATGTCATACCCTCGGAGTCGTTGTCGTCCATAGACAAAACTTTAATCTGAGCTATATCTTTACAACCATAAAGGGTAGGACTTCATATTTCACATGTAGATACCTTGTGACGAGACCTTTTATTTGAGACCATGACCTTTGACCTAGTGACCTTGACTTTGTACTTTGACCTTCTTTTCAAAAAATTAAGCTAGGCTATATCTCTTGAACTATAAAGAGTAGGGCTTTGATATTTCACATGTGGATACATTGTGATGAGACCTTTCATTTGAGACCATGACCTTTGACCTAGTGACCTTGACCTTGACCTTGGCTTTTGACCTACTTTTCAAAAACTAAAACCTTGGATATATCTCTTCAACCATAAGGGGTAGGACTTTCATGTTTCACATGTAGATACCTTGTGACAAAGCCTTTCATTTTAGACATAGTGACCTTGTGACCTTGACTTTGACCTACTTTTCAAAAACTTTAACCTGGGCTATATGTCTTCAACCAGGGGTAGGGTTTTCATATGCTACAAGTAGATACCTTCTGATGAGACCTTTCATTTGAGACCATGACCTTTGACCTCTTAACCTTTGACTTTGACCTACTTTTCAAAAAAATTTAACCTGAGCTATATCTCTTGAACTATAAGGGTTAGGGCTTTGATATTTTACATATAGATTCCTTGTGATGGGTCCTTTCATTTGAGACAATGACCTTTGACCCAGCGACGTTGACCTTGGACTTGACCTTAACCATTAATCTACTATTTAATTACTCATACTTTGGCTGTATCTTTAGCTCTCTAAGGGATGAGACTAACATTAGATGCATAGAATCCTCATGACATTTTTTTTTTTTGTATTTTGGAAGTTATTTGATTTTCGACAAAAACCTGCTACGGCGAGCTATGTAATCTTTGAATATTCTATGTTAACTTAAGTACGGATTTATTGTTTACTTGTATTTGATATGTAGAATTTTGATTTTCATTTGATTGTTATCGTTCTAGTCATGAATTTTGTCTTTTAATATTTATCATTGTAATTGTTCAATTTCGTATCCATAAATGACAGCCAGTCAAATTTTAAATAAAAACATTATAGTGGTCATTGTAAATATATGCATGTTTGTTTGGATATAGATCAAGGTTATATGCAAGAAAATACAAGTGCTAGGAATACTCTTCGCTTATTTAAAGACACACATTAATGTCAAAGCCGGACACAATCGATGCTTTTGGATATTCAACAATACGAACAACGGAATGTTTTACATAGTGTTTGGTACTTTCATGGTATATATATCGATATCGTTTTAAACTTTTGGATTGACAAAGGTGCTCATAAATATATATATTTCGGCTTTTGTGTTCAGTGTGCTAGTAAGTCGGACCAAAATATCATAATATCAAGTAATATCAAATATCAAGCTTATGTTAAGGAGCTGTGCATTTATTGTGAATTTTCGCCCGATATTTGACGTTTCCTCTCATCAGCACCCCCTACCTCTTCAACCCGTAATTATAACATCTTTCATCAAATCTACTTGAATAAAATTCCTACTTGGAATCTTCTAATACTTTATTTTTCTAACCCGACCACTTTTTTTCCCGAAATAGAAGGATAGCGCACGAGAAATTATCGAGTGATTTCAGGGCTAAAACAAGCCCTTATCTTAACAGATCCTTTCTCTCTTCGTATAACTTAAAAACATGGCTCCGGTATCAGAACCTAGAACCATCTTGGTGCACCAAGGGTTTCATCGCATTTTGGAGACGCTTCATCGCAACGTAACTAAAGTGAAAGTGAAAATTGCAAAACATAACAAAAGTGAAAATTACAAAATTTAACACAATAGTTGATAAATTATGTAAAGGCGAAAAAGTGAATCACCATTTGATACCGTCAAGATTAAGGCTCTCCTGCCAGCAAGCAGAATCTGCCGCTTCAACGGAAAAGTTCTTAAGCTTAACATTTGTACCATTTGGTGAGTGTCACTCCTTTTCCTGAATGAGCATCGACAGCGGGTGCAGCTAGCCAAACAGGGGATGCTCACTTCTCCCGGGCACCTGGTCCCACCTCTAGCTTGCTAGGGGTCCGTCGATGCACCATTTGGTGTTCTATTGTGAGTGCTGTTGAAATTGTCGTCAGGATCTTCTTTATCTCATTTATCTGGCGGTCGCCACTTAATTTATAATAGATCAAACAAAATTAATGCATAACATAAACTTACTGTTCTGGGCTGCAAAACTCGTCTACACTTAAAAATCTTTTTAATGTGGCAGATGCAAAATAACCAGATGAAATGTAACAACACTTTATTAAGTGGCGGCCGCCAGATAAATTATCTGCCGGCCGCCATATGAATTATAATTCATACCTCTCACCTACGGTCTTCCGAACGAAACAAATAATAGAATCATCTTAAACATTATGCAAAAGTGAAAGTGAAAATTACAAAACGTAGCAAACGTGAAAGTGAAAATTACAAAACGTAACAAAAGAGAAAGTGAAAATAACAAAACGTAGCAAACGTGAAAGTGAAAATTACAAAACGTAACAAAAGTGAAAGTGAAAATTACAAAACGTAACACAACAACACCTATGCAAAAGCGAAAAAGTGAATCACCAATGGATACTGTCAAGATTAAAGCTCTCCTGCCTGCTAACAGAACCTGCTGCTTTAACCGTGCAGAAAAGTTCTACAGTTCAACATTTGTACCACTCGGTGAGTATCACTGCTGGTGGACCAGGAGTCCCCGAAGGCACATGTAGCCAACTTTGTTTGGACGTTTCTTCAAACGCATATAAAAATGTATGTTTACAAATTTTCTCAAATTTCTGAAATCTTGGTCATGTAGCGTTATACCCCAGCCATATTGCTACGTCTTTCGTTGTATTTTGGACATAATTTCACAGATTTTGGCCATATTACATTGTTTCGATTAAGGATCACTGACGAGGGTTAAGTAACCGAAACGTGCATGTCTGGTGCATTTATCAAATTTATCTGCTTTTAAATGATGCTATTGAATTTGAAGACGTTTAACATTGCCCAAGGTTGCAACGGTTTTGCAATGACCATCGACAATGAGAATCAAACTCACGACCTATGGATTCGTAGTCCATCGCGCTAACCACTTCGCCTTAAGCACTAAAACGGTATCCTTTTTTAAATTGCGAAAGACAAAACAAAAATCCGCGTTGACTTAACACAGATTGGTATGGGCAATGCATGAACAACCACTTCAACGAAGATCAAGCACCAAAGACGACAGCAAAACACTTCATCATGTTAAAATTCGGTCTTTTCGAAATAGAGAGTTACTTCCCATTTCTGCAGGTATCTGACGTCAACGCATTGTGACGTCATCAGGGAAACGGGGTTACATATATGGCGTTTTCAAAGGAAATTAATGACGTCACAATGCTTTTACGTCAGATACCTGCACAAGTAGAACGTAGGACTGTAAAATCGAAAAGACGGAATTGATAAATTAATAGCTATTCTCTGTAAGCATTTGCACTTTTATGAAGGACACATGGCACAGCATGTCTCAGATTTTGATAAAATTTGTACATAAGGTTGAGTCTGACCCAAAAGTAACAATTTAATAAAGAACATTTAATGTCACATCTGGTTGCCATGGAAACGGACTTTAATTATTGAAAAAATGCATTTTGGACAATATTTAGAGCCTTATTATTACTAGATCGTTGAATCAATAATTCACAGCCAATTGTGCCTTATATGAAATTAACAAATATGAAATTAACAAATATGGACAATGAACATATCCTAATACACGGTACAAAATCGATATTTCAGTAAATCATAAACCGAATGCAAACAAAATCAGTATAATACAGAGTCAGCATCTCCTGCTTGCATGCAACACCCGTCGCTTCAATTCGGTAGAAATATCACATCCGGCCGTTACTTCATTTTCGGAAGATACAAGTATATTCTGTGGTTGGATGGTTCAAATGGACTAATGTTGAACGTCCTCAAATTCAATAGCATATTTAAGAACAGATTAATTTGCAGCATGAACCAGACATGCATGTTTCGGGTACTTAACCCTCGTCAGTGATCCTGAATCTACAAAATGTAATGTGGCCATAGTGTAAAAATTATTTTGTCCAAAATTGTACCGAAAGACGTAGCAGAATTGGTGGAATATGATGCTTCAAGACCCACGTTTTAGAAATTTCAAGAAATTTTTGATAATAAAAATTTTCGAATGCGTTGAAGAGACAGACGATCAACCGAAGTTAATCGAACTTGGCTACATGTGCCCTCGGGGACTCCTGGTCCACCAACAGTGACACTCACCAAGTGGTACAAATGTTAAACGTCTTCAAATTCAATAGCGTCATTTAAGAACAGATTAATTTGCAGCATGGACCAGACATGCGTGTTTCGGGTACTTAGCACTTATCTAAACGATGTAATGTTACCAAAAATTGTTAAAATTATTATGTCCAAAATTGCACCGAAAGACGTGGCTGGATATGTAGGATATGGTGCTTCCGGACCCACAAGACTGTTGTACATGAATGCATGCAAAACATTTTTCTTTTTTCAACTTTTCTTTTTGAGACAGATGGTTCAAATTGTCTAAATGCATGTGAAATATACATGAACTGTACATAAAACTTCACATGAAATTTATTTGAAACGAGCAAGTACATGAAATTTACATGAATTTATTTACATGCAATTCATTTGAAGTTTCTGATATGCATTTCATGTGAATTCAAATACGCCTGCAGATCACATAGAAAAGTCTATGTTAATTCATATAAAATAATTTATTTGAAATTCTTGTGAAATAGTTTTCACATAAATATATAAATTTATATGAAAGTCACATGTACTTTCATAATGCTCATTTCATATGAATTTCCTTTGAGGCACAATTGGTTGTGTAATATGATATATATCCTACCTGTAGGAGACAGCCCCAAGGCCTGCCTAACTATAAACTTCCAACTCTGAAAATTTCCAACTATATTATCATAGCGGAGAGTGTGAATATGTATGTCATCCCGTCCGATAATTTTCATTTAAACAGTAGTGCAGGTAATATCCATATTGAACTTTTTCACATCATATTGCTTTACTTGATAAATTGAGTTATCCGATGTCCTTAACTCTGGTCAAAGTAAACAATTTTACTTTTGGAGGCGGGGGGGGGGGGGGGGGGTTAAATTCAAATATCGCAAAATTTTCCGAAGTTTTACAATTTCATGTATAAATTATAATTTCAATTACATGTACTTCATGTGCGTTGACTTTCATTGTCCCTTTTGCGTCTCTTCCTGTGCTTGTCTGCTCTGCGTTCTTACAATGGGTGTTTTGGGGTTTTACTGTGGGTGCTGCGACCTGGTGTTGTTGGAGATCCCCTCCTTTGTTCATAATCATTTGTTTGTTGTATTAGTTTTCTTTTCAGTTTTATTTTGACTAAAAGGACTGAAAGCTAGAGAGTATTCAATCATGTTCCAATTATCTTCAATTATTATGTTTTGCATGCATCCATGTACATAGGCATTTGATTTTACGAGTAATTGTTGCTACATGGGACAAGTTCTTATAGTCATGAACTATTTTTAAATGAATTTCGATACCCTTTGTTTGAACAAGTTCTAAAAGTTAATTGTAGTCGTTAGCATGCTGCCCCTTGCCTCTTCAAAGAAGTGCGTGTTCCCGTGATGAGGGGATGAACAGGGTGAAAGGAAGGGGGAGGAAGGGGGCGGGAGGAGGGAGAAAAGGGGAGAAGGGGCTGGGAGGAGGGTGTAAAAGGGGGTGGGAGGATCGAGGGATGAAGGGGGACGGGAGGGGAGTAAGGAAGGGAAGGGTGAAAAGGAGGGGGAGGGAGGAGGGGGGGAGGGGGAGGGGGGATAAGGGACGGGAGGGGAGATAAGGGGGGGAGGGGGAGAGAGATACCTCCTGTCCGCACCAGTCCTCTTTGTAACGTCAACTTTGGATAAATTCCCCTCATTCTTATTACATTGATAAATATGCAGACACACCAAAATATAAAGCAAAGTTTAAATTCATTAAGTGAGTAACACCAATATTATATGTTAACCTGGCATCGACAATGGTGAAAAAGAATATGAAAAATACAATGAGTTGGAATATTTAAATTCTGCCTTTTATGATTTGAAAAGTATGGCTATATCATGGCTGATCAGTGCAATTGTACCAAATTCTAATGCGCATTAGAATCTGCCGTGTGAACGCAATGCGAATCTAATTCGCATTAAAACAATGCGCTTAAAATCTGATGCGAATAAGATTTAATTCGCATTCATGTGAACAAGGTATTAGAGTCATCTGCAATTGAACATCGAATTATGTGTGCTTGTCTGCATCACGTGCCCACAACATTTCTATTTACATGGATATGACAATTATATTTATATTATTGTCTTAAATTCACTCTCACATTGTCCTCAAACGTTTAGTTATCTGATTAATTTGATTGGTTAGAATTCACATTTATAGAGTTGAAATTTGATCTTCTAATAATAGGATAATCCATTTAGTAAAATTTTGCATAAGAAATTATAACAACATAGAATGCAGGGACATTTGTCAAATGTTTATGTTTTCACTATGTATTCAAAGGTTAAGAAAATGAGCATTGTAATGGAAAAAAAAGACTTTATGGAGCCAGTTATCCTCTTTCTGGTAAAGATCTCCTCCCTTTCTGGTAGAGATTAAGACCCTTTTATGTAAAGATGTCCGCCCATTCAACGGTATAGTATATTAGCATTGTGATAAAACGGGGGATGTAAATTTCATGCACATAGCTCGCCCTTTTCTGATAAAAATATCACCCATTTCTTGTAGAATTCTTGCTCGTTTCATGTAAAAAGTTTCAACCATTCATGTAAAGATTTCGCCCGTTTTTTGTAGAAAAATCAATTCCCATATATGAAAATATATCTCCTCTCTCACGTAATGATTTTCCCGATTCGTAAAAAAAAAATCGCCTCGCTCATGTAAATATCTCACCCCTTTTAGTAAAAATATAGTTCCTTCTAGTAAAGATTTCATTCCTTTCTTATTAAGATTTCCCCCGAATCCAAGTAAAGATCTCGCCCCTTTTCTGTATCTGGTTCCGCTTATCCGTATGTAGTTTTTTTTAAATGGTAAAGCTCAGACGGATGATCGATCATATAGCAGTATTTGAAAATGTCCATGAATTTTCCATTTATATACTCTAATATTCTAACAAAATGAATAGGAAATTATTTCTTATTTCTTCTGAATCAACGCAACGTTTGACTATATTCTGCTTAGAACTGAACCGTCAGTGGTCTAGAATGATGATCATTTGATGATGTCTTCACCTATTGTCATTTTAACACTGTATAAGATGGATATTAAGTAACCATGTTGATGCAAATGAGGTAAAGAAGATCATGACGATAATCTCAACAGCACTCACAATAGAGCACAAAATTAAGCATCGACGGACCCCTAGCAAGCTAGAGGTGGGACCAGGTGCACGGGAGGAATAAGCATCCCCTGTTGGCTAGCCTCACCCGCCGTCGATGGTTAAGCACGAAAATGAAAACAATATATAAACTTCATGCACTGTCTGACGTTATGTCTATATTGAAAGTGCTATGGCGACAGTGTCAGGGAAATAGATTCAAAACACTAACTGTCAAACCCTTCGCGGGGAACTTTTTTACGAGTTCCACACGGCAAAGGGCATAAGTGTGACATAAATGAGTTAAAGAAGATCCTGACGATAATCTCAACAGCACTCACAATAGAGCACAAAACTGAGCATCGACGGATCCCGTGCAAGCTAGAGGTGGGCTAGCCGCACCCGCCGTCGATGTGCACGCACGAAAATGAATATAATATCTAAAATACATGCACTGCATGAAGTAATTTCTATATAGAAAGTGCTATGCCGACCATGTCAGGAAAAATATTCAATACACTTACTGTCAAACCCCTCGGGGAACTTTTTTACGAGCTCCATACGGCAAAGGGCATGAATGAGTCCCTAGACTTGGCCCAGTATTTTTCATCGAAAATGATTTTATGTTTTCCTATCTCTAATATTTCATAAAAATATGTGCGAATATATAAAGTTCATATTTAAAGTAGTTGTAAAGTCGCGTGCGTAAGATGTGACGTCACGTTGTGACGTCATTTACTCTATATATCGGAAAATAAAGGAAAAACACCATGTGTTAGGCAGAAATCTTTAAATTAAGATGGACGCGAAACCCAAACCAAAATAAATTTTTATATAGATAGAAAGTTTTATTGTATAGTTATCTTTTAGTATAGAAATAACTTTGGCTTATGTTTGGCGCCCTACTTGTTTTCAATGATTTGTACCGAAATTTGGATCATTTCTTGACATTTGTCATCCTTATACAAATTTTGGGTGTATTTGTAGCTATACATTTCAGTGCAATGTTTATTTGATATTTCAAACAACTATATAAGTGACTTCTTTGATATTGAATATCATCGAAATCTGAACAATTTGAAAAATAGAGCCGATTTGTTTAGTTAACTGAACCTTTTCCTTTCAAATGTCTTAGATCACACATTCTTTTTCAGTTTTGCTCGAACCATGTGATACAGGGCATGTGAGACACATAAGTTTTCTCAAAGGCTACATCATCCAATCATTTAACGTAATATACCAATCAGCTGTTCAAACGACCAATCAGAGATATCGTACTTAAGACGCGTGTGGTTTGAAAGTACCTCCGGTAAATGACAATGAAATGTTGACGAAGCTTGAAATTGACGTCGGAGGGCTATCATGTGATTTTGCAGACGTGGGACAAACTATTGTGAAATACAATTTATCATTAAGATGAGCACGATTGTTATTTAGTCCACTTCTGTTTTCTACCGGTTAGCATTTTGTCTCGACAATGCGCAGTAACCGTAGTCAAGGAGTAACGACTAGAGCGTAGCTTCTTATAAATGAAGAATAGATTCTTTCCCTTTCTACTGAGTGAGACATAAAAATTTACACTCGTGACGGAAATTTCTCTTCTTTTCCCCCGTTCCGCTACGTTCGTGCAAATGTTTTATGTCTCACTCAGTAGATCGTGATAGAACCTAATATTCTCATCTTAATTAATTCAACTTTCAAAGAGCTATTATGTAAGATTTAGAATCAGTGTGTGCTTTTTCTTTGAAAATTATACTGAAGTCTTTCATATTTGTCGAATTTCTAAAGAAAATTCTAATCTCCGCCTTCTCTCTTCTCACACTATTTACCGTCTAGATTGAAATATAATATATAATTCTAATATTAGTCGGCAGGTTATTATCAATAGAATAAATAGAATGTAAAATAAAGAATACGGAAACAGGAAGGGGAAATAACGACACAGTACAGTATCCTTCTTAGCGTATTTAGTTTAATGTAAACCTATTCATAAATTCTCATGATTTATATCTTAATTTCACAACTAGACTCAGTCTAGCTTTTTTTTAAATCCTTCATTTCAGATCTGAGGTGGCTCTTATTAAGATCCTTCATTATCCTTTCCACTGGCCGATCCGGATACGGACTAAATGTCGCACTTGTAAACGAGAGAATTGAAATTATAAAGGTAAGGAAGCAGCTTCAATAGACTTTCTTTATATTACCGCTAGACTTGCATTTTAGACACACCAACGCCCGACATAACTACTTTTCATGTTATTTCTAATTGTGACGTTGTACATATGCTACGACGTCACACTTAAAAGTAACGTCAAACCTTGTGATGTCAAGTCTCAGGATGTATATAATGCAAGTCATCTGCGGTAATGTGAAAATCGTCTATTCATCTTGATATGATGTAGCTTCAATTCATCATGCAATGCGGAGGACATTGTCAAACAGAACCTCCTACCCAGACAATTTTTCTACCATTCATTCATGTTCCTTGTTCCTTTGGACCTCCTGCTGCGCATGTCTGCTTTTGTCTGTTTGTTTTTATTTTCTTTCTTAGTTTTGCTGTGGTTGCTGCAACCGAGTGCAGTTTGAGATCCCCTCCTTTTTTATTTACAAAGAAAAGAATGTAGTCTTTATTGTAGATATATCGCTCGATGTCGTAAAAGAAAATTATGTAATCTTTATTGTAGACATATCGCTCGATGTCGTAAAAGAAAATGTCATCTTATGGAATCTTTGTAATTTTACGTAAACAAATTGAAGTTGTCTACGGTATTTTTCAATAATATATGATTTAGGTTGGACGCCATGCATGGTGTAATAGTTTACCACCTGTGACCTTGAGAACCAGATGGTGAAGATCTTTAGTTACAATGGAATTCCCCTAAAAATATTTGAAATCCCCTTTTTTGCCAGTTCTCTCAGGAGAAAGGGTGAGCTGTAATACATTTTATGTACAACTAAGATAAGCCCATCCTCGGGAATACTCATCATTGGATAATTCCTGGAAGGGCAGAAAAAAAAAATCACCATGACGCGAGATATATGTAGATAAGCATTGCGCGTTTTTGCAGATCCTTTTATTCATTATAATTATCATTAACATACATGTGTATGTATAATTTGTTATAAATACTGGTAAATATGTTACACGTATCAACAATACGCGCTTCTCTTAATCTGGAGAACAGGATAATAGTTCTATCAAATGATCATAAAATATTTGATTCTTGAACATCGACGGCGGGTGCGGCTAGCCAAACAAGGGATGCTTACTCCCCCCGGGCACCTTGGTCCCACCTCTAGCTTGCTAGGGGTCCGTCGATGATCAATTGTGTGCTCTGTTGTGAGTGCTGTTGAGATTATCGTCAGGATCTTCTTTAACTCATTTCTGTACTTCGATAGAAATACATCCATATTTCATATTTTAAACGTCTTCAAATTCAATAGCATCATTTAAGAACAGATAAATTTGCAGCATGGCGCAGCCATCCACTTTTCGGGTACTTAACCCTCGTCAGTGATTCTCAATCGAAACAATGTAATATGGACAAAAAGTGTGGAAGTTGGTATGTCCAAAAAAGTACAGAAAAACGTAGCAGGATGGATGGGATATGATGCTGCTACAGGACCTATATCATAAAACAATCTTGATTTTGGCCCTATTTCATTGTTTTGGATTGAGGATCACTGACGAGGGTTAAATTCCCGAAACGTGCATGTCTGGTCCACGTTGTTAATTAATCTGCTTTTAAATGATGCTAATCAATTTGAAGACGTTTAACCTTTCAAAGATATTGGAATAGTAGTATGGGATTTGTTAGCGCTTAGTCTCTAGTGAGTAGAGGAAATGAGCACAATTTATCATAAAATTGATGCCGACGGTATTACTGTTTTCTTTTATGTATTTGGTACTCCAAGTAAAATCATTATAATAAAAAATTGAACCTTCGGATCTTCAGTGCGGAGGAATAAAAGAAAATAATTATAAATTTAAAGCAATATTTCTTGATAAAAATAACAAACGAGATGAAACCTGTAGATACAAACCATAAGGCCGTACGAGTGAGCCAACATAATTTACTGTAAACTTCCAACGATACGTCTGAAAATTTTCATCGTTATTATCATAACACAGAGTGTGTAGATAAGTACAATCCTGTCCTATATTTGTAATCGGTGAAATACTTAATTCTCAGGTAGTATTTATGATTTGTCAACTTTTTACATACATTCTGGCTTAGTAGATTGATTATTTAGCTATGTTCACTGTCTATTCTGATACAAATATACCATTTCCTTTTCGGAGTGCGCGGGGAAGGAGGGGGGGGGATATTCAAATATCGCAAAATAATGCCCGATTCTTTTATCTTATCGAATTTATAAATATTTTCCTTCATTTTTCCAATTATATTTTGAGTGAAGGGGGAATGAAAGACTATTTATTCATGTTTGCTATGAGCGACTAATTTCTCGGCAAGTCTCAATTTTTTTTATGAATTTCGACCCTCTTGGATGGAACAAGTTTACATTCTTTTTTACAATTTTGCGTTTTGTCCGTTGCTTCTGCAATTTTGTGCGTGTATGATCCGTTGTCATCATGATTGGATAAATTTTCCATATTCTAAAAAATTTTTTTATCAAATTTGAAATAACTGAGATTAGGCATGAAATAAAAGGGATTTATTCAAAATTTAACAGGATTATCTTTTGAAAAATATCTTTTGGAATGCAACTTAATGCATGATTATGATACATAACTGCTCAGCTATTGTATCTTATCCAGCAGTTAAAAGCGACAGTTATCCCTTTTATGAAAAATAATCTTCTGTTCTTGCCTCCGTATATAATCCTTATAGTAAATGTTTGCATAAACTACCATATAGCATTCAGAATAACATGCAAAATTTTAATGTTCTTCCTGAGTATTCAAAGATATAGAAAGTAACTCATGGAGGATACAAATTTCATGAACAAAGTCCTTTCCTTTCAGGTAAACATCTCGCCCTTTCGTGAAACGATTTACCATCCTTAAGGTAAAGATTTTCACCCATTTTCTAAATATGTCATCCATACGTGTAAAGTTATCGCCCCTTCCATTTAAAGATTTGACCCGCCTGGATTACTCCATTCGTGTTGAGATCTCGCCTCTCTCTCATTAAGATATCTTCCATTCTTGTAAAGATTTCGCACCTTTCATGTAAAGATTTCACCCCTTTCATCTAAAGATTTCTCCCTCCGCCCTTTCGTGTAAAGATTTCGCCCCTTTCATGTAAAGATTTCATTCCTTTCATCTAAAGATTTCGCCCCCCCCTTTCATGTAAAGATTTCACCCCTTTCATGTAAAGATCTCGCTCCTTTCATGTAAAGATTTCGCCCCTTTCATGTAAAGATTTCGCCCCTTTCATGTAAAGATTTCGCCCCTTTCATGTAAAGATCTCGCCCCCTTCATGTAAAGATTTCGCCCTTTTCATGTAAAGATCTCTTTCCTTTTATGTGAAAATCTCGTTCCTTTCAAGTTAAGATCCCCTCCATTCTTGTACAGATTTCGCCCCTTTCATGTAAATATCTCGCCCCTGTCATGAAAATATATCGTCCCTTTCATAAAAATATCTCGCCTCTTTCATGTAATTATCTCGCCCCTTTCAAGTAAATATCGCATCCCTTTATGTTAAGATTTCCTCCATTCTTGTACAGATTTCGCACTTTTCATGTACATATCATCTCCTCTCTCCCCCTTAGTGTAAAGTACTCGCAGCATTTTAGTCCCCTACCGGCTCGTTGGAGGAAACATATAGTTTCCAACCCGTTTGTCTGTCCGTCTGTCCGTCATACTTTTGTTTTCAAAACTTTTTTTCGCTGTTAATTCATATATTGAACTGATTCTTGGTATGTGGTTATATCTAAATGAGATACAAATCAAGTTCGACTTTGGTTTGACTGACCTATTTTTACAAGAGCTGTGGCCCTTGGAGTTAGCAAATTTCATGAAATGTTCAGTTATCCGAACTTTTGTTCGGTTCTATTGCAGATATTGAACTGATTGTTGAAATGTGAATACACCTTGGTGTGATACAGATCTAGTTCAAGTTTGGGTTTGATTGACTCATTTTTAATAGAGTTATGGCCCTTGGACTTAGTAAATTATATGAAATTATCAGTTTTCCGGATCTTTTTCGTTACTGCAGATCATTAAATCATATTTGTGTAGGAATTAATCTGTTGATTCACGTACAGCTCAACTTTAAATTCGTGTTTAATTGAAGCGTTTTAAACAGAGTTGCAGGACATAGAATTGTGCCGATATTAGGCTTATATCGCTCAGCGATCAAAGATTTATTATATCTAGATCAGCTCATGTGTTTGTCATTTGATTAAGCTCAGACGTTAGGGTTGATCAAGTAATAGCATTTGAAAATTTCCAGATATTTTCCTTCAGCATAGAATAATATTTTAACAAGATATACAGGATAAGTATTTTCTTTTTAATGCGTTAATGTTTTAATTTTGTTTGCCTGTCATGTACGAATCGCATCAGTCTGTTTCTCTCGCTCTGTTCTGAAATCCTAAATCCCTTACTGAATTCAACAATTGAGGGTGTTATGTTCAAGGGATTTCCGACTTGCCGTGGGAATATGTTAACGGGCTTATGATTGGATTCTACGCGTACACTGCATAAAGGTGCAAAAAGTAATTATGTTGATGATTTGATCGTAAGGAGAGATCTGTGTTTTTATTGAGGACAAAGTGAAAATAAAGATAAAATATCATATGAAAACAGAGCAAAATAATCATTCCGAAAGATCATTCTTAATATAGCTTACCTTGCTGAGAGAGTTCATTGTAAAGTAGTACTGTAAACTCCCAACAGATCGGGACTTTTCAAGTATGGAAATTTCCAAATTATTTGCATACTATAGAACGTGCGCAAATTATCAGGTCTAATAATCTGTATCGACTCTACATTTATCTTTGCAGGTAATTTCACTTCATAACTATAAAATCATAAATTGAAAATGAATAATTGTGTCATTAGATGTTGGTTTTGCAAAACGCCTTGAACAAAATTTTCCTTGATTTCTAACACAAACAGAATGAAAAGTTTAAATGTTTACGTACGAAAAAATATTTTCAAAGATATGCATATTAATACTTGACAGATTTTGAATTGTATTTGCAATCATTTTCAAGATATGTGAAAATGTCAAGCATACAATTGAAAGAAAGGGGGAGGGTGCTCTTTTAATGAATGGTAAGAAGAGGCGTAGAGGCACTTATATACACTTTAAAATTCTTGACAGCTTATCAAACAAAATGACAGTCAAAATAAAGTATCAAATATCATTTGTGCTCTAAACGCTTTTTTATCATTATTAATCATAGTACAAATACATTACTTTAAGAATAAATAGAACCTTGCAAAAGGACGGTACTCCTTTGGCCTGCTTTGTTTTCGTTGACACCAGCAGGGAACCATTTATACTTTATGTATACCATTTATACTTTATGCATCCAACCAAATATTGTACTCTATATCTTCCAAATGGAAGTAACCGGATGTGACAGTTCTACCGAATTGAAGCGACGGGTGTTGCATGCAAGCAGGAGATGCTTACTCTTCCTGGGCACCTGGTCTCACTCTCATATCGGGAGTTCGCTTCTTTTCATATGGTGGAGGTTTTTGTTTGTTTGCTTTGGTTCCTGTTTTATCCTGATTTTGTATGCCTTCGGTTTCTGATTTTATGGGTTATCGATTTTGTGCTTTAAACGGGGATATGGTCATTATCCATATTTGTCATTGAGTTAAAGAAGATCTTGACAATAATCTCAACAGTGCTCACAATATCGACGGACCCCGTTTCACGAATATTCCATCCTGGATCTGGAGGAAAATGTACAGAAAACATATATAGATAACACTCCTCCTATTTTCCTTTTTACAAATTAAAACAGGAAACTTTCAAATAAAATTACGACACATTTAGTGGATCATGATTGAGTAAGTTTTATCTACAAAATGTTACCGTAATTCCGTAAGTACTTTTTTATGAAGAAATAAAAAAATGTTAACAATCACACAAACATGACAACACAGAGTCTGGACGACAGATTGGTCGCTATAAGAGTAGAGCTGACTTGATCGGCTTAAATTGTTGAAACCATGATTACAGATGTTTTGAAAAACGAAACGTTGAATTAGTAAATAAACAAGTTTTAGGACACAGTTAACTTCTGATTATTATCTATCATTAAAACATCTCGATATCAATCAATTGAGTGTAGGTGACAAATATGGATAATGGCCATATCCCTGTATACAGCACAAAATCGATAACTCAGAAAATCAGACACCGAAGGCATACAAAATCAGGACTAAACAGGAACCAAAGCAAACAAACAAAAACCTCCACCACATGAAAAGAAGCGAACTCTTCGAAGAGGAAGAAGCGAAGAAGAGTTCTTTTGTGCTTGTTATGTATTTTTCTCCTGATGATAATTTATGTAAGATAAATAAGTATTCGACATAGTATTTATGGATTATTAGATGATATGTGAACTTAAATATGAGGGAAATCAAAAGCATCAAGTTTTCATCTTGACTGTGCTGAATTGCTATAGAAATATACTTAGATAATATTGTTAAGCAATCATTACGTTCACAGGTACATCGTGTGCTTGCGTTTTTGGATATTAATTGTTAACCGTCAAGTCGTCCTGTGACTTTATTGTTTCCTAGTACGCTTTCGCCTGTCATCTTCAGAAAATGAAAGTGTTCCAACTCATTATCTTCTTGAACAAAATTGCAAACCAATTTTTTTTTACCAGACACGTGTATTGGATTATTAATTCCCTTCAATGGTACTTCAAGCCAAAATGTTGATCGTTTCTTCATTGCATTCGAAAATTTCTGTTATCAAAATTTCGTGAAATTTCTGGAAAATGGGTCCTGTAGCATTATATCCCACCCATCCTGCTACGTATTTCGGTAAATTTTAGGCCATAATAACTTTAGATGATATTTCATGATTAAATGACAAATTTCCAAAATAGCAAAATAATATATGATGTTAAATTGAAAATCGCCAAAACTAAGCTTCACTCAGGCGATATAGCTGGAAAGAAAGTGAATTTAATACACAAGGAGCGTTGGGGCGTGTTTAAAAATGATCAAGGAAATTTATGCATGATGGCAAAGAATCAATTCAGTTGATTTGACTATACATGACCAATCTTTATTGAGCTATAAAAATTGGCATAAATTATTTTTCAAGAAAAAAAAATTTTTCAACTGTAATTAAGGTGGCCAAGTAAGCGACTGCATGTACAGTGTGAAAAAGTAGGTACATGTATTTGTCTTACTGAGCAAATTTTGAATGACTACCTAGTAGTATAACAGGATCTATATAAGGAAATCAAAGCTACGTTCAGCCTTTGCCTGTGTTATGTTTATAATTATCTATATACACAACGAACTTAACAATATGAAACTCACGGGAATTGAGGAAGACGATCTTTTTAAGGATGTGCGGAAGTTTATATTCCGTCTTCAATTTGCAAAGTGCAAAGTAATTTGAATTAAGAATATAGAATTGATTGTATTATTTTTTCAATGTGATCACGGGGTTTTGTGTTAGTGAATACTGTAAGCCGTCTTTTATTCGCGCTGTCTAAAATTCGCGAAAACGAGTGAAGTTACTAGTTCCCGGCGTTTTATTTTCCCGACATCTACTACACATGTTTGAAGAAATATTCGCGGTGTTTTATTTTCGCAAATCGAAGAACCTCGCTTATATCGCGAAAATAACACGCTCGCGGATAAAAAACTGTTTATAGTATGTTGTCTAACCCCCTTCTGATAAATATTTGATCCTTTTCTGCATCTAGTTCCGCGCACGAATATGTCGTGTAAATCGTTTAATCTCCGTCAGGGTCATAAGTACTGATATTTGAAAATTTTCAGATAATTTCCTCTCGCATAAACTGTGATATAGATTTAAAAACTGTCTTAAATTAGCAATGCCGTTTAAATGGACATTGAACCGTACATTCGGTTATAGGGCAGAAATTATGTTAACCACAAGAAAATGTCCTCCCTAATCCCTCTGTTTATTCGTTTGGTAAAAGGATTGTGAAAACGGTGAAATCCTGAGTTTTCACAGAGAATAAAACAACAAATTTAAATGGGTCATTCGCCCAATTTTTATCATTAAATTACAAAATTGTATATAATCTCATTTATCATTAAATAGTCAGTAATTTTCTCCACAAGTTTCAATATATTGAAAAGATGACAAACGCCGAATTATCTCATTCATCCATTTATTCATTAAGGAAGTAATATATTTTTTTATCTATTTATTTTTATTTTTTTTTTTTTTGCTATTTGTTTTATTTATTTATTTATTTTGTGCTGTCTTTCAATATGTGGTCTTCTCTAATATCAAAAAGTTAAAATACTGACTTGGAAGTGTTCAAACACTTTACTTCTACAACCGATACCTTTTCAAACCAATTAGAATGTACCATATACGTGTTTCGGATAATAAATCCTCATAAATGGTTCTTAATTTAATGCCGAAGTGATTTAGACGTCACCAGGAGCGCCCTCTAGTTCGTATTTGAATCATGATTTGAGCATTTACTTGAACGAATGATTACGTAAAAGAGTAATTCTACGACTCAGCACTTTTACTAGGGCATTAAATTCAAAATTGGCGTCGGATATTTGACATTGACTTTAAGCTAATGTAATACATTGTGACGAGATAAGAAAAAGAGAGGAAACAACAGCGTCTTATAATATTTTGTGTGCTTGTTTCCCTTCACTTTTCTCGAAATTTGTGTTAAATCTTTTAGAAAATGGAAATCTAGCCTTTCACTCGAATAAAAATATGATCATTTCGCGCTCTTTGCTCGCCGTATCTAAGTATCTGGGTTTTCATGGTATTATTGCGACGGGTGTCACATGCAAACATGAGACGCTGACTCTCCTCGGGAACATTGTCTCACTTCACGTGCATGTCTGAACCATGCTGCAAATTAATCTGTTCTTTAACGATGCTATTGAATTTGAAGACGTTGAATATTCGGAATATTATTATGTCGGTGTTCCAAACTGTTCGAATGGAAATTCTAACGAGTTTTGCCTTACCTTCTCAACTTTGAGACTAAATAACTGATATGTACTCCTTCGATGTTTATTTCAATTTATTTTGCATCGAACTAGTTCGAACCAATCAGAGCGAAAAAATCGTGTCACGTGCACGCCGTCTAAATTTCTCTAGACCGTCAACAATTCCGCCATTGCCGTATAAATGAATTCGTATGTAAAAGGAATTCTGAAACGGTAATTTTCGGTAACAAGATACGGAGATTTAGGTTCTCGGCAGAATAAACAATTATTAGGTTTGTTACCGACCGCCCGCCTCGCCTTATATGGGCTTGATCAACCAGACAAATCTCTGTAGACGGTCAGTAACAAACCAAATAACTAATATTGCACGTTCCTATATTTTGTGAATTGTTTAATATGTATCATAAATGTACTTCATCATATCTTAAATCATATATCATATTTGCTAATAACCATTAACAAATCCCGTAAATGCCTATAACTGTATTAGCCTGGTTAATTCACTTGAATAAAAATAACTAAAGCCTCAAGAAAACCCCTTTCAAATTTCTGTAATTTCCTTATTAATTTGCAACCCCCTCCCTCTGTTATGACATTCTTATGTTCCCAGATCTGTCACTAGAAAATGATTTTCAATTAATCAATTAATTGTGTGAACGAGTTGATTATTTTGCTTCCAATTTGTTCTTTCCGTATGAATAATTCAATTTCATTATGGTATGACATAGAGCTGCACGCTTGTGTAAAATGTGTTCTTAATTGAAGGCAAAGTAAAAATTGATCCGATATTTTTTCGAGGAAACAAAACAGAATTATGGTTTTGAATAAGCATTAATAAATAAATAAATCTTACTTTTCGACTTTCATTAGTAATACATACTGTAAATCCTAACAGATCGGTAATTTTTACACTTGGAAATTTTCATAAAAAAATCATAACAGACCGAGCGTACATCATCCGGTCAGATTGTAGTGATCAACAGTGTATGTAACGTGCAGGTAAATTCGTTTAAAATGTTTTGAATTTATAAATCAAAAATTTATAATTTTAAAGTGGAATTAGGCTTTAACGATGTCCAAAGCTATGACACAGATATCATTATTTGAAGTTATTTACAAGTCAGAATAAAATGACAATTTTTAATTTGACTGATTAATTAAAGTGAATTAAAAAGAATCGATGGAAAGTTATCATCAAAATGAAATAATGAAAGAATAAGAGAATGACAAGAAATGAAATAAAAACAAAAATAAAGATTTCATGAAAAAGAGATTAACGTTAATCTATTTTCCTTATATCTAGAAATACAAATGGTCCAAACCAGAGTTTATGTTGTTAAAGCGCATTAACGAGGCTGGGTCTAATTAGAAAAATTTCATGACGGTGAAATTTCAATTTCTTTTTCTTAAAATGATATTTGAAGTACAACAAATAAATAACATTAATTTAATTAAAATCTCTTGCGCAGAAACATGAAAAATTTGAGAAAAATCATTATTTTGCAGTAAAACCCCATAAGGTCTCATTGTAAGATGCCATTATCTTTGAGATGACCCCTACATAATACTGAACGGTCAACTACTATTTTCTTTCCCATAAAATGAATTTTATAATATTGCAATTATATGATCCGAATTAAGTCAAAATACCTTGGGTAGAATTTCATCATTTTCTAATTAGACCCAGCCTCGTTAAATTGATTTTCTGTAGCTCACAGAGAAAACTGAGATGGAAATTTTCCAATATTACTTTGAACGCCTGACAAAGTACTTCGAACTTCAATAATTTCAAGATTTATAGTATCACTTTGCTTTTGAATATTTCATCCTTCTAAAAGGACGAAAAAAAAAAAAAAACAAATGAAATACAAAAACACGTTGACGAAAAAGAATTTAATTTAAAGAACAAAGAATAAAACTCGGAAGACTGTGCAATCATGAAATAACACATTCTCTTTCTTAACATCATCATATTATTTCTAACCAGCCTTGACTGAATAAAACAATTTATTTTATTTTTTTTAGTAAAAAAAGATAAAACAATTTATTGATAAAGTTCATTTATTCATATTTCCCCACAGTTTTATGGAAAAACGATCCGTTTCTCGGTAAATGAGAAGTTCGCCTGCTTGATGAAATTTCTACGAAATATATATCAGTTATTTAAGGTATCCGTTGTACAAAAGAGTCATTTAACATAGCGTTTTAATCATCTCCATTGTAAAGTATGGTAAATTTTATGCCTGGTAAGGTACTATAAACTATATATTTTCTGAAAGGGAATGATGCCCTGAGTACGAGTCCCTGTAAAGTGCGAAACGAAACAAAAACGAAACGAAACGAAACGAAACAAATCGAAACGAAACGAAACAAATCGAAACGAAACGAAACAAATCGAAACGAAAAGAAACAGATCGAAACGAAACGAAACAAATCGAAACGAAACGAAACAAAACGAAACGAAACAGATCGAAACGAAACGAAACAAAACATAAAACTTAAAGAAAATGAGAAAAAGAGGAAAAATCGCCGAAAACGAATATTCTAAGACAAGATCAGCATGTAATATTGCCTTAATCCAAGAGTTCTACATTTGCAACTGGTGCAGAGAGGGTTTCTTGAAAGAGCCAAAGTTGACAATTAAAAAAAGTAAATGTCAAATGCCATTCATGTATTTAAGAGGAATAAAAGGGAGGGGATAGAAAACCCCGCTATAACACCGTAATGAGATCATAAAACGGGGTGGGGGCACATTTCAGAAAAAAAAATCTTATCCTTTTTCAAACGAAATGCCCCCCCCCCCCCCCAGTTTTTAATTGTTCTCATTTTTCTGATAAAATTTTCAAATACACATAACGGAACAGTTCCGTTTCCTCTACGCTAGACTCCTCCCTGCTAAATAATATTTTTCCGTCTATGACAGGGTTATTCATCCTATTCACTCTCCTTTAAAATGCAAGTGTGCTATATACCGTATATATTATGTTTTAATCGTCAACATTGATTCTTTAAAAAACCCTCCAGCTACAAGAACTAACGGTTGAAGGCAATAATGAAGGGGTGGACAGGGACAAAGGGAGGGGAGAGAAAGGGGCGGGAGGAGGGAAGAAGGGGGTGGGAGGAGAGGAAAGTGGGCGAGAGGAGGGACAGATGATTGGGAGGGTAACAGTAACCCCAAAAAATTAGGAAATTACTTTTAAAATAAATAATCTTGCTCTTATACGTTCATGTACATAATCTCAATTTTAAAAATTACCACGAAATTCATTTATATATACCTTAAAAAAAATTTCCCGATCGCTTCGCTCGCCGCAATTTTCAATTCATTTTTCAAATACTTCAGGCTCGCTTCGCTCACCTTAGTTTTTCATCTAAACAGATCTATTTCTTTTGTCAAGGTTTAAAAAGGAAATAACCCAAATAACTTCACTACTGCACAAATTAACACTTTAAAGTTTAAATCATTTGTCTCGACCGCCCAAGACCCCCTCCCTCCACCGGGAGGGGGGAAGCGGCAGGAGGAGAGTGGTACCCCCTGATCCTTCAATAAGATCTTGTCTTGAAATATTCGTTTTCGGCGATTTTTCCTCTTTTTCTCATTTTCTTTAAGTTTTATGTTTTGTTTCGTTTCGTTTCGATCTGTTTCGTTTCGTTTCGATCTGTTTCGTTTCGTTTTGTTTCGTTTCGTTTCGATTTGTTTCGTTTCGTTTCGATTTGTTTCGTTTCGTTTCGATTTGTTTCGTTTCGTTTCGATTTGTTTCGTTTCGTTTCGTTTTTGTTTCGTTTCGCACTTTACAGGTACCCCCTGAGTACACATATAAGACTCCCAGGTCTTAAAAATCAAAGAGGAAAAACTCTTGTACACATTTATATGTATACGTTATATAGAGAAAATAGACAATCTAAATGCTTCATTAGTTATTTCCCTTTGTTTTTCTGCCCCCAAAATTATCATTTCTCAGCAGTGGGCTTTATAACCTTTCAGAAAAAATATAGTTTATAGTACCTTACCAAGCAAGGAAAAATGCCCTATTGTATATCGGATACCTTAATATCATACACATAGTAAATAAAAAAGGACATTTATTTCCACATGAAATGATAGTGAGTAGGATGAATAACTCTGACACTTTAACAAAGATCTTATTATTGAACAAAAATTATTTAACATGACCTTGTTTCATAAACAAACTAGATGGTCCTTAAACACGGACCCATAACGCATTGTCTTCTTTTGATATCAATAGTATGGAAGTGTTCCAACTCTTTACCTTCTTGAAGAAAATGTTGAACTAATTTTTTAAATGCACCTGACACATGTTTCGATATGTTCGATGCTTCCAACCAGAGAAATCTGATGTAAAGATTTTAAATCATTAAAATGTTTGGTGTTTCATAGGCTTATAAATAAGCATACCAAGTCGATCCGCCGCTTCAATATACGTGTTTTCTCAGACAGTGCATGTATTTTATATATTGTGATTATTTTCGTGCATGAACGTCGACGGCGGGTGCGGCTAGCCAACAGGGGATGCTTACTCCTCCCGGGCACCTGGTCCCACCTCTAGCTTGCTAGGGGTCCGTCGATGCTCAGTTTTGTGCTCTATTGTGAGTGCTGTTGAGATTTTCGTCAGGATCTTCTTTAACTCATTTGTGTCACACTTATGCCCTTTGCCGTGTAAAGCTCGTAAAAAAGTTCCCCGCGAGGGGTTTGACAGTAAGTGTTTTGAATACTTTCCCTGACATGGTCGCCATAGCACTTTCTATATAGACATGACCTCAGACAGTGCATGTATTTTATATATTGTGATTATTTTCGTGCATGAACGTCGACGGCGGGTGCGGCTAGCCAACAGGGGATGCTTACTCCTCCCGGGCACCTGGTCCCACCTCTAGCTTGCTAGGGGTCCGTCGATGCTCAGTTTTGTGCTCTATTGTGAGTGCTGTTGAGATTTTCGTCAGGATCTTCTTTAACTCATTTGTGTCACACTTATGCCCTTTGCCGTGTGGAGCTCGTAAAAAAGTTCCCCGCGAGGGGTTTGACAGTAAGTGTTTTGAATACTTTCCCTGACATGGTCGCCATAGCACTTTCTATATAGACATGACCTCAGACAGTGCATGTATTTTATATATTGTGATTATTTTCGTGCATGAACGTCGACGGCGGGTGCGGCTAGCCAACAGGGGATGCTTACTCCTCCCGGGCACCTGGTCCCACCTCTAGCTTGCTAGGGGTCCGTCGATGCTCAGTTTTGTGCTCTATTGTGAGTGCTGTTGAGATTTTCGTCAGGATCTTCTTTAACTCATTCTCTTCCGTTGAATTATGTGTGTAGGGGACGGACGAAAATATTGAAGCTAGTCGATAAGTTGCATTATTTCAATAATGTAAAAAATAAAAAAAATCTGTCTATAAAACTTGGCTGAGTCATTTCATGAAGAATTATAAACAATTCAACATATATAAGAGGGACATGAACAATAAGACCATTTATAACTGACTTACGTGTGACATCATATCTTCCTTAAAACGAAAGCACGGTTCGCGAGAAACCTACTCAGTGGACATTTTTCATGCTCGCGGACTTCGGACTTCGGACATCGCATTTCGAAGGGACTTTGTCACAAATGCAAAATATAAATTCTATTCCAATGAAATTAGAGTACTCTGCGTGAAGAATTTTTTTTTTTCATTTGTATCGATACATATTTAAAGTTGTCCATTGTCATTTCGTCCATGTGTGTTCTGATTTAACGTTTCTTATCGCGCCTGATTATTTTTATATGACCCTAAAGTGTGAAGTTCGAAATGCGAAGTCCGAAGTACGTTAACTTGAAAAATGTCCAGTATGAAATTATTGTTTCGTAAACAATACCACTTTTGCTCTGATAAAATATACTCGGGTATGAAAGAACTACTTTTGAATTACCATCTAGACCTTGCGCAACGCCCGCTTGTTACGTAAACACATTATAAATAGTAATAATACGGAGGTGTTTCAAATATATATACCTTCTTGAAGAAAATTCAAACTATTTAAGAAATGACTGTAATAAAATAAAATTATTACAGTCATTTCTTATTATCTAATTAAATCACTATTTAATCATCTAGTTTATTTTGCAATTGAAGTCATTTTAGCGTGGTTGATTTTCAAGTTCAAAACTGGCGACGTGATATTTGAACAGGCCTAACGTAGCGGCGCTCGCCGTTAGTGACGTCATAATAGGTGACATTGTCTATACAGCTATAGATAAAATTTCGCGCCGTACGTTTGTATAGGCGTTATACAGACATTACGGGAATAGTTAAATTATTTTATTATGTATCAGACACGTGTTTCATAAACACCTGTTCTGACTGAAAGGCCTAATTGCTTTATACAGACATAGTCAATATTCTTTGAAGTATCCTTTCCTACGATATGAGCATGTAACATTACGTTTGATCACATGATACACCCTTTATTCAGTTGCATATAGCCATTTCATAAATAAATGTTATGATAACACGTTACATATCACTTTCGGAACGTGGTCATTGGATGAAGCGCTCCGGATCCTTTGTGACGTCACAATAGAAACGGAGACGTTGGCGCGTTATTTGCAAAAAATGAAGTTGAAATTATAACATTTTGACGTTATTTCGATCAGTTACATCATATTTCATGTGATAAAAAGAATCTCAAATTATGTTTCTATTCCATACAGTATTTATGAAACTCGTTGTGTGATTTAAATCCTCTCGCCAAGGCTCGGGGATGTAAAATTCACATTACTCGTTTCATAAATACCGTATGAAATAGAAAATCATTGTGATCCTATATATTCAAAACAAAATATAACTGGAATAACCACACCATTTGCTAATAGCAGATGACCATCCAAAGTCGGCATCGAGTGCACATTGGTCTCCTTCCATTCTCATTAATGTTTGATGTTTCTATACGTCTGTTTCGGTTGCTTTGTGTGATGTTCTAGTGAGTGTGGCGTCTTTTTTGGTTTTAGGTTTTGTCTGATGTCATTTATGTGTCATTTTATTGTGGGGTTGTTTTGCTGCATGTGTGCAGGGTGGTTATGATGGAGATCATCCCCTTTTCCCGAAATAGCTCTTCTGCTTCTATTTATCTTTTGATTCTAATTATCTATATATCATATGGTACGAATGTAGCATCTGATGATAATGCCTCGATCAAGATAATATTTTTTGAATAGAAAAAAGATAAAATTATTTTGAATTAAGAAAAATAATGCTTGGAATATTATTATCTATTTTTGATATCTAATTTTCTTTCTTTAAACAATTTTTTGCCAATTAAGAAGATTAAAAATTAATGTCGTAAACATGGATGGTGAAAAACCTCGGACTTTAAGATTTTATTGTCTTACTCTCGCAATTGTTCTCCTAATATTCTTAACATTTCCAACCAAAGAAGGGAGGGGATCTCCAACAAGACCCTGTTGCGGCACCAACAGCAAAACACCTGATGCAAAAACACAAAAGACGAGCATACTATGAGACGGAAAAGAGACATACGACATATAAACATGAAACACAAAAGACTACACATGACGAGACCAATGGGCAACCGGTGCCAACTTTGGACGGCCATTTGTCACTCAAATGTGTGGACGTGGCCTCGGGCGGTGCGTGTGTTTTGTGTGTTCAGTAGCAAATTGTGTGGTTATCCTGGATTACGTGCGCACAACCCTCTCATTCCTCTAGTTACTCAGCTAAGGGGTAATGCAATCCGTTAAAATCACTATAATAATGCTGACTCTTAAAGGTATATTCAGCCGGAAGGCAACTTAATGGATTTAATTTTACCTTTACGGCGGGCGTGGCTAGCCGATCAGGATATGCTTAATCCTCTTGAGCACCTGGTTCCACCTCTAGCTTGCTAGGGGTCCGTCTGTTCTCAGTGTGGTGCTCTATTATGAGTGATGTGGAGATTGTCGTCAGGATCTCATTTTAATGATAACTTTTAAAACAGACATATTTTTGAAAATATGAGAACTCAAAAGCTCGCTCATTTTGGAAAAGATATCGCCCCTTTACATGTCCATCAATTTTGATAGAGGGTTTGTATGTGTACCATACTTATTATATATGCAAAGATTGAAACAAAAGAGTTAAAGCAGATCCTGACGATAATCTCAACAGCACTCACAATAGAGCACCAGATTGAGCATTGACGGACCCCTAGCAAACTAAAGGTGGGACCAGATACCCTGTTGGCTAGCCGCACCCGCCGTCAATGTTCACGCATGAAAATGAAAAGAACATATGAAATATATGCACTGTTTGAGGCCACGTCTATATAGAAAGTGCTATGGCGACAATGTCAGGGAAAAATATTCAAAACACTGACTGTCAAACCCCTCGCGGGGAACTTTTTACGAGCTTCACACAGCAAAGGGCATAATTGTGACACAAATGAGTTAAAGAAGTTAACTTACATATGGATTAAAAGAAAAACCATAAAGCTTGCAGTATTTCATTTTCATTTAATATGTTCCTATATTATGTTGGAATTAATGAATTCAAATCATAAATGTTAATATTTCATGTCATATTGATAGGTTGATATATCTACAATACAAGAATGCTTATGGTCATGAATATATTCATACATGAAAATAAGATGATTGAATTAATTGTACCTGAGATTGAATCAATTAAACCCGTGAGAAATAATTCAGTTGTACTAGTACATCGGACCTTAAGAAGCCATTTCGCGAATCTTTCACATTATTTGCTTGAACGTGCCTATTTTTCATACATTTCAATATTTTTCAATTTTTATTCAATCATCTATTGATTTTTTTTATTTGTCTATTTATTTATTAATTTATTTATCTATACATTTTTCATTTATTTATCTATTTGTCTATTAATTTATTCATCTATACATTTTTTATTAATCTATCTATTTATTTATCAATTTATTTATCTATACATTTTCTATTTATTTAATCATCTATTTTATTATTTTCCTATATAGCTTTATGTCTGGCAATTTTGAAGTTTGAATTTGGTCATGAAATCTTAGGTCCTCCACTGGAAATTCTATAAACAAGCCTGCTGTGTTGACATGATAAATATATCTACTATATATACTTCTGTAGGAATTTGTTTATCGTTTTATAACTGTGTAATATTACATGTGCACTTCGAAGTTAGGTAAAGTTAGCAGTTATCTTGATGGTTAGCTGAATGTTGAGACAAAGTGAAGACTGACATCATATCTCATGTAAAATAAGCACAAAAACTGGTCAGAAGACAAAATGATTACCTTATGTACAGCGAGAATAAGCGCTGTAAACTTCCAACCGTGTGGTACTTTTTAAGTTTTGGAAATTTTCAAATTTATTTTAGTGGCATACTGTGAGGTTATTTTATCCGTTATTTTTATAGTTGTTGAATTCACATGATATTTTGCAGGTAAATTCCCTATAATTATTGAAATAATTATGAATTGAAATTCATTTAAGATGCAATCAGAATTTATTTTACAAGTAACTATTTCATATTGCACTATAAGCAGCGCTGTTTAACGGCACCGTGCTAAATTGCAAAAATTTAGCATGTTCAGTTATAACATGTATCATTTCTTATATCTAATGCAAATACATTATCAAATATATATAATCTTTCGGTACGCTTTTTTCGACATAGTAACTTTCATACTTATTTGGCATATATACATTGTTTAGATTTGAGGATCACTGACGAGGGTTAAGTAACCGAAACGTGCATGTCTGGTCCACGTTGCCAATTTATCTGTTCTTAAATGATGCTATTCAATTTGAAGACGTTTACATCTAAGTTAATGGAACTTAAAGGTTAACTTGAAGCTTATTTCAATTTCTCTCTTCCTTTCATTTAAAAGCAATGGGCGACTTTTGCTCATTGGCCACTTTTTGAGAGTCTGGAACAAGAAAATTGCCGAATAGTTTGTAAGCTGTGCCACCCTGAATAAATTCAATGAAGAAATTAAATGTTCTTAATAATTAAAAATTGAAAAGTCCGAAAACCTATTAAACATAATAATTTCTTGAATCTGCTATATAATATAATAAAATAATATCATATTCCCCTTTCCAGAATGATCAGTGACATTCTAGATTGCGATTGAATGGCTGTCAGCATCATCAAACAAGAAATATTTACCCGATGTGCACATCAATATGTACATCGAGACAATCACCGAAAGTTTTCTTGGAGCTGTTGCGATGGGTGTTGCATGCATTCAGGAAACGCTGACTCTCCCCGGACGCACCTGATTTTACTTCGGAATGTTATTCATTCAGAGTTTCGCAACCGTTCCAATAGAATTTCTAATAATTTTGCCTAGCCTTCTTGACTTTGAGACTTATTGATACTTCTTTGATATCTATATCAAAGCATATTATTGCGGTACATTTTGTACACAATAATTTTCACATTCTGTGGTCATATTACATTGTTTAGATTGAGGATCACTGACGAGGGTTATAACCGCAAATTTATCTGTTTATCAATGATACTATTGAATTTGAAGACGTATTTTCCCTGACATGGTCGCCATAGCACTTTCTATATAGACATAGCCTCATACAGTGCATGCATTTTAGATATTGTTTTTATTTTCGTGCATGAACATCGACGGCGGGTGCGGCTAGCCAACAGGGGATGCTTACTCCTCCCGGGCACCTGGTCCCACCTCTAGCTTGCTTGGGGTCCATCGATGCTCAATTTGATGATCTAGGCAACAAATCTAAATCCACGTACTAATTTTGATAATGTAAATATGTTTGAAGCGGCAAATATTCAGATTGTCTCATTTCTCTTTATACATGTCTACGATTATCAACAGCAAAGACGTGAACCATCGGGAAGATGTCAAGGCTCCATACCTTTATTTTTCTTAAAAGTTTCTAGATCTTTTCATAGTTATAAAAGAAAGTAGGAGATCTCCAACAACACTTGTTAGCAGCACCCACAGCAAAACACCAAAACATCCAAAGCAAAAATACTCACACAGAACAGACACGCACATAAAGAGACGCAAAAGGTAAAAGAAATGCAAAATCACATAGAAACATCAAACACAAACCAAGTGCCATCAACTGACCATTAAGTCATCCTAATAAGATAAACAGATGTGGGCCCGACAATGATATGATATGAACTCTACATTTGTACCGATATTGATTACGATGATATGAACTCGGGCAACAATATTTTCTGACCATATCTATTTTGTTGACATCCATGTTTTTCTTTATTCTTTATTTTTTCATCTTATTATAGATTTGTTGCCATAGAGTCAGACAACCCATAACAACTATTTGGAATGGACGAAAATATTACCCCTTCGGCAAACCAACAATTTACTGATAAGATTCTCCATGAGAAGGAATATCCTTTCTCCGTTGATGAAGCTATGGCGTCAACAATGACGTCATCAAAAGGAGGCATTCTTTTAATTTCTGCACGAAGCGAAATGGATATGGCAGATGTTTACAGCAACCATCTCAGAAAGGAATCCTCTCCGACATAAAAGATATTTCTATAGAGATATTTGAAGACAAAACATACGAAAGACTAGATGAGGCATTTAGCCGGAATCTGTACGCGTTTCTTTTGTTGACAAAGACTTTCTGTAAGGAAGATTGGCCAGTATTTTCAATGGAACAGTGTGTAAAGGATAGTCTATATAATCAGGGCCGCATATGTACAATAATTTCCAGTATTAATGGAGAGTGATACAGAGTGTCACCTTCCTATGGGATTGAATTGCCTAACGTCACTCAAATTCTACCATTTCGATGATATATATAAAAAACGAGTCCGGAAACTGTTGCTGCGAGACGTACAACCATCCGGCTTCAAGTAGTAGAACTAGCGTGGTCGAAGTCTGTCCGGTTGAATATTAAGCAGTCTGTTGTACTTAAAATTCTGCTTGTGGTGAACAATGACTTGCAAAACTTGTTTCAAAACTTATAGTAATTATCAGCAATTGAATTTTAAATGTCCAGTTCCTTATTCATATATAAATATATTCAAGAAACACAACGGTGTATATATAATTAATATGTGTATTGTCATATTATTTATATGCGGTTAATTTGAATTTAAACGAATATTGAATGTCTTAATTGCATTAGTGTTATGATTATCTTTTAATTTTTGAATGATTATAGATGAATGTCACATGGATTTATCACTCTTCCTGGTAGCTTGATAGTACTACATGTATAAATATTTGAACATATGGAAGTGTTTCAACTCTATACCTTCCGAATAAAATTTCATTTATTATGCAACAGACACGTGTTTCGGTATTCAAGCCGCATCAGTGAGTTCATTCAATCTATGGTCTCTGAAGGGAAAAGATACTTAGCTTCTGACTTCAACTTCACTTACAGATACATAGACGATGTGATGTCCATCAATAATCCAAATTTCGTGGATCACCTGAGCAGTATATATCCTTCGGAGCTTGAAGTCAAAGAAACTACAGAGACAAATAATTCAGCATCCTATTTGGACATAATGTTGTCCTACGACTCTGATGGTCACATGAACACCTCACTCTATGACAAACGCGACGACTTCAATTTCAGTTTTACACACTTTCCTTTTCTGAGTAGCATTATCCCTTCATCGCCTGCTTATGGCGTGTTCATATCTCAGTTGATATGCTATGCTAGGCGTCTTTCAGATAAGCTTCTCAGTCAGGGATATGTTTGTGACCGACTAACATCGTCACTGAGGAAGTTCTACGGTCGATATGGGGAACTTGTCATACACTATGATGTTCCACTCTCCAGAATGGTGAATGGTATTCTGTCATAGACCATTTGAGCCATCCAACCAAAGATTGTACTCTATGTCTTCCAAAATGGAAGTTACCGGTTGTGACTGTTCTACCGAATTGAAGCGGCGGGTGTTGCATGCAAGCAGGAGATACTTACTCTTCCTGGGCACCTGGTCTCACTCTCATATCGGGAGTTCGCTTCTTTTCATATGGTGGAGGTTTTTGTTTGTTTTCTTTGGTTCCTGTTATATCCTGATTTTGTATTACTTCAGTTTCTGATTTTCTGAATTATCGATTTTGTGCTGTATACAAGGATATGGTCATTATCCATATTTGTCATACTTCCATCTAAAGTTAGTTTAAGAAGCAGACAAAATTCATTTTAGTAGCGCCCTCTGGTTATATTTTTTGGAAATTAATTTTTTTGTAATTTACAGAGTGCGCGGCTCCAAACTTCCTGTAGGGTCGATTCAGTAGAATATCCATATTAAAATCTACGTTTAAAATATTATAGGAGGAATAGTGCTAAGATATTAACCTCCTTTAATTTCGATGATATATTTAATGAAAAGACAAGTTTCTGAAATAGCTAATAATATTCATGACGTCAAATGGATTAAGTGCCAAAACAAGGGATCTTTCAGTTAAAAGTTTTCAAATTGATAAGCATCATTTAAGAACAGGTAAATTTTCAGCATGGACCAGACATGCACGTTTCGCGTACTAAACCCTCGTCAGTGATCCTCAATCTAAACAATGTAATATGCCAAATAGTGTTAACCTTATTATGTCCAAAAATGTACCGAAAGACGTTGAAGTCTTTAGAAATAGGCTAAATAATGTCAAAATTCATTTATGCAGTATGATTCGGTAAATTAATTCCTAATGGATCTTCATACCAAATTTATAATCAGTACCTCCCTTACAAGTCGGGATATCGTCTCTAAGAACGCCGTATTTCAGGGTAGGACAAAACGGTGTCCTGAGATACATGTAAGCAGGTAGTAGCGAACCCATTTGGTCACCGCTCGACCATCGAACACTTCAAAGACATACTACAGCATGGTATCACTTCTTTACGTGCTTGGTACCACCGTAAACATCTATGGTTTATAACCCTCAATATAGGCACATCTTTTGCATGCACTTATTCATATGGAATCATAACTTTTCGCATGTCAAATTTTCAATTCACTGACCCCATACGTGTCTTATTTCAAGTTTATCGTTAAAAGGGCTTTGTTTGAAATTGTACTTATTATAAGTAATGCGGAGGGTTCCAACTCTAAACTTTGAAGAAAATTTCAAACCAATTTTCATGCACCAGACACGTGTTTCGAATATTAAAGATGCTATTTAATGTAATGTTATGTCTTTGAGATGTTAGCATCATTAAATGGTCGAGAGATGTCACAAGATGATAGCTGATACATGCTTATCTCCACAGATCTCTTTATCCGACAAAGAAATGCGGAGCTCGTAAAAGAGTTCCCCGCGAGTGGTTTGACGGTAATTGTTTTGAAGATTTTCCTTGACATAGCACTTTCTATATAGACATAACCTAAGACAGTGCATGCATTTAAGATATTGTTTTCATTTTGGTGCGTGTACATCGATGACGGGTGTGACTAGCCAAACAGGAGCTGCTTACTCCTCCTGGGCACCTGGACTCTAGCCTGCTAGGGGTCCGTCGGTGCTCAATTTTGTGCTCTATTTTGAGTGCTGTTGAAATTATCTTCAGGATCATCTTAAGCTCGTAAGAGACGCAGGTAGAGGGAATATTTCGTCTTGTAATGGAGGTACTGATTTCAGCATACCCGTTATTATTCTATTGAAACATCTTAAAGAAAGGGAGTTTGACATTGTTAATCCTAATCCTGAAATCTAAAACGATGACCTGTCAGTACTTCAATAGACACTGAGTATGATTGCTTTAAATACTCGGTACCCTCAAGCAATCGGGAAGCACGATAAATCCCTGTGATGAATTTATATCATTTGACCAATTTGGAGAACTTCTGTACTGTTTGTTATTGAAGCGATAAATTCTCTGTTTGAAAGAGGCAGTAGTTCATCTGCAACAGTATAATTTCCTGACTGTTTGTCTGCTGCTGACGTTTCCGTCCTAGTTCGGCACCGATTGCCCATTGCTCTCGTTGGTTTAAGTGTAGTCATTTATGTTTTTAATTGATGTTTCTATGTGATTTGGCTTTCATTTTACCATTTTCGTCTCATTCTGTGCGTGTCTGCTTTGTGTTTTTGCTGTGGGTGTTTTTGGGGTTTTGCTGTTGATGCTTGTTGTTGGAGACCATCTCCTTTCTTACCACTGCAATATTGTTTTGTTGAGGTATTTCCCAGTGTCGAAAATGAGTAAGGGGGGGGGATGTGATAAGATTCTGGGTATTGTTCATTAGATTAAGTTTCTCTTCGTGATTTTATGTCCGTCTGTTTGTCCTGTTTTCCTTTTCTCGCGAAAGAGTTCTTTTTTTAAATATTTTAAATGTTAAATGTCTTCAAATTCAATAGCATCATTTAATACCTGATAAATTTACAGCATGGACCAGACATGCACGTTTCGGGTACTAAGTCCTCGTCAGTGATCCTCAGCCTAAACAATGTAATAAGTATGAAAATTTTAATGTCCAAAAATGTACCGAATGACGTAGCAGAATGGGTGGGATAGGACCCACGTTTTAGAAATTTCAAAAAATTTTGTAAGACTGGAATCTGATTTCGAATGTTGTTCTACACTTTCATCTTCTTCTTTTCGTACAGTCTGTCAGTCTGTCCGTTTTTTCTATCTGTGTGTCAGAATAAAAATTTAATCTTTACCATAATCCTTAATCGTGTAAGATAAAGATACAATGTATGAACGTATTGTATACTACACAATTCGCTCGTTTGTGACAATTCCTGTTATTGACACATTGCTCTATGACCTTTTAAATTTTATCTTAGAAATATACATACTTTTAGGAAACTACACAATCATCAATATTCAGTATGATAAATAGGATTATCATATGTCTAAAGCGTCTACTTTATGACAAGAATATGGTATTTATATTTATTTGACCTTGGTATTTATAAATCATCCCAATACAAAAACCGTACCTTGTCAGATACCTCAAGAAATTGGAAATCAAAAGAGTTGGATATGGCTAACCCTATGCTAAAAATCATGATATTCATTCCTAAGTTGTTTTTGATAAGTCCTCTCATTTGCTATCTGGAACTTAAGCATTGTTATTTGGTCATGGAATTTGAACTTCTGATATAAAACAACAATATTACCAAGATTACTTAGGATGTGGCGCTCATATTTCAAATATGTCTTGTCTGGTCCATGTTGCCAATTTATCTGTTCTTAAATGATGCTATCAGTTTGAAGACGTTTACATTTATACCACTTGGTGAGTGTCACTGCTGGTGGACCAGGAGTCCCCGAGGGCACATGTAGCCAAATTCGATCAATTTCGGTTGATCGTTTCTTCAACGCATTCTAAATTTCTGTTATCAAAATTTCTTGGAATTTCTAAAACGTGGGTCCTGTAGCATCATATCCCACCCATCCTGCTACGTCTTTCGGTACGCTTTTTCGACATAGTAACTTTCATACTTTTTGGCATATTACGTTGTTTAGATTTGAGGATCACTGACGAGGGTTAAGTACCCGAAATGTGCATGTCTGGTCCACGTTGCCAATTCATCTGTTCTTAAATGATGCTAATCAATTTGAAGACGCTTACATTTCATCGTCCTCTCTGACTCCAACAACACCTAAGGCAAAACCGCAAAACACCCAATGCAGAAACACAGAACAGACACTCACAGACAGAGACGAAAGAGAGACAAGGAATACCAACTCACATCATAGCCACACATACATGAGCTTACTACAACCAGCAGAGCACTGACTGTATTTCTTGACCTTTTGTTTTTATAACAATTTATATAGCTTGGGCTCCTTCGTTTTGTATGATCTTATAAGAGTGATGAGATTATTTTACACTCCAATTGTGTAATCCCCCGAGACCTCTGGGTAAACGGAAAAATGAGAGGAAGTGCGCACGTAATCCCGATAACCCAACAATTTTCTTCTCGCATGGTAGATGCCCGCCTCGGTACCTTTTACCAATTGGTCTCCTTAATTAATGTGTAGCCTTGAGTGTATAAATTTTTGCGTTAGTTTAGCTGTTTCCCTTTGTCCCGTTTGCGACTTTTACTGTACTTGACGACCCTCTGTCTTTGCACAGAGTATTTTGGTGCTTGGTTGTGGGTGCTTGGTTGTGGGTGCTTGGTTGTGGGTGCTGCAACCGAGTGTGCTGGAGATCTTATCCTTTCTTACAATTTAAATGAAAGGCTTCTGTCGAGGGCAATGTGTTTCGAAAACACATTTTGATTGTTTTGAATTAGAATATTTTAGAAGGTGGCCTTAAACTATTTGATAAAGAATGATATTCTTCTAAACATTTTTCAAAGTTAAATGCATGTATCACTCTACTGTAAGTAATATTTGACATTTTGAAAGTCACGAAAAAAGATATAGAAAACGTTCTCTTTTATCTTCTCTTACCTCTTATTTTTATATATTTTTCACCGTTTTTTAGAACAGAAATACTGGCTTGAATATTAGATACATTAGTTCTAAAAATGTGCTTATTAGACATAACGCGAATATAATGACGAATGAGAAGGGTTCCTATATAGTCAGTTTATTCACATACGTTTTGTATCCCTGAATCATTATGTACTATTACAGGTAATGATTGAATGACAAACCGCCTGTTATCCATCATCTCCCAAATATTAGTGACAGTCTCATGTAAAAATACATGTAATTAATATCATATATCATTATCACCGTTCGTTACAGTTAAGTAGTACTAAGGTTTCTTAACGTTCTTTCACAGACAAGTTTTGGTCAAACATGTTAATATTCTCTTCATTTAAAAAGGAATAACCGATTGTTTGCAATATTTGTTACCCCTTTCAACTTTCTTGTCGCATGAGTATGCGTTCCGCTCTATAGTGCATTGTGTTTATTCATGTTAGATAAATACGGACTGTCTTTTGTACATTTAATTATTATTCTTTTTTGCAGTATCCCTCTAATATTGCTGTGCCATTATAATAATATAATAACGCCTATGATTAGACCGTACAGGATTTTTGGACCAGCTCGCTCTGAAATAATGGGACCACAATAAACTAATAAACTATTTTTTATCAACTTTTAATTACTACTGTTGAGGATCCACTAACCGAAGCATGTATGTCTAATGCGCCGTATTTAGACATATCTGTCCCGAAAGCTACTCTATGGCTACACGTAATCTGGATAGCCACACCATTTTCAGATGGCCATCCAATGTCGGCACCGGTCGCACATTGATCTCCTTCCTTTAATGTGTTGTCATTAATGTTTGATGTTTTTATGCGCCTCTTTCGATTGTTTTGTATGGTGTTCTTGTGACTTTTGTCGTGTATTTTTTGTGGTTTGTAGTTTTTGTCTGACTGTCATTCACGTATCACTTTCTTATGGGTTTCTTTCGCTGGGGGGGGGGGGGGGGGTTGCAGGGTGGTCATGCTGGAGATCATCTCCTTTTCTCTGTACGAAGGAATACCATAAATGTATAAACGTTAGGGGTTTAAAATAGAAAGTTAAGAATTTAATTTAAACACTTAATGAAATTTTCAGATCCAAAATTGAAGACTGATGCCATAATTTAGTAATGTTAAATATCTTCAAATTTAAACTCTATCAAATATTAATTTATGTATTGAACCTAATAATTTGTTTGATGACTACATATTTCTATAACGTTGACTCAGTTCATTTCTTTCGGAATCTAATTTCGAAAAAAATCGCATCTTATGACTTTTCCTACAGAAACTAGGTTTTGATGTCACTAGATGTATGAAGTAAAATGCTTGTGTTCAATGTACCAATCCGGTGATAAATCTTGACATGTCCCTGACTGTGTCATATTCATCACTTTGCTGATGCGATAAAATAACCCGCATCCTTCCATTACATGTAGTTTCTTTTCCAAGGCCGAAAAGGTAATCAAGTTTACAAATGTTTGACTTTGGACTTAAAATGCCAAATTGTAACGCAGAGGTTCATTAGGAGTGTGTATGACAAAAGAGGAGGTTTTGGATCAAACATAGTGATTTTCCCTGGCTTGACGGTGAATTTCCAAGACTACAGTCATACGGAATTTACATTGCACAGCTCATGTTGTACACTAAAGCATGTACTAATGTTTTGGATTTTTAAAAGTAGATATTTATATATGACTCAAGAAAGGAGGGGGTATCCAACAAGACAATTATGGTATATAATCTCCTCGTCACTATAAGATGGTCACACAAATAAAACAGGAAAGAGGCATGGACCCATGCAATATGCAGGCGAATAATAATTGGGAGTTCGCTTCTTTTCATATGGTGGAGGTTTTTGCTTGTTTGTTTTGCTTCCCGTTTTATCCTGATTTTTTTATGCCTTAGGTTTGTGCAAACACCCACCATGCGAAAATAGCTTAATCACAAAAGCACATGGTGCGCATGCATCAAAACACCATAAAGAGAAGATCAAACTTGAGAAATCAAATAAGACATAAGACATAATTCAGTTTGAAGGTGTTACAACTTAAAACACTGAAGACCAAACAAAAAAGAAAAATTAGTGTTACAAATGTTTAATGTCTTCAAATTTAAAAGCCTCAATTAAGAACAGATAAATTTTCAGGATGGACCAGACATCCACGTTTCGGGTACTTTACCCTCGTCAGTGATCCTCAATCTAAACAATATAATATTGCCAAAGAGTGTGAAAATTATTATGTCCAAAATTTACCTAAAGACGTAGCAGGATGGGTGGGATTTGATGCTACAGGACCTACGTTTTAGAAAGTTCAAGGAATTTGGATAACAAAGAAAGGAGGGGATCTCCAACAACAACACCGAGTTGCAGCACCAACAGCAAAATCCCCAAAACACCCACTATAAAAACACAAAGAAGACACGCACAGAAAGAGAGGTTATGGTACGAGGGAACGTCAAATTACAGAGAAACATCAAACACAAATGACTACACATAAACCAACGAGACGAATTGCCAATCGGTGCCGACTTAGGACGGCCATTTGCCACGTCAGTGTTTTTATCCTGGATCATGTGTGCACAATCCTCCCACTTTCCCGATTTTCCAGAGGTCTCAAATAATCCACGGTATAAAAGGCATTTGATGATTCTGACGCATTCTGTGTGGTAATTCTGCCTACCTTTGATACTATTTTGAAATCAATTTACATATTCATCTGTGTTGCTTGGGCCCCTGTGTTTTGCGATCTTGTTTGTGGGTGGTCATCTGGCAGTGAGGAAGTTGTTTTACACCACAATTGTAGTTCTTCGAGACCTTTGGTACTCGGAAAAGTGGGATGGTTGTGCACACGTGATCCAGGCTATCCACATCTTCTGCTATTTTTGTGGCAGATGGCCGTCCTAAGTCGGCATCGGTTGCCCATTGGTCTCGTTTGTTTATGTGTAGTCCTTTGTATTTGATGTTACTGTGTTGTGCGTTTGCGTTCTTTGTCCCTTTTGCGTCTCTTCCTGTGCTTTTCTGCTCTGTGATTTTGCTGTGGGTGTTGCAGCCTGTTGTTGTTGGAGATCCCTTCCTTTGTTGACTGCACGTGTCCTCGAGGACTCCTGGTCTACCAGCAGTGACACTCACCAAGTGGTACAAATGTTTATCGTCTTAAAATTTAAAAGCATCATTTAAGAACAGATAAATGTTCAGTATGAGCCAGACATGCACGTTTCATGTGCTTAACCATCGTCAAACACACACGCAAACCTCTTTATACTTATAATAATCAACAAAGAAGTACCTTCGTGTGTGAAGATCAACAGCGAGTGCGGCAAGCCAAACAGGGGATGCTCATTCCTCCCGGGCACCTGGTAGCACCTCTGGCTAGGGGTCCGTCGATACTAAATATTGTGCTCTATTTTGGGTGCTGTTGAGATTATCGTGAGGAACTTCTCACTATAAGTTATTCAGTCTCAAAGTCGAGAAGATAAAGTAAAATCAAAAGAAATTCACAGGAAAAGATGCAAACCTCGTAATGATTAACATTCCGAAGCGGGATCCTTACCACCTGTTCTTTGTGAAATGTTCGTACACCTGGTATAACTGACCTGGGTTCAGTCGGTAAATATCTAACCGCGGAATAATGCGGAATGGTTCCAACTCTATACCGTCTTGAAGAAAATTTCATACCATTCTCCATGATCCATACACGTGTTTCGAATATTCTAAATTCTGATCAGTGATGCTTCCAGCCAAAGTGCTTTTCATAACAAGTCCAAATTAATTTCACCAGCGCCCTCTTGTGTTATTATTAGAATTTAAATATCCGCATTTACTTTACAGAGAGTGCGAGGTTCCAAATTTCCTGTAGGGTCATTCAGTAGCATATCTAAATAAAATCTATGATCAAAATAGCATTGGAGGGATGGTGCTAAGATGTTAACCACCTTGCATTTTGATGATATATTTCGATGAAATTGCAAGTTTCCGAAATAGCAAAAACATATAGCTTTGATGTAACATTTATAAACTACTAGTAACCGTTTGTCGTATGCTCTTATGCGTTTGATATTTACATTTTCTTATGTTTTTGCTTTATATTGGCCTCTGTATATAACCGTCTTTTCTGTGTCATCTTAGACGGTTATATGCAGAGTCCAAAGACTATATATAAAAGTGTTAAACGTCTTCAAATTAAAATAAGATCAGCGTGCTTGTGGACAGCTAGGTAACAGCTGAAATTGGCTATGCGCATGTAATCCGGATTACCATACATTTTGCTACTACCGAAATACATGCACGTTCTACGTCGGTTTCGGTTGTCTATTTGTTCGTTGGTCTATGTACACTATTTTGCCTTTACTTTTTTGATGTCGTCGTATGTGTTGCGATGGGTGTTGCATGCAATCAGGAGACGCTGACTCTCCCCGGGCACCAGGTATCACATCGGAATTTTGTTCTTTCCGAGGTTCGCTACCGTTCTTTTAGAAAATCTAATGATTTTGCCCTTGCGTTCTCGACTATGAGACTGAATTACTGATGGGTACTTCTGTAATGTTTATTTAAACGTCCGTATACCTTTGGTGACAAATATGGATAATGACCATATCCCTGTATACATCACGGAATCGATAATTCAGAAAATCAGAAACCGAAGTCATACAAAATCAGGATAAAACAGGAACCAAAGTAAACAAACAAAAACCTCCACCATATGAAAAGAAGCGAACTCCCGATATGGGAGTGAGACCAGGTGAACAGGAAAAGTAAGCATCTCCTGTTTGCATGCAACGCCCGCCGCTTCAATTCGGTAGAGCTGTCACATCCGGTTACCTCCACTTCGGAAGACATAGGGTACAATCTTTGGTTGGATGGTTCAAATGGTCTATGACAGAATATTATCCACCATTCTGGAGAACGGGACACCATACTGTATGACGAGTTCCCCATATCGACCGTAGAAATTCCTCAGTGACGATGTTAGTCACTGAGGACGTTTTGGTGTCTATTTACTATTTTGTTGCGCTTGTGAAATGAGTGCTCTCATGCATGGGTGTTACATGCAATCAGGAGACGCTGACTCTCCCAAGGCACCATGTCTCACTTCAGAATGTTATTCATTCCGAGGTTCGCAACTGTTCCAGTGGAAATTATAATAATTTCCACTTGCCCATTCGACTGATTAACTGATAGGTTCTTCTTGATGCGTCCATGCGCGAACTAATCCTGATTAAATACAAGTATTAAAAATACTTGGAATAAAATGTTCATTTAACAAAATTCACGTATCCATCATGAGAGGGGAAAGTTCATGAATCTCTCTGGAATTTATCAAATATGCTCTGTTTGCTAATCTAAAAAAATATATGTCCTCGAATTATGAAATGGTATCTTAGTCCTACTTTATAAACGGAACTGGAAATTCATTCCATCCCTGTTGGAGGAACAAAAGATATTTTGTATTTAAAGCAATTTCGAGAATTTTGATATTCCATTCGCTTTTTATAATCAACATTTGTTTAAATAAATCAATACACGGTACAATAGCTGTCATACGTGCCGATTCGTTTCCAATGGTCAATCAGAAGGACTTTTGAAAAAATGATATATTTCTTCTATTGAGAGAATGAAATAACCTAGTTGGTGTTTATGGTATCCCTTGTCCCTTTTGCATCTCTCTGTGTGGGTGTCTGCTCTGTGTTTTTGAATTGGGTGTTTTCGGGATTTGCTGTGGGTGATGCAACTGAGTGTTGATGGGGATCCATTCCTTTCTTTTATAAGGATTTCAATTGGATACACTTCATGCAGTAGCTGATGGCATGATTGACACAGCAGTATCCGATACGATATACGATATAATTTATACAATTAACGAATTTAAGAAAAGAATTAGAAGTAATTTTTTTTTCAAATAAATTATGTGCCCCTTTTGTGATTTTTTTGTTTAAATCGGTACTTAAAATTGATATCGTCAACGGAAATCTGTAACATTCTAACCTGCTTGAGATAGAATGTGTTGGGGTGATGTTATAACGAATATTTGTCAATGATAACTTACATCAAGAAATAAACAAAGATCAACTGCTGTCCAGTTATGGTTATAAAGCATGAGTAAAATGAAAATTCCACATTCTTTCCCTTTATCATTGGAAAGGAAAACGTAAAGGTAAGCTATATTCAGAGCACGGACAGTATTACGTATGCCCTCTTTTGATATCCATTTACATGAAATGTAACATGCAACATCTGTGTTGCTTTGGCCCCTGTGTTTTGCGGTCTTGTTTATGTGTGGTCATCTGACAGTGAGGAGGTTGTTTTACATCACAATTGTCAAACTTGAAACTTGAAACTTGTTTATTTGATTAAACGCATATTCTTACATGAATTGCATTCAATGGTGTTGTAAATGAAACATCAGTCTTAAAATGTACAGAACATATTAACATAATTGTACGCTCTTCGAGACCTCCTGGTATCGGAAAAGTGGGAGGGTTGTGCGCACGTAATCCAGGATAACCGCACCTTCTGCTATTTCCTAAGTCGGCACCAGTTGCATATGGGTCTCGTTGGTTTATGTGTAGTCCTTTGTGTTTGATGTTTCTGTGTTGTGCGTTGACGTTCCTTGTCCCTTATGCGTCTCTTTCTGTGCTTGTCTGCTTTGTGTTTTTGCATTGGGTGTTTTGGGGTTATGTTGTGGGTGCTGCAACCTGGTGTTGTTGGAGATCCTCTCCTTTGTTTTATAGTTTTTAATAGAAATATATCACCTTTGACGTATCCTTAACCATATCGTATCCAGTAACGTACCGTGCGTATTCACCAGTCCATAACGATATGAACATCGTGCAGATTCAGTTTCAATACGTATAGATCATATTTTAACAGTGTACGACATTCACATCGACATAATTTCGTACTGAATAGAGGCGCATATTTTGTATACACCAGAGACATGAAGTCGTTTTGCATGCTTTAGTACTCGAAGTCTATAGTGTTGTATTATATTTATATCATGTATCATGTCGTATTCTGTCTAAAACCAGTTCTTTTACCATGAATCAAAGCTAAATGAATTATTAATTATCTAAGATGAATGCAGAATCCGGATATTAACTCCGTTAAAGTAAGAATACGATACGTACCTTTATACAATACGGATACGGATACGTGAAAAGTGATATATCCCTAATGTTACCTTCTTTAATTGTTATTTACGAAATAAACAAAAGTCGATTAAATATACAATCACCTCACCTGTTCCAAGCCGAGACATCATAAATCAAAGATAAATTGACACTTCATTTCCACACAATACGATAAAATTACTAATTGATTCGAACGTTTTAACTCAATTGAGCTAAAAGATTATCATATTTTATAAGGTAAAATTAATGTTCGTGTAATTAAGTGCGATTTTCCGTACGTGCATGTATACAATCAATCTTGTGAAATTAAGATTTGTGACCCTAGGCTAAATCATATTTATCTGTCATATAAAAGGACAGATCTTTAAATATAGTTCCGATGTCTCTTCAAGATATTCATCGGTAAGGTGTAAATTAAAGGTAAAATTAATAAGTTTAAAAAAAATTATATGAAATTCCTGATGATGTCAAAGAACTCGGTTGAGTTTAAATTCGGCGTTTGCTATTTTTCCAATATATCTAAATATTAATGCAAAAAGATATTTTTAAGAAAAGTAATAACATCGTATGTTCATATTTTGAATAAAAACAAAGATTGAATGGCACATGACTTATATTTTCAAGGTAGACAATGAACGCAGGAAGATGCAGGGTATTACTTCTGACGTTGCTTGTGCATCGCTTTGAATTACGCTGCTAGGCAACACATAGAAACGCCTGCGTGTATCAAAATGGAAATTAGAGAACGCCAGTCCAAGAACCATACAAATTCGGATTATTTGGATTGTTCTAAATATCTATTAACTTCATACAAAGTTTTACGTGTTCAGACCAATTTTACATGAGGATCAGATTAACTACATCCGTTCTTTAGACCGAGAGGGGATGTCTATACTCTACAGCAAAGAACAGGACTAAAAGACAAGTGAACTTTCGGTATCGGCGGGAATGCAGAACCCTAGGTGATGCGGACCGCAGCAATCTGTTTTATGCCTTTAGACGCTTAAAATTTGACCCCGGGGTAAGTACTTTTGACACCTTAATTTCATTTTTTATAGCATTTTTGTTATTTATCTGATAACAATAATGTTGAGTTGTTTGAGATATTTGAAATAAATAAAAAGGTTTAAAGTCATAATATGAAAATGCCAAAATCTAAATTTTTCATGAATGTTCTCAGTTGACACAATTCATTGTTCTTATGCAATGTTGGACAGCTACACATATTCGCAGTGATTGAATGTTTCATGTGTATTAATTACTTTCTAGCCAGCTCTGCCCTTTCTCAATTGACTATCATTTGAAAACTTTTTGTTTAACCGCAAAATATCATCGTAGTTAAAAAAGGCTAACATCTTAGCACAGTCCCTGAAATGCATTTCAGTTATATTTTTTATGTAATTATCAAACTGAATCCAGCATACAGGAAAATGAACTCTTTACAAAAATAAATTGTAGAAAAAATTCAAAAAAAATCAAGCTAGAGGGATGCATTGAAATAGATTTGACGGTGTCATAAAATTATTTATTTTCGAAGTACATCTAATGAGGATCTGCTAACCGAAACACGTGTCTGGTGCATAGAACTGGTTTGAATTATCCTTCAAGAGTTAAAGAAGATCCTGACGATAATCTCAACAGCACTCACAATAGAGCACCAAATGGAGCATCGACGGACCCCTAGCTAGCTAGAGGTGGGACCAGGTGCCCGGGAGGAGTAAGCATCCCCTGTTGGCTAGCCGCACCCGCCGTCGATGTTCACGCACGAAAATGAAATATATTAAATAAATGCACTGTCTATGGTTCTGTCTATATAGAAAGTGCTATGGCGACAATGTCAGGGAAAAATATTCAAAACACTGACTGTCAAACCCCTCGCGGGGAACCTCAAGAGGGTTACAAGTTGTACCACTTCACTTTGCTGCTAGTTTCAGCGACTTTCTGGTAACATAATCCATGTGATTTTCTTATATGTTTTTAATTTGCAAAGTAGTTCGGTCCGTTTTTGCAGTGCAACCTACAGTGCATTCCGTACTTCGGTGTTGTTGGAGATTCCCTCCTTTCTTTCATCGGCGTTTTCCTTCTTGTTTCTATGGCGCATTGTTATTGTATCCGTGTCTGTTTGTCCTATTTATTTTCTCATAAGAAAGTTCTATTTTATATAAAAACCTCATTTGATTTTTTTTAATGAAATATGCATGGACGCACTGACGTTATTTGATAAGCTATACCAGAGATGACGTAACAATCGTAGTTTAGGAGTCAAAGATCTACCGAGAACGGAAGTAACCGGAAGTGACAATTCTACAGAATTTGAGCGACGGATGTTGCATGCAAACAGGAATTGACATAATAGACATATATACATAACGTCAGACAGTGCATGAATTTTATACATTTTCATTTCCATGCTTCATAAACATCGACGGCGGGTGCGGCTAGCCAACAGGGGATGCTTACTCCTCACGGGCACCTGGTCCCACCTCTAGCTTGCTAGGGGTCCGTCGATGATTAATTTGTGCTCTATTGTGAGTGCTGTTGAGATTATCGTCAGGATCTTTTTTAACTCATTGCTGACACTTCCTGGGCACCTGGTCTCACTCCCATATCGGAAGTTCGCTTCTTTTTCATGTGGTGGAAGTTTTTCTTTGTTTGCTTTGGTTCCTGTTTTATCCGGATTGTATGCCTTCAGTTTATTAATTTTTGCATAATCGATTTTGTACTATGTATTGGGAAATGGTCATTAACCATATTTGACATCCAGGGCAATATGGCATAGCTGTGTCCATTAACAAGCAATCGCGAACCATCGAATGGAAGCAGGACCAGGATTGAGTGAGCGTTCTCTGGCTACATGCATCACCTGCCGCGAATCCCAAATTGAACCGTGTCAAAACAAATATTTCATGGGTATAACTTCTGTTCCTGAAGATCTTTTAGTTTCACACTTTCGATGCATATTAGTATTCTGTCACGAATCAGTGAATGGACGTCAAAAAGTGAAGACCGCGGAACGTGTTTCCACAAGAAAACGAAAAAGCGGGAAAACGTACGGAGACAACAAGAATAGATGAACATTTACATATTATTAATCTGTGTGTTCCTTGGGCCCCTGTGTTTTGCTATCTGGTATGTTTGGTCTTCTGACGTTGAGAATATTATGTTAAACTACAATTATGCGTTCTTCAAGGCCTTTATGAAACCGAAAAAGTGAGAGGGTTGTGCGCACATAATCCGGATAACTACACAATTTGCTTAGTCGGCACCTCTTGGCTATTGGTCTCATTGGTGTATGTGTGGTCTTTTGAATTTTGTGTTTTCATGTCGTGTTTGGTTATCCTTCGCGTCTTTTGTTCTTGTATTCAGCTCCCATCATATTCCAAAAATGCTCATATTACCCATTCTTATTCATTATTTTCTCAAAATCATTGGACCCCTCCCCCCTTTTTTGATAAGACATATTCAACTACATGCTTAGCTCTGTCTTTAGCTTGCTCTCTGTTAAATATTTTAGTAATGTCGAATGGTTCCAACTCTCTACCTTCTTGAAGAAAATTCCAAACCAATTTACATGCACCAGACACGTGTTTCGAATATTAAATTCTCATCAGTGATGATTTAGGTGATAAAGCATTAACTTTGTTTGTTTACTTCTGTCAGACTAGAGCATCATTTATGAATCATATTAAAAAGGTAGGGTTTATAGTCTCGTTCGCCTAAGCCTCACGCGAGTTAAAATGGTACATAAAATATTGGTCAAAGATATTATTCATATTTCAACGGGTGTTGCATGGCATCAGGATACGCTGACTCTCGCCGGGCACCTGTTCTCACTTCGGGATGTTATTCATTCCGAGGTTCGCAACCTGTTCCTTTGGAGAATCTGATTATTTAAAAATCTATGTTGAAAATCGTGTAACTAATGGATGTGGAAGTAAATCAATTCATGTATCGTAAAGGGAACAATAGTGATCAATCTATAAGTAGATGCGATACCAAAACAAGCGAATAAAAACCCCGTTAAATCATCAATACATCTTTGTTTCCCCTTTATCAACATGTTAAAAGGGAAATTCACTATGAAAAGAAACATAATTCAATATGAAAAGGAAATGCTTTTATCAATAAATATAAATATTCTAATAGGGGTAACGATTGATGACTGACATTTGTGACATTATGTTATCCAACGAACAGAATGTTAAAATATAAAAAAATGCATTATATTCTATCCACGACTTATACTACTTATATTTTAATAATCCCAATAAGAAATTTAAATGAAAACTATTGATTAAAATTAAAACACACAAAGTAGATAAATTCAAAATTACTTATACACTAGCGAAACTTTCTAAGTTATCATTTCACTAATCATTTGAATATTATGAATGACAGAAATATATGATTTTATAAAAAAAAATAAAGTCGTTCAAGTTTTAGTCACAAAGGAATAATCGGGTAATATCTATCTTCAAATTCCATCGCTTGTTTCCGGTTTTGAAGAAAAATTCTATCTCTCTTCTCATAAAGTTTTATCCATTAAACACCTTGAACGGCAAAAATCCATATCCCAATACATAGTACAAAATCGATAATTCAATAAATCACAAACCGAAGACATACAAAAACAGGATAAAACGAGAACCAAAGTAAACAAAGAAAAACCTCCACCACATGAAGAGAAGCGAACTCCCGATATGGGAGTGAGACCAGGTGCCCAGGAAGAGTCAGCATCACCTGCTTCCATGAAACGACCGTCGTTTCGATTCTATAGAATTGTCACACCCGATTACAATTTCGGAAGATACCAGTATATTCAGTGGATGGATGGTTCACCTAGGTCTAAGACAGAATATCATCCACCATTCTGGAGAGTGGGACATCATAATGTATGACGAGTTTCACATATCGACCGTAAAACTTCCTCAGTGACGAGGTCAGTCGGTCACAAACATAGAACCAGCATGACAAATACAATTAAGAAGCGTACAAATGTATGTCCGCACTTCATGAACAAATAAATATAATCCTAAGATAAATATGTATTGCAGTCAAGAAAATATATATTTGTGCACCCGAAAAACATACTTTCTGCTATGATTAACTGTATCTATTATTGAAAATTATTCGTGTGCATATAGACCCCGGGTTAAGGGGTTCAAATTCTGGCACTGGCACTATCATAATACAATAGTGTGTATAAGTATCAGGTGAGCGTTGTGCCCCCTCGTGCTCTTGTTTTCTTTGTTATTCTATGTTACGTATAAGAATTCTTTATTTATTGTTTATATTAATTACAGAATGAATACGACACGTTAGCGAGAATTCATACCCTACCTCAAGTAGTACAAAATGCACACGATGGATCTAGCTTCCTAGGTTGGCATAGAGTCTACCTTTTCATGTAAGTTCTCGTTTGTTTATGTGTGGTATTTTGTGTTTTATGTTTCTGTGGTATTTGTTGGTGTTCCTTGTCATTTTTGCGTCCCTTTCTGTCGATGTCTGTTATATGTTGTTTACCGACGTTGCAGATGACCGTTCAAAATCGGCAGCGGTTGTCCATTGCCCTTGTTGGTTTATGTATTGTCTTTTGTGTTTCTTGTTTCTATGGTGTTAGTTGGTGTTCCTTGTCCCTTTTGCGTTTCTTTCTGTGAATGTCTGTTCTGTGTTTTTTGCATTCGGTGAATTGGAGTTTTGCTGTGGGTGCTGCAACCGAGTGTTTGAGATTGAGATCCTTTCTTTAATGAAAAAGATCTCCAACAAGACTCGGCTGCAGCATCTGTAGCACCTGATACACCCTTTGTGAACACACCAGGTCACATTAATTGGAGGAGGAACACAAAACATCAAAGATATCAAAGCACTGAACACCAAAAATTACAAATGTTAAACTCTTCAAATTCAATAGCATCATTTAATTATAGGCCCACGTAAGAATCAGGGGGGGGGGGGCGTGATGCATCAAATTAAAAAAAAAATACACAAAACATCAAAGATATCAAAGCACAGAACATTCATATGGACGCTGATCTGAACACATTTAAAGAGAAAAATGTTCTGCAAAAATTTTAAGGTTTTAAAACTGCCTGCCTGATCCTTACGTGGACCTGTACTAACGATCAGATAAGTCAAATTCAACATAAGTATACGTCCACGTAAAAATCAGGCGGGTGATACATCAATTTTTTGCAAAACTTTTTTTTATTTCTGTTTGAGACATATATGTGGTACAAATCAAATATATGATATTCATTTCTCAAGCTAGCCATTGTGAAGCGAAATATTCACCTCATAATTTATAAAGGATGGTGAAGGAACAAAATGGCGGGAAAAAAATTTCTCTATATAATTCAACCAAATTTGCTACCCTTATAACTTTCTTCACCATCCAAGTATGAGAGAAATTCCTTCAGAACATTCATATGGACGCTGATCTGAACACATTTAAAGAGAAAAATGTTCTGCAAAAACTTTAAGGTTTAACAACTGCCTGATCCTTACATGGACCTGTACTAACGATCAGATAAGATTGCAGCATAGACAACACATGCACGTTTCAGGTACCTAGCCCTGGTCAGTAATCCGCAATCTGAACAATAAAACGACTTACCGAAAGGCGTAGCAAGATAGATGGGCATGATGCTACAGGATCTACGTTTTAGAAATTTCAAGAAATTTTTATAACAAATTTTCGAATGCGTTGAAGAAACGTTCAACCGAAGTTGATCGAACTTGGCTACATGTGCCCTCGGGGAATCCTGGTCTACCAGCAGTGACACTCACCAATTGGTACAAATGTTTAACGTCTTAGAATTCAATAGCATAATTTAAAAACAGATAAATTTGCAGCAAAGACCAGACATGCAAGTTTCTGGTACTTAATTCTCGTCAGTGATTCTCAATCTAACCAATGTAATATGGCCAAAATGTTTGAAAGTTATTTTGTCCAAAATGTACCGAAGACGAATTATGTCAAAGCCATTGTTAGTTTTCAAAATGAAAATAGTGAATTAAAGTCAAACACAGAAGCCCTGACCAGATTCCATAAACCAAAATCGAGAGGTTTACGATGACAAGTTTTGGATAAGGTCCAAACAGAACTTTCTCCTGGAAAAAGAAAATGTAAAAACAGACATAGACAATGACACAAGCTCCAAAGAAAGACGAATGGAAACTTATCTAATATCACTCTTGCAGTAAGTAAGTGTTTTGAAGACTTTGTCGCCATAGCGCTTCATATAGAGACATAACGTCAGAGAGTGTATGAATTTTTTATTGTTTTCATTTTCTTGCATGAACATCGACGGTGAGTGCGGCTAGCCGGCAGGGGATGCTTACTCGTCCCGGGCACCTGGTCCCATCTCTAGCTTGCTGGGGGTCCGTCGATGCTTAATTTATTGCTCTATTGTGAGTGCTGTTGAGAGTTGAGATTATCGTCAGGATCTTCTTTAACCCATTTGCAATAAATGGAAGAATTAGTAGAGATTTCTTTTATACAAGAATTTTATTTGAAAAAATATCTGATATCGTCGATAAGTATATTCTATAAGTAGGCTTACCCGACCTCGCACCGTTATAAATTACATTTAATTCATGCAAAAATCTTTTTAGATACAGATAATGACAGACAAACCTGAGAAGTAGGTAAGCGGGTGACAAAATAAAGAAAAAATGTGCATGTGAAGAAGTAGATTATGACATAATAATTTCAAAAGTAATTTTACTTCATCAGAAATAGACAATTAGAACTATATCTTAACAGGATCAATAAGGTATTTGGTAGTGATTTGGCATTTTACCACTCTTCTAATGTACAAGCGAAACAGTTTTCCTGCACTAGAATTTGTGGGAAAGAAAATCTACTTAAAATTGCCCTTTTTTACGAAAATACTCCAAAACAGAAATTTATTTAATTAAAGCCCAGCTATCCCCTTACTTCTTTTGTAGTTATCTTTCTTTACATATACCGTTGTTGAATAACGTTTTGTGACAAAGCATTCCATCATTCTAGTGATATATATGACCATACAAAGCATTCCATCATTCTAGTGATATATATGACCATACAAAACATTTCATCATTCTAGTGATATATATGACCATACAAAACATTCCATCATTCTAGTGATATATATGACCATACAAAACATTCCATCATTCTAGTGATATATATGACCATACAAAACATTCCATCATTCTAGTGATATATATGACCATACAAAACATTCCATCATTCTAGTGATATATATGACCATACAAAACATTCCATCATTCTAGTGATATATATGACCATACAAAACATTCCATCATTCTAGTGATATATATGACCATACAAAACATTTCATCATTCTAGTGATATATATGACCATACAAAACATTCCATCATTCTAGTGATATATATGACCATACAAAACATTCCATCATTCTAGTGATATATATGACCATATCATATGGCCTCTCCCCCTCAACATCTATGGTGAATTATTATTTTATTTTTGGGGATTTGCACACAGTAAAAAGAGGAATAACTCTTATCTAAATTTGATATATTAGTAACTTAATTCCTTTACATAAAAAATGGATGATGGGCTTATTTGGAATTTTGGAGCCGCGCACTCTCTGTAAAGTAAATGAAGAAATTTAAATTCTCAAAATATCACAAGAGGTATCCCTAGGATATCCCCTCCCTTCTTGTAAAATTTAGAACAAAGTTTTATTAATACAACGAACCGAAAATTTATATGAGATAAAGAAGATCCTGACGACAATCTCAACAGCTGTCACAACGGAGCACCAATTGAGCATCGATAGACCCCTAGCAAGCTTGAGGAGGGACCAGGTGTCCGTGAGGAGTAACATCCCCTTTTGGCAAGACGCCCGCGCCGTCGATTTTCAAAACATGCACCATCTGAGGTTATGTCTTTATATAATGGGCTATATGGCCACCATGTCAGGGAAAAGCATTCAAAACACTTACTTATATACACAAGGCGAAGTATGACTTATGAGCCCGCATATGGAAAAGAATTTTGGCAATTCTCTTGTACGGTTTTATTGCAACTTTAATCTAAGAGAAATTGATTTGTTTCATTCACTTAAATTGATATCAAAATATTTCTCCATTCGGAGCCATACACTCAATTCGTAGAATCATTTGATCTGTAGTAATCTTGGCTCCTTTCAATCTTGCATCGCAAAAGATGGTTACAGAGAATCAGTTCTAAAGGATTACCAAATGCAAAAATCAACATTATCATAAACGGATCCGCAAATTACTGTCCAAGCGAAAATATTGACTTCCTTGGAGCCTGGTCTTACTCCCTTATTTGGGGTTTGCTTCTGTTAAAATGACGGAGTTTTTGTTTGTTTGTTTTATCATGATCATGTATGCCCTTCAGATATAATTTTCACATTTTCCATTCTTTTCTCTGATGATATGGTTTATGTCCATATCTTATAACATCATGAAGGGATTACCAGTGAATGTTTCTAAGTAGAGCTTTACTAATAACATACGGTTGTTAGCCGACGAAGTACGTCCGAACGAAACGCGACGAAACTCGCCATACATAAGGGGTCGTGTATAAAAAACATGATATATCTTTCAAAAACTTTAAAAATTAAACTCTATTAAGACGAACACATATAACTATATATGTATTAACTCATGTTTTTATTACTGACTGCAGTACTAATAGAGTTTTGTTTAAATTTATAAAAGATAGTTTTATACACGACCCCTTATGTTTGGTGAGTTTCGTTGCGTTTCGTTCGGATGTACTTCCTCGGCCAACAACCGTCTGTTATTGGTAAAGCTCTAGTAGAAACATTCACTGGTAATCCCCTCATGATGTTATAACAGTATAACAGTACACAGGGACAAAACATTGAAATATTTGTAATGTTATTACAGGTTCGAGAACGCTCTCAGGAGAAAGGTTCCTGGAGTAGTATTATGCTACTGGGATTCTACACTCGACTACCTCATACCCGGAACAGGACAGATGCAAAGTATAGCATTCTCCGGAGATATGTTCGGTAATGGCCGCGGAACTGTTACAACTGGACCGTTCGCTTTTTGGCCGACTCCTTTAGGATTTCCCTTACGACGAATGATAGGAACCAGGGGCGGATCCCTGGTGAGACCTCACATAATTGACCAGATATCATCTGATCCTAATATACGAAGTAATGCTCAATTAACCAATGGAGTAGGAGCAACGGGTTTTACAGATTCCCTTTCAGGATTCAGAGCTAGTTTGGAGGGAGAGCATAGCAACGTTCATGTTTGGGCCGGAGAGATAATGAGTAATATCCCTAACTCGGCTTTTGATCCTCTTTTCTTTTTCCATCATTGTTACATTGATTATGTCTGGCAACTTTTTCGTCGAAAACAAATGAATCAAGGAATAGACGTAGAACGAAACTACCATGGCAATGGCGGCCCGGCGCATGCTCCAGGTGCAAGATTACAGGGCTTGTTTCCGCTTTGGAGAAATATCCATGGTTACTCAAACATTTTTGATCAAAGAATTTATAGGTATGTGTTTCATCCAGTATGTGGTAATGGTTGCTCGGGATCCACAAGGTTTCTGTATTGTCCACGTGGTGGATCAGTCAACACCAGGTGTGTATCAAGAGTCATGACTGGTGGTGCTCCCATGGGCAGTATGGCGCCCTTTTCGCGAGGTGTTTTGAATGGACAAAACTTTAGATCAAACTTTGCAGATCCACGATTATAGAATTAATGATCACTTGCATACTTTGATATTAAAATTTTGTAATTGCCATGTTGGTGTTGTTTATTCTTTATCACTTTAACAAATGTAGTTATTAAAAATCTCCTCGTCATCTCCGAAAAAAAAGAAATTAAAATCGTGCCTGTACTTTTCAAAAACGTGAGTTAAGCGTTATTTTTATTGACTGCTCTTTCATTCTTACATAGTTATGATCAAGTAACTTAAAACAATGCTTTTTTTTTTATTTCATCTTGCACTTGCTTCGATAGAAAAATCATGAAACAGAATTATATTTTTAAAGACGTCAGAAAGAATACAACAACACACTGAGATCAATGTACAGTGATAATAACAACTATAAAACGAAAAAAAAAAACAAAAACAAACAAACAAAAACAAACAAAAAAAACAAAAAAATACGGATACTACGCATTACATTTAAAACAGCTGGAAATGAAAATATCAGAGAATAAATACAAAAGAACCAAAAAACTATGATAAAGATTATTAAAGCAATATTCTAACTCAGCTGATAGAGTAAACATGTAGTCTTCTGACATAAAAAAAAAATCAAATATGTGTACCTGACATGCAATACGTATAGATGAATAATTTATCATTCAAAAACTCTGTAAAAGAGAGTAGCCAAACTTTCAAAATACGTCCAATGAGTTAAAGAAGATTCTGAAGACAATCTCAATATCACTCACAATAGAGCACAAAATTGAGCATCGACGGACTCCTAACAAGCTAGAGGTGGGACCAGGTGCCCGGGAGGAGTAAGTATCCCCTGTTGGCTAGCCGCACCCGCCGTCGATGTTCACGCACGGAAATGGAAATAATATCTAAAATGTATGCACTGTCTGAGGTTATGTCTATATCGAAAGTGATATGGTGACCATGTCAGGGACAAATATTCAAAACAATTACTTACAAACCCATCGCGGTGAACTTTTTTACGAGCTCCACACGTCCAACTTACAATAAAATTAATTTAGAGGTGTCTAAAAATCACTTTAGCTTGGAATTCGACAATTTCTGTTATCAAAATTTCTTGAAATATCTAAAATGGGGGTCCTGTAGCATCATATCCCACCCGTCCTGCTACTTCTTTGGGTATATATTTTGGATATAACTTTTCACACTCTTTGGTCATTCTACATTGTTTAGATTGAGGATCACTGACGAGGGTTAAGTACCCGAAACGTGCATGTCTTGTCTATGCTGCACATTTTTCTGATCTTAAATGATGCTATATTGAATTTGAAGACGTTTAACATTTCAGACACAGCCAAAATTCATTTCAGTGGCGCCCTCTGGTTTGATTTATTTGACTTTAAATTTGTGCATTTATGAAATTTGGTATTTAAACGAAGAAGGGGAATGGGACAATTTTGCTTAATATGAATTTTACTTATCTCCCGAAAAGATAAGTATTTAAAATCTGGAAATAGACATCGAAAAACATGAGGTCGTTTTAGACATATACATTACAAACTATTCATACCTCAGACACTCCGTACTCACTCAATACACTACATTATGCCTTTGATAATCATCTATACGTTTATTTTGTTACCGTAACGTTATTTTGTTCTCTGCTGTTTTCTGCTTCTGCGTTGTGTTTGTCGTCATCTCATAGCGAGGAAGCTATTATAGACGGCAACGTTTTGACACTAAAAAATGGGAGGGTAGTGAACACATAATCCGGATATTCTCACTAGCTTCTACTAACGTGATATATGTCAATATACAATTTAACAAAATGAAAATATCTAACACATGAATCTAGTCGTTTAGATTATTCATGTGGAAAGATTTGTTTATCCTATCTACGAGAAACTATTTGATGTTTTTGCTTTTATAAATATGAAATTTCGAGATTTCCTTACTATTTTCTACTAACTTCTTAAGAGACCATTACACATCTGAGGAAATAATAGTATAATGATTCGTTAATCTTAGATTCATTGAAATGTTTCCTGTTTTATCTTGAAGTTCTTAACATGCATATTTAATTCTTTTTGTTTTCTTTTTCTTCTCATCAAACTTTTCAAAATGGTTAACTCAATATTTGTCTATCCTTCAAATCGTTCTTTTGAGATTCCCGTAGACATGACACTATACCATGTATCAGATAGCACAAAATGACATATCAAGAACACATCTATTTGCCAATAGCTCAATGATATGCGTCTTCACAGCAAATTACATCATGTTAGTAATGTATTGAAAAACTGATTATTCACGATATACAGAAATCATGGTGATAATGGAATTCCGGAGTAAAGGTTACGGCGATCCCCGTTAAATTATATCGATTTCACTGCAGGTTTTATTTTTCCGGCTTATCTTCCGGTCGATAGAATTTAATGTAGTCCAAGTGATAACATTTAAAGTTGTCCTCCAAGCAACTTCTCATGTGTTTGTGTCGGTCATTATTTATTTATAAGATATCAACAATATCGTAAGGGCTGTAGAAATAAACTAATGTCGAAAACATAATAATATTCACCCCCCCCCCCCCCCCCCCCCCCCAAAAAAAAACAAAAACAAAAACAAAAACAAAAAAAAACAAACAAACAAATCTGATAGAAATTCAAGTCTTGACAAACATAAAATGAAAAAAAAAAACATTGCAGTTTAGATTTAGTTATACTTGGGTGAATCCGAGGCAGCGGTCGACTCTGTTACATCTTTATCAGTCTTATAGTATTCTAACTCCATTTTTTGTCGAAGTTGAGTTGGACGTATCTTAAAACCGTCACGGCTTGTTAAATTATATCTCCTAAACTCACTTAACTCAAAAATGTGAGGCGTAAAAGGCATCGGATTTTTACATTTTTTCATTTCAGTAACAAAGTGCTCTATGTCAATTCTTTTTTTTTCTTCTTCTTCTTTTTTTGTAATGAAAAAGTATCAAAAAGCTTTTTTAAGAGTTTTGTTTTATCTCCAACAAGATTGTATGGAATATTGTTAGTACTTAGTAGTTTCACCGTGACGGACTTGGCACTTCGAACTTCGTTCGTCACGCTGGAAAATGTCTACTAGAAGTAAGAAGTGATCTTACTCCATTTTCGGCAATCTGGATTGAAGAATTTACAAAGTTCAAGAAGTATAAATTCGTGTTTCGATCGTTACCTGTAACGAAAATATTGTTTTCCTCAAATTTTCGTGATTGTACGATAACTGTAAATATCATGTAAAGGCACCTTTATTAAACTTCATTGTGGATTATCTCGAAAACTGTCAATGGCTAGAACAATACATGTATAATAAGGCTGAGTACGCGATGTGTAAAAAAAGAAGAAGAAAAATGTGTCCAAATGTGTTGCAAGAGAGTAGTTTTCCAGACTTACACATTTCTATATTAGTACGTCAGAAATATGTGCAAAGCATAATGAACCCTAATCAGAAAAATAATTCAGAAAAGTCAGTTATTTCTTGATGGCCCTTGTACGTGTTGAACAATGTATTTTAAAGGTACATGAATTAATTGTACATGGCTTTCAAGAGTATCTCTTCAGATGCGAAAAGCCCTTGTCACAACCCGCAGTGTGTGTTTTTGGACGTGCGGGTTTTGAGAGGCTACGTGCGCTACGCTTTTCTGAAGACGCAAGGTAGCAAGTGGTAAGAGTACGAAAGGAGTGCCTCAACGCACGTCGCACGCACAGTTATATGGGTGGTTACATGCGCCATATGCTGCGCATGTTACAAGCGCAACTTGCTTTCAACGTGCGATCTCCGAACGTCTTCTTTGTTATCGTGAGGTGTTGTTTCCTCACTTCCTTAAACCCCTGGTCAGAACCCGCCGTGCGTACTTTTTGGACGTGCGTGTTTGTGGAGGCTACGTGCGCTACGTTTTTCTGAAGGCGTAAGCAAGAAAGTGGCAAGAGAACGGAAGATGTGCTTCAACGCACGTCGCACGCACGGTTATATGGGTGGTTACATGCATCATATGTTGCGCAAAAAATGTAAGTGCGTTGTTCGTACTTACGACTTGCGTGCAACTTACAACTTACTTTCTCCGTACGTCTTCTACTACGTTGTTGTAAGGATGTCGGATCTACACGTACTGCTCACGCACGGAGTCCTCACTTCATTGCGTCGAAGGTGCGTTGCACGTACTTGCAAGATAATTAGAACGAATAATCCCATATCCGCACGGAGGCCGTACGGAACACGTACGCTTTGCCTATATTTTTGCATATGCATTGTACGGCGGATTGTGATCACCGCTTAAGCGACAAGTGTGTTGCACGTATTTACAACGTACTCACAACGTGCGTATCGTACTTCTTGATAAATCCGTAGACCGAGCGCAGACATGACGCAGCGAATGTTCTGCTTGCACTAAAACTGCTACTTCATGTCTGCGTGTTCCCAAATTCCTACGGATGCCGCATGGACCACGTCATGATAACACACGGACACCGTGCGGATCCCAAAAGTGTGCCTACGTATTTGCACGTAGAAAGCACAGTACATGCACGAACGACGGATTATGACCACCGCTAAAGTGTCACCAAAAATTTAAGTGTTGGTGCAATGGTGTTCTTTAGTTTAAAATTTTGTTTGAAAAGTAAGGTTTTCAAGATAAGTGGACATCTCATAGAAATATACCAATATGTAAGGATATTATAAAATTGATACAAATATAAAGTACGATAATTTTACATTGTGTGATTAAATGAAGGTTATAGATAATTAATGCAACGCATAAAAAGCTGATTTTGCATAATTATATAACGTTTATTACAGGGAAGTAGATCGATAGTCCTTAATCTCTGCTGGGAGCGTTTTATGATTATCCTATCTTGGAGTAGTTTGAATTGTATCTAAATAAAAGAAAAGTTTAAGATTCGGTGGTACAAACTGGTGACGCACCTTGTAAACTTGTTTACTTACGATGTTGTAAATTTCAATTTTCAGACAGCAGAATCTCTCGGTAAGAGGGAATTTCTGAAAATATTGACGTGAACTGGGTACTCAAATCATTATATATCATACAGCTTAGTACAAAAAGGAAATAAAACTCTAGTTCATGATAATATTGTGTTTTACATCCGCGGACGGGTATCTTGTAAGAGAATAGCTCAGGGAAAAAAACATAAGTACACACAACATGCATTTTATTTAGGGAAAAAAATCAGTAAATGAAACGCAATACTTTAAAATGTCATTAATATCAGGAGATAAAAGACTTAGGAATTTTCTTAAAATCTAGATGCGGGAAGGTACCTTTCAGAAAAAAATTCTTTATGTAAAACATCATACTTACTAACTATGGTCTAGAACATATTATATGAATCTACGTATATGTCGCTCCCAGGTTCTGCGAAATCAGCTAAATTCAACAAAAAAATCGTTAAGAAAACAAATCATAGTGTGAAAATTACTATAAGAAAGTGTTTGATTTCTTTGCACCGACCTTCTAGTGGATGACGTCAGAGCACCTATGGGAACGCTAAAAATGGTCGTTCGTATGGGGTTCTTAATGAATTGAGAAGTCTTGGGTACTTTTTGTTTTGAAAGCTTTTGTCTTTTTTATTGAATGTGTAATTTGTGCTTATAATGGTTGCTTGATTTATGAGGTTTATTTTTATAGAATAGTGGGATTTATTTTGGTTATCTCGTTTTTATTTTTTTCTTTCAGATATAACAAACATATTGTAAAAAATAACTACACGAACAAGTCCTGAAATAATTCTTAGTATATATGTTTTGCATTGAAGTTGGGATTTTAAAAAAAAATTAATTAGAATTTAAAATAGAAATGAAATATTAAATCGAAATTATCAATTTCAATTACATTCTCAGCTCTTCATTTTACAAAAAAGGATCTGCAGCCTGCTTCATAAAAATACTTACGAAAACATTAAGGTATTTTCGTATCTTTTGTTCTTATGGACTAAAATGCACGGTGTTTTCTATCTGAATGTATATTTAGTATGTAGGAATGATATCAGAAAGCACAATATAATCTACGTTGAAATATTTGATGATGATTAAGAAAATGATTAAATTTTTCGTGAGAAATTTGTGAATCTGGGGACTGTTTTCAAACCTTGATCGGTTAAATAATTCGGATGTATAGTGGGGAATAAAAATAACAGTTTAGTATCCCCCGTTCTTCTATAAGACATGGGACATCCGCTATATGACAGGGGACATCCGCTATATGACATGGGACATCCGCTATATGACATGGGACATCCGCTATATGACAAGGGACATCCGCTATATGACAGGGGACATCCGCCATATGACAAGGGACATCCGCTATATGACTTGGGACATCCGCTATATGACAGGGGACATCCGCTATATGACTTGGGACATCCGCTATATGACAGGGGACATCCGCTATATGACTTGGGATATCCGCTATATGACAGGGGACATCCGCTATATGACAAGGGACATCCGCTATATGACAGGGGACATCCGCTTCATGACAGGGGACATCAAAAATTAGATTAAGATAAATTCTCTAGGATGATAAATTCTTTGAATCGGAAGTAAAGTTAATCATCGAAATTATTATATACTACATGTATTTGTTTTAATTCTTTTATATCACTCAGCTACGACACAGCAGCTCCGCCATTGACTTTTCAGATATGCAAAGTCAATATGCACTCTTACTTACGTCTACATGAACGTCACCAAAAGACATTAAGAAATGCGTCTTAATGATCATGCAATTAATGATAATATTGGAGCTCCGTAACAACAACCTTTCCGTAGTAAGGGCCCGTAACTCCGACCTTCTCCCTTATCACTAAGCTACGACACAGCTGCTCCGCCACTGTTTAAGACCTTCTGCCTTATCACTAAGCTACGACACAGTAGCTGCGCCACTGTTTCAGACCTTCTGCCTTATCACATAGTTACGACACAGTAGCTCCGCCACTGTTTCAGACCTTCTGCCTTATCACTAAGCTAAGACACAGTAGCTCCGCCACTGTTTCAGACCTTCTGCTTTATTACTTTGCTACGACACTAAGCTACGACATAGTAGCTCCGTCACTCTTTCTGACCTTCTGCCTTATCACTAAGCTACGACAAAGTTGCTCCGCCACTGTTTCAGACCTCCTGCCTTATCACTAAGCTACGACATAGTAGCTCCGCCACTGTTTCAGACCTCCTGCCTTATCACTAAGCTACGACATAGTAGCTCCGCCACTGTTTCAGACCTTCTGCCTTATCACTAAGCTACGACATAGTAGCTCCGCCACTGTTTCAGACCTTCTGCCTTATCACTAAGCTACGACATAGTAGCTCCGCCACTGTTTCAGACCTCCTGCCTTATCACTAAGCTACGACATAGTAGCTCCGCCACTGTTTCAGACCTTCTGCCTTATCACTAAGCTACGACATAGTAGCTCCGCCACTGTTTCAGACCTCCTGCCTTATCACTAAGCTACGACATAGTAGCTCCACCACTGTTTCAGACCTCCTGCCTTATCACTAAGCTACGACATAGTAGCTCCGCCACTGTTTCAGACCTCCTGCCTTATCACTAAGCTACGACATAGTAGCTCCGCCACTGTTTCAGACCTTCTGTCTTATCACTAAGCTTCGACATAGTAGCTCCGCCACTGTTTCAGACCTTCTGCCTTATCACTAAGCTACGACATAGTAGCTCCGCCACTGTTTCAGACCTCCTGCCTTATCACTAAGCTACGACATAGTAGCTCCGCCACTGTTTCAGACCTCCTGCCTTATCACTAAGCTACGACATAGTAGCTCCGCCACTGTTTCAGACCTCCTGCCTTATCACTAAGCTACGACATAGTAGCTCCGCCACTGTTTCAGACCTCCTGCCTTATCACTAAGCTACGACATAGTAGCTCCGCCACTGTTTCAGACCTTGTGCCTTATCACTAAGCTACGACATAGTAGCTCCGCCACTGTTTCAGACCTCCTGCCTTATCACTAAGCTACGACATAGTAGCTCCGCCACTATTTCAGACCTTCTGCCTTATCACTAAGCTACGACATAGTAGCTCCGCCACTGTTTCAGACCTTCTGCCTTATCACTAAGCTACGACATAGTAGCTCCGCCACTGTTTCAGACCTCCTGCCTTATCACTAAGCTACGACATAGTAGCTCCGCCACTGTTTCAGACCTTCTGCCTTATCACTAAGCTAAGACACAGTAGCTCCGCCACTGTTTCAGACCTCCTGCCTTATCACTAAGCTACGACATAGTAGCTCCGCCACTATTTCAGACCTTCTGCCTTATCACTAAGCTACGACATAGTAGCTCCGCCACTGTTTCAGACCTTCTGCCTTATCACTAAGCTACGACATAGTAGCTCCGCCACTGTTTCAGACCTCCTGCCTTATCACTAAGCTACGACATAGTAGCTCCGCCACTGTTTCAGACCTTCTGCCTTATCACTAAGCTAAGACACAGTAGCTCCGCCACTGTTTCAGACCTCCTGCCTTATCACTAAGCTACGACATAGTAGCTCCGCCACTGTTTCAGACCTTCTGCCTTATCACTAAGCTAAGACACAGTAGCTCCGCCACTGTTTCAGACCTCCTGCCTTATCACTAAGCCTTTCTGCAGTTTCTGATTAATACGCACTCCAGCCCTGTCCTTTATCTTACACAAATAATGATTTCATTGCTTCCTGCATGTCAACTCCAGGGGGACAACTTAAATACACCGCATTTAAATACGAGAAAAGTGATACATTTTGTTTGATAATTTCAAAATCTGGACGTAGTTTTACTTGGTAAATTCTGAGGACAATATCGATCGTAGTTTTAACGTTTCTTCACATTTAGCCAGTAAAGAATTTTTTTCGCGTTAATTCTACAAGAATGACTGGCGCTCTAGCATGCCTTGCCAAGGTAACACTTGGGATATTAAACACCTTATTTCTGGTACGTATGACACTTTTTGCATTTTTTTTTTTTATCATAATCGAATTTTTTTCAGGACACCTAAATTTTGTTCAAAATGTTTTTCCTGCATATTCAGATATATTCATATATTAATGATATTATATTATATTGATCGGAATTTTATCTTCTTTCGGTGTCAAAAATTAAATTTTTAGTTATAGGCCATAATTTAAATTTCTTTGTTTCCCCTCGCCCCGACAGGGTCAATACGCCACCGAGTCAAATTATTTTGTAGCCAAAAAGTCCAATATCTATTTTTCCCGAAATCGAATCATGACATGTCTGTTTTCAATTTTAACTTTGCAATATTCTATCCAAGTAGATTGTAAATTCTTATTCCTACATCATGTACATTGTTAGAACTTTTGCCATTTACCCCCCCCCCCCCCCCCCACCCCCATGAACTCCTCACGGTGAACCCTCCTCACTCCCGTGGCTTTAAACCGTCAGTCATATTATTGGTACATTGATCATTATTAATAACTCTCTCCAGTAAATAATTTGATAACATTTTCCCAAGAACCTTTTGAGAACCATGATAATTTTAAACAAGGATGTGCCTGTCGAATTCTGTGAGTGCGGCAGGTACTATTGTAGGCCCCCATGCATACCATATTCCTAATCTACTTCCTCGACTTATGAAATCCCGTTTCACGGAAAGACGTTTGAATGTTATAAGTATAAAGTCACCAGTCACTCGTTGAGTGGGCCAGAATTCAGACATACAGAGTATATCTAAAAACACAAAGAGCGGAATATTATCAAAATGCAGTCGATATAAATATATGTATATATTGTATTTTGAAAAATAAAAATCAAATGGATTAAGTTACTGCCACCTGATCCTACGTACTCAGTGGCGTAGCTCTGCCTGAAAAAAGTGGAGGGACACAACATCCCAAAATTTCTGACAAGCAAAAACAAAATGGGGGGGGGGGGGGGGCGTAGAGATTATAAAAGATAGAAAAAAACCAAATGAGGGTTTCACGTTCTGTATGCATTAATTTTAACATTTCTGGTGCAATTCTAAATTTCAAGTACATGAATAAATGTCTGGCGAGCCAGGAAATTTTTCAGCAAAATATTGACTTATCAGAAAGTACTATACCCTCTGTCATTAACAAGTACATGTGATAATATTTTATATAGTTTGAGTTAAATGGCTCCATGTACATTGATAAAGGAATATGTATCTAAATGATGGATCAGAATATCTAAATTATTCAGAAAGTCTATAAGAACTGACGAGCGGTAGCGAGCCAAAAAAAAATGTTAAAAATTGACCGAAAAATTGTAGATTTATGGGACAAAATGTTGCTATTTTAAACAATGTTAATGCATCATAAATTCTTGTGATTGAAAAGTGGGGGGGGGGGGGAAGGGAACAAACATGGTTGTGCCCCCCCAACTTTTCAAAGTGGGGGGCATGTGCCCCCGCTGCCCCCCCCCCCCCCCCCCTTCTCCTACGCCCTTGGTACTCGGAAACAACCTACTTTTCCCTAGCGGTTCTACCTATGAACATGAACCTCATTACATTATCAATAGATTCAATATTACAATGAATTTTTGATGTTGTTCGTATAAATATTTTTTTTTCACATACGTACACTGTTTACATACAGAAAACAGATCAAGAAAAATATTATAGATGTTTCATACACGCCGACGTATGGTCAATATCTATACAATATTTACAAGGCGTCAAAAAAGTCGAGATGTAATCGTGCTATACAGTGCATATTTTACTCACAGATTCGACGATGCCGTAAAATGACCCCTCACGCCGCGCTGAAACACTTGACGCACCTGTTGCGAAAATATTCATCGTGTATCCTGGGACATTTTTTTATATAAATATAAAAAATAAATTTTACGGGGCTACGTAATTTTCTATTGAATATGTTCAATGAAATAGATACATGTAGACATTTCATACTTAACCAGCGATAGAAATTGAGACACAGCGGATATTTTTATTTACGGAAGTAGGAGTCGAGAAATCGCCGGCTGCTGGCTCTTCGTAAATATTATATCAATTAAAAACACAGAGTGTCGGGTCATTTTGATGAGATATGTGCAATTTCAAAATTTGAAAAAGGTACCTTCCTGCCGGGTCACTTGGAAAAAACAGACCCGGGGGAGGGGGAAACAAACAATTTTTTGATCGTGGCATTACGGATTTTATTTTTTCAAAATAGTGTCGTAGGAGGAGATAAATATGAAATTAAAATCAGTAAATTTCAACAGATTATGTTTTGTGTCACTATTATATATATCGCGTTGTTAATTCAGTTTGTTTATCATACGTTCAAAGTCGCTGTGACACTCCCTAAAACACTTGCACAGAAAAGTTTTGGCGACAAAGAAAAGAAAATCATGCATTTAATTTTTTCTATGGTGGTAAAACTAGGGTCGGCGGATAAGTAAAAATAAGAATTAAATTTTTGTCGCCTTATTGATAATGGCGGAGTAATAAACTACCCTGACTTTGCTTACATTTTTTATGTTTATTTGTTTTTGATAACTCATCGACTTTTCGACATCGTGTAGACTTTGTTTTGTTTAGGAAAGATAAGCATCAATGCAAAATCATTTTCTTGTAATTTGTTTGATCAATTTATCTATGAATATGTAGGCCCGTATTTTAAGACTTTGTGATTAGATTATACAGTATATATCAAATTACAAGGTTAACTTAAATGCTGATCATTTCGTTGCCCACTAATTAGATTTTTTTTATTATCATATACTCTAATTTACGTTACCGTTTATAAGCTTTCCCATTGGCCAAAACATGCGGTCATGTGCAATGCGATTAATCGTCGTATCGAACCGGTCATATTGACGCGTTTCCGGTCTTGTGTATAAGAGGAAAATGGTAGTCGGCAGCAAACTGTGTGTTTCTGACATGACTGTCTGTATGCTATTTGGCATCATTTTTAATGAAAAAAATAATATTAAGATGAAGTGTAAACCATTATACAAGAATACAAAATGTTTATCTGAAAGAAAAAAGTGAAAGCGAGCAGTGCTAGCTAGGGAAGCAAAACATAGAAGTTACCCTTTTCTTTTCCAGTTTCCAGGTATATGATAAAACAGTTATAGCACAGATGATTCGATCGATAAAATGATTTATGGCCTCGGTCGATATTGGTTTTATCACTCCATAAATCATCATATCGACCTGATCACTGTGCAATAATTGTATAAAATCACAGATGCATTGATATATCCTTTGATGACTGTTTCTAAGTTAAAGTTCAAATAAAATTTTGAAATGGCTCATGGCGGATGGACAATTCTGAATATTTTACGGAAAATTTATACGTTAGCATTTCAAGATGGCTGTAAATCGTCAATATATTGAACTAGATGTAAATTTTTAATACTGTACTGAAATATGTAAATATTCTTTTGTAAAAAAGTTAAGAGCGCCATATGCGCGTTTTAATAAGTTATGACGTAGTACAACTCGTCATACCCAAATGTAGATTTGGGTATGACAGTGATGCATAAACAAAAGTTGAAATAATATTTCTGGTCTAATAACACATTTAAGATAAAAAAATTGGCATCACTATGAAAAGTTTGGAATTTCATATTTCTCATCTTTTGACAATGCATGCAGCATCACTGTCTGACACAAAATGATACACAACAGTGACAAACAATCATCTTGGGTCAACCTGTATGACTAATTATGACAAGGCCGAAAAAACGAAAATCTAAATAATATTAAAGTATGAAGAGCAAAAGTTTGTCTACGAACTTAAAATTCTTTAAATCTAAATTTTAAATTTTGAATTAAAACTAAAACTTAAATGAAAGTGTGAAGAGCAAAAGTTTGTCAATGATCTTAAAATTCTTAAAATTTAAATTTCATATTTAAAATTTTAAATTAAAACTTAAACTTAGATGAAAGTATGAAGAGCAAAAGTTTGTCAACGAACTTAAAATTCTTAAAATTTAAATTTAAAATTTGAAATTTAAACTTAAAACTTAAATGAAAGTATGAAGAGCAAACTTGAAATTCTTAAAATTTGAATTTAAAATGTAAAATTTTAAATTAAAACTTAAACTTAAATGAAAGTATGAAGAGCAAAACTTTGTCAACGAACTTAGAATTCTTAGAATTTAAATTTAAAATTTAAAATCAAAACTTAAACTTAAATGAAAGTATGAAGAGCAAAAGTTTGTCAATGAACCTAAAATTCGGACAAACACCCTGAGGAGATACCTCTTAGCTTTAAAAAAAAAAGCTGACAGTTTATAACACCCAACACTGCAAATATCAATCATTAAGCATCATTGGGATCAAAATGACGATTGACACCACATTATAAGATGAATGTTGTGTTTGCGTGTATCGCGTGTAAAGAACATCAGAAGTTCCAGCACTGTCAACGCATTTTGCGTGTCAAGTTATCACTGGTTGATAACAAAATCTGATTTACTAAAAATAATAAATGACCGACTTTTCCTCCAAAACAAATTTACAATCACGAAAGAGAACATGAGTGAACGGGAGAAAGTTACATGTATGCTTTTGTAGGATATAAATAAAAGAAGTGTGCAAAAACTCATTTCTGTTTTTTGTTATGTTTTGTTTTGTTTTGTTTTATTGTTTTGTTTTGTTTTTGTTTTGTGTTTAGTTTCGTTTCGTTTTTTTTTTTTTGGGGGGGGGGGGGGGTAACTATGATATTATGATCTAGTTCAAAATGTTTTAAAAATGAAATAAATTATTACATCCAACTTGACGAATTTTTTATTTTTCTATCTGTTTATTCTACACATGATAGAACCAATATAATTTGAACCTTTATACCGTCATTTAATTCATATAATCACGTGTATTTTAGCTGGTCGGCCTTGCCTTGGTAGCCGTGGGTGCCATCATCAAACAAGGATCTGGCGTCATCGGTGACGTATTGGGAGAACTGAAGAATGTTCCCGCGGTGTCACAGTACCTGGACACGGCAGCTTGGGTTTTGATCGGTCTGGGAATCTTCTTCACCGCTATAGGTATACTGGGAGGATGTGGTGCATGCTGTGCTGTCAAAATATTCCTTATTCTGGTAAGTTTAACAAAGGAGGGGATCTCCAACAACACTAGACCGTAGCACCCACAGCAAACCCAAAAATACCCAATGCAAAACACAGAGCAGACACGCACAGAAAGAGATGCGAATGGGACAAGGAACATCAAGGCACCATATAGGAACATCAAACACAAAAGACAAGGTTACACATAAACCAACGAGACCAATAGGAACCGGTGCGAGTATGGACGAAATTCTTACAACAGAAAAAAAAATACAAGAAGGCAGCTCAAGGCAGTATAAATACACAATGAATTAAAAAGAAGGTGTCTATACCTATGTTTTCATACCCGCATACTTGTTTGCATGATATTGAGCATCTTCTCGAGACAAGTGTACGTAATAACTTACCCCCCCCCCCCTTTGTCGAATGTCAAACTAGAAAATTTAAATTTTCCACGATTTTCAAAGCGCCATCTAGTGAGCATTTAAAATTTATGTCCCTTCAGAGTTTGTTATCACCAGTCAAATGGCATACGTATTTCGATAGTTTTCTTTCGATTTTGGTTCAAAATCAAGTACCCAACATACCTATCAAACATTAGAAACGTATCGCTGAAAATTTTACGCAGGTACCTCTTATTAGAGATGTTTTGTTTAAGAACGAATTTAACGAAGCCGAACGCAAACTTAACGAACTAAAGAGTACGTAAAGGCAGATTACACAGGGGGCAGTTATCATATATACATCATATACCAAGATTGATAGAATGAACATTTATTTGAATATATTGAATAAACTTTACCTCCAAGACCTTAAAAGTCTTGTTCTAAAGACGACATAAGACCAAATGAAATCATAGGTCAATACCATTGTTATGATTATTTATTAATTTAATTATATTAATTCGGACCGGCACATTCGTTGTTTTCAAACCTTCGCTTCGTATGTTAATCAGGACACCTCAGGTCGAATCTCATTGGTTCGGTGCACCTCAAGCTAGAGCCAATTAAACTGGCGAATTGATAGTGGCGAGTAATACGTTTGACATCCGACAAGGGATAGTAAGATACATGTATAACGTACACTTGTCTCGAAAAGATGGATATTGAGTAACTTCTTAGAGCTGTATAAGTATTACCGTTTTATATGTGATTACAATTGATTATATATTCCAGTATATTATCATTGTGATTATCCTGATGCTGACACAGATCGTCTTCATTGCCCTACTGTTCTCAGATAAGGTAAGGAATAGTATTATCAAGGATCATGTGGAAAATTTATAATATCTGTATTGCACGTGGAAGTAGATTATAGCGTGAAATCATTACATGTACCTAGATGACCATTATAAATATTGACATAAAAGACCTTTCATTATTAGTATTTCAATTTTTATTTCGAAGATCTGTTACGCGTCTTCAGATTCAATAGCATCATCGTCAAGATCTTTTTTAACTAGTTAAGAACAGATAACATTGCAGCGCAGACCAGACATGCACGTTTCTGGTACACTTAACCCTCGTCAGTGATCCTCAATTTAAACAATGTTAAAGGAGATCCTGACGATAATCTCAACAGTACTCACAATAGAGCACCAAATTGAGCATCGACGGACTCCTAGCGAGCTAGAGGTGGGACCAAGTGCCCGGGAGGAGTAAGCATCCCCTGTTTGGCTAGCCGCACCAGCCGTCGATGTTCACGCCTGAAAATGAAAACAATTTCTAAAATACATGCACTGTCTTTGGTTATGTCTTTATAGAAAGTGCTATGGCGAATATGTCAGGGAGCATTATTCAAAACACTAACTGTCAAACCCCTCGCGGGGTAATATGGCCAAAGAGTGAGAAATTAATAAGGTTCAATAATGTTCTTTTTTTCTAATTGAATTTCCACAAATAAAGTTTTCAGACGATTTCAACAAAAATATTTTGACTCTTCTAATTTTCTTTCAGCTCAAGGATATACTCCAGTCTGCCCTTAAAGATTCCTTCAGTAAATACAAGCCTCCTCCAGACCCTGTGGCGGGCGCAAAAATCGACACAGATGATGTTCTCAGCAGAGGACTGGACGCTCTATTCATAGAGGTATCCTGTATATCTTTATTGTTTTCTTTCGTTCTTCGACTGTCACGTCTAATTCACCTTTTCAGGGTTAAGGTTTCTGAACAGGGTTTTTGTGTCGCCTGCGAAGCATAGCGACACTTAGGTATCACTTTGTCTGTTGTCCGTCTGTCCGTCTGTCTGTTACACTTGGATGTCACACCCTATAAAAGTGATCCCTGAGTGTCGCTTTGTTTTGCAGGCGACACATGCATTCATTTAATTGAATTTTATTAAACAAGAAGAGATACAATGTCATGTACTTTTCATAGGTTGTCAATGAATGGCTCTCATTAATTACACAATTTGTAAAACATCCGTATTGTAACATTTACATTTTGAATCGTATGCTTAGATCAGTAATAAACCAGAAAAGTTATATTCCGAAGACGTCACAATAGGAACGCATGGTGTGATTACAAAAAAATGAATGTTGTTATGCCCATAGCTTTTTTTCCTCTTCTTTTGAGCTTATTAAAATGGCTCTCCTCCTAAAAATTTCCCTGTGCTAATGCGCGTGCTGTTAAGAGTAGTAACCTAATTGTTTTTTATTCCCAAAACTAATTCGAATTCAACCACGAGTGGTGAAACATAGTTTATTACAATACCATTGTGATTTGGTTAATAAACAATTGAAAACAAATGCTTAATTCTCAGAATGTTTGTTCAAACAATAAACATGGAATAATCCTTCTCACACTTCTTTTTATGCATGTAAACAAAATGGCTGATGACATGACGAATTAAATTTAGTGCACTTTTTCATTGTATTGCGTCTTTTAACAATGACGTCATGATGAAATACAACACCAGCAGTTGTTGAGTTGGAAAGTTTGAGCTTTTAAACAACATCAGAAAATGTTCTGTTATACCTCGAATATTATTCATTCCGAAGTTCGCAATCGTTCCAATGGGGATTCTTATTATTTCGCCTTGTCTTCTGGACTTTGAGACAGAATAACTGATAGATTCTTCTTTGATGTTATTTTATACACGGTACCTATTTATCCAGCGTTTCCTGCTATAAGCGTATACGGAAACGTACTAATGATTTGTGAGCTTATTTGTAGGCTGTTCAGAAAGCCATCGTAGTGTTGCTGTCAATTAAGGGAATAAGTAGCTTCTGGCGTTATGATTGCGGGCGATAAATGCTGATTTTACGGTCGCAAACTGAGTTTTCTGAAAACGGATTTTTGCACCTTAAAATCAGCATTAACCGTCCGGAAACATAGCGTCAGTATCTAGTTATTCCCATTCTAATGTATACTATATTTTGTGAATATAAAGCGAAATGTGATGTTAGCAACGTCAAAGCCTAGTATGATCTCGTTTTTCAGTCGTAACTATGAAGCAAACAACAAATGAAATTCGACGTTATAGCGACATTGCATTAGAATTCTCATTTCTCTACCCCCCAGCTTTTTTATTTCTTTTAGAATAATACTATACATATCAACCGAGTTGACTTGTTTATATTTTTATCTTCCTTACAGTTGAAATGCTGTGGGTTTGAAAGCTCCAAAGATCTGACAACAGCTTCAAAGACACCAGTCACGTGTTGTAAGGCCTTCACACCAGATCTCCTTAAATCTGATGATCCGTTCGGTACCAGTTTAATAGAACTACAAAGTTGTGTCAGCACTGGAACTAACAGCTACAAAGATAGGGTAGGGTAAACTCATACCTTAATAAGTCGATTTGAAAATTTCAGAACCTAGAAAAGTCCTTTCCTATGAACCGTTTTTGATTATTCTTATCTGTAGACTCTTCCTTGGCACCTGGTCTCACTCCTAATTGGGAGTTCGCTTCTTTTCATGTGGTGGAGGGCTTTGCTTTGGTCCCTGTTTTGTCCTTATTTCGTATCGATTTTATACCATGTATTGGGATATGGTCATTGTCCATATTTGTCATAGTACTGAACAATTCTAGCTTGGTTGCCACTCTGGCAATCTTTGGCAAGTGTTTTTATCCGCGGCCGTTTTGAATTAATGCCGATAAAAAGAATTGCCCTAGGTTTCCAGATTGATAACCAATATTAAACGTCTTCAATTGAATAGCATCCTTTAAGAACAGATAAATTGGCAGCATTGACCAGACATGCACGTTTGGGATACATAACCCTCGTCAGTGATCCTCAAATCTAGACAATGTAGTATGCCAAAAAGTGTGAAAATTATTGTGTCCAAAAACGTAACGATAGACGTAGCAGGATGGGTGGGATATGATGCTACAGGACCCACATTTTAGAAGCTTAAATTGTTCTGTACTATCCCATAGATAAGAATCATTAAAAAAAAACTCATAAAAAAGGTGGACCACATATCTTTTTATATAAGGCTTTTCAATCGACTACCTACGTTTTTCAGAAAAAAGAATGGTCCATCTCTGCTAACACAGATAGTGATCTAAACAGAAATTTTCTAAATACGTTGCTCAATATATACGTGTTTCGGATAATGAGTCCACAACAGTATTGATACCTTTAAACCAAAATTTTTCAAATGGAAAATTTTTCTGTGAATTGCCCCTGGTCAAATTTCTTACATGTATACTGATCAGTCTGTTATGCATGTGCATTGTATTGAAAACTCCTGTGAATGTTTGCGTGCAATTAAGCCCAAGTAATAGTTTGTTGGCTTGACTTTCGAACCTCCAAAGTGTTTTTAGTCAGTGTCCAGTTTAGCGAATTTTAGTTTGATTCCTACGAGTTATAGCAGGTTGCCATATGCAATGAATCTAAAAGTTAATCCGGAAGAAAAGCTTAAATATACTCAACTAAAACCACTTTTAAGGCGTGGATTACTCTAAAAAGATGAGTATTTGCAGTGGAGTATTACTGTCAATCGTTGGGAGATGGGCTAAGTCCGCTTACTATCGTATCTTTATCGCCATTTGTTTTTGTCAAGTCGTGAATTAGTCGAAGACGATTAGTTAGTCAGTTGATAATAGAATATTTCAACGCCGAAAACCAGCCTTCAGTAAGACGTAAAATCGGACTGGGGATCATATTTCTCTCTATTTTATACCGAATGTCGTACAAACCATGGATAGTATACGATTTTTGTTACTCGATCTATTTCGTCTCGGAAATATGGCTAGTCTCGAGAAGCCAGAATCGTGCTAACTCCCTGAATAGTATACATGTACTTATCTATTCTATTATACCGTCACTGTGATGTATGAAGATCCGCCCAATTGCGAATGTATTTCCTTAGGTAAATAGTCTTCCCAACTAATGCATCCTTTCCATCGAATTAGTCATATTAGGCGAATTACAGCTAGTTTTAATGAGTATCTTTTCATATAGGAAAAAAAAGTAGAAGTATGATGAAGTGGCACATTCAAAAGCTGATTGAATGTAGTCATGATTAACTCCTTTAAAGTACAGGTCCACGTAAGGAGCAGGCAGTTGAAAACCTTAGAATTCTTTTCTCTTGAAATGTGTTCAGATCAGCCTCCATATGAATGTTCTCAAGGACCTTTCCTCATACTTTGATGGTGAAAAAAGTTATAGGGGTAGTCAAGTTGGTTGAATATATAAAGACAATTTTCGCGCCATATTTTACCTTCATAATCCTTTATAAATTATGATGTAAATATCTCGCTTCACCATCGCTACCTTGAGAAATGAATATTATATGTTTGATTTGTAACATATATATGTATCAAGACAGAAATAAAAAGTGCTGCAAAAAATTTTGATGTATCACCTTTGCCTGATTCTTGCGTGGACTTATTGAGTCTGCGCGGAATACAGAGGTTTTTTTTCTCTTACAGACGGTATCTGACGTATAACAATTGTTACGTCATGAAAATGGTATGGTAACATCGATTTTATACCGTTATTTCCCAGGCCTTTAGGACTATTTCCATAGAATTTGATGACGTCATAATCAGTCTACGTCAGATACCGTCTCAAATGGGAAGTAACTCTGGTTTTACTTAAGAATCGTATGATAATATAGACGGTTGTTTGAGTTTTAGTACAAGATCAATATATTAAAATTGTCCAGGGCTGTTACGATGCCTTGCTGGATCTGATCGATGACAACAAGGGAGCATTCATTGGAGGGACAGTAGGGATCCTTTTGTTTCAGGTAAATAATCATACTTAGTATTTTCAGCAAAGAAATGTTTTTATCCATGTTATAACTCTGAAAGAAGATTCGAAAACACTCTGATTCTAACTAATACATACATACATTGCATCACCAATATCTTTCAAGATAAAATCCTTCCTTATCTTCGATTTCAAATTATCTTAAATGAACATGTGTGCAGGTTACTTTTGATATATATCATTTTGTGAAGAATTTCTGTGTTTATTATTTGTGAGAGAAAAGTCGAGGTCTCATGCAAGACTCGGTTGCAGCAGCATACACAGCAAACACACAGAAACACCCTTATGAGAAAACATAGCGTGGACATACACGACAAGAGACGCAAAAGGGACAAGGAAGACCTAAATCACACAGAAACATGAAACACAAATGACTTCACATAAACCAACAAGACAATAAAGCAATCAGTGCCGACTTAGGACGGCAATCTGCCACACAGTAGCAGCCGATGTAGTTATCCGGATTACGTGCACACAACTTTTCCGATTACTCAGAGGTAAAAGGGACAAGTAGCACCTCATACAACATCAAAACACGGTACATCAAACACAAAATATCACAAATGAAACAACAAGACTGATGTACAATTTGTAAAAAAATCACAATACAAATGGTATCGAAGGGTTAGGTCCGGATATTACTATCCAAAACAAATTCTGAAATTTAAAATGATTTGAACCATTCTACTGCATCAATCATATTACTGTTAAAAAGCTTAATACATATTTTGAATACATTAATTCATACCGTATTTCAACTAGTACATACTGATATCAATACACATTCTTTTTTGAAATCTATTTATTTCATTATCTAATATTTACAGCTGATTTTTGTTCTTTCTGCCTTACTGATAATCAAGGATCAAGAAAGATAACTCTGTCATTATTTTGTAATTTGATATTTACAGCTAATTTGTGTTGTGTATGCTCTACTGAAAAACAAATTTCAAGAAAAGAAAAACTCATTATTCTATAAATTGACATTTACAGCTGATATGTGTTATATTTACCATACTAATAATCACAGATCAAGAAAAGTAACTCTGTCGTTATTTCATAAATTGATATTTACAGCTGATTTGTGTGGTGTTTGCCGTACTGATAATCAAGGACAAGAACAAGAACTCTGTCAGTCCCATCTCATAGTCAGAAAGATCATGGTGTGCCTATTTCATAATGCTGTCTTACCAAAGAAAATTATGACATTTTCAGTGTCTGAATTTTTTCAGTTTTTTTTTTCAAAGATTTTACTATTATATAAATCCGTCCATTTATAAATCTTGATTTACTGTTAGATATATTCGTCCATTTATTACTTTTTAATGTTTATATTTATAAGTTTATCTTTTTACGTATGTCTATTTATTTTTTATTCCATTCCTTGAAATGCATTTGAAAGAATTATGAATAAAAATGATAAAATATTTTGATAATTCAACAAATCAAAGCTTTATGTAATTTATGTTTTAATCCATACAAACCGTCGGGAAAGACTATTTAAAATTGTCGAACTCCACTTTCAATTTTTTTCAAATTGAGTTTGCTTTCTAATTCGTTCTAATAAATTATTCATTTCTTTCTGCATGGCATTATGCCAATGAATATTTGAGAGTGTTTGTTCAATCTCAATTCATAGATAACATTTAATTTATCTTTTCTATTCATGTTTGAGTTTGTACGCTCTTGCTATCACTGATGTTTGAATATTAGACGTTCTTCCATTTTATTGACACTATGTTGTGCTTTCTGCTATCAACAAGCCATGAATAGACCACTTGCCAAAAATCCATAATGGCTGACAAAATTACCAAAAAAATGTCCGAGGCAGGCAACTTTCGAACACTTTTTCATCGTTACGTCAGAATAGAATTGCGTCTTTTAACAGTGACGTCATAATGAAAACAACGCAAAAAGATGTTGACTCGGACATTTTGAGTTTTTAATCAAGATCGGAAAAAGGTCTATTGTTAACATTTTACACGTAAATAAGTGCAAATGTTTTATAACGTAACAAGAGATGTTTCATGGTAAAGGATGTGTTTAATCAGAATAAATGAAAAAAAAAACAATAAGAATATGTTTGGTTGTTTGATTCATCCGAATTTGACAATTTTACATGGAACTGTTGCGATGGTTGTTGCATGCAAACAGGAGACGCTGACTCTCCTCTGGAACCTCGTCTCACTTTGAAATATTGTTAATTTCTTGATTAGCAACTGTTCCAATGGAAATTCTAATGATTTTGCCTTGCCTTCTTGACTTAAAGACTGAATAACTGATGGGTACTTCTTTTTTTGAATATTTTCTAGATTCTATTAAAGGATTTTTATCAATTCCAACTAGTGATCTTTAACTTTGTACTTGACCTTGAAAATCAATACATTTCTTTTTTATGCTATGAGGAGAAGATTATGAAGTGTAGTCAAGATCGAATCAAATATGTGCCCTCAAGTTTTCAGCATATCCACTGTGTGACAATAACTCTTGACCTATGACATTCTTTCTTTTGTCATGAGGATTAGCGTATGACTATTGTTCAATAACATAACAAAACTTTGGCTTTAAGGCTGTATAAAACACCTTTAAGCAGATTCAATCTGTTTCTTTATCCTTGAAAGTCTATATATTTCTTCCTCTTGTCAAAAGCGCGTATGAAGGTTGCACATGTTCCAAACAAAACTCATATATAATAATATTTTTACAATTCGAGTATGTTACTTAGAACTTTCAACTATGACTCCACTAGTCGTATAAAATAAGTAACTGTATCAATTTTTGTCAAACTTTATTTAAAAAAATCCGTACCCGCTAGGTTATATACAAGATTCTTAAAAAATATCCAATCTGTGACATTGACCTTTAAACTATGACCATAACAATCAATAGATTTCTACGGCAGATCATTCTCATCCGAAAACTCATTCTTTATCTGTCTTTTTCATCGCAAAAGTTTAAAATGTGCCTAACAAAACACATCAGAATATAAATTCCTACGTTAAAATAGAGAACGATTATTGCATCAAAGTTCACCTTGATTTTGGATTCCTATGTTTTTTACTTTCCATGCAAACAGGAGACGCTGACTCTCCCCGGGCACCTTGTCACGCTTCGGAATGCTGTTCACTACGGGGATCGTAACTGTTCCACTGGAAATTTAGAAGAGAGCAACTATTTGATTTTTATGGGGGGGGAAGACTTTTGCAAGCCGGATTTTCTTTTTCGGCCATCTTAAGAGCCGGAATTTTTTTTCGCCGGCCCTTCGAGCCGAATTATTTTTCTTGGTAATTTTCCAATGTTAGAAATTACTCTAACGATTTAATAATTCAGCGTGATTTTTCAGCCATATTAAACATCAAATACAGAATGAGTTCATCTCCTGTCAGCAGATCACTTCATTTTAATTTCTTGAATGGCATATGATGCCTATAATCTATTTACTTAAATGATACTCAACGGAGACAGGCTATATGGTGCTAATGACTTTTGAATTTGATTTATTCACTCCAAATTGCATAAAGTTTATTCCATTTTTTATACTTTGTTAATGATACACAAAAAAGTGTTTACTGGGCAGTGGAAAGGTCGGAAGAGAGAGGGGGGGGGGCAATTTCATGATCCGGAAAAAAATTTTGCCGGCCCTTCCGGCCGGGAATTTTTTCCCCTAAAATTTCGATCCAGGATTTTTTTTTTGCAAAGTCTTCCTGTCCCCCCCCCCCCATAAAAAATCAAAGGTTGCTCCCCTAATCATTTTGCCTCACCTTCTCGATTTTGAGACTGAATAACTAGTATTTCTTTGATGCCTATTTCCTCTTAATTGAAATATGAACGTTCATTTTTTATTTTTCACAATTCCCTTAAAATGTTATTTTCAATTTGTTTTGGTGAATATATTTTAGTGTGTGTAGATGTATCTTGATCTTTTCCCATGCATTTTCCTTCCTTTACCGATACTTAAATATTTATTTAAGAAATAACAAGCAGTGACTGTGCTTAACTGTCCATTTATTGTCCGAAGCGACAAGGTAATAATTTTATTGGTTCATGCGACAAGGGGCACTACTGGACACTTAACCACGAATAGCTAGTTGTTATTTCTTTTCTAATATATTCTGATTAAAGCAGACGACACGTAGTTTTGCTGTAGTTTATATGTAGTTTTTCAGAAAAAAAATTGAGAATATACGCGTGAGTAGGTGTGACTTATCTGACCATGAATGTGTTGGATAATAGATAAGGGATGAGCATATAGGGAGGAGATATCAAAATGAAAGTCATATTATATTTGTTATTATATTAATATCGAAAACTACAAGTACCTATTTCAGATATTGCTGTATATCTACATTACTGTTTTCGATAAATGTGTTTACAAATTAAAAAAAAAAATAGGCGTAATGAGAAATTAACGCCTTGAAACAAACAAAAAAAAAACCCAGGCTTTTTTTTTATCTAGATAGTACAACATACACTTTAAACTTTCCTTCATTGACTCAGTGATATTTTTCTCTTTCAAATGTCAAAGGTCAGATGTTACAACCATGGCCTATGTCTTCCGAATAAAAAAACAGATAAGATTTCTGAATTTCAAAGATAACGGGCATTTAATTGTATGAAAACATTATTCCTGCCGTCATGTTTCATTTCAATCTAAACGTAAATAACAGATAACGCGGTCATATGTTTTTCCGGAAATGAGGAAAGAGATAACTCAGTAAGGCACGGTCCATTTGATATTCCGGGGGGGGGCGCTTAGGTTTTTTTTTTATTTTGCAAGATTTTTTCGCCCCTGATCGGGGCATAATAATTCTTTTCTTGCAAAGTTGGAGCAAATTTGTTTCTTACAAGTGATGGTGCATATTAAGAATGTCTGTGTTTTATCAATAGAAATTCTTTATTTTTATTAAAAACTCTAAAATATTACTTTATTTTAACATGTTTAAAGCAAAACTTTGATTCTCTTCAAAACAGAGAAATAAAAGAATTTTACAATATAATCCTCAGTTAGCAAAATTTATATAGGTTCATGTATGAGGGTTTTTAATTTTTTAAATTTAGAATTGTAAATGAGTGAAAAACTGAAGTTCTCCTTTAAAGCTTGTATATAGAATTAGACTCTAAGGCGATTAACATGCATCTATTAATAGTATTTCATTATATTGTTAATATATTTAAGCGTTTAAATAAGCCCTTTTTACTAAACATGCATTCTTTTGATATTTTCAAATATAAACTTTGCAATGAAATAAATAATGTTTCGGTTTTGATGTTAATTAAAAACTGAAATTTCAGGAATTTTTAGTGATTTTTTTTTATAATTCTTCAAATTCAGATTACTTGTAAAAGCAAATTAAATCATTTTTTCTGCCACACCATAATTAACTCTTTTTTTTTCGTCCAATTTCAGAGCAAAATTATTTTTTTCGAAAAAAAAGCCCAATCCCCCCCCCCCCGCGGAATATCAAATGGACTATGCCATATCCGAACTTCTCGTAAAATTAGAGGGATTTTAAATAGTGTATTATTCAACAATCAGATCATCAACGTATATCACACACAAATAGATAAGTACATGTACTAGGTATGGCTTTCATACAAATTCTTCTGCTCGGTTTGGTTCGTCCAATTTTATCCGACACAAGTTCGGCTTTTTCTACACAATGTCCAGGGAGATGTGACATATTGAAAGAGGTAGATTTACTAAGAGGGGAAATGCAGGTATTACGACAATTGTTAAACCAGGAATCTCTACTTAGAATGGGTTTAGAGCAACAGGTCCAGAGTCAGAAGATGATCATACAGAACTTGGAACTAAACAGAACGGCGTGTGTTAGGCCATCATCAACCCTAAGTAAGTTCATTTATTTATGTATTAATCTCGTGTCTGCGTATAGGTACAATAGGACGGCCCCGAGGTGACCTCGAGGTATGAAGAGCTTGCTTTATTCATAAATGAACTCGTTATGGTGTTTTTGTGTTTTTGCATTGAGTGTTTTGGGGTTTTCCTGTGGGTGCTACAACCTGGTGTTGTTGGAGATCCCCTCCTTCGTTATGGTGGTCAACGAATGCATTTACTAATGATTTTCATGCACCACCTAATTTAGAATAGCTAGAACCTATTTTTGCACATTTATGATAGTTTGATCTTAAGGGAGAACAGACCAAAAGAGAGTCCGCAGAAGTTTGCTTTTAGTTGATATTGAAAACTTATAAACTGCAAAATCTACAATAACTCAGAGGGAATGGCTATAAAGTAAAGACATGCATTGAAAGTATCTCGTTACAAAATTCACAAATCGAAAGATTTCATCTCAATTTAAAGCAAGATATCACTCGTTTTATCTCTGATAGAATGTTATATCAAGAGGACACAAAATAGAACAGTAAATTGTACTTGAAAAAAATAAAGTATTGAAATTACATCCGTTTTATTATTCAGAGTATTCACGTGTATTTAGTTTTTTAAATTCGATTTTATGCAGATATATTTTGACACCCACAGCCCCTGTTCTTTTTAATGATGATTCGAATAAGTATAATAAAACCTTAAGAGAAGACCAAAAACTTATAATGTTCATTTTCAAATTTTCAGAGATTTCAGACCCCAAAGTGCCAGAACGTAATTCACAAAAAGTTTTAATGTCCATGAAAAAATTATGTTTAACTTAGGGGGCGACCATTTAATCCTGCGCAAGGGGGGGGGGGGCTGGCAGTTTTGGGAAATAAATATTCTGACCCACAAAATGTTAAAAATAGATTATCTGAACATCTTTGTTCCAGAAATAAATATTCTGGCCAACGTATGTGTTCAAAATCCAAACATTTTCGGCTCGCCTCGCTCGCCATTCACTGAAAGAAATTTCAGCTTGATTCACTAGCAGCAACACCAAAACTTCTAAGCTCGCTTCGCTCGCCTTACTCGTAAAATAATTTTCGGGCCACCTCCGCTCGTCCGTCGACAGACTACATATCATATGCTTAATAGATATTTACATGGTATTACATAGGAATGTCTATACCCATCAACAACCTACTTTTGTCCTCGACATGGCAAAAACTTTCTTGCCATACCCCTATCCTAATGTACTCAACTTAGAATATGCAGGTGATACAGGCGCTACAGCCGGCAGAGCACGGACTGTATTACGCATGCCATCTTTTTATATTCATTTACATATTCATGTGTGTTTCTGGGGCCTCTGCGTTTCGCGGTCTTGTTTGTGTGAGGTCATTTACAGTGAGGAGCTCGAGGTTGTTTTACACCACAATTGTACGTTCTTCGAGACCTCTGGGTAATTGGAGAAGTGAGAGGGTTGTGCGCACAGTAATTCAGGATAACCACACCATTTGCTACTTGCGTGACAAATGGCCGTCCAAAGTCTGCACCGGTTGCCCTTTGGTCTCGTCGGTTTATATGTAGTCTTTTGTGTTTGATGTTTACATGTCGTTTGTCTCTTTTCCATCTCGTTGCTGTTGATCATGATGCGGCAACAGGGTCTTGTTGGAGATCTCCTCCCTTCTCATGTACATTCATTTGTATACAAAAACATTAAAGTGCAAAGAAAGCACATTGTAACTAATTGATGTCATATTTATTTGACATTACCAGGAAGGGTGTGTGTGTTTTTTTTTTTTTTTTTTCTTTTCTTTTTGCTTGTCAGGATTGTTATAGGTTGAAAGTATCTATTCTGACCTTCAGTTACTGGAAAATAAATAATCCAGCCGGCCCTGCTTAGAAAATAAGTAATCTGACCCCTAAAAACTGCCATCCCCCCTCAGGATCAAATGGTCGTCACCTTAACAATTCTTTACCGATCCATTGCTCTGTAGACCTTTGTAGCCATATGGCCTCCCCCACAATAATTATGTAAGTTAAGTTTTTTTTTAATCTTTACTTTATTTCTATTTATTTTGTTTATGGGATATTTCCAATCGTTTAGGAGAAGATAACTTTAATTTCAAACGTTAACTTTACTATAACGTGCAAGGTCAAGGTGACTTAGTACATTTTTAATAAAATTGTATATGCTATCATGTCTGGGTTGTATCTCTTGAAGTATCTTCTTGATCCATTTTAAATTTAAGTATGTTGTTGCTTATGACCGATAGGTTTCACATTACCTTGACCAAAGGTCATGTCGTCAAGGTCGCTTGGTACATTTTAAATGAAATTGTTCAAACTATTTTGTCTGTACCATATCTCTTGAACTGTTTACTGTATCATTTTTAAATTTAAGTATGGTTGATCTTAAAATGTTCACAGCACCTTGACACAAGTTCAAAGACACTTATAACATTTTTGATAAAATTGTACATGCTCTCGTGTCCAGGCTTTATCCTTTGAATCGTTTACCAGATCACTTTCATATTAGATATGATGGCGCTGCTGACCCCAAGTTTTCACATCACCTTGATCCAAGGTTACGTGACAAAAGTCAAGGTCACCAGGTATGCTTATAATGAAATTGTATATACTTACCATGTTCAGGCTATACCCTTAAAAGCAATATAATGAATCACTTTCATGTTTTAGTATGATGCTGCCCATGACTCAAAGGTTTCACGTCATCTTGGCCCAAGGTCATGTGATCTAAAAATTCATTAATCATTATTTTTTAAATAAACATGCGTATGCGTCAAATGCTGCACCTACAAACTTTATTCACGTTGAAGGATAAAGGTAACCATAAGGCATATGTAGGAATAACAACTAATTCAAGGAAAAGGTAAAAGCAGAATTAAATCTTTCCATGATTCGATATTTCTTTCAAAAATGCATTGTGACTCATTGTTTGCGTATTGGCACAACTAAATTAATTTTGAAAATGTTGTTATGTAGATGTTTATGTTATAACTATGTCAAAGCAATGTTATAACTATGTCAAAGCTATGTTATAAATATGTTAAAAACATGTTTAAATAAATGCAATAAAAATAATAAGATAAAAAAGAGTATTATATTCCTTCTGTCTGTAATGGCCTTATTGGAATAACTTCTGTACATGTACCGGAAAACAAACATGTTCCTCGACTAAAACATATGATTTTGTATGACAAAATCAACAGGCTATGTGCGACAACTACTAAAATCTAATATGTGATTAGTACGACAACACAAAAACGGTAAGACTGCGAGCTTACTCTTCAACTTAAACTTTTTCTACAAAAAAAACGGGGCATGTATGCACTGACTCAACAAATCAAACATATTATTTTGTACAACAACACAATATCGTGGCATATATGCGGTTTGTTTTTTTTTTTTCATTTTTCGTGAATGTTCATGCCTGTTATTGATTTTGATGTTGTGTCTTATTTATACATTCATTAACTGATTGTGAATGAACATTTCAAATATGGTCCTTTTATTAGATACTTATTTCAACCCACCATCAATGAAAGTTTATTCTAATTTCAGAGAATACCAGTACTGTAGCGTTTACAGTGTCGCCATCTGCAAGCTTAACGGACCACAATAACAGACGGATTATATATAACACAACAATCAGTAATATCGGACAGGCGTACAATAGTACTACGGGTATCTTCACGTGTGATACCGCGGGTACATACGTGTTCACGTGGTCGATCTTGTCTAAGGATGCTTCAAACGATTGCTATGCATTCATCTATCATAACGGTGTAAAGTTCCTGGTGGCATACGCTGACGAACGCGATGGCAGCATGTATGAGGCTTCCAGCAATACAGTAGTGTTTTCTTTGTCGGAAGCTGACACGGTATGGATAGAGACCAGTAGATGTAAATATATTTATGGTTACCCATACTCTTCCTTTTCTGGATGGAAAATATAGAGATTGAGATGATGCAGCTGAATCATGTTGATAATGAGCGATTTGGACTGAATACATGTATAGACTTATAAAGTCATAAAATGAATGTACTTTGCTTATGTTGTCAACTTGTGATTATATTGTGTTAAACAATTCAATGTCTTCTCATTGCAGCACAGAATAAATGCTTAATTTGAATATGAAATGAGTTTTGATCATGTGCTTGGATAATCGGAAAAGTGCGAGAGTTGTGCGCATGTAATCCGGATAACTACACAGTCTGCTACTAGCGTTTCAGATGGCCGCCCTGAGACGGAACCGATTGTCCATTTGTTTTATTTCCCCTTGGTTTATGTGTTGTGATCCTTTGTGTTTGATGTATCTATGGTGTGAGTTGACAGTTAGTGTATTGAAGAATTTTCCATGTATGTTTGACAGTAAGCGTTTTGAATAATTTTCCCGGACATTGTCGCCATAGCACTTTCTATATAGACATTATCTCAGAAAGTGCATTATTTTAGATATTGTTTTCATTTCCGTGCGTGAGCATTGACGGCGGGTGCGGCTAGCCAACAGGGAATGCTTACTCTTCCCGGGCACCTGATCCCACCTCTAGCTTGCTAGGGGTCCGTCTATGCTCAATTTGGTGCTCTATTCTGAGTGCTGATGAGATTATCGTCAGGATCTTCTTCAACTCATTTGCTCTTGTTGGTTTATGTGTGATCCTTTGTGTTTGATTTCTTAATGGTGTGATTTGGTCTTGTTTGTTTAGTTGCGATCTTTTGTGTTCGATTTATCCTTGGTGCGAGTTTGTATTCCTTGTCACTTTGGAGTTTTGCTGTGAGTGCTGCAGCTAAGTGTTGTTTGAGATCCCCTCCTTTCTGTCCGTGTGCGTCTTTTTTTTTTTTTTTTCTTTTTTCTTTTTTTTCAGCATTGGGTGTATTGGGTTTTGCTTTGGATGCTGCGACCTAGTGTTGTCTGAGATCCCCACCTTTTTTGTAACAGAATGATGAAAAATTTTGAGCCCTCAAATTTCACCACTAAAATTACTCACTAAACACTATTTCCTGGAACAATGTTCTCTGAATCAATCTAAAAATAGGCAAATATCGCAGCATTTTTAACATATTGATTGGATCTGTTGATTTTATACAAAGAATTGAGCTACGAATGAACTTATCATATAATGATTTAGTTTAGAAATCTACATATATACGTAACGAAATAGAGTGAATATTTCCTTAGTGTCAATCTGCTTATTTTCATACACTGAATCAGCAATAATTTGAAAAAATATAGTACGTGCTTATGTGATTATTTTACATTAAAATAATTTGGATGTATTTTACTCTTTACCTCTATGAATATAATTTTTAAACCAATTTCAGTGCACCAGATACGTGTTTCGGTAGTTATTCCTCATCAATGTTACTTAATTAAACGCTGAAGTTATCCAAATGTTATATAGTAGCGCTCTCTAGTTATATGTTATAATTTAAATTTATGCATTTACTTGGCAAAGATTGAAAGGCTCCGAATGTCCTGCAAAATGGATTCAGTCGAGTTTGAGCATTATAATTTTTCTTGATCACCATCATCGTACCAGATCGGTTCATTATGAACCATCATTTCACATTTACGAAATGAATAATGATCTGGAAGGGATGAAGTGCATAATACGATCCAAATGTTTATTTATCAATTTGAAATACATTCATAATTAAAGACGATAAATGTATAGAAAGAATGCAGTTGTTGGAGATCCCCTCCTTTCTCCAATTAATTGATTTAGGATTCTTACAAAATAATTCTTATTGGGCATTTTCCAAGTTGACGTACTTCGTACTTCGCACTCCGGTCTTAGCATTTTAGGGGTCATATGAAAGAAATCAAGTGATTCAAAAACCTAAAATATGAACAGACAATAGACAAAATTACGCTTAAGAGCTTTAAATATGTATATTCATACATGAAATTAAATACATTCTCACACAATGTGTTCTAGATTCATTGGAGTAACATCAACAATTTACTTTTGTGATATAGTCCCTTCCAAAATATAGTCCAAAATGTGAAGTCGGCGAGCAAGAAAAAAGGTTTGTCAATTCAATGATCAGTTATCTGTATATAACCTGATATTTGATGAACAGAAGAAATATAGAAAAAAAATTTGCGTACGATATTTGTTTTTTTTGGATAAGCATTATAAAAGTCATTCTAGCAGCTATCTAAGGAATTTTGTATAACAAATCATTAGTGTAGAATTTCCAATGGGGACCAATTGTGCCCCACTCCTTGTCGACATTTTCCTTTACTCGTACGAAACTGAATTCATTCAATCTTTGGTCTCTGAAGGGAAAAGATACCTTAGCTTCTGACTTCAACTTCACTTACAGATTGATAGACGATGTGTTGTCCATCAATAATCCAAAATTCGCGGATTACCTGAGCAGTATCTATCCTTCAGAGCTTGAAGTCAAAGAAACTACTGAGACAAATAATTCAGCATCATATTTGGACATAATGTTGTCCTACGACACTCATGGTCACATGAACACCTCACTCTATGACAAACGTGACGACTTCAATTTCAGTATTACAAACTTTCCTTTTCTGAGTAGCAACATCCCTTCATCTCCAGCTTATGGCACTATTCATATCTCAATTAATACGCTATGCCAGAGCACGTACCAAATATACGGATTTTGTTCTGAGAGCTAGGCGTCCTTGCAGATAAGCTTCTCAGTCAGGGATATGTTTGTGACCGACTAACATCGTCACTGAGGAAGTTCTACGGTCGATATGGGGAACTCGTCATACACTATGATGTCCCACTCTCCAGAATGGTGGATGATATTTTGTCATAGACCATTTGAACCATCCAACCATAGATTGTACTCTATGTGTTCCGAAATGGAAGTAACCGGATGTGACAGTTCTACCGAATTGAAGCGGCGGGTGTTGTATGCAAGCAGGATATGCTTACTCTTCCTGGGCACCTGGTCTCACTCCCATTACGGGAGTTCGCTTCTTTTCATGTGTTGGAGGTTTTTGTTTGTTTGCTTTGGTTCCTGTTTTGTCCTGACTTTGTATGCCTTCGGTTTCTGATTTTCTGAATTATCGATTTTGTGCTGTATACAGGGATATGGTCATTATCCATATTTGTCATTTCAGTGCATGTAAGGCTTCAAAGCCATGGGAACTAGGACGTTAGGATCCATTACAACGAGGATCATGCAGCACTTCCGGTGAATGTTGTATAAACTATTTTGTACGCATGTCTGAGATGAAAAGGAGACCGAATCTTCGTCACAGAAAGATTTTGTGATTAACACAAAAGCAAAGTCGTTTCGATCAAAATCATGCTGGAGCTCGCGATAGGATCTTTCCAGGAAAATTTCAACATTCTACGTTCAGTGCATTTGAGAGTGTTTCCGTGAGTAGATGTTCCTTGTACATGTGAGCCACGTGTCCGTCACTCCTTGATAATATTATAATTTTCCGTTTCCTTGATGTCATAGCACTCCGACATGAAGTAGTCTCTAAAAGAAGATATGATCAATCCGGTGTCAGTCAATGTAAAAGATTATATTTAGTATCTATAACCAGATTTATTTGTTAGTTATGAAATAATGTCGAAGTGTTACAACTCTCTACCTTCTTGAAGAAAATTCCAAACCAATTTCCATGCACCAGACACGTGTTTCGAATATTCAATTCTTATCAGTGATGCTTTCAGCGGAGCCACCAAAAATAATTTCAGTAGCGCCCTCTTTAATTTTTTGAAGTTAGATTTGTACAGTAGCGCCCTCTTTAATTTTTTGAAGTTAGATTTGTACATTTACATTGTAAGTTTTTTTTTGTAACAAGGTCATGAAAAGTTCTGAGCCTCATCTCCAATATTTGCACTTATGTTTAGATCAGTATGAACTTTCAGTATCCGGAACGAGTCAATTTTTACTGTAAATCTATCTGCTCTATAAATTTGAAGACTTTTAAGATTTCACCATGGCACTAAAATTACCTATTAGACACTTTTTTCCTGGAACAATGTTCTCAGAATCAATCTAAAAATAGGCAGATGTCGCAGTATTTTCAACTTATTGATTGGATCTGTTGATTTTATAAAACGAATTGTACTATGATTGAACCTATCATATCCTTAGTTTTCGAACTCTACATATATACATGCAGAAATAGAGTGAATATTTCCTTAGTGCTAATATTCTTATTTTCATAAACACTGAATCAGCCATCGTTTGAAAAAATATAGTACGTGCTTATGTGATTATTTTACTTCAATAAAGTGGATGTATTTTACTCTTTACCTTTATGAATATAATTTTATAACACTGTCAATACACCAGACACGTGTTTCGGCTAGTTAATCCTCATCTCTGGTATTTAATTAAATGTTGAAGTTAGCCAGATTTTATATAGTAGCGCCCTCTAAATATACGATATAATTTAAATTTGTTAAATTAATTTCCAAAGATTGAAAAGCTGCAAATGTCCTGCAAAATCGATTCCGTAGCACAATCAAATAATAGCATTTGAGGGGTCGTGCTACGGCGATTATATAACGAGGACCGAGTTTGAGCATTATGATATTCTTGATCACCATGGTCGTACCAGATCGGTTCATTATGAAACATCATTTCACATTTACAACCTGCATTATATGTTGACATAATTGACAAAATAAGAAGGATCAAAGATAGACAGGATTATCAATCAAACTATGTAAGGACTATCAAACGCCTTTTATGTAGCATTGGGTGTTTCGAGGTTTTCTGTGTGTGCTGCGACCGAGTGTGTTGAAGATCTCCGTCTTTCTTTGTAACAGAATTATGAAATGTTTTGAGCCTCATCTCCAACAAAGGAGGAGATCTCCAACAACACCAGGTTGCATCACTGTTATCATGTTTAGATCAGTATTAACTTCCCGGAACAAGTTCTCAATTTTCACCATGACACTTAAATTCCCTATAAGACACTATTTCCTGGAACTATATTCTCTGAATCAATCTACAAATAGGCAAATATTGCAGTATTTTTAACTTATTCATTCGATCTGTTGATTTTATAAAAAGAATTGTACTACGATGACCTTATCATATCTTTAGTTTTTGAACTCTGCACATATACATAAAGAAATAGAGTGAATATTTCCTTCGTGTCAATCCTGCTTATTTTCATAAACACCGAATCAGCCATCATTTGAAAAAATATAGTTCGTGCTTATGTTATTATTTAAAAATAATGTTGATGTTTTTTTACTCTTTACCTTTATGAATATAATTTCATAACAATTTCAATGCACCAGACACGTGTTTCGGACAGTTAATCCTCATCAATGGTATTTAATTAAATGGTGAAGTTAGCCAAATGTTATATAGTAGCGCCCTCTAGATATATGATAAAATTTAAAATTTGTTAAATTAATTTGCAAAGATTGAAAGGCTCCGAATGTCTTGAAAAATCGATTCCGTAGCACAATCAAATAATAGCATTTGAGGGTTTGTGCTCCGATGATTATATATAACGAGGATCGAGTTTGAGCATTATGATATCTTTTTTCTTGGTTACCACGATCGTACCAGATCGGTTCATTATTATTATAAATCATTATTTCACATCTACGAAATAAATAATGATCAAGTTCGATCAACTTCGGTTGATCGTCTGTTTCTTCAACGCATTTGAAATTTTCTGTTTCAAAATTTCTTAAAATTTCTAAAACGTGGGTCCTGTGGCATCATGTCCCACCCATTCTGCTACGTCTTTTGGTACAATTTTTTGGACATGGTGGTTTTCATACTTTTTGGCCATGTTGCATTGTTTGGACTTAGGATCACTGGCGGGGGGTTAGTGACCGGGGCGTGCATGTCTGGTCCATGCTGTTAATTTATCAGGTCTTAAATGATGCTATTGAGTTTGGGGGCGTTTGACACTTGAAGGGAAGACAATGAGTTCATGATACGATTCAAAAGGTTATTAATCATTTTGAAATACATGTATAATTAAAGACGAAATGACACTTGAGAGCTTTTAATATGTATACAAACACATTTAAATAAATAAATTCTCACACATTTTCTAGGTTCATTCGAATACCATCAACAATTGTCTTTTGTGACATAGTTCTTTCCAGGTGCTGTGTTCGCAAAGTCCGAAAACATGGAAAAAAGTCATATATTAAATTCAATGATCAGCGTGCAATCACTATATGTATATTAACCTGATATTTGAAGGAAAGAAGAATTTAGAAAGGGTTCAAAAAAGATGCGTACGATACTTTTTTCTGTCTTTTTTTATATACATAATAACAGTCATTGCAGCAGCTTTCTAAGAGCACTTTTATATAACACATCATTATTGTAGAATTTCAGTGCATGTAGGGCATTCAAAGCCATGGGAACTACGATGTTAGTATCCATTATAACGGGGATAATACAGCACTTCCGGTGAATGTTGTATAAACTATTTTGTACGCATGTCTGAGATGAAAAGGAGGCCCAATCTTCGTCACAGAAAGTTTTTGTGATTAACACAAAAGCAAAGTCGTTTCTTTCAAAAGCATCATGGAGCCCGAGATAGGATCTTTCCAGGAAAATTTCAACTTCTACTTCCCGTGCATTAGAGAGTATTTCCGTGAGTAGGTGTTCCTTGTACATAGTTGCCACGTGTCCTTCACTCCTTGCTGATATTAGTAGAATGTTCCGTTTCCTTGATGACATATCTCCCGACATAAAGTAGTTACAAAAAGGAGATATTATCAATCCGTTGTTAGCCGACGCTGCCTATATGTAGAATCTATTATCTACAACCAGAGAAAAATATTTGTTAGTTAGTATGAAGTGTTGTTATTTGATCATTATATCAATAGAGGTTGGAGGCATAGTAACAGAACCTCCCGTGGTTTTGGTAACATTTTTATTTCAAAAACCCGGAAGAAAGATTTTTAGAGTTCTTCTGGTGACGGATTTTTACGAAAATGCTGTTTTGTACTTTAAAATAATACAATGTATTTTGATAATTATCTATCTTTTTTTCAATCATTAATTTATTTCACTCTGGTCTGTCTGTATGTCTGTTTTTTCTCTTTAACGTTTGTCTATTTTTTACGCCATGCAACTTCAAAACTTAACATGAATAGCCTTTGTAATAAGACCTTTCTAGTGAAGAATGTATCCTAGGATTTTGCGTGTCTGCTATGAAATATTTCAAACTTTGTCCTTTCTTTCAAGTGAAATTTGACAGGACTTTCATATCTCACATGTATGTTCATGTTACATGAGCCTTTGTTTTTAAAAACAAGCTAACACTGTATTTTAATCGCATCGGTGTTTTGGTGTTTTGTTGTTGGTGCTGCAACATGGTCTTATTGGAGATCCCCTCCCTTCTTTAATTTTTCATTTTCTATCGGATGAAAAGATAAATGTATCAAAAACTTTATTTATCTACAAAACTATCTTGATCTTTTTTTTTCCTATCGGATGAAAAAATAAATACATGTATATCAAAAACTTTATTTTCTACAAATGTATCTTATTTTCCTAGCGATGGTTTCCTTACGACGCACCACATATATAGAACAAAGGTGTATCATTGCTTAATAATTTAATTTCTTAAATAAAAAAGCTCTATATTCAAAGACTTTATCATTCAGACTTGCAAATATACTATTCAAATATCATTTTTTAACTAATGACATATTTTTACCTTTTCACCCTATATGAACATGGAGTGATTACAGAGATATAGTTTGATCTTATTCGGTTTTATCAGTGAAATATGAAAAGTTTTAGTTTGCATAGTAATATCTGTGATTGGCTGAAAATTGAGCAAAATGAACTTTTTAAATCCTACATTGTGAACCTAATCCCACATATTTCCTTTTGGATAATTTTCCTTTGGACAAAGTTTCCTGCACTAAGTTGGTTGCTTATTGTTGAATGAAAGAAATCCACAAACGGACATCATATCTTACCACCGCTCACAAATAACGTTATCTAATTGAGACAAGGAGGAAATGAATAGAAGTACATTTTTCGATTTGTACGTCTTAACCTATATAAAGTTCTAAGCGTCACGGATTATAGAATAAAACCTAGATTATACATTTCCATTAGTATACATTTATGGACTTTTAACTCAGTGTATATGATGTTATATATGATGTGATGCGGAGGAAAGAAAGAAAGAAAGAAAGACTTACTGGTCTATCAAGGGCAGACATTAATATATTTCTTTTACCACCGAAAAACATTCATGGCCTTAATGAGAAGCACAATCAGGTCTATGAAATGGCGAAGTCCGTCTGTCAGTCCGTTAGTGCGTCTACATTTTGGTTAAGGTGTTGTGTTTAAAGAAATACACAGGTGATAGTTTGAACCCTATCGAAACCTTATCGAAATCTTTATATTTCTATCATGCTTTTAAATTGAACAAAACAAGGGGTTCATATATTTTACAACTGCCAATATGTTTTATATCTGAAATACTGTTTTGTGAAACAAATTATGTATAGAAATTATCAGTGAAGCCATGTCAGATTTTTCTCATGGGATTTACAAATCGTGACTCGGATTCGCTACAATATCAACATAAGTAAAATCATATTTTTCAGTGTAAAAGAAAGGAAGGAATCTCCAACAACATAAGTAAAATCATATTTTTCAGTGTAAAAGAAAGGAAGGGATCTCCAACAACACCCGGTTTCAGTGCTAACAGCAAAGCCGCAAAACACCCACTGCACAAACACCAAGCAGACATGCACAGAAAAAGAACCAAATGGTACAAGGAACGCCAAATCAATCGAATCACTGCACATATAGCAACGAAACTAATGGGAAATCGGTGTCGACTTACGGCGGCCATTTGCCACGTCAGTAGCAGACATTGCCGTTATCCGGATTGCGTGCGCACGACCCTCCCATTTTCCAATTACACAGAGGTCTCGAAGAACGTACAGTCATCGTCTAAAATAACCTCCTCACTGTTAGATGGCAATACAAATAGACAGTATGACGACAGGGGCCCAAGAAACACACATATGAATATGTAAATGGATATAAAACATAAAACAGTCTGTGCTATGCCGGCTGTAGCGAGCTCATGCATATTATCACCTGAGGTGTCCGACTGAGATTCAGAGAGGACAGGTGGCCGAGGCCCTGTCTTCTTTAAGGGTCCGCCATGGAGTCCTTACGTCACAGTCAGTCAGAACGCAATTCTTAAGAATGCGTTGGTACAAGGCTGTAGATTTGTCCACTGCCAAACCAAGTGTCCGTCTGGTGAAAGAAGGATCATATCCACGGTATAAAAGGCGTTTGATGATACAAACACAGTTTCGATAATAATTCTGTCTACATCTGATCCTTAAAAATTACAAAAATCTCAATACAATTACCCTATCAGGACTCAGTTATAGTCATCTTCACTAGCCTTTGAGTGAGATTCACTGACCGGTCTATATTTCTCATTTCAGAGAAATTTCAGGGAAAACCACCAGTAACCAAATATTCTAAGATTATGTGTGATATTTATTATCATTTCACCTCTGAACCTTTTTTTACATTTGAAAATATAAATAATTATTCAAATATGAATATTAACTATTCAATTATCAATATTGAAATATATGTTCTTTAGTACCAATTCTGTTGTACAAGACACGTGTTCCGGATATTTTAATCCTCGTCAGTAGAACTTTATACCAAACAGTTTATATAAAGCAAAAGTGAATTTTCCTGGCGCCATCTACAATACAGAGCTTTACTTTCCTCTTGCCAAAATGATTTTGTAGAGTATATTCAGAAGCGTAACTAAATTGAAAAATATGGCCAAAAATCGTTGGAGGATCTTCTTTACATAGACTCTTTACCTGTTTAGCCTGCATATCCGTAGTGTTTTATTGGTCATATTTTTAATATTGAAATATATATGCACAACCAATGTAATTCCCTTAGAGGAACGTGCTGTAATTCGTGTATTAACACTCGTGACGTCAGAATGCTTAAGATCTAAAGAAACATACCGCGACAGCTGTTCTAACCTGCAAACTGAACCCGAGGTGAGAAGAATATTAATGTCACCCATTTACCAAGAAAAAGCTATTTCAGAAAGCAAGAATGAAACCGACAACTATGGTGCATATTTATAGTCTAAGAATAAATGTCATAATTTGTGTTTTGTTACGGGTATGCAACACACTGCAAAGGCATTTATCGCAACAAAACACAAATTTAGACACTTATTCTCTATATGAATGTGTTATGGTTATGATTTTTATGCACCATATGTACATGATTTATAACAATTATGTCTACAGAGGCATAGCATGTAATATAATCTATTCAAGAAAGATAACTATTGCATACTAGAATAAAATATTTTACTTATTTTTATCCTCTTTTTTGTAAAAAATGTCCATGGGTTGATATACATTTCTTTCTCTCAGTATGTTTTATACATAAAAGGTCACTATCATGCAAAATTTCTCAGTTAACTCTTACATACCATATATGATACAATTGTGAAAAAAATAAATAAGTATAAATCAAGTGGATAGGTGAAAATAACTGTATAGAAATGGGTTATTTTTTTATATTAACGGTTACACTTTTCGATACCAAAAATATTCACCCTCTTTCCTGAATACCCAGCTATGACCTTAAGAATCAAACTAAGCAACAAAATTTGCCTAGTGACCTAGACCTTGGAGTTTGACGTACATTTGAAAAATTAAATTTGGGATAAATCTAATGAACTATAGAGGATATTGCTTTGATGTTTCACATGCAGCATCCTCATGACACGACCTATCATTTGATATCATAACTTCTGACCTAGTGACCTTGAGCATAGAGTTTGACCTACTTCTAGAAATAACTTTAGCTTTAATGACATGCCAAAGAAATTCTCTTTGTAGAACTTTAAAAGTAAGTAAGTTATATAACCTATTTTGAATCATCGTTCACTATTTCAAAGAACAATTTGTTTACATCTTATATATCTTTAATATTCCAATTGTGTTTAAGATGTGAAATATGTATCGCCTCTTTTAAAATAAACAAAGTACATTGCATGCACTCCTTAATATGTAAATTCATGTCCCCCTTTATGACTTTATGACTTAATTTTAGTAGAATTCCGGATGAACTACAAGAAGAATATTTTTTCCCAAAATAATTATTATGAAAAAAATAAATAGGAAGTCAATGACGATTTGTAAAGGGCCTCTCCATTTCTTAATAATACGGAAGTGTTCCACATTTTCACCTTTCTGAAGAAAATATCGAACCAATTTTATCATGTTTGAAACACCGGACACGTGTTTCAGATAGAAAATCCTCAGGGCTTCAAAAAACAAGTATTAGCTTTCCAAAAAAATAACTTTGTCGATTTCCACATTTATTTTTTCTCACAATATTTTTTTTTCTTCGAAATAGCTTAAAAATATTGACTCTTAAAATAAAGAGTAAAGCTATGAATAAAATTCACAAAAAACCGTAAACACAAAAATTTAGAAACTTATGTGTTGATGATTCAGAAAGTTAGAAAATATGTACATTTACACTAGACAACCTAAGATGCGATACTCGTCATAGTCATTCATAAATTACTTGACCCGTAGGAAAATCTCATTAATAGAGGACGCAGTCCGCGCCGCAGTCCTCTTGAAGATAACACGTGTAAATAAATAGGAAAAATACTGGTTTCCAATGTTAATTCTGTACAAATTCTATATAACCTACAAAATCAACCGTGCGGTTTCGCCTGAGTCTCGTGGCTTACTACTCAACCTATGTATATTCGGAATCATCATTGATGAGTATTTGGGTTCAAATATGTCATTTAAAGTACGGCGTGACCTTGCACGGTTCCGTATATATAGTGCCCATAAGCTCAAAGTTGAAACCGGAAGACATACAAGGCCGGTTACTCCACTAAATGACAGGTTATGTGACAAGTGTAATGCTGGAGAGATTGAAGACGAAACACATGTAATTTTACGTTGTTCTGCGTATAATCAACAAAGAAAGAAATTCCTTGATATACTTTTTGAAAAATGTCCAAATCTTATTTATCTGGACGAAGAAAGTAAAATGAGTTTTATTTTCAATAATGGTGACATGAATTTGATAAATAGTTTGGGTCATTTTGTACACGATATATTAAATTAAATTCAAGAAGCTCCCCAGGAGGTTCAAATGCACATAGAGATCACAATGTGAGTATGAATGTGTTGTTACTTTTATATGCATGATGACTTTATATTGAGTTAATGCAATAAATGAATTTGAATTAGGGGTTACCATGCGTGTGTTTTACAAAAACTGACAGGGTATCGGCGAATCCCCTGTCAGTTTTTGTAAAACATCAGTATGGTAACCCTATTCTAATGCTTTGGTCAGTAAAAAGCTAGAGAACGCCTGCTTTTAACGACGTCGCCATAGCAACGTATGACGTCATAGCAAAAACTGCAGTGAAACGTTAATCCCCTTGCAGTTTTTTAATCGCTCGACCAATCAGAATGCGCGTTACAAACGGAGTGTATTAGAATTTGAATTCATTGTTGACTTCCGGTCTATTTGGACGGAGGACTATTGGACAACCTGTTATCAGCGGTATATACCAATAATTTAATTGAATCCACTGAATCATGATTTACTTACTTGATAATATGTGACTTGTTTCATCTTACTGCCATTTTTAACAAGTTACGTCTAATGCGTCATGACGTCATTATGCAACGTCATTATTACGTCAGAATGCAACGTCATCATGTAGCAGGAAGAACGTTGTTTCGCGGACTATCTGTACATTAGCTAAATATTTCGCCCGACCCTCACGTTGTTTCTATTCTGATGTCGTTTGTTGGGGAGGGGGGTTGTATGTGGAAAAACGTGTGGGACGACGGGCGAAATATTGAAGCTATCTGGATATAAGTGTGTGCAGAATTGTTAAAATTTTCAAGAAACTGTCAAACCGATTCTGCACCGAGGTCTCTCTCAGTTGTAGCTAAATGACAAGAGGCGGGTTTGTTTGAATTTGTTTTTCTTTGTTTGATTTTTGTTTCACTGGGTGAAAAAACAAGTTTACGCAATGCGTAAACTATATGGAAACTTTGCGGAAACCTGAAGTTTCCATATAGTTTACGCAAGGATTCTGTCGCTGAAACTCAAGTTTACGCTTTGCGTAACCCGACTACCCGCTCAAATTCCAAATGGTTTACACAAGCGTAATCTTGTAATTTCCATCAAGTTTCCGCAACTGAAACTTAAAGGCACCAACTTGCGTAATCAATTGAAACTTCGGGATTCCAGATAGTTTACGCATATTTTACCTTGCGTAAACTTGATTGCCGTTTTATGATATAAAGGTTCTGCTTGCGTAAACCATATGGAAACATGCGTTAACTATTTGGAATCTGAATCAACACAAGTTTACGCATTGCGTAAACCATTTGGAATCTTTCAATATCAAGTTCAGGCTAGCGTAAACCATATAGAAACTGACATTATAAAAGTTTTCAAATGTGTAATCTTGTTGAAACTTGCGTAAACCATTTGGAATCTGAATAAACACTGGTTTAACGTGGCTCGCGGCTTTGTAATCGTCATCCATTTATGCGTACGTAAATCCAGCCTTCGGTGTAAGCTTTGTGTACTTTCCGTCAGTTACGTCATAGATTAAATGGAGCGACGTTATGGCATTCGCGTTGACGGGAACGTCGGCTTTACTTGCAAGGTGTAAATATATTTTTAAATGAATCTATAAACTTGTCAAAATTTCTAACTGTTCATTTTGCGGATATTGATTATTAAACAATGTTAAAATCTCACGGTATGCGAAAAAAAAAAATATGCTGGGTAAATTTTAATATCAGTGAGATCTTTTAATTTTAGAGCATTATATATATATAACTAAATTAGATGAATTTGAAAAATTCAGAGCTCATCTCCCTATCAGAAGGGAATTATCATCGTTTAAATATTCAATTTTTGATTTCTGCGAATTAATTTCACATGTTTCCGAGGCGCCACCTACAATGGGCTTCGAAGGACCATATGAATGGCAATGATCATGATTTAATTAAAAATTAGGTATGAATTGTGAACGACTTTTGAATTGGAATCTATCTGCAAATTACCTCGGGTTTTGCAAATAAATCTTTTCAAAGTTTTGATTGAATTTAGGAAATCAGAGACGAAATGCATGTAATTGTCCTACGTGTCGAATGAACTCTCTTCTCACAATAGAGTCGCAAGCATTAATTTTTCTATTCGAAGTGGATATGGGTACAATTTAGAAATAAAAGTGGGGGATGTCTTTTTTTATTCTATTTTTATCCAATCTCGGTTTCCCTTGGTATTTGCGCTTTGGCTGAATACCTGGGATCAATACGATTTCGTGTAAAAGATCAAGGTATTTACGTAGAATATTAATGTTCAGTTTCGTTAATATTTTTCGAGGATTATATATTATAGATCTATAAAGAAAACAAATGAGAAATATAAATGAAATAATTAAGTTCATGATTCGAATTTTCATAGAGAGTGAAAAATAATTCTTCGCAATGGACTACATAATTTTTCTTTAATTAACTTCATGATGTGACTTTTTACCAAGTCCGTAAAAATCAAGATTATTGAATCCAATATAAGATATGTGATAGACGGTGATTTGGTTACAAATTCCAGAGGATCTTATCTTACATAAGTAGTATTTCAGCAAGAACCCATGCAGTTTCAATTAAAAAAGAATCTTTTGGGTTCTTTTTTAAAGGGTTAAAAGTTAACATCTAGAAGTGCATGTACGTGTAAAATAGTATTTCAATTAAAATTGTTCCCTATTGATTTTTTAAGGTCAATTAATTTCAAAATACATTGGCATACTTGAGAGGGAAAGGGCCCAATTGAATGTTGCTAAAACTTTGCCCAAGTCTCATTTTTGTTTTCTGAGAAATAAAATAGGTTTACCTGTAACACTCAATTGACAGAATCGGAAAATGATATAGCCCAGCGTTGGGGGAGGGTGTTATTCTGAGATTTCGAGTAACGGCATTAGATTCTGGAAAGAGGGAAAGAGGGGGGGAGGGGGTGTTCAAATTCTAGGTTGAGACTCACCTCCCCTCCCCCACATACAGACATGCTCTTTCGATCATGCATGCATTTATCGATTCATGTCTAAAAGAGAAGTTATATTATGTAATTATGTATATTTATTCCCCAAGTATATACTCCTTCATCATATTGTTGAACTAAAAAGTTTTGTCCCCTTTGCCATGTGTTTGTTGTACAAATAAAGATTTCAAAAATTGATCAAGCATCTTCAATAGTTGACTCTTTCTAACTAAACTCGATTTATCTATCCTGTCCGTCCGTAAGTGTGAATACCAGTGCAACGATTATGATTTTAGTCATATGGGACAAAGAATTGGGTTCAAAATGAATTTTTTAAACTTTTCTTTAAATAGGGGTAATATATTGATTCGAATACTATTTGTTGGTGATATTTTTAGATTACTTTTCTCACTTTCGCTTATCTTAAAACGTCGGCAACAAAATAAATTCGCGACGCCAAGCAGTGCAGTCGACGTTATGGAATGCACGCTTAACTCTTTATCATTTTCAGTGACGTTAGGCGCCAGTGAAGGCTTTTTTACGGAAAAATGAGACTGTGTACATGTATATATCTCTACATCGATCGATTTGTCTAATCTTGAGCTTTATTTAGGTAAAATTTGATTGAAATTGACCGCACGATACAAAATATATTGGCCTAAAGGCAAAGTTAAATGCGTCCCCTCACTCGCATTTGCGTACGATATTTGATTCTAAAACCAGCTGTAAAATGCTTTCTTTCACATCAAATTAAACAAAATTACGGCAGAAAACAAACGAACAACTAATCTTTAAGTATGTAATCTTAAAATGATATCACCGCCATTATTTTTCAGAATTTTGGAATCTAACCTTTGATTTTCGGGATTTTATGAATGACGTCACCATGGTAACTTTAGAAAATAATAGCGCCTTAAATATGCGGTCGATTTTATTCAAATCACCAAATTGGAAACTACTAAACTAACTTTATATATGGTGAAATTTTCAGGATATGTAAACAATTTACTTTGTTAACGCCGCGAGCCACCTTAAGCAGTGTGGAAACCATTTGGAATCTTACTATATCATGTTCAGTCTTGCGTAAACCAATTGGAATCTTACTTGAGTCTTGCGTAAACCATTTGGAATCTTACAATATCAAGTTCAGTCTTGTGTAAACCATTTGGAATCTTACAACATCAAGTTCAGACTTGCGTAAACCATTTGGAATCTTACAATATCAAGTACAGACTTGCGTAAACCATTTGGAATCTTTCAATATCAAGTTCAGACTTGCGTAAACCATTTGGAATCTTACAATATCATGTTTAGACTTGCGTAAACCATTTGGAAACCATGTGTATAAAAGTTTCCAAATGTGTAATCTTGTTGAAACTAGCGTAAACTATTTGTAACCTTGATGTTCTAAAGTTTACATAGTGTGTAAATTGCGAGGAACTAATGCTTCAAGTGTGATTACAGAATAAACCAGCAGAAGGTTTTGAAAACCATGTACTGATGTAGAAACTCAAAAGTTGACGAGTTTTTAATGCATCCCCAAATAGCAAGAATATCTCGATATCAGCAAATTATTTTTCATCTACATTGCCTTATGTTACTGAAAAAAGACCAAATAATGTAGAATGAAACAAGCATTTAATTTTTATATTAATAATCATGTAATAAATTTATATATCAAAATGTAGCAAGAAACACATACAAAGGAAAAGAGTAGCCTAAAATCATTTTCCTATTTTTCCATTTTGTCTAGATGTGAAAACTATTTTCAAAGTCTTAGTAAAATAAAAGACACTGTTCTTGGACATAATTTCAAAAATCATGAAGAGGAAAAACAATATATGTTTATGAAACATTAATGTACTTCTGTCATCTACAATAATAGCTGTAGTCTGAAAAGTATGCAAAACTTCCAGGCAAAGGTCACTAGGTCAAGACAATTGGTATCACTAGGAATTTTTAGAATGGTCTTATCACTAGAAATAAGCCGCAGAAACGGCCAACGACACTTGGATATTTGGTTGGAAGGGGTGTGTTGGCCGCAGGAATGTACATTGAACAAACCTGGGACCCAAATTTAGGATATGGCCGGCACGAATCGGCAAATTTTCTAGGGGATTATTGACTGTGTCTCACTCGAATAAAATAAAACTAAACGATCGGCAATCATATTTTACCTTGTTAAGCTTTAATATCAATGATACGGCCGGGATTCTACTTGCCTCCGCTTCGTCTCTTCGAATTCAAGCGCCATGTTGTAAGTTTACACTCATGCGTCAGGTCAAACACGCGACACCTCGATCCATATGAATGGACGTTGTTATGGAAACAACCTCGTGGTGTCACGTGTTTGACCTGACTCATGAGTGTTAACTTACAACATGGCGCTTGAATTCGAAGAGACGAAGCGGAGGCAAGTAGAATCCCGGTCGTATCATTGATATTAAAGCTTAGCAAGGTAAAATATGATTGCCGATTGTTTAGTTTTATTTTATTCGAGTGAGACACAGTCAATAATCCCCTAGAAAATTTGCCGATTCGTGCCGGCCATATCCTAAATTTGGGTCCCGGGTTTGTTCAATGTACTTTCCTGCGGCCAACACACCCCTACCAACCAAATATCCAAGTGTCGTTGGCCGTTTCTGCGGCTAACTAGAAATATACTGTCAAATGAACAATGAAAGCCCTGTAACTAATCATTCAAAAGTTATGTCCAAGGTTAGTTTTAAAAAGAAGGTGGTCAAACTCTAAAGTCGAGGCCAAAATTTTGGTATCAGAGAGTAATGAGACGAGATTTCAACATTTCTCTTCAATTTGGCCTTCCAGATATGAACATGACACATCCTTGGGTTCTGGGCATCAACTTTGTGACTATACATGTATTATCTAAATTTATGAAAGGGATTAAAAGTTATAAAACATAAATGATTGTATGATAGATGGACAACAGACCGGGTAATTCCTATTAATCAAGATATAATTCCTTAAATTCTGTTTACATGTGATATATGTCCCTTAACAACATTGATTATATTATGCATGTGTTGAAAATTGATTTGATAACTTCAAAGTAAAAAATCCACATAATGTCAGTATGTTACAAATTTGTAACCATTTCAAAAGTTTGTCACTATTGATGATATTGGTCTGCTAGCCACACAAATTGTGCTGAGGTTAAATTTCCCTGAATTAACTGCATCAGCTCATGAATCTTCTTTAGATGCTGAAAATAAATGCAAAGTAACAATTTATAAATACATGCAACAATACAAGAGAACAATAATCATTAAATACCAGAATTCTCTGATGAGACTGAAGCTCTCCTGGTTGTTTGCTCAAATAAATCTAAGTAACACCCATTTTCCAGGACCCCAGGGATCAGGGTCTAAAACAAAATACAAGACCAGAAAATGATTGATGTAATGGAAAAGAATTACTCTCTAGTCTCTACTAATTATACTTATTGAGAATTGGTGCTCATAGAGTTTGGTGCTCATAGAGTTATATAGGGGAAAATGACCACACCCATTTTCCAAGACCCTGGGGGTCAGGGGTTCAAACAAAATACAAGGTACATATCTACTGTCCTGTTCATTAAATACAGAGCACCCTGTTTTGTATATTTTCTCAGCCGTCTTAGGAATGTTCCAAATATTTATTGTCTCCGTAGATTGAACTCCTTTAGTCGTCACAGAAAATGTGCATGAACTCACCTTTTCCACTGTATTTAACCTGCCATACGAAAAATAAAATGTCTACGGGAAATTCCCATGTTAATTTCAGCCTGCCACCATATTGTTCTCTGTACAAACAATGGTAAACATTGATGTCATGGTGTCCGGCATCATGCATTTTAGTCGTTTTTACTATAGAAAATTCACATAGACATTATATTTTCCGTCGTATTTTTTAACTAAGCAATGCACTACCAAAAAGGAGGCATTTTCTGTTAAACTAAAAGAGTTCGATAGACTGGATATCAATTTTTAAGTTGACAACATTATACTTCAGAGAAAATCGCCAAAACAGGGTGCTCTGGATTTAGTGAACAGGACAGTAGATCAAAGACTATGAATAATGAGAAATCAATTATCTTTCAGTTACAGCAGTTATGGATATTACGTAGAATTCTTTTATATTCGTGCTTTTCCACTTGATAAAGGCCAAGTGGCCGAAAATTTGTGGATATAGAGTGTTCATTGTTATTAGGGCTGTGACGATTCACCACGGTTCTCGATTCACTGTGGTTATTGATTCCCCGCGGTTCTTGACGACGGTTCGATACACAATACAAGAAGAGGCCGTATGGTTCACTTATAGCTCGTTTTCGGCATTTAGTTTTATCTTTAAAAAATCAACATGGCGATGCTCGACGCCGAGTCGTCGAAGATTATCTCTGAGTTTTGTTTTTTCTGGTCAATACCATACTTCTCGAATCATTCAAATTATGAATGATCTTAATTTGTTGTTGTTTTAATAAAATATCTGATGAATTACAGAAATACCTTCATATCTTATATCTAGATATGACGACGACAATGAGGGTATGGCATTAGCTCTCAGGACTTTTTCGTCCCAGCGAGCTAAAAATGTTGTATCGTGATTCAAATCATATCGTGAGTAAATGTAGCAATACATATCATATCGTGAGCCCTAATTGTTATTTATTAATTATAACTTGATAAATGTATAACCAAAAAAAAAAATAATAAATAAAACCTATGTTTGTGAAACATGAATGCCCCCATTGGCATCTTTGTCAGTAAAACTGATGAAAAGTAGTTTCACATTTGAGGTAAAGGTCACAAGGTCAAATTAAGTATCAATGGAAAAGTCTTGCCACATGGAATTCATATGTGAAATATGAAAGCCCTATCACTTACCATTCAAAAGCTATGCCCAAGATTAAAGTTTTTCAAAAGTAGGTCAAACTCCAAGGTCACAAGGTAAAAAATTTTGGTATCCATGGAAAGGACTTGTCACAAGGAATACACATGTGAAATATGAAAGCCCTATCACTTACCATTCAAAAGTTATGCCCAAGGTTAAAGTTTTTCAAAAGTAGGTCAAACTCCAAGGTCACAAGGTAAAAAATTTTGGTATCCATGGAAAGGTCTTGTCACAAGGAATACACATATGAAATATGAAAGCCCTATCACTTCACAATCAAAAGTTACACCCAAGGTTAAAGATTTTTCAAAAGTAGGTCAAACTCAAAGGTCAAGGTCACAAGGTCAAAAATTTTGGTATCCATGGAAAGGTCTTGCCACAAGAAATGCACATGTGAAATATGAAAACCCTATCACTTACCATTCAAAAGTTATGCCCAAGGTTAAAGTTTTTGCGGACAAACAGACAGACATACAGACAGACCAAAAGCGAACTCTGTAAAGTATGATTCAAATCGAACCGACCAAGCACGAACCGAGGGTAACCAAATTTTCAGTTAACCGTGACAGCCCTTACGAAAACCCATCAAAGTATCATGTACGTACTGTAATGTACTTACTGCTATCTTAAACTAGATAACATTTTCATTGCAAACATGGCACAGGTTCATGCCAGTCATCCTCTACCTAGTGACAGCAAAATGATGACCTGTAAAGTGTAAATAAAATCAGATTTCAAGCTTTAATACTTTGTCACATTCTAGAAAGATTAGACCTACCTGAATCTATAAGTAATTAGAGAGGTTTAGTTACAAGTTCTTTCAACGTGTACGTATGACGTACATGTACACGTCACAGTTTGACGTCACAATCCGAAGACGTCGTTTAGTTACACGTACAAATCGGAGTAGGTATAGGTATAGCTATGTAGTAAGGTGTACGTTTAGCTTGCTTCTTTTAAATCAGTTTAGTCTGCGAGAAAAATACATTGAGATTCGTAAAACCTCGACGCAAGGAAAGTTAGAATCCTAAACGTGCTTTATAACACGGAAAACTGGAAGTTCGATCAATGACAAGTCTGGAATTTTTCAAAGAAGTTACCCGTTCTGTCGTTACGTGTAGAGCGTCGTTTACACGTCCATAACGTGTAGCTATACGTCACGTCGTTACGTCATTTGAACAAAGATCGCAGGAAGTGATGACGTAATACGTACACGTCACGCTAAAACTTGTAACTAAACCTCCCTAATATTAAGTTGGTATGCATATAAGTGTAGATTTCAAAGAACAGACTGATTTTTATGATTGAAAAGTATAATATAGAAAATATTGGTTGTATATTGCATTTTATCATGTCACAAGGGGGAGGGATTGTATAAGTGTGTTTTGACATCAATTTTGTATGACAGACAAGTACATGTATATACAAATCTTAAGTACACAGAAAAAAGAGAATCTGTTTACCAATTAAAAAAATTATATTGGCATACCATTGATCCTTCATGTATATTGTGCAGCATCTTTTACAGAACGGGCATCCTTTTCGAAGCCAAAAGTCCAACATACCAGTGACCACTGAGTATCATCATGTACATGTAGTAAGGTGGAGATCCATCAACGCTACAAAGAGGAATCCAAAATTAAATTTCAATGTTTCAGATCTAAATTTTTATATAATCAGTCTGAATGTTTCCACATAACAATATCTCCTCCAAATTGGCTAGAGTTATCTCCCTCCTTGAACACATTGAACTACAACCCCATTGGACTCTTCGGAACTAGCCATGCTAACTGTTCGTGTTCTTGAATAAAGACACACCCCTTGTTATTGAAAAAAATGATGACACGATTTATCCAAGCGATTGGTGATGAATAGTCATTCTCTGAAGTGCTGACACATCAAAATATTCAAAACAACACTTATTATGATAAGGAAGGGTAACATATCATGCATCTTCTCAAGACAAATGCACAAAACCACTGGACCACTGAGAATCGACCTTAAGTGTCCTGATTAGCATATGAAGCGAAGGTTCGAAAATAAAACGGACACGCCCACAGAAATCTGCCAAAGACGCTGGTGTAAAATATTTAGCAATACCTTCTTATGTTTCATAGATATGTCAATTACTTGATTATGTAGCACAATCGAATGAAAACTATCGAAATATGTGTGCTGATTAATTGGCTGGTGATGACAAACTCTCAAGAGACATAAATTTTGAATGCTCACTCGACATGCTAGATGGCGCTCAGAGAATTGTGGGAAATATAAAATTTTTGATTTGAGATCCAACAAGGGGGAGCAAATTATGTAGGCTTGTTTTGAAAAGATTGATATTGCAATACGCATTGGATCAACCCATCATGGGATCGGCCGAGCCCGGTGTCTGCGCAGTATTCCGAAGGTCCGATAGTTCGAGGGCCCATAAAGCTGAAGGTCCGATAAATCGACGGCCCGATAATCCGAAGGTCCGATAGTCCGAAGGTCCGATAGACCGAAAGTACTGCATTCCAATATACAGAAGGATCCATAATCCTAAGTACCTAAAAATCGAATATCCGATATTTCGAAGGTCTATTAGAACATAAGTTTAGAGGTCCGATAGTAAGAAGGCCTAATGGTTCTATGGTCCGATAGTCCGAAGGTTTGAAAGTCCGAATGCCCTGTACATATACATGTAGATATGAATTTGATACAAGATACCTGACTGTACAATTGAAATTGATAGATTTAGAAATCTAAATGGAGGGGAGGGGGCTGAAAGAGATATTATCAAGGAACTTGAATTGAATATATACCCAAATGAGTTAAAGAAGATCCTGACGATAATCTCAACAGCACTCACAATAGAGCACCAAGTTGAGCATCGACAGACCCCTAGCAAGCCAGAGGTGGGACCAGGTGCCCGGGAGGAGTAAGCATCCCATGTTGGCTAGCTATCAAATCAGATTTTAAAAGGTAACAAAATAAATCATTAAGAAATGATATCATCACAAGGAGCTGTTGTTTGAAATAGATCTCTGCAATCGCACGTAAGTAAAAAAAACAGGAGGGGGTGCAGTTCAACAGCGCAAATGGTCCTAAACAACTAAGTTATTTAGGAAGTAGTGAAGAAATATTTGTAACAAGATCTAATTAACTGTCACAATGTGGCAAAGATATGGCTATACTGCGGAAAGCCATCGATCAGTATGTCGGAAATATTAGTTGTCTGTTTAAGTCAACCAAAAGAAAAAAAAAATAATGAGGACGTCCTTATTCATTGGAATTTGAAAATGTACGAATACATTTATCGGTAACACATGCAAAACACACATTTTTTTTATTTCTTTAAAGATGTAGGTTCTAGAATTTATACAATTATCATACATGCAACGATATAGCCTGGGTAGGCGTATGCGATATTAAATTAGTGAATGAATGTCAACCCGAAATCAGATTCCAAAAATAGCAACGCCAACGCTGCAACGCATGTCGGGGTTTAAATATTTCTCACAGACGCACGGACAGCGCCATAATATAATATGTCCCGTCTTATGACGAGCGTATAAAATCACATTCAATCAAAAAGCTTACAAATGACAAATATGGTTTAGGAATTTTATTGGATATTCGGACTATTGGGTCTTCGGACTATCGGGCCTAATACCTATAATACTTAACCAGACTTGTCAGAATGACAACATAGCTCGCCGGTGGCAACCATATGTAAATTGCAACAACAACAATAAAACATAGGTAATCACAGATTACGAAGCTCACCTCGTGACAGCAAAATTCAATTCAAACATATTTCTTAGTACATGTATATTGGCTTTTAAAGGCAAAACCACTCAAGCAGAAAAAGTAGGTCAAGGTCATTTTATGAAAGTTTGATCAAAGATACATCCAATATGCAAGTTTGGTACATGTAGCAGTTATACTTTGCTCAATATTGGCTTTATAGAGCAAAATCACTCAAGCGGAAAAAGTAGGTCAAGGTCATTTTATGAAAGATTGATCAAAGATACATCCAATATGCAAGTTTGGTACATGTATCACTTATACTTTGCTCAATATTGGCTTTTAAAGGCAAAATCACTCAAGCGGAAAAAGTAGGTCGAGGTCATTTTATGAAAGTTTGATCAAAGATACATCTAATATGCAAGTTTGGAATATCTAGCACTTATACTTTGCTCAATATTGACTTTTAAAGGCAAAATCACTCAAGCGGAAAAAGTAGGTCAAGGTCATTTTATGAAAGATTGATCAAAGATACATCCAATATGCAAGTTTGGTACATGTATCACTTATACTTTGCTCAATATTGGCTTTTAAAGGCAAAATCACTCAAGCGGAAAAAGTAGGTCGAGGTCATTTTATGAAAGTTTGATCAAAGATACATCTAATATGCAAGTTTGGAATATCTAGCACTTATACTTTGCTCAATATTGACTTTTAAAGGCAAAATCACTCAAGCAGAAAAAGTAGGTCAAGGTCATTTTATGAAAGTTTGATCAAAGATACATCCAATATGCAAGTTTGGTACATGTAGCACTTATACTTTGCTCAATATTGGCTTTTAAAAGCGAAATTACTCAAGTGGAAAAAGTAGGTCAGATGCTGCATCCGATGCATAGGTCCATCTTGGCATCCAAAGATGAATCACTTGTGCAAGTTTGGTTACTGTAGCATCAGCACTTTGTCAGATACTGAGCTACCCCAAACTTCTTAACCAAGTCACTCAAGCGGAAAATGTAGGTCAGATGCTGCATCCGATGCATGGGTTCACCTCAGCATCCAAAGATGAATCACTTGTGCAAGTTTGGTTACTGTAGCATCAGTACTTTGTCAGATACTGAGCTACCCCAAACTTCTTAACCAAGTCACTCAAGCGGAAAATGTAGGTCAGATGCTGCATACGATGCATGGGTTCACCTCAGCATCCAAAGATGAATCACTTGTGCCAGTTTGGTTACTGTAGCATTAGTACTTTGTCAGATACTGAGCTACCCCAAACTTCTTAACCAAGTCACTCAAGCGGAAAATGTAGGTCAGATGCTGCATCTGATGCATGGGTTCACCTCAGCATCCAAAGATGAATCACTTGTGCCAGTTTGGTTACTGTAGCATTAGTACTTTGTCAGATACTGAGCTACCCCAAACTTCTTAACCAAGTCACTCAAGCGGAAAATGTAGGTCAGATGCTGCATCTGATGCATGGGTTCACCTCAGCATCCAAAGATGAATCACTTGTGCAAGTTTGGTTACTGTAGCATTAGTACTTTGTCAGATACTGAGCTACCCCAAACTTCTTAACCGGACGCGGACGCGGACACGGACGCGGACACGGACGCGGACGCGGACGCGGACGCGTGGGGTTATAGCATAAGCTCACTCAACTTCGTCGAGGTGAGCTAAAAAGGTCTTATCACAAGGAATGCACATGTGAAATATCAAAGCCCTATCACTTACCAATCAAAAAATATGGCCAAGGTTAAAGTTTTTCAAAAGTAGGTCAATCATCTCCAAGGTCAAGGTCACAAGGTCAAAAATTTTGGTATCCATAGAAAGGTCTTGTCACAAGGAATACACATGTGAAATATCAAAGCCCTATCACTTACCATTCCAAAAATATGGCCAAGGTTAAAGTTTTTCAAAAGTAGGTCAATCTCCAAGGTCGAGGTCACAAGGTCAAAAATTTTGGTATCATTGGAAAGGTCTTGTCACAAGGAATACACATGTGAAATATCAAAGCCCTATCACTTACCATTCCAAAAATATGGCCAAGGTTAAAGTTTTTCAAAAGTAGGTCAATCTCCAAGGTCGAGGTCACAAGGTCAAAAATTTTGGTATCCATGGAAAGGTCTTGTCACAAGGAATACACATGTGAAATATCAAAGCCCTATCACTTACCATTCCAAAAATATGGCCAAGGTTAAAGTTTTTCAAAAGTAGGTCAATCTCCAAGGTCGAGGTCACAAGGTCAAAAATTTTGTTATCCATGGAAAGGTCTTGTCACAAGGAATACTCATGTGAAATATCAAAGCCCTATCACTTACCATTCCAAAAATATGGCCAAGGTTAAAGTTTTTCAAAAGTAGGTCAATCTCCAAGGTCGAGGTCACAAGGTCAAAAATGTTGGTATCCATGGAAAGGTCTTGTCACAAGGAATACACATATGAAATATCAAAGCCCTATCACTTACCATTCCAAAAATATGGCCAAGGTTAAAGTTTTTCAAAAGTAGGTTAATCTCCAAGGTCAAGGTCACAAGGTCAAAAATTTTGGTATCCATGGAAAGGTCTTGTCACAAGGAATACACATGTGAAATATCAAAGCCCTATCACTTACCATTCCAAAAATATGGCCAAGGTTAAAGTTTTTCAAAAGAAGGTCAATCTCCAAGGTCAAGGTCACAAGGTCAAAAATTTTGGTATCCATGGAAAGGTCTTGTCACAAGGAATGCACATGTGAAATATGAAAGCCCAATCTGTATTGGTTTAAAAGTTATAAGCAAGGTTAAAGTTTTTGTGCACGTGCACGCAGACGCAGACGCCAACGCCGACACCGGGGGTATGACAATAGCTCTCCGGACATTCGTCCCGGCGAGCTAAAAAAGCTAAGAAATAAAATTATGAACAATTTCTTTTTAAATCTGAAATTGGTTTGCAGCTATGAAAATGCTAGATGTCCCTAAAGACCCTATCCATTTTTCACGTCCCCCCCCAACTCAAATCATATCCTGTATCCACCCCTGCAGAATGGTTCCAGGATCTTTCGTCATGTTTGTACCTATTCCTATTTGTACCAAGATTTTTCGTACGGGATCTTTCGTACCTGTTACTGAGATCTTTCGTACATATTGCAGAAAAAAAAAGATTATGTTTCTGCTATATAGAGCTGATTTACTTGAGCTCCTCAAAATTTGATAGTGGGATCTTTCGTACTTATGTCTGGTGTTTGACCATTATTGTCGGCAACCCACGCTTGGTCACGCAAGCTCACCTCCCGTGGGTCATAACGACAGAATTTTCACTGGATAGCATTACGAAAATCTAATTCGAGTACTTGTCGGTTAATTTGTTATCGATAGCAAAATATCATCTATTTTATTTTTCCATCAACAAAAGATGACCTAAATAATCATGATAATGTTGACAGTGATTAATATTTGTTAATTTTAGGAGTTACAAAACAATATTGCTTACATAGTGGCTTTAAATGGCTAATTCACTGACAAGTAATCGCATCAGATTTTTGTAATGCTATCCAGCGAAAATTCTGCTGATATGACCCACGGGAGAGCTTGCGTGACCGAACGTGGGTTTCTGACGATGGTGTCAGGGATGAAAATTCGTTGAAATTTTCAGGGGCCAAGTGGGCTCCTAAGTCAATAAATTTAGGCGCCCACATCAAAACGATTAGTCCACATCAAAATGTATCTAAATTTACATTTTCAAATTTAAGCCCAAACCCCCTTCTCTCCTTGTACAGTGTACATGTCGAGTTTATTTCAAGTACAAGTACCTTTAAATAAATCAATAAATACAGGTAAATCCAATTATAAACATATTACGTACACGTAAGTCGGTCTCCAGACAGTGACTTTGTGCGCTTTTGGAAACATTAGTTAGTTTTGGTATATACATTTGTACTGATCTAAAATTACAGTACGTCTTTACCAGTCAGGGGTGCTACTTCAACAAGTAATTAAAAAATTACTTCTACAAGTAATTATCTGACTGATATCAAATGTACCCATGATTTCACATAAAAAGTTAAATAATGTCTTATTTCCTATGGCAAGTAAGAAAATAGAGCAGTAGAAGGCAAGAGCACTTCCATTATTTTCAAAAGGAAATAACTTTTTCAGAAGAAACTGTTTGAGTTAAGAAAGATAGCCGAAATTGTAGCCGAATTTCACTTAAAAAGTTGCAAATTTGTGCAAGTTTGTAACCTTGTAGATTTTTAAACAGAATTTTCATCCCAATAGCAATAATTTTTCCTGAAAATTCAGACTTTCCTTTTCAAAATAAAATTTAAATATAAATTACGATAATTGCTTAAAGCTTTACTCCTTTCATTTAAAGATAAGCCTCTTTCACTAAATATTACTTAAACAAGTAATTTTAAGGGAATAGTTTTACCTTGATATTTCTGTTACTGAAGCAGCTATTACTGATATGAGTAGCCCTTATAACAATCAAAAGCTTGAGAACTTTAAATGTGTATGCTACAATCATTACAAACCATCCATTGCCTTACTTTTTATGTATATTACTTGTATAAGTAATATGTTGCATGGCCATCACAAGTAAATCAGTTACTTTTAGAGGTAATCATTTTAGAAGGCAAAATTAGAAAGTTACTTGAAAAGGTAATTTTTTTTAATTACTTGTTGAAGTAGCACCCCTGACTGTTTACAAGGTAATAAGAGAGATCTATTCATTTTCAGCGAGAAAGCGAACCGAAAATTTGTCAAATACCCATGAGTTTTTGTTTCCAAACGTTAGTTACGGCAACTATGATACAAGAAAATAATAAAGATTGGAATTTTACGGTCGCCAAGTGGGCGATAAGAAAAAAATTTTTGGTAGTCCACACTGAATTTTTAGTCACATTGGCGAGCGGGCGAGTGCTTATTTGCATCGCTGGGTGTTTGACTGTCTCACAAGTTTATTGGAAAATCATCTATTGGTACGAAAAATCCTGATAATTGGAACGAAAAGTACAAAAGAACTCAACACGAAAAGACTAGAGTTGTAAAATCAGAAAAAAATTTACTATCAATTATCGGAAACTATCGGAGGAGTACATCGATATCAGAATCAGACTTTTTTACTTTCAAATTGTTATATGTTTTGTATCTTCAGAAGGAGAATACTCAGGGCGTACGTATGCAAGTAGATCTTGCAAACAAAGGTATTTATCTCGAGGTTTGCTTTAGACATGATAGAAAGGGGGCCTAGCTTCCTTTTTCCAATTCTATCAAAGCCAAAACAGTCCCATGCTGCGGACTTAGTACTGCTGGGATATCATATGGATAAATCTGCTCCTCCTCAACCGGTAACTTTGCCAAAGCGATCGCCTCTAGTTTTTAGTTTTGAATTATAGCAAAGACTTTTCGCACTGAGATCATTTGTGTAACTTCAACAGCGACAATCGATTTTCGAAATCATTATCGATAGTCAGCACTTTTCAAGATTCAGCGACTATCATTACAACACTAGAAAAGACAACAATATGAAAAATCCTGACGCCCTGAAGAACATGTATTTTTAAGTTTACCCATATCCTTCCCATGGCAAAGGCCGAAATGGAAAGGGGGGGGGGGGGGTAGCTTGCAACAAAGTAAACAAAGATTTTACCTGATACATGTTCCTTTTTAGGAGGAAGTAATCATATAAATATGTCTAAATATATAAAAAGTGATTCAAATAGTCCACAGGATCGCCGTAAAATAAAAGCAAGAACAAGAAAAATCAGCGCGTCGGTCGAACTGACCAAGCCGGCGTCTTTATTTTAGGAAATGCACGTTAAAAAGTAAATATTAATGACTTAGAAATGCATCTTACCATTTATCGCCATGGGATTACCCAAGTAAACATGTTTTGTTTAGTTTCTTCGTGGGAAAACAACTTTCAACCCGCTTCTGAGTTTCCTCTGTATACAAATAAAATGCTCGCCTCTGATTGGTCAATATTTGATTTGAAATTGTGCTAGCGCGAACACAGAGCCCGCTGTATTTTTCGGCGTTTTTTCTCTCTCTTTTCTATTTCTTTCTTTCCTTTTTTTTTTTTTTTGGATTGTTCTGTTTTTTTATTTCATATACATATATTTTGCCATAATGAATGATTTTATTTTAAACCTCGACAGTGGCGGGTTCAGGGGGGTGCGGAGGGGGCATCCGCCCCCCCCCCCGGCACTGACCCAAAATTTTCCAAAAAGCCCTATATTTTGGCCCATTTTCAGTAAAAATCGGCAAAATTCGCCCTTTGACCCCCCCGACAAAGGGGGCGCAGGATCCGCCACTGCTCGAAAAGAAAATAAATATTCACTAGGCCTAGAGGTGATTAGCAGGTGATTTTGTGTTTCCAGCTCGGAGATCCAGACAATATTCAGTGGCGGATTCAGGGGGTGCGGAGGGGGCGCCCCCCCCCCCCGGCACTGACCCCAAACTTTCCAAAAACAGGTATATTTTGGCCCATTTTCAATCACAATCGGCAAAATTAGCCCCTTGACCCCCGGCAAAGGGGGTGCTGGATCAGCCATTGATATTGATCGAGTATCAGTAGCGGAACAAGCGCTCCTTTTGCTGGGGGATCAAGGGGCGAATTTTGTCGATTTTGTCTTTTGTTTTTTCTGTAAATGGACCAAAATGTACCTGGTTATTTGAAAATTTGGAGTCAGTGCCGTAGATAGACGTTCTTCCTATTTTTTTTTTTCACTAGTATATCTACATATTTTTTTAAGTTATTGCCATCTTGATATTTCTATGTTGTTTATGATAAGGAGAGGGCTTATGTAATGTTGTTATAACTTTTGCCCCATCCTATTTCATGTTATTATGAAATAAAATATGTTAAAACTAAAACATTTTTTTTTTCTTGGGGGATGCAAGCCCAGAATAAGGCTTGGTTGGCCTGTCCCTTGGAATCAAAATATGTACAATTATTTACGTTCATAGACTAGACTTGAAGTCTCGGGAGGGACTGGACCAAACTTGAAAAACTATATCCAACCCATATATTGTATTTTATGATTGAGGGCGAAGCTGGCCCAATCGGCATTTCAAAGCTCAATTGATGAAAAAAAATTGTGTGAGAAGACAATGAATTCTTTTCGACGAATTGTCCTGTTTAAATTATATTGTATTTATATACTGTATTTATGAAAGAGATTAATTTATGACTGAGAAGTGTCCCACTTGTCTTGTGTTTCATCAATACGTCAGAAAGTCACAATAGGGCAGACCTTTTTCGTGTTTATAACTACAAGTTGTCTTCTTGTGTGATGGTGGGAGCCGGGGGATGGGCCTAGGGGTAATTTATTAATGAGATCCCGGATGGATCTGCAATCCCCCCTTTCATATTTAAGCGTACAGACGATCGTACATGCATTCATGAAGGATCGAACATGAAAAGCAACGTAATCGATTATCAATTCTCTCTCTCTCTCTCTCTCTCTCTCTCCTTAAACATAATGTAAGACTAGAGCAGATATTAATGTCAGTAGCAGATCCTTAGGTTCATGAGCGATCAAAAAAAAAAAAAATCACTGTAATTAAGTTTGACAAATAATTGTTGATAATACAAATATACATAATTATTTTGAGCTTCAATTAATTAATTTCTTTATCTTTCCCTGTAATAATTCACAGAAAAAAAAGTTTTGAGGAAATGCACACTCGGGTGCCGATCCAAAACATGCTGTCATGAGGGCGCGCAAAAGTGCCCCTCCCCCCCCTCCCCCCCCCCCCCCCCCCCGTGCGACTCTCATATCCATGGGTACGCAGCGTGAACCCTTTTACGTCACAGGATTTTGGACTTCATTAATTTTAGTGTTTCTTTAAGCTTTTAAAAAAAAAATTGAAAGTTTTTAAGGGGGGGGGGAGTTTATAGGGTATAAATTTAGGACACTCGGGATTGAAACCATCCATTCAACTACAAGAACATCATATAAAGTTCAGTGGTCATTTTTATCTGCATTTGATATTTTGCTAGGGGCCATTTATCAACACAAAGGGGAAAGGGTGGGATATATAGAACAACTCGACGAAATTCTTAAAAAATGGCACTCGCCTATAATTAGAACATATCGATATATAGTCTTGTATTCTCGTGTAAAAGTAACTGACATGCGGATGCAAATTACACGGGTTAGTGATTGTGTACTTGTCAAACTGTCAAAATTTTCAATTGTCTGGATACCTCTAAGCACAGAACTGGACACTTACATGTTTCAAAGCAGACCTTAAAATAAAATGAAATGAAATGAAATGAAATGAAATAAAATATAAAAAAAAAAAAATAAAAAAAAAAAAAATAAAATAAAATAAAATAAAATAAAATAAAATAATTGATAATAAAAAGAAACATAAGAATGATATGCTGATTATAAATAATTTAAGGAACAAAAGAAAAAAAAACGGACAAAAAGAATTGATGAATAAAATCGCTTCTTTTATGATGTAAAAGTAACTGACACGCGGATGCAAATTACACGGGTCAGTAATTGTGTACTTGTCAAACTGTCAAAATGTTCAAATGTCCGGATACCTCTTTGCACAGAACTGGACACTTACATGTTTCAATTTAACAAAAGAAAAAAAGGACAAAAAGAATTCAAGAGTAAAATCAGCTGATAAAAAATAATTTTTTAAAAATAGTCATTTATATTGTAATTTAATATACTTGCATATTTCTTTATAATAAGTTGAAAAACAATTAAATATGAAGAAAGGAAAAATGAAATAAAATATGATATTATATCTAAAATATTGGAAAAAAGGAAATATACCATGCATCAGTTACCATATTCACACACACACCCTCAGAGAGAGAGAGAGAGAGAGAGAGAGAGAGAGAGAGAATTTTAATAACCCAAAATGGTAAATAAACAGTTTTCAATGTATATTTTCCTAAAAACAATATGCGTCTTAGTCTAAAATTTTTTTAACTAATTATATAACTATCTAAATAAATAAATAAATAAATAAATAAATAAATAAATAAATAAATTGATTAATTAATTAATTAATTGATTAATAAAACACAGTCGTTTCTTATATAAATACAATAATATAGTGTTTTTATTTTATTTAAATAAATAAATAGATAAATAAATAAATAAATAAATAAATAAATAAATAAAACACAGTCGTTTCTTATATAAATGCATTAATATAGTGTTTTTATTGTATTTAAATAGATAAATAGATAAATAAATAAATAAATAAATAAATAAAACCCAGTCGTTTCTTATATAAATAAAATAATATAGTATTTTTATGGTATTTAAATAAATAAATAGATAAATAAATACATAAATAGATAAATAGATAAATAAATAGATAAATAAATAGATAAATAAATAAATAAATAGATAAATAAATAAATAAATAAATAGATAAATAAATAAATAAAATGAGGAATCATAAGCACAAGTTTTACAATTTATCAATATATGACAGAGAAGATTTTTGGATTATGTAATAGGCAGGTAAAATTTTGTCATTATAATTTTGAAAGTTACCATATTTATCGAATTCGATTGGTCATTGCTACGACCTTTGTATACCTCAAATTTGATTGACATGAATAGCTAGGTGAGGTAGGAGTAGCTCATTAGCATAATTGATTGACATGTATGGGTGATGTAGTGGTAACTCATTAGCATAATTAGGATTACGTACTGTGTTTTTATGTCATACACTGCTGAAATCATTTGAACGCCGCTATTATCACGCCAATCAAATCTACTGCACTCGTGAAGTGACAAGGTATTTGAAAACCAAGCCAATGACGTTATCTCAGTTTAATAATAAAAAATAGGTAGATTTTCAAAAGTAATTAAAGTAAATTAAATAAATTCACATGTAAATAGATTATAAAATAATTAAATAAAAAAAAAAAACAAATTGATGAAAATAAACAAATTAATAAAAAAATAAATAAAATTAGTGAAAATGATTAACAAGGAAAGTATACAAATAAAAAATAAATAGAAATAAATAAATAAATAAGATAATTAATAAATCAATAATAAATAAATTAGTAGAATAAGTTAAAATAATAAATAAATTTAAAAATATATTAATAAAATTAATTAATCAATAAATACATAGATTTATGAAATAAATAAATGAATAAAATAAATAAATGAAAAAAATAAATAAAGAAAAAAAATAAATAAACAAATTAAATATTTAACTAACAAAGTAAATAATTTAATCAAAATAAATGAATTAATCAAATAAATGAATTAATAAAATAAATGAATTAATAAAATAAATAAATTAAATAAAAAAATGATTTTAAAAAAATTGAAATAAAATTAATTAAATAATAAAATCAATAAACTAATAAGATGAATGAATAAATAAAATTAATTAATTAGTAAAATGAAACAATTAAATAAAAAAAAATCAATAAAATAAATTAATTGATAGAATAAATAAAATAATAAAATTAATGAAATTGAGAAAATAAATGAATTGAGAAAATAAATTAATTAATAAAATAGATTAATAAAATAAATTAATTTATTGATAAAAAAATAATTAAATAAAATGAATGAATTAATTAAATAAATTGATAGAATAAATGAATTAATAAAATAAATACAGTATTAAAATAAATAAATTGATAAAATAAATAAAGTAATAAAATAATAGATTAATAAAATGAATAAATTAATAAATTAATTAATCAATAAAATTAATTAATTAATAGATAAATTAATTGATAAATAATACCTTAATAAATAAATTAATTAATGAAATAAATTAATAAAATAAATAGATAAATAAAATAAATTAATGAAACAAATGAATTAATGAAGAAATAAAAAAAAAAAGAAATTAATGATAAAAACTTTATCAGGTTTCCGCAACTGCGTAAACTATAGAAGTAGTAACATATCAAGTTTCCGCGAAGACTGCGTAAACTATTTGAAAAGTTAAATTAGGTTTCCGCAGCTGCGTAAACATATTTAACAGGTTTCATCAGGATTCCGCAACTGCGTAAACGATTTGTTCCAAGTTTACATTGCGGAAACTTGTTGAAATAAAATGGAAAGAAATTTAACAGGTTTCATCAGGATTCCGCATCTGCGTAAACCATTTGTTCCAAGTTTACATTGCGGAAACTTTATCAAGGAAAATTTATCAAGTTTCATCAGCGAAAACATTGCGGAAACTATTTGCCAGTTTACGCAATGTGGAAACTTGTGGAAACCTGAAAATATCAAGTTTACGCAAGTTTACGCAGTTGCGTAAACCTGTTTTTTCGCCCAGTGCAAATTGATGAAAATAAACAAATTAATAAAAAAAAATAAAATTAGTGAAAATGATTAACAAGGAAAGTATACAGATAAAAATCAATAAAAATAAATAAATAAATAAGATAATTAATGAATTAATAATAAATAAATTAGTAGAATAAGTTAAAATAATAAATAAATTAAAAAATATATTAATGAAATAAATTAATTAATAAATGCATAAATTTTATTAAATAAATAAATGAATAAAATAAATGAAAAACAAAATAAACTAATAAAATAAATTAACTAACAAAGTAAATAATTTAATAAAAATAAATGAATTAATAAAATAAATAAATTAAAATAAAAAGAGAATTTTAAAAAATTGAAATAAAATAACTTAAATAATAAAATCAATAAACTAATAAGATGAATGAATAAATAAAATTAATTAATTAGTAAAATGAAGCAATTAAATTAAATAAAAACATCAATAAAATAAATTAATTAATGAAATAAATAAATTGATAAAATTAATAAAATAATAAAATTAATGAAATTGAGAAAAGAAATAAATTGAGAAAATAAATAATTGATAAAATGAGTAAATAAAAATCAATTAAATTATTGATAAAAAAATCAATTATAATAAAATGAATGAATGAATTAAATAAATTGATAGAATAAATAAATTAATAAAATAAATAAAGTATTAAAATAAATTAATTAATAAAATAAATAAATGAATAAAATAAATAGATTAATAAAATGAATAGATTAATAAAATGAATAAATTAATCAAATAAATCAATTAATAAAATTAATTGATTCATAGATAAATTAATTGATAAAATAAATATCTTAATAAAATAAATTAATTAATGAAATTAATTAATAAAATAAGAAGATAAATAAAATAAATTAATAAAACAAATAAATTAATGAAGAAATAAAAATAAAAAAATAAGAAATTAATGATAAAAACTTTATCAGGTTTCCTGCAACTGCGTAAACTATAGAAGTAGTTACATATCAAGTTTCCGCAACTGCGTAAACTATTTGAAAAGTTGAATTAGGTTTCCGCAGCTGCGTAAACATATTTAACAGGTTTCATCAGGATTCCGCAACTGCGTAAACCATTTGTTCCAAGTTTACATTGCAGAAACTTGTTGAAATAAAATGGAAAGAAATTTAACAGGTTTCATCAGGATTCCGCAACTGCGTAAACCATTTGTTCCAAGTTTACATTGCGGAAACTTTATCAAGGAAAATTTATCAAGTTTCATCAGGAAAACATTGCGTAAACTTGCGGAAACTATATGCCAGTTTACGCAATGCGGAAACTTGTGGAAACCTGAAAATATCAAGTTTACGCAAGTTTACGCAGTTGCGTAAACCTGTTTTTTCGCCCAGTGTTTGTTTGTTTGTTTGACCATGAGTCCCCGAGGGCACATGCAGCCATCTTCGATCAACTTCCGAATCGGTTCATCGTTTCTTCAAACGCATTCCAAATTACTGTTAACAAAATGTCTGAAAAGTTGGTCCTGTAGCATCATATCCAATCCATCCTGCAACGTCTTTCGGATTTTTGGTACCTATGTAAGTTATCTAGGTTAATGTTAGGACATAAATGTCACAGTCTTTGGTCTTATTGCGTATCAATCACGAGGTTTAAATGAAACATGCAATATATTGTCAACCAACAATTGAAAAAAATGTATCAAAAGCATCAGCAAAGCAATTTGTATGGTATCTAGACACAAAAACATTGCACGTAATCCGGATAACCACACAGTCTGCTACTTGCGTGGCTGATGGCACGGGTCCTAAAACGGCACCGGCTGCCCATTGGTCTCACTGGTTTATGAATGGTCTTTTGTGTTTAATTTAAGAAATGACTGTCTTATTTTGGGTGTTCTAGGTAGTGTAAGTCTGGTTGGCGAAGCGATTCTGGGAAAATTTGCACGCGTCCAACCAGAATTATACTACCATGAAGATAGAGTTTGCCCATAGCGACCCGTCATGTAGGGTCACTGTATCCAACATGCCCTCGAGTGACTTTTGACGTCGGCCGTATACATATTGTGACGTCGTTATTATCCATTGTGACGTCATGATTTTTGCACCTAAAGCGGCGACCTCTCAACAAAAACGTCGTATTAAAACTCTTTTTTCTACATTCTAATTCTAATTAAACCTATCAAGGCTAAGGACTACGGTTTATTCTTTTAGAATAAACCATTTTTGAGGGCGCTGAAAACGAATATTCCTTTATCTTTCGAATTCGATCAAGTTGACAATTTCATGATTTCATGGAATTTCAAGAAAGGCCCCTAGAAATGGGAGAAAAACGATCAAGCATATGTTTGTCATGTGGGATGAGAAAAGCCCACCCGAGGGGTCTGGTTTCTGGTCACGGAACGAGGCTTGCTCATGCTACACATGACAACATATGGTTGATAGTTATATTCTTATATTTACATTTCTACTGCGTTTCCCTTATATAAAGGTACCAAACCAACTGTTGCTTTATTTCTCGATAATCGCAAGAGCCTATCACGTGACTTTAGAACTTACGCGGATTAATTTCTGATAAAATGCCCATTTTATTTATTGCTTTAATACAGATTCAAAACATGTATCCATTATCAAACGACGCCGTCTACCCCCAGTGATTAAATGTGTCAAAATCTAGGTCACCCACATGTACACTTCCAAGAGGTGTGACGTAGTAAGTCGATCACGCGTCAGTAGACGAAGTTCAAGGACGAACTGCATTGTTGTCTGCAGAAAGATGCCGTGTTTGGATGAGCGAATATTCAGGCATAAGTGGATCAAATATTCAGTATTTAGGATGAGGATTTGATTCACTTGTGTCATTATCAACAGTGAATTTATCTTTGCTTCTTATGGATTCATAATATCAGAAATACTTCGAGTATCAGCGAATCTTTAGCCATGACGTTGAGGTAAGTCATGAAAATACCGAAAGTTTTCGCGTTTTCGACGGCTGTACTCGACTTTTGCATTATTCTAATTTCTTCCAGATGAAATAGGGTATTTACAGAAGTTTGTATACAATGATACCGATTGATTTCATATGTCTAAGCAGTTTAACAGTGTGTTAAAAAGAGTTTTCAAAAGTTTTCCCTTCAGTTCTGTGAAATTTCTCCAGTTTAACTCTCCGCCATGTCTGAATTATGTTGGACAAAAGTCACGAATTTTCACGATTCAATTTTCTTCAGTTTTAATTGAAATGTTCAAAATACAGCAAGAGGACAAAATTCAGTTTCTCATTTGTCAACAACGTTTCCGTACAGAAGGTACTACTTCGAATCAAGCGAAAACGTCGAACGTTCGTTTGCTCTTACGTCAAATGGCGTTCTCCCTCCGCAATGATATTTCAAATGTAAAGAAACTGGCTGAAAAATTGGCAGAAATAACTTAGTTAACACGAAAAATGTAAATATAAGGATTGTTTTTCAGCTTTTGCGCTTTATCGGTGTGTATTGGCAGTAGGGAATGGAAACAAAATATGTAAAGCACGAAGTGCTTTTCATGAATTTTGTTTCCATTCCCTACTGCCAATACACACCGATAAAGCGCAAAAGCTGAAAAACAATCCTTAAATATTTCCATTTGCACTAAATACCAGACACCCAGTGTAGCATTTATAATAAGCGTATTGAATGTAATAACGCACTTTCAAACTAAAGCGAGGCGTCATGGCAACCAGAATGATAGTCTATAAATCCCTTTGCCTCACGGGTGCTTTACGTGGGGATTCCTCTAAAATGGAAATTATGTTTTCTGTGGTGTGAGTGTGTTGTTGGAGATCCCCTCCCTTCTTCTTGTTATCGTTGGTTTATGTGTGTCATATTACCATGTTGTGGGTTGGTGTTCCTTGTCCTTTTTGTGTCTCTCTCTGTGCGTGTCTGTTCTATGTTTTTACATTGGGGTTTTTTTTCTGTATTTTGTCTAATGGGTGTCTTGTAGTTTTGCTGTGGGTGCTGCAAGCGAGTGTTGTTGGGGATCCCCTCCTTTCTCTTCTACACAAGCTACATGTAGAAATTGTTGATGAACATCGTAATCGCAAACAATGTCCCGTCCGTCGGTCTTTTATGAAAGTAAATTGCTATTTTATACAAATGGCGTTCCTAATATCAACCATACAAACAAAAACATTCTACTGAATATATTTATATTTTAAATAATAACCATGTACATAAGTGTGTTACCCCAACAGTATATAACTTGTAAATAATAAAAAGAAAAAAAAGCAGCCAGTAGTTTCGTATTGTTTTATCATGGCGTCATATCCAATGCAACGAATTTCTTGAACCAATCAGAATTCCCGATACAATCCACCATGAACTTAGCCACATCTCTACGTGCGATCTTCAGTGTGCCTTTCGGAACCCATTGTCCTTCAACTGCTGTTACTGGCTTACCTTTAAATGAATGGAGCTTTATTTATATACAGTTCACACAATGGCAACGACGTCTGTATTACGTAGGAATGGCGTTTTGAAAGAAAGGTCGGAATCTCAAACAACACCTAGTTGCGGCACCAACAGCAAAACCCCAAAACACCCACTGTAAAAACACAAAGCAGACACGCACAGAAAGAGACGCAAATAGTACAAGGAACGCCAAATCATAGAGAAACGTCAAACACAAATGACTACAGATAATCAAACGAGACCAATGGGCAATCGTTGCCAACTGAGGACGGCCACGTCAGTAGCAGACGGTGTAGTTATCTTGGACTACAGCAGCCCTAAAGGGGTAACGAGTGTCTGCTCGTATAAATGACAGAAGAAATAAAAAATCTGAATAGAATACTGAAATTTGAAGTATGACAGTAATTTTTATACACCTTTCCATCAATAATAGAAAGAGTTCCGATAATTGTAAAATTTTATTCGAATTTTAATAACAGGAAAACGGTTGAACACGGATTGTAACGAAGGCATTGACTATGCGAGTTAGCTCGCTTACAAGCCACTCCTTACCCCTTAATTCAACCCTACTGCGTGCGTCACAAGATGCTAACACGTCAACGCAGTTCGATGTATATCAGAGAATATATTAAGTACCAATCGTGGTTCTGACTAGTTCAGGAGTCATAGCTCTAGGTACGGTGTTCCGGAACATCGCTTCTTCGCGCTAGAAATGGACAGGAGAAGAAGCATGTTACGATGCGAAGAAGCGATGTTACGATGCGAAGTTGGTTCGTTTCTTCGCATCGTGACTTCGCTTCTTCTCAACTTCGCTTCTTCTCAACTTCGCTTCCTCTCTACTTCGCTTCTGTGCAACTTCGCTTCTACGCATCTTCGCTTCTTCTCAACTTCGCTTCTTCACATTCCCTTTTGGCATGCTTACAATCGATGAACAAGATGGGGAGTCATAAGTGTATTTCTGAGTTTGTTTTTCATGTTAGAAAGAGATTCCTCTTCTTTGAGTCCTACCTATTTTGATAACCCTTACCCTTATCCTTACCCTAACCCTTACCTTTACCCTAACCCTTACCCTTACCTTTACCCTAACCCTTACCCTAACCCTTACCCTTAATTACCTTTACCCTTACCCTTACCCTTACCCTAACCCCTAACCCCTGACCCTAACCCTTACACTAACCCCTTACCCTTACCCTAACCCCTACCCTTACCCTAACCCTTATCCTTACCCAATTTCCCACGCATGCGTCCGATTTCAGTTCCGCTTTTCTTTATTTTGAAATCTACCTCTGCCGTCATCGCCTATTGTTTGTCTGCAAGATTCTTGCAGATTGAAACTGAGGCTTCGTATTTGTTAAAAAAATATTGCAAGTATATACCACTTAGTATAACTACATTTATGAGGTATATTCTGTACAAGCATTGTCTTTGTTTCAATGCAATACAATGCAGTATCAAGGATTCTTTCTTCATTCGTACGTTGCCAACACGATCAGCTGAGCGAGAAGTCTCCAATGAAAATACAAATTCTGGCCATAAATCGAAACCTACCGTCTTTAGACGCGAGTCTTGTAAATTTTCCTTCATCAAGAGAAGAATCGTTTCCTTCATTGTCCATTTACACGCCCCTAAACGCTCAAATATGTGCCTCTACCTTTAAATCTTTTGTGATGTTTACGTCAGAAGTCCGAATGACGTCACTGTGACGACATGCCGTACATGCGATGCCTCTCGGGATTTATCATTGCGTGAAATGGCGTAGGAAAAATAGCGATGACGGCAAGGTTATATTGCAAGCCTGTGCCGCCTATGACCTTGTTGCAAGTTGATCCTTACCCTAACCATGTTTCATTTCACTGTACATGTTCTACTGTAACACATGAAGACGAAGTTGAATACCCTAATCCTAACCCTTAACCTAACCCCTAACCCTTACCCTAACCCCTACCCTTACTCTAACCCTTATCCTTATCCTTACCATGTTTCATTTCTCTGTACATGTTCTACTGTAACACAGAAAGACGAAGTTGCGAAGAAGCGAATTGAATACCCTAACCCTTATCCTAACCCCTACCCTTACCCTAACCCTTATCCTTACCCTTACCATGTTTCATTTCACCGTACATGTTCTACTGTAACACAGGAAGGCGAAGTTGCGAAGAAGCGAATTGAATAAGAAGCAAAGTATACAAAAAGTGAATTTAAGAAGAGGCGAAGTTAAGATGAACCGAAGATACAAAGAAGCGAAGTTAAGAAAAACCAAATTTAAGAAAAAGCGAATTTACGATGCGAAGATACGATGCGAAGAAGCCAAGTTACGATGTGAAGAGGCGAAGTTACGATACGAAGAAGCGAAGAACATTACCTCGTAACTTCGCTTCTTTGCATACATGTAGTAAGTTCGCTTCTTCGTATTGTAGCCTCGCTTCTTCACAACCTCGCTTCTTTGCATTGTAACTTCGCTACTTGATGTTATAATTTGTTTACTTGGAGAAGTGAAGAAGTGATGTCCCCAACGGAACACTGTAAATATGGTATAATCAAGGATATCACGAACGAATCAAGAACGTTCCCAATACATTAGCAAGCAGTCCCAAAACAAATACCGTCATCAACTCTATTTAAATCTGGTCGGCGTCCTTACTTATACCTCAAATTGTATAATTTAGTGCCAAGGAATCATAATTAAAGAAAAAAGATAAATGTTGTCCAAGAGTTAGGATAAGGCATTAATTGCAAAAAATATATATAAGCAAAGAAGCAAATGTTGCATTTTTTCAACTAACCCGAGCTGGGGTCATCAGCTAGTTCACTAGGTTTGACCACAGTATAGTCCAGATCGGGACAGTCCTCCTCGAGATAGGTCTCCATGGCTGACATACTTTTAAGGGCGTTACCAAAGAAACAAGGCCGTATGAAGCATGTGACAATTTTAGGCTCTCCAGTTATTCCTGTCAAATAAATGTCCTTATGTAATTTTTTGAATTTTGTTTGGAAGCAGAATGTACATAGATAGAGTGACGTACATGTGCATGTAGATGAAAAGATTTGTATATATTAACTTTTTTTTCAAATAACTTCTATTTCAATTAATTAGTTTGCATTTCGAAACAGCGATTTATTAGTTTTGATAAAGCGTGTTTGGCTTTTCCATAACGCTCAACAATATATGATAAAACTTCAAAACTTTTCTAATAAAACATGACCCACAAGTCATAAAGTATAGAATAACAATCAGGTTTGATTAGGTACGAAAACATCTATCTTGCACTAAAACATCTTCGGAAACTCACGACATCTTCTCCATTATACTACGTAAGATACCGTGGGACAGTCTGTTGGAAAATCCTCGTATTCCGAAACGATTTGAGCAGAGAATGTAAGCCAATCAGAACGAGCATTACAAAATCCGTCTAACACAAAAGAGCCAAAACCAGTCAAACCTACTATTTCATTGGTTACTTTATAAATAATCGTATGACACATGAAACGAGAATTTCTGGAAATGTGCGCCCACGGCCTATAATCGTAGGACAATAGGCTGTGGGTTTCCGACGATGGCACCAAAACCGAATGCTACATTTACATTCAGAATTCAAATATTTTCAGAAAATTTGGACTGGCTCTACTCTCATATACAACTTGTAAAATGTGTTTACGATGCGAGAAAAACCTGTGCAAGCACTATATTTCATATTTAATATGTCACTTGTGATATCAAAATACATACGTTTTGCACACTGTGATGACATGCAGACAAGTCGTTTAGTATTGGCAATGCGCATGGCGGAAGTGATGGGTTTGATTGTGTCCTCGTAGAAAGTGATTCGCTTACAGCCCATACATCCGGGTTGACACCCCAAACACGACAGGACAGCATCACATCCTTCCAGATGAGTCGACAGATCACTTTCTTTGAAGATATTGGCTTTTTGTACCTATTGAAGAATATTTTTATAATTTCACTTTCATTGTAACAACGATTCTCATCGGTTAAACAGTATGATATTGTACATGTATACCCAAAATATCCTTAAAGAAGTCATCGAAAACGTTTTCGAAAAGTCAAGAATATGGATTTAAAAAAAAAATTCAGGGGACTCCCTACAGGTTCACTTCTTAGATATATTTTATTTTGATTTTACAGTCTCATTAAAGCTCATTAGTAAGAGAGATAACTCTACTTTGGTTATCGTTGGATGGAGGTATTCTTTATTTAAAAAAAAAAAAACATAGTTACTTCCCGTTTTGGGACGGTACCTGAAGTAAAGTAATTGTGACGTCATCAAATTATATGGAAACGATCTTAAAACTAAAAAAAATGACGGTATAAAATCGGCTTTATCATGCCATTTTCATGACGTCATAATAGTTTTACGACATATAACGTCTCAAATTGGAGATAACTCTGTTTTCCACAAAGACTCAATACGGAAAACTTCTGCACATTGTTTTTTTTTTCTTATACCCAAATCGAAAGAAAAATTCGAGTTATCGAGTCATCCCTTAGATATAGTTTACGTTTACCCTTTGTAACTTTTGAAGGAATGAAATATATGTTCTTTTATATGATATGATATTGTATTGATTTTATGGTCTTATTATGTGTTTTATCAAAAGCAGGGATTCCATCAAACAGTCAATGGTTGGATATTACCATATAAACACAATATTGTAACTTACATATACTCTAACATCTTAGTTGATTGGGACAGAAGTATCTATTAAGGTGAGAGGCGACCAAAGTCAAAATATCCACTGGACAAATTTCTATTATTAAGATTTCATGTAAGAATATTCCGGTAATATTTGGCGCGTCTCGACAATTTCGTAAACAAAAACTAAGGTTCGTATGTTGAAAATCTGATGACGACAGCGGAGTATAAATAGACTGGGTATATATTGATACGGAAATTGAACAGCCAGTTTTACAATGGATAAATTGATAGATTTATCGGGAAAAGTGTATAATTTCAATCAAGCTTTACCGTCAGCTTTTTATCATCTTAAATTATCAAATCATATGTCAGTCCAAAAAAGAAAAAACAAAAACAAAAACAAAAACACAACCAAAACAAAAAGAAAAACAAATGAAAAAGAAAAACAAATCAGGTCATACCAAAGTAATTAAATGTTCTTTGGACTTTCTTGTGAAAAAAAAAGCGAGCGAGCCAAAATACAATTATTTTATTTCTTTTAAAGTATTGCAGCTTTTAAGGTGCGAGCGAGTGAAATAATACATTTCTGATATTTTCCTTACTTACAAAGGAATCCCCATAGGAATCTGGTGACTAGGAAGCCTGGCACATAGCAGTACGGAAAAGATTTTCGAACATACTCCGATCCTTGACTTTCAATGCCATGTGTATGGGACAACAAATTTGCTCCTAACGAAATTTTTCAAACAAAAAAGTATCATTTTCTTCGAAATGTGCACAATCTGATATTTTTAGAAGCTTTAAAATTTGCAGAAATCAGAACAGACCCTATAAAATTCTTGAGCCAGAAATCTATTGGTGCGGGCGAGCATTTTATTTTATAATATTATTTTTTGAATTTTGAAAAATATATTGCGGGAAATCAAAGGAAAATTTAATTAATTTGGTATGGCCTAAGTCTTCTTTATAATTTTATGACATTCGATTGAAACATATTATTCAAATCAGACGCTAAGCTTCAGTATGCTCAAGTTACAGTATTATTAATGCAGTCTCTACAACTTTCGTTTTGGAATAGCCATAACAACATGACTGAGAAAAAGGCTTTTAGTCATTGATTCTTTCATATTTTGTTAATTCTTTCATCATATTTCATCCTTCAATCAAAAGAACTTATAGAAAATAACCATTTAGTAAACCCTGGTACCTTTAGGACAGTTACCTCTTTCTATGTACCGATTTAATAGAACTCTTCAGTGATGGAGATGAAATTATTTTGAGTCATATAATTATCCTTAATTTTTTTTTTTTTTTTCAGTATTTAGCTGACTAATGTTTGTACTATTGAAAATATTTGACCTTGATGTCAGAGAGTAAATATCTTTGATCGTTTAAGGCCCAACAGGAACGTACTTTTAGTCATATTTTGACCCAGATTGTACGGCATTTAATTTAAAGAGCGCCATGTAAAACTCATTAAGGTAATGTAGTGTGACTATCAGACATGGTGGATCAAAATCATCAGTAGATTATCAAATTCAGGTCTCAAATTCTGTCTAATTTAGGAAACAACATCGATTTTTATGTTTTCTACTGGGACTTCACTTTTTATTTATGAAAAATTAAATTCTAAAATTTACGTGTAGGTTTTAATATTTACCTAATAAGCAGTAATATGCAGTTGTCTGTTCGTATCTCAGTAAAATGAAGTTGTCTGTTCGTATCTCAGTAATATGCAATGGTCTGTTCGTATCTCAGTAATATGCAATTGTCTGTTCGTATGTCAGTAATATGCAGTTGTCTGTTCGTATCTCAGTAATACGCAATTGTCTGTTCGTATCTCAGTAATATGCAGTTGTCTGTTCGTATCTCAGTAATATGCAGTTGTCTGTTCGTATCTCAGTAATATGCAATTGTCTGTTCGTATCTCAGTAATATGCAATTGTCTGTTCGTATCTCAGTAATATGCAGTTGTCTGTTCGTACCTCAGTAATATGCAGTCGTCTGTTCGTATCTCAGTAATATGCAATTGTCTGTTCGTATGTCAGTAATATGCAGTTGTCTGTTCGTATCTCAGTAATATGCAGTTGTCTGTTCGTATCTCAGTAATATGCAGTTGTCTGTTCGTATCTCAGTAATATGCAATTGTCTGTTCGTATCTCATGTTCGTATCTCAGTAATATGCAGTCGTCTGTTCGTATTTCAGTAATATGCAGTTGTCTGTTCGTATCTCAGTAATATGCAATTGTCTGTTCGTATTTCAGTAATATGCAGTTGTCTGTCCGTATCTCAGTAATATGCAATTTTCTGTTCGTATCTTCTGTTCATATCTCAGTAATACACAGTCATCTGTTTGTATCTTCCCCTAGCTTGCAGTTGTCTAGACTAAGACTTCCTACCTTAAAACCTCTAGATGTCCTGTAAAGTGAGGGGACACTATAGAGGTGCTCCTGATAGCCACATCGCACGCCGCACATCTAGTAAATGACGGACCCATATGGGCTTTCGTTTACATTTGTCACTATGTACATGTATGTAATTAATGCGTCAAGTTGTCTTCGTCGCGGAGGTCTTGCAGGGAATCTTTTCATTTATTCATATTCGCGAACTAGATTTGTATGAATTGGCCAACGAAACAAGAATTTATCGTTTCTAAAGTCACTTAATACCTGTAATTTCTCGTTCTTTATATCACTTAGTCCATCCGGGTTTCTGACCAGAGCTATGACGTCATGACCTCGCTCCAGTGCCTCTTCCACCACTTGTATTCCGGTCGGACCTGTCGCTCCCAAAACGGCGATTTTCATTTTTTATCAGACAATCCCAGTATCCGCACACACACACACGATGGTCGCCTTGTACAAATATAATGCACTTTTGTGTAGGGTCAGATTGCATTAATCCATTTTAAATGGCATAATCCATGACCTTAAATCCATTCATACGTGGTCTGTTAGCTCAGACGTTCATTGTTAATATTGATAATAACCTTACATGGATGGAGTATTTACAAATATTCCCCGGAGATGCCAGTATTGTAGTGGTGATACAGACATCGCCGGGTGGCGACCTGTATAATTACCTCATTACAGCCTTTATGGCCGGACGTCTTTTTAAATTTACAATATTTTTTTGGGGGGGAGGGGGGGGTTCGATTTTGTTCAAGAAGGTATCGAGTTCTCTGTTTGGGGATTTTTTTTGTTTTTTGTTTTTTGTTTTCTTTGGGGGGGGGGGGTTGGTTTTGTATTTTTGTTTTCAACCGTTTTTTCTTCTTCTTCTTCTTCTTCTTTAAACAGTTATAAAGAAGGAAATTGCTGTAGTTTTTTATTAAATTTTATTGAAGATTTATCATCATAAAAAACAATCATTGATTGCGAATGTTGATGATCTCTCGTTCTTGTCTCTTTTTTATTTGTGTATATTGATTGATTTGTATTAATGATCGATTTACCTTGCAGCTGTGCAGTTGTATTAAAGATACAATTAGGCCATTTCTTGTTTTTTATTCTGTTTTGCGTCCTTTTGAAATTGAGAAAGCTACCAGCCAGCCAGGGAGAAAAACAAACAAGCACATAAAACAAAGTTTCAATTTCATATTGTGTGGCTATTTGAAATCTGACAGAAACTTGTTTCATTTTATCATAGATAGATTTAGTCAACAAAATATAATGATAGATAATACAATGTCTTGGATCAATGCAGCTTATCATAAATAGAGGAATATACCGGAAATTATACACTTGATAAAAAATCATTTTGGCCGAGGACGATGTATTAAACTAAATCAAAATCCTACCATACTTGACTTAGTTTATTGATTCTTTTTTTTTTTGGTGTTTCAGGCATTTGCACGACAAACTATCTAAAAAGATGCATTGACCTTGACCTGACAAAAGTAATACTAACCGAGGACAGAATCCAAGGATGATAATTTTATTATGTGTTGTCTGTTATCCCAGATATGGACCGAATCAAAGTGCTTTAATAGTTCTATTATTATTTTTTTATTTTCACATAAGCACGTTACACTCTCTTGTTCTTGCTTCTCGATAAAGATATTCTTGAATCATCTTTTCTTTCATACATGTATTAATATTTATGCCGTGAGAAGGGACGCTACTCTGCCGTGTCTTGTTCACGTATTTTCTTGTCTTTGATTTCTTCATAATGTCAATGTATACCAGAGTACGTATACAAGTAATTACAAAATAGAATTGTACAGGCGCGAAGCCAGGCGTGCGCAAGTACGCAGGTGCTTCCAATTCCCCCCCCCCCCCCCACCCTTTCCTTCGCAACAAAATCATGCTAAGAGAGAGAAAGACTTAAGGAGTGAAAAATGTAAGCAAAAATTCTAACATAGAAAACTGCCCTGTTTATATGTAAAATATAGAAAAATGCCCTAGCTGTAAATTAGATATATTAGGTTCCGGGATCCGTCCCCTGGACCCCCGGCAGAAATTCGCCCTGGACCCATTCGGGCCTTAATATAGTCCCAATACCCCTGCTTTTAAAAAGTGCTTCCACTTGAAAAGTACTCTGGTAACTCCACTTAAAAAGTATTATGGCTACGCGCCTGGACATGACAAGAAAACTCAATATATAAACTTTTAAGGTTTTTGTGCTATTTTATAAAAAAAATTAAGACTACAATGTATTGTAATTGAGCAGAAAGTTATCACTTATTTCTATAATTTTATGAGTATATAAAATAATATATATAACAGAGGTTCAAATCCAGCTTTGTGTTCAAGATGTCACATTTATGGAGTCATATCCAAGGCAACAAACTTTTTCAACCAATCAGAATTCCCGATACAATCTACCATGAATTTAGTCACATCTCTTCGTGCGATCTTCAGTGTGCCATTCGGAACCCATTGTCCTTCAACGGCTGTCACTGGTTTACCTGAAATAGGATTAACTGGTCATTTATCTTGATTAAAGTAGAACGTAAACCAATACCGGGTACAGTTGCCGTTTTCTTCCTTAAATCATATATTATTTCATATCTGAAGTTGACCAGGTGGACAATTTCTGGGAACTAAAAAAAATCTGATATCCCCATTTGAAAGAACATGTATTAATAAATGGAGAGTGAAAAGAAGAAGTCGCAATCTTGATTCGAACTCAAGACTTCCCAACAATGAAATGCTTGATCTTATGAAAGCCTATTGAGCTCAAGTGGTAGCTGAGAAATTTATCTTTTCTCGTTATAACGCGAAACTTACGCGTAAATGCGTTATTATCGCGAAACTTACGCGTTATAACGCGAAACTTTCGCGATATATCGCGAAACTTACGCATGATAACGCGAAAGTCTCGCGTTATAACGCAAAAGTTTCGCGTAATAACGCATAAGTTTCGCGTTATAACACGAAAGTTTCGCGATCTAACGCGAAAAAATAATTTTCTCAGCTACCACGTGAGCTCAATAGGCTTCGCATGATCTAACCAACTGATCTACCGAAAAAGATATCTTTTGTGAGCTTGTATAAGCCTGAATTTAAAAACTCTTTAGTTTTGGAGGCGATAGCAAAGTGTCACCTAGGGACAATTTGTCCTTAAATATAATGAAACTGTTGTACATATAATTGTTATTTTTGGGATATCGCATCTTAGCGTCTTTGTGTATCGAATTATATACAGACGCGAATTTACGAAGAAGCAAAGAAGCGAAGTTACGATACGATAAAGCGAAGGAGATACTTAAAGTTATTTAATTATGCCAGGAAGCGAAGTGACGATTCGAAGACGCGAAGTTACGAAGCGAATGTACGGTATGGAGAAGCCGAGTTACGATGCGGAGAAGCGAAGTTATGGTACCAGTGCGAGGAATCGAAATCACGAAGCGAAGGTAAGGTGCGGAGAAGCCAAAGTACGATGAAGGCGAGGAAGCGAAGTTATGGTGCGAAGAATCGAAGTTACGAGGCGAAGTTACGAAGCGAAGAAGAAAAGTTACATTGGGAAGAAGCGAAGATGGGTGATACATATAGTGAAACATTTGTACATACCAGAGCTTGGTTTGTCTGCTAGTTCACTGGGTTTAACTACTGTATACTCCAGGTCTTTACACTCTGTTTCCAAGTAAGTTTCCATCGCTGACATACTTTTTAAGGCATTGCCGAAGAAAAGAGGTCGGATGAAGTACGTCACGATCTTAGGCTCTCCATCGGTACCTACAAATAATCAATAGAAGAAAAAGAAACAAAGAAGTGAATCTTCATTTCGATAGAAAAGGGGGTGTTTCTTGATAAAAAAGGAGAATATGGAAACTCAAAAGGAGAAAGGGAATGGGTCCAACTTATCATTTATAAACGAAAATTTAATGCACATGAATTTGTAAAATTTTGAAAATTGAACGTTGTTAGGTTTGCCCTAAACAATGATTCCTTAATCTATCTCTTAATTGTATTTGAATTAACCCACCCGGCCCTCGATTTATTTTTCAAATACTTACGTTTTGCACACTGAGAAGTCATACAGACGAGTCGTCTAATATTTGCCAGTCGCATAGCTACTGTAATAGGCTTGATGGAATCCTCATAGAAAGTTATTTTAGACCATCCCAGGAATCCAGGCTGGGTACCCAGACATGATAACACGGCGTCACATCCCGTAAGGTGAGTGGAAAGGTCCTTCTCCTCGAAGATGTTTGCCTTCTGAACCTATTTAGGAAAATGAATGTATTATACATACATGTAACAGAGGTTTCTTGTTCAACCCCCCCCCCCCTAGGCCACGTTCATCTTTGATTTAGATGGCAACATTTGAGCTAAGCCAATCAGACTCTTAAATGGCTCGCCTTATTTGTGAAGAAACTGAAGTATCCGTCTTCATGGTCGTCATGGATTCAGCATCCTACCAATGCTAAACAGAAAAAATAGGTGGGACAAGCGCGGCTCGAACCTAGACTGCATGCTAGCCGGGCGCGCTAACCACTACGCTTCCGGGGTAGTTGCCATCTGGTAATTTAAAGTTTCTACAAGAATAAGAAGGGGCTTCGCTGACGCTCCGTCCACTTCTTATTCGTGTAGAAACTTCAAATTACCTTCTAACCTATACATAATTTATTATAATCTGCGTTTCTTCTTTAATATGTCATCACGTCCATAGTATAAAAAAACAAGAGACTAAGGTGGGCCTATATCGCTCACCAGGAACCCTGTTAATCTTTAGCAAAAAACGTCAAACAGTGGGGGGGGGGGGGTTATTAAATAATTAACTTAGCAATTATCAAATCCCACGAATAGTTATACATGTAACTTGAACCTATGGATCTTCCTTTCGGCACTGATTGCATGTTTAATGCTTCGGGCTTTTCCATGGACTTGGTTCTTAATATTTGGATTTCAGATATTTTGAAGCACAGATCTAGATGGGGCACAGGACACCCTTGATTCACCTCACTGTGGCTCCGGAATTTAGCTAAATTTTATCTTGTTTTAATGTTAAAATAAAAACCATAAGTTGAAACCTCCTGACAGTCGGGATCCCGACCCCCCCCCCCTCCCCCTCCTCTTAATCCGCACATCTCTGAGCATGTACTATGGTACATTTCAATAATTTGGTACACTTAGCCTCTTGTTTTCTTATCAGTTTTAAGTACAGACGAAATTTTAAAACCTCAAAGATAAAGAAACAAACAAAACAACAAGAATACATAATAAAGCTGCCGATCAAAGCAAAACGTGATCCATTTTAAACTATGAAAATTTGACAGCCTTATGTAAAAAATGTCTGTTTATGAACAGAGTCTACGGGTAAAATAACATACCGACACGACGACACAACATAGAACTAAAAAAAAAATACATATATCAAGCCAAAATGGGATGAAATTCATGCTATGTAATTATAATTCTGCAAGTATTATTGCATTTTCATGTGCATGTATGAGATGGTTATTTTTAAAGTTCTGAGCCCCCCCCCCCCCCCCCCACACACACACATTCGCAACCCCCCCCCCCCCCCACATTCCAACCCCAGTTACTTATTTCTATATTTAATTTTACGTTTTAATGAATGATAAATGTCACTAAAAAGGCGAGTTACATGTGCATATATATATACAAATAATAATACGGCCGAAAAAAAGCAAAATCTTATCCTCTCTCAGGCGAAACAAAATATCGATCCATACACTAGTCACAAATTATACATTGGCCTTGCCAGGAACCTCAACAAGCCCAATAAAGAGCGAATATTTAATGGGATTTTTCTCATAATTGTCCTAGATACATTTATACTCAGTCTGTGCAGTGCTTTACCTGTAATTTATCGTTTTGAAGCTCCTTAAGTCCATTCGGGTTCCTGACCAGGGCAATGACGTCATGACCCCGCTCCAGGGCCTCCTCCACTACTTGTTTGCCCGTCGGGCCGGTCGCGCCCAGAACTGCTACTCGCATAATGCTGATAGTATTTAGATTTCTGCTGGTTGGACGCTCTATTAACGATCTGTAATGCAGCGATATTCAGGGGCGGATCTAATTTTTTTTTTCCATGGAGCGGTCCGTGCCATCGGAGGGGATGACCTGGGGTCAAGCATATTGGTTTTTTTTTTCAAATATATATGTAGACACAAGAACGGGTCAAATTTAATTTAGAATATTTTTTTTTGAAAATTCAAGGAGGTACTTACCCCTCCGACATTCCTCAAGATCCGCGTTTGACATTTTATTAAGGTCATGATTTCACTCAACCTTGGTCTATGTTTATACATCCTTGTGCGTGTTGTCCTCGACGCTGTCATTAATGATAAATGTCCAGGTTAGGAGAGGTGTAGGGTAGCCTATACAGAACCAGTGAGGGGTAGCATTATAGTCCGCAATACGAAAAAAAAAATAACTAATATGACCAGCCTAATTTCTAAAATGTTAAAACCATAGAACATCATAAGCTGTCTATACCAAGTGAATCGCCAAATAAATTTATACAATTTTCACCAATGTGATGAGTCTTGAATAATGAAATGTCCATGTTGGATTTGACTTTTAGACCATGGACGGAAAAGCACGAAAGTCGGGCTCGGTAATAAAAAGAGACGGAAAGCATGGCGGATATTGACTTTTTGGGGGGAGAGGGGGAGGGGTTGTTCAAGCCCGACCGTCAGGGGAAGGGTCCAGCATGTGATTCGAAAAAAAAAAAAAAAGAAAACACATACCTACATAAGGGATTTTTGCCGGCAAACTGCAGAGGGGAAGGGATCCTGACGCTGTTACAGAAATCATTATCATTAACATGATCAAATAAAGTCGTTTCGTAGATCTTTCACTATCAACATATGAGAAAAAAAAAATGAGTGCTTATATATATATATATATATAGTGGCAATAAAGGGCCAAAAAAGGGGGAGGGGTGAAAGTTCTACCAGCGATCGGTTACCTAAAGACCAGTCTCTTATTTATAGGTTCTCTGGGGTAGGGGGATTTCTGAAGATTGAAAATATATTCCTTTTCAGAAGGGAGCTCGACCGGGGAGTTTGGGGAAGGGATTCGCAGAAATGAAAAAAAATAGGAGAAGGATTTTGTATTTCAACTTGTAACATTTATACAAAATGAAGAAGTAAGACGTCACGATGATTCATTTAAGAAAGTTACTTCTCTGAAAAAATTAAAATTCCGAAACCGGTTTACTGTAACTAAAATTGGATAATACGTTTTAGAAACTGAAATCCTCGTCATTCTGATTGAATTTCGAAATACTTTGTCATTTCTTTAAAGCAACCATATAGCTAGAGGCATACCGAGTGAAAACATCCCTTGCCAAACAATAACACACAGTAAAAATTCAATTTACTGCCAAAATTAAATAGTGAAAACATCTGGTCAGTGTAGATTATCATAAAAACCGGTGTGTGTTAAATATATATTAAATATGTATCAAAGCTGGTTCTCGCCAATCTCGGGGATGGAGTACATGTAGTGAAAGGGATTTGCTCTTTTGTTTACTTTTTATGTTGTGATTTATCTATCATTGTTTGTCTGTTCGGGGTGTTTTTTCTTTTTTCTTTTTTTTTTTTTTTTTTTTTTTCTTTTTTTTTTTTTTGTCGTATTTTTTTTACTTTAAGTCATTTTTAAACAGAACAAATATATTACATGTATATACATAAAATAAAATGTGCATGTAACATTGCACATAATACTCGTAAGCAAGAGGGTGATGCAGTATGAAGAAAAGAGATACGTAGGTAGGTAGGTAGGTAGGTAGGTAGGTGGGTAGGATAAATGCACTTGCTGTGTGTTGTATACCCGTAACAAAACACAAATGATGACACTTATTCTCTATTTGTTATCATTCTGAAAGTTTTAATAACTTTTTCGTCATCGTACATGGAAGCAATAGCTTCCGCTCGCCAGAATTTATTACATACATGTACCGCCAATCACTAATAACACAAATGTCCCAGATAAACATACTGTTAAGGTAACGCTAAAGTCAAAATGGACGCCTGGCAGCTCAAGTAATAAAATTGTGTATATCTTTTTTCTCTCTGTGCCTATTACTTTCAAACTTTGCATGTAACTACATATAAGTACACACTATACATTTACAGTAATGGCCTCTCTGTGACCAGCCCATGTTTTAACCAATACTCCATATAATTTATGAAAATTATTGTTTTCCTACCCAATTTTTCAAACAGTTCAGCTGTAATATACTTGAAAAATAAAAATTGAAACTTTGGCAACAGAAAAATATGTTCTGATACTAGTGCATGCGGGATTTGAAATTGCGCGCCACTTTTGTACAGTTCTGAATGGAGGCCGTTTGTATGTCAATTTGTCGAGATGGAGGTCGCCATATTTGATTTGGTGAGTAGCCAATTTCATCTCAATTTAATGCATGATCTAATGGGTGACAGCCCATATTTCTGAAAGTATTCAAGTAAGAGACCCATATATTTTTTAAAACACGTGGTACCTGTTTATTTCTAGCCATATTAATTTACTATTTCAACTGTATAATTTCGGTCTTCCCTCTTCGATCAAAATGAAAGTACGTCAAATTCCTGCGCGAATTTTTACGTTTGAGAAACTTGCATGAATGTTGTAAAACAGTCTCTTACTTTCATAGACATAATATAAATTACTATATCTATTCTACAAAAGCACATAGGAGAGATTATATATAAAGGTTTGTCGTCATTATATCGAACTACTTTTCGTTGGAAGTATTTCCCCTCTTTGCGTTCGAAGGTCTGCAGTTGGCACGAAAGAGAAAATAAACAATCGAGAGAAAATCTACTTTGTTCAGACGTAAGACAGGTACTGTAAACAATAATTGGTGGCTATTAGAATTTATTGACGCACGTCTGAAAGAGATCGGACAAGATTTTGCCCTTCTAAAAGTTAAATTCAGTCGATCAATTTGGCCTAAAGGTTATGACGTCACATGGTGAAAACATCGACAGAAATTTCTTTTTTTTAAATATTAATACAAAAATATACCGAAGTATATCCAATATTTGCAATTGACATAAGATGCAACAACAATTATTTTGAAATAATTGACATTTCTGTCAAGTTTTTGTCAAAGTGTTGTATGGAAGCCAAAAATGGTCATTCACGCATTTGTATGGTGTTTTAGATGTAAATAGTGTTTACAACAACATTGATACCTCATACTCAGATATTTTGTACCTGAACAGTACTCACATTTGCTCTTGGATCTTTGGTATACTCTTTCACATAGAAAACAATTGTTTTATGCTTAATAATTGTATAACTGTTAAAAGACAGCAAGTGTGAACAGCAGTATGTCAATTCGTACCATTACCTTCTTTTCCTGCCATTCCCTACAATGCCTACTTACAAATGGTTTCAATATTTCGCCAGTATCTTACATGTTATTTCTTATTGGTAATATGGTATAGTTCATGATGTATGTGAAGGCTTCAATTCCTGCCAATATACGATTTATCGCTTAAATGCAAGCCGATTGTGATCTCAACAGTGATTGGGAAGGACAGAGACCTTGCGCATAGACTACATGTATGATAGTCCCATCTTTCTTATATTAAGAAATGGCCCATTAAAATGGTAAAAAAATAATGGAAAATGGCCCATTCACAATATTTCATAATAATTATAGTTATACATGTATTAACAGTTGCACACACAATCTACTGATAAGAAATATTGTGTGTGACAGGCAAAAACTTGAAGCTATATTAAGTCGAGACATGTTTTCCTTTGCATTTTTGGTGTAGTTTTCAGAGATGTTGAAAACTTTTAAGGCATGCCAGTCATTTTGAAAATTATGCCAGTCCGAACAAAGTACATGTGTATTGTGTAGCAAAACTTTAAACTTTTTGCCAGTCTGAATGTAATTTTGCGGGTGAAATCATTCAGACTGGTACTTTTCAGCATCACTGAATTATTTTGCAATTTACGTAAAATTACATTCTACTCTTTTGCTGCTAAATTTTATGTCTTAAATGAATTATCATGCGAAATGACTTTTTGCAAATTTGTCAGCAAGCGAATAGACATGTGAATGTTAATTCTTTGTCACTTCAGCGTTTGAATGAATCTATTCTATACCAATGACATAGGCAAGCATGTTATTTATAAAGATTTGCTACAATGTTGAAGCAGGGAAAATCTATATTTCTTCATACGTTAAGCATAACAAAATCTATGTATTACTCAAAATTACAAAGATTACTCCTCATGAGGTAACCCATTTTAGGAATGCAAATTCATATAAATGCTTAAGTTTGTATCTAATTTTGCTTGACATATGATCATTTTGATTTTGATGTCTTTGCTCTTTTCCTCAACAAAAGTTTCATTTATATGTATCATGAATTTAGCATTAGTTCTTTGATTTCACTATCATTGGTTTCTTGTCAGCCAGACGATGTTTGAATATCCCTTCAAATTTCTTGTATGATTATTTTATTATCGTAGCAAAGTGACCTGACCAGGTGGAGTTTATTTTCACCTGGTTATCAACATGATGAAAAGATTTTAAAAATAAGCCGTTCAAAATTACAGATATTAAGTATTAACTTAATTACTATAATAGATCTACCCTAATGTAGGGCTGTCACAATTCACTGCGGTTCTTGATTCACTGCGGTTCTTGATTTAACTGCAGTTCTTGATTCATCGCGGTTCTCGATTCACCGCCCGGTTCTCGATTCACTGCTGTTCTTGATGACGGTTCGATACACAATACAAGAAGAGGCTGTATCGTTGACTTGCGGTATGTTTTCGGCATTTAGTTTTATCTTTAAAAATTCAACATGGCGATGCTGAACGCCTAGTCGTCAAAGATAACTTCTGAGTTTTGTACTTTGTTTCTAGTCAATACAATATATTCTCAAATCGTTCAAGTTATGAATGATCTTAATTTGTTGTTTTAATAAAATATCTGACGAATTACAGAAATGCCTCCATATCTACATTAAAAATGTTGTATCGTGATATGAATAGTATCGTGAGTAAATATCGTGATACATATCATATCGTGAACTTAGCGTATCGTGACAGCCCTACCCTAAAATTTTTGTCTACCTGTCTCAGTCGCTTGATTCAAGAAGTTCCACCCGGTCATGCCACAAAATGCATGATTTCTGAAGATGACTAGATTAAATTGTTAAGTTAAATTTTTTTCATATAATTAATGGTCATAGCAATTAATGAATTAGCCGCTTGTCTGTCTACAAAGTCATTGAAAATGCGTTTTGAGTCATGAAAAAGTTAATGGAATTTTGGTATAGAATTTCCATATGAACCTTGGAATCGAGCAAAATTATCAAACAGTATGGAATCTTTGAGGAATTGTTACACCTCTATACAGTATACCATATGAATTCAACTACCAGAAACAATTCATCAAATACTTCTGTTCACACTTGCTGCCTTTTTACAGTAAAGTACAAAAAAAACTTTAATTGTGCATAAAATTTTGACACACCATATATTTCATTGACTCCAATATATTACTTTTTATACCACTAGCCTAAAGACAGATATTTGCGTTGCTAAATTTTCAGTAGCTCCGGGCATTTGGCTACACCAGATTTTTTTTAATTATATGATGTAACTGGGTATGATTGCCATCAAATTCATTGAATATGACATCACTTCATAGTTTGTATATTTTTTTGCATACATCATATCTATGCCGAAAATATGAAAATGTCTCAAAATTTTATGATGAAAACCAAATTGAATAAATCTGTTTGAAGAAATATTTTGAATTGCATTTTGAATACAAATTTGCTTTCTCTTTTTTAGGAATTCAATATGTTCTACGTGGAGTGGAAAGAATCGTGAACCAAAAAGGCCTTTCAATATATTTGGTATCGAAAGGAAATATTCAAATTTACTACTGCTACATACAGTCTAAGATTGACATGGATACCTTTATGTGGTTCAAGGAGATGTGGTGTGTATCTTACAGTATTATAATTGAAATCTTGTATTAAGACTTTCAACAACTTTTTAATACATTTGGAACAATTTTTAAAATTCAATTAACAAATGTGAAAGTTAGAATGTTAGAAAAAAATCCTTACAACAGCATTTTACAGACAATTTATTGATTAATACATAATATGCAGTATTAGAAAGTTCTTAATACGACTTCAGACTGATAATATGGTCTTACAATATATACATTGTTTTGATTTTAGTTTCAATTCCTGTCTGGACCCAATAAATATTATATATTCTAAAATATGCTGTCATTTAAAGCAGAATTGCAGAATTAGGGCAATCATACATGAAGATAAAAATATTCATACATTCAATATATAGCGGTCAATACCCATTGATGATGAATTTATAACAATTCGACAGTGGGCTTACATATCGTCATATTTATATATAAATGCATATATATGTTTAATACTTTGTTATTAGGGACTTATGATATTTTTTCCCTTTGCAGTTGATTCCTGTACAGTATTCCTGTGTATTTCTGAGGATGAATGAACAGCTATGGTTGTAGAATGGACTTCTCTCGAATACCTAACATACATTAAGTATGTGATTTATTCACATAAATTACATTACAAGTGATAAGAAGTTTAAGACTTTAAAATTTTTCCCCTTATACTTCAGAAAGAAGTGGTGCTATAGAAATAAAATTCTAACATGACTTGAGATTTTCTCCCTTTATGTATCATAGAACTCGCCTGATGTAAAATCTCCAACAAAATTCCAGTTCGCTAAGCTCCACCCATGCACGTGCGCGTGCTATAGAGCCTGTGCAGAACAATATAAGAATAGAACTAACAACTAAATTGCTGTGATTTGTTGTCCAGTAATTCCCTAAGTCACATGAACCAGTCAAATTATCACCTCGCTGCGAGGTGATAATTTGATTGGTTCATGCAACGAGGGGAATTACTGGACAACAGACCACGGCTAGCTAGTTGTTATTTCTTAAATATTATACACAAACATCTTTCAGCAACCTAGCATTTTAGTGAAAATATTGTTTGTACATGTTGTATGTAGTTTAGATGGAAATAGATTCAGACTCATGCATTTTACTAGGTAAATAGGTAAATGTTGATAAAGTCTACTGTGTAATAATTTTAATAATTGTTACATGTATATATCTAAAAGGAAGGAGATCAATTTGTATATAATATAGCTTAAAATAAAATGTCACAAAAAGATAGGAGAAATGTAAACTTTTCTTAAAATTTGACATTTGCTTACAAATTTCATCAATGTTTCAGTTATTTTCCCGAGTGACAAAGAATGGTTGCACATTCAGCTTTACTACAGATATTTCCAGATGAAAAATAGAATATGAGTAAGTATAAAGCAAAGTAATCAACAGCTTGTGTCTAAATTGTGATTTTTTTTTTTTGTTTTTTGTTTTTTTATTTTGGGGGGGGGGGGGGGGTTGATCATGAGTATATATATACGTACAGTGTGGTTGCATTTTAATGAAAAAATGGAATGTGATAGATAAAAAAAGCTCATCTTTTTTTTATTGTTTTTTTTGTACAATGAATGTTTCCTGAAAACAGTAATAGAAAATTCACATTGTCACCATATATTACATTTTATATTTGCTTGGAAAAAAATTAAATGTTAAATAAAGTGAGTTTCCTTGAAATAGTACCTTCTATACAGTACATAATAAAACATTTGTTGGGATTAGTGATTCATTTCAACTTGGTGATTTTTTTTATTAAGGAACCCCCCCCCCCCTTTCATCTTCTCTTTTATTTGAATATCATTATTATTCATTTTAGTATATACATGTGTACTTTTATGCTAGTCTCGTTATCAATATACATGTACAATGTCAGGTAACTACGATTTAACTGTTGGATCATAAATTCAAATAAATTGTTGGCACTGCAAGGACACCATACTTTTTACAACATGAAAGTAGTCCCCAATATGGCCGACATTTTAAGATTTTTATATCAATAATTTCAGACCAGATTATAACAATTTGTTTGAATATATGAAAAACTCACATCTAGCTTGCACTAGACCTAACTTTAACCATCAATAATTCTGCATTGTTTAGGTGAAAGCTGTTATCTTAACCTTGCTGAACTGTGTGAAATGGAAGGAGTGAAACAAATGACATTTCTCCAAGCCAAGACTCTGTGGAGAGAAGTTGATACCATGATTGTATGCAGCTTTTCATGACAATCAATTTGATGTATAACATTGTATATGTACCTTGAAAATAAGAGAAAAAATCTGATTAAATCTGGAAGTCCAAATTTGTGTTTAGCGTTACCTTAAATTTTATTCAGTCTGACACAGCTTGGTACAAAACAAAGAAGATCAGAATAAAAGAGCCATGTAAAAATGAGTACTGTACAAAGAAGGATAACTCTAATAGAAGGATAACTGATACTATAATTAAACCACTTGTTGATATTTTCAAATGATGCTGCACTTTCCTATATATTCAACACATATATACATTACACCTAGGCATTAAGAAAACAAAAAGAAACTGAAAAAGACACGAATAGTGGATTTTATTCCAAAAATACGCTGGCTCGTTATCGCTCACCATTTGTTGCATTTACATATTGGAACTGACAATCAATTAAAATGGAGTACTATGGTGTGAAAATTCAATATTTTAAGCTTCTGCTCGCCATTGCTCCCCAGTTACCTGTTTGATTAATAATTAGAAACAGAACTGACAATCATCAACCAATTACTTTATTTCCTTGCGTTTGCGTTTGTGTTTTTTTATGTTCTTCACAAAATTCGGACTTTAGGTCCCCCCCCCCCCCCTGAAAATTAAAAAAATCCTGGGTCCGCCCATGAATTTCATGTGAGGCACAATTGGCTGTGTAACTAGAAGATCATATATACTACATGTAGTATGAGGATAACTCTAAGCAGTTTATATTAATATGTTTCTTAGATTGAAATCCTGTATCACCATGGGGTAATCTCCAGCCAAAGAACCCTGCAATGATCTTAGCGGAACACACCCGCAACACACATTATACTATAAATAGCGATTCCCTGATTGGCTGATAACGTAACCGACGCTCCTGGATAAATCACCGTATAGCACGGTTTAAAAATAGACCGGGATTACACCACTAAAATCAGCAAATGGCGACGTAATTTATTGTGAATTATAGAATAAAACATTTATGGACTCTTAACTGTATAATTGTATATTACACTTAACAACAGAATCGTCAAACAACAGAGAAAGCAAGGTAATAATAAAAAAAACCCTTATGTATGAAAGACTAGTAACACATCATTAGTCAGAAAAAAAGAAAAGCTTTATTCATATACATTATGAAAAATAAATCGTTTTCTGAATAAAACACACACAAAAATAAATAAATAAAACCTGTGTTTGATCGACGGGTATTGCATGCAAGCAGGAGATGTTGACACTTCCAGGACACCTGGTCTTACTCCCATACTAGGATTTCCCTACTTTTCGTGTGGTGGAGGTTTTTGTTTGCTTTGGTTCCTGTTTTATCCTGATTTTGTATGCCTTTGATTTGTGATTTTCTGAGTTATCGATTTTGTGCTGAATATTGGGATATGGTCATCATCCATATTTGTCATTATAGTTTTATCGGTCAAAAGGACGTACAGCAAAAAGTAATATTTAGAAGCATGCTGATAACAAAGCCTTAACCGACTTCTTTCATACCGGAAAATTAAGCATTATTTGCACATTCTAGGAGGGGGTACCCCAACTTCTCTCCCTTCTCTAGATCTTCAATTACGATTTCCATGAGCACTGTCGGATATCACGCGATACACAGATGGTATGTTTCACGGGAATCCCCTTTAATTAAACCTGTCTAAATCTTCTTTATATGAATTTATTTTTGGCCATCATCAATTATATGATGGTAATCTACTCTGATCAAGAATGGAGTTATATTCAGAGAACACTTAAGCAGATATATTACGATGCTCACCACTGTCATGATATGGTGCACGGACAGATACAAAAAAAATCTGTTTATTAACTGTTCTTTGAATATACGTCTATTCTTGACCAGAATATATTACCATCATATAATAACGAACATATGATAGGCCAAAAATACATTCATATTAAGTAGATTAAGACAGTATTTACCTTGTTTAATCAAAGAGGATTCCCGTGGAAGATATCATCTGCGTCTCACGTGATGTCCTGCAGTGATGAGGCTCATCATAAGTTTTAAAATCAAACTCAAATATCCAAATCTACATATGAACTGATAGTTTAAAGGAAATAGAGGTTAAGGACAAAATGTAATGGGACATATTTCTGGGCATTGTAATTATATCAGAATCAAATCGTTCGTTATCATATCTTCATTCTACATGGTTCGGGACCTACAGTCATGACACTCTGAGATAAGAAAGGAAACATACGATAAACATATTAGGTACATTCAGTTCTCTTTGACCTCAAACGATTCAAGTAAGTGTGTAAACTTTGTAGAATTTTAATACTCATAGTCTTGTCATTTGCATTTACTTTGATTTCCTATTTAGATTTTTTTCTTTCTTTCCCCTCCCCACTCCTTTTTTTTTTAATTATTCATGCTTTCACATCAGATTTATCAACATATTTTCTTTTTTCTTTAGGATGTTGCTTGTCTTTGTTATATGTGCCTGCATATCGTAAGTCATTTAGTTATCTTTTTATTCGTTATACTGTCCAAACAATATTGAAACAAGAATTGTACATGAAAAATACCAACAGCAAAGTGCTACATTGTTTTGTCATACTTTTTCATTGATTCGTCTTATCTATCTATCTATCTATCTATCTATCTATCTATCTATCTATCTATCTATCTATCTATCTATCTATCTATCTATCTATCTGTCTATCTGTCTGTCTGTCTGTCTGTCTGTCTGTAACGACATATAAAAACATTATTTCAATTTTATAATTATTTCATTTTTCTAAGTTATTGTCGTAGAAAGATGACCTGACCGACGCGGAGCTTATTCATTCAAGCGACTAAGACAAATCTATTATAAAGGGGTAAGGGCAAAATCTGCCGTTTTTGGCCCCCGCTCCCCCCCCCCCCCCTTTTTTTTTTTTTTTTTTTTTTTTTGCTATTTTCAAAACTTGTTTTCTTACAGTTTATCATCTTTCAAATGAGGGTAGCGATATTGTTGTTTATTGAAATTGAATCGAACATTGATAATTTATTATCAATTAATGTGAGTGTTATCTCCCGCCCAAATTGCCCACTGCTACCGAAATCAATGGCAAAATGATAACAACCGGATTTCAACATGTATTTATAGTTTATAGTATACAGTTAAAGTATACCATTGAGGAAGTAAGAACGATTCTGGTTCCAGAATCGTGCTAACTCCCTCAATGGTATACTTTAACTGTTTTGTTATACCGAAACAAACATATATCTTAGGTATACCGAAACAAACATTATACTAAAACAAACAAATCTCTTAGGTTCACATGGTTCCAATAGAAATTCTAATGATTTTGCCTTGCCTTCTCGACTGAATAACTGAGTAACGGAAAATATTAATTTTTGATGAAAAGATAAACAGAAACATCATTTATCATACTCATACATGTTTAATTTTTGATCGTTTTTATTTTTGCGGATGAATTAATATGCTAAGCGGATAGGAGGCGGATTACTCTGCTCGCGTATTTTGAAATAGCGTCATCCGATCAACCTTCCACGGCGCTGATTGGCTGATACTGACACATCCCCAAAGAAGCTCCGCCCCATTTTGAAACTCTCTAGCGAAGTAGTCTTCTCAACTAACGCACCACTTTGCAGGGAAATAGTCTTATCAGGCGATTTTCAGGGATTTACTTTAATTTAATGAGTCACTTTTTATAAAGGAAAAAAATCAGTAGAGGTATAATAAATGAAAATAAGCTCCGCCCGTTCAGGTCAGTTTAGCATACCACCAAAACTAGTAAATAGTTTTATAAAGGTTCTGTTCTATTTAAAGATACAGGAAAACGTAAGATTTAATCCAAAGGGTCTAGATTTAGGATAAAACGGAGCCATAAAAATTGAATTTGAAAATGCAGTTATCACCCGAAAAATTGGACAGAAAACTGCATCAATGCGCGTTGATGCAAAAGTTTTATGTCCAGTTTTTCGGGTGATGACTGCATCAACAGAAAAATATGAGATTCATCTCTTATCATTTTGTTTTCATCTATTTGTTGAAAACAGACTGTTTTCTTGGATATAAAAAATCAATCACCGCACTATATTTCGGAAGTCGGAGGGTTCCGCAGTGATGCGACTGCCAAAACAAGTTATGGCAGCCGCCATGATTTAAACAGCGAACGATCGTCTCTCTATATCTTTAGAAAAAGGACCAGTTTGAGCAAATTCTACATGCACTGTTAATTTTTTAGTAAGTAGAAAAGAAATGGTACCATTGAAATGATAAGCAAACATCAACAAATTGTATTTTCAGCAACGAGTCCATTCGTGTTTGAGGGAACCCCCGGCTCTAAAAATAGTGCTATAAATAGACTTCCGTGAAAAATTGTGTTGATCGATGTATCAACAAAATTTCTCAGCCAATCAGTATCTTCGTTTCTTGAAAATTACAATGGAAATAAAATGATTATAGAATGTACCCTAAAGTTTTATCGATTCGTCGTAATTGCTTGATTGAATAAGCTCCGCCAGATCCCGTCTCTTTTCAACGACAATGCTTGATTCAAATATACTAAAAACAGTATACATGTTGCGGAAATGAATCAATTCATTTATTCTCTATTATAGTGAAGTTCTAAGTCAAAGTTAACGCATGTCGGCCATTTCTATATGAAAATCTGGTCTGATTTGGATGACTGCAAAACCTGCATTGTCTGAACTGTCAGCTCTCATGTTTAACCTAACACCATTTTAACATGTCTTATAATTTATTTATGTAGTTTAAGTCTCCCCCAGAAAACAGGGAGTTCGGCTTGTGGACTGTCAGCTCTCATGTTCAACCTTGTTCCATCTTCTTATGTCTTAATTATGTACTTTAAGTCTGTCCTAGTCAACAGGGAGTCCGGCTTGTGGACTGTCAGCTCTCATGTTCAACCTTACTCCATCTTCTTATGTCTTATTTATATACTTTAAGGTGGGTCCCTTCTCGTGAATTTAACAGATGAATTTTGTATTTTAAGGTTATTTTCTATACATAATAGTCAAAATGACATAATGAACACAGACATAGATAGGTAATTTTATTTTCATTAAAGATATAGTACATTAAAGAAAGGTACCCTAACACTTAAAAATTGAGAAATATCAAATATCCATCATATGCTTTTGAACCCTCCTTCAGTGATGATTCGAATATGTTTATTTCTTTTGTTTTATTTTATGACAACAAGTCATATAGAAGAAATACAACACATAAAATGATAATGTAACATAAATCTAAGTATGATATATCTCCAAACCTTAGGGTACGGTACCCCTTATAATTTCATAACATTTTTGACCAAGAATATGTACTAAATCCAACTTTTTGCATAAAAAAACAGATGATTTTTTTCATTTTGTAATATTTCATAAAATTATGTATGTAGATGGAGAAAACAAATCACATACAGGTACACAGTTTTTGAATTGTTCAAGGTATGGCTCCAAACATAGGGTTACCCCCTTTTAATGTTATCATATTTTCGACAAATAATATATAGTATCACATTTTTGAGCAAAAACAACAGATTCTTCAAATTGGATCATTTTATACGATAATGTATATAGATGGTGACAAAATCGCATACAGGTATACAATTTCATAAATGATCAAGATATGGCTACAAACATAAGGGAACCCCCTTATAATTTCATCATATTTTCAACTAAGAAATTATACTATATGATTGGTGTGGACATTGATATATTACACCATCTTTTGCTTCTTTTGGCATTAAAGATCTTCTGTCTGTGTTTTTCAATGCGCTGGCTCGTCCCTCACCAACCATTGTAATAAGGAAAAACCTATAACGGTTCAAGTAGGGAGCCACCTTAAGTCTGTCAGCTCTCATGTTCAACCTTATTCCATTTTCTTATATCTTCTTTATGTAGATTAAGTTTCTCCCAGACAACTGGAAGTCCGGCTTGTTGACTGTCAGCTCTCATGTTCAATCCTATACCATCTTCTTATGTCTTATTTATGTAATGTAAACCTGGAAATTTTCGCGTCGGGGTAATTTTCGCGTTTTTCGTCAATCGCGGGACTTCGCGAAATTTCCCCCACGCGAAAATATCCCCACTGCATTCCTACAATAGGAATGACATTTTTATCGCAAACTTTTCACCCACGCGTTACGTCATGATGTTTTTATCGCGAAATTTCCCCCAAAATGTTCTACCTCATACCATCTTCTTATGTCTTCTTTATGTAGGTTAAGTCTCTCCCAAGCAACGGGGAGTCCGGCAGGAGGACTGTCAGCTCTCATGTTCAGCTACTTTGACCATTTAGACACTAATCACGATGGGTATATTGAACTGACGGAAGCAAGAGCTGTATTCACTGACAGCGATATCGAAGGTTAGATTCTCTTTATGATATAGAGTTCTGATTACATTCAAGTATCCGATATTTTTATACATTTATGTTATAAGAAGTAGACGTACTTCTTCGCCCATACAAAAGGAACAATATACATGTAGATGTAAAACGTCTTCAAATTCAATAGCATCATTTTAGATCAGATGAAATTTCAGCATGGAACAGACATGCACGTTTCGGGTACTTAACCCTCGTCAGTGATCCTCAATCTAAACAATGAAATTTGGCCAAAGAGTGTGAAAAATATTGTGTCCAAAAATGTACCGAATAGAGTAGCAGGATGAGTTGGATATGATGCTACAGGACCCACTTTTTAGAAATTTGAAGATTTTTTTCATAACAAAAATTTTGGAATGCGGTGAAGAGATAGACGATCAACCGAAGTTGATCGAACTTGGCTACATGTGCCCTTGGGGACTCCTGGTCCACCAGCAGTGACACTCACCAAGTGGTTCAAATGTGAATCGTCTTCAAATTCAATACTGAGTATTATTTCTTTCTTAATTCGTTGCAAATAACTAAGTCCGAATATTAGTACAACACATATCTAAAATAATACCAAAGAAGTAACTATCATTCATTCCGCATCAAAGTCGAGGATTCAAGGCAAAATCATTCGAATTTCCAAACCTCGGATTGAATAAAATTCCGAAGTGAGACCAGGTGCCCGGGGAGAGTCAGCGTCTCCTTCTTGCATTCAAAACCCGTTGCTATATCATGCTTTCCTGAAAAATGTAAGAATGTGTATTTTTCTCATATGACTTTAGGTATTAGATGTTCAATAAAAATAATGCTGCAAAATCTTTAGTGGCTGAATTCTGCCATTTCGTTCTCTCGCTTTTTTGCCCCGATAGCTCGATAATTATCGACTTTTCGCCCCGCTATTAATTTCCGGGCTACAAAACGAGTTGAAAAGACAAAATACTTTGCGACAAAACATAAACTATGAGGCGATAATTAGCGGAGCGAAATATTTCTCTTATCATCGGGTTGTCATCCCGCTAATCATCGGATCGGGTTATCTCCCGCCAAACGTCGCCCAGTTTATCTTCCACTCTTCGTCCCGATAAAACGAACATTACAGTTCTTTAATCTCCTAATTTTACAAGAATACATCGTAGAATTTAGGATGAATAAATAATAATATACATATTTTGAGTAACAATATTCGTAAGTGTTCAAAAATTAATAGATTTAATTGATATATACATATAAATTCATTACTAGTAGATTCTCCATGTTAAACTAGATTTATATTTCAATAACTTGGGTTGCTGTTATGACGTTACATACAAGGTTTTCATGTAGGAAGAATTTACAAAAGATCAAATACATTAGCCGCTATAACAGGCAAAATGTGCGAAGTGCAAGCAAATAGAAATGACCGATATCAAGAATAAATGTAGATATAAGTAATGGGTGTATAATTCTTGTTGGACACGTGCAAATTTACGAAATTTGCACGTGACCAACTAGAATTATACACCAATGAACACCAAAAGTAAGACAGTAATTCCTTTAATAAAGGATCCCGGACCTTAAGGAAAGGCTATAAAATCGGTTTTCAAAATTTTCACAATTTATTGAACTGACCTTATAAATTGTTTGAAGTATAAATAACAAGTTTCTTACCCCTTTCTGTTAAGACATTGCCCGAAACGCTGGCAAAGTCAGCTAAAATATACCCACCCTTCGCCAGCTTTGGTTGAACTATGCACAAAAAACCCAGGTAGTCTGATACATTTTTTTCAAAATTAGGCATGGACGCATGTTAGAATGGCTAATTCAGAAAAATGACAGACAGATACTTATTTGACAAATTCTCCCAGAGATGGAATTAGCCATTCTAATTTGCCTTCATGTTCAAATCAGAGAAAAACCAATAAAAAAGTAGCATCAAAAGTATACAGATTAACAGAAAGCCACACCTCTAATATCACGCGACTGACAGTATCGATTCATTAGCATATATTGATATTTACTTGATTGGTCGTGTTCACAAAATATGTGATCATGTGACAATTTGTTCGATCCCTCTCATGCATATGTATTGAGAAAACAATATTCAGGGCCGGAATCGATGGCGATTGATCCGGATTTGCCAAATACCCCTGTCACAAAACAGACATCACACATAGTAACATCTTTGAATAAAAGCGAAACTTTAATACTTTTTTAATACAAGAATGGTCAATTTTCCATTATATGTAAAAAGTCATACAAATGACATTAAATTCTTCGATTTATGAGTGATCAAAAAAGGGGCCTTAAGATCTCTATATCTTAAACTGCATCTTCATTATCCTATATGAAATATCAATCAGTCGATATTTGTCTGGACAACCAATGAAATTTACCAATTTTTTTTATGTTTCCAGATTTTTAGATGAGAAAAGCTGTTTGAATTTTATGATTATCGTTTTATTTGTATATCCAGTCAAAATAAATTCTTTTTTTTTTTGGGTTTTAACAATTGAACATACAAAAATATAGTGACTAGTTTGCTAGTTTGACTTATTTGACATTTTCTCTCTTCACGCGGTATACAATGTATTTTGCCATCTTCCGATTTCTATTGATTATTTAAAACTATATGCTCTAAATGTAACTAATGTTGACGCTGATTTGTTTGGGTAATATTTTCAAATATTGTTCTAGTTCCATCTTTTCTTTAAAAATTCCTGACAGACGTTTAACCCTTTTACACAATCATCTACGGGGAACTCGGTAGACATTCTTTATCTATATACATAGAAATTAGAATGATTCGTTTTAAAGCAAAAATGCACTTTTCGCCCACTTTTGATAAATTAACTACAAAAATGTATGTTTTTTTCTACTTAATGTAATGTAAAAGGAATCAACCTTGATTTTCCAATTTTGCTCATTTCCCCCCATTAAAATTCATATTACATTACATTATCCAATTGATGTTGACAATTTCACCAGTAGTCCATAAATAAGATAATCCACATTCATCAAGTATGTTTTGATAAATCTATTCCGTGAAAAACCCTATTTTAAAAGTAGAAAAAACATATATTTTTGTAGTTAATTTATCAAAATTTGGTGAAAAGTGCATTTTTGCCTTAAAACGAATAATTCTAATTTCTATGTATAAAGATAAAGGATGTCTACCGAGTTCCCCATAAAGATAATTAAATTAGGTGTTTTTTGAATTAAAGCGAAAAATATTTTTAACAAAAAGTCATATGTAAATTTATAATTAGACTGCAATTTGTGAAACCAAAGATTCATAATCGTATTGGAAAATAAGTTGTACAATTCTATCAAAATAGACGACAAGGCGAAGATTAGCAGCGCGATATAGGCGGGGTGACAACCCGATGATAAGCGTTACGAAAAATCGATTAGCGAGGCTTATTATCGCTTTATAGTTTCGCTTTTGAGCGTTGTATTTGTTTTCTTCTCGTCTCCTTGAAATGAAGATAAATAGCGGGACAAAAGTCGATAATCAGGGGATTGTCGTGGCGTCAAAACGAAAGAAAGTAATGGCAGAAATCAACCACCATAAAATCTAGTTCTTTTATTGATCAAGTAAAAGTTCATATGAAGTATTCTTTTATTTTTTTAATTTTTTTATATATTTTTATCTCTCACCATTCCACTCGACACAAAAGATTTATGGCATAAAAGTCGTTCAACATCTGCTAACTTCGGTGGAATTCGTACATGTGTATTTTATTTCATATTAAAATTACCCGGAATTACTTCATCATTTCTAAAATACCTTGGTACGTTTTTGGCAATATTTCATTGTTAAGATTGAGGATCATTAACGAGGGTTAATTACCCGAAACGTGCATGTCGGGTCCATGCTGCAAATTGATCTGGTCTTAAATGATGTTATTGAATTTGAAGAAGTTTAGCATTGAAAAAAATTATTAAGAAATGTTATTGTAAATAATTTGATATAGGAGACCATATCGTCACGAAGAAGGAATACGAACATGACCTCCATAACAAGCAGCTGGCAGATCTTATTTTTGATTTCTTTGACTCCGATACCAAGTACGGAGGAACGGCTAATGACGGGATATTAGAGGAATCCCTGCTGGAACCTTACTACAAAGAAGTCGATGCTGACCGTAAGTAAACTATAAGAGAAATCACTACTATAACCTTACTACAAAGAAATCTATACTGATCGTAATTAACTATTAGAGAAATCCCTACTATAACCTTACTACAAAGAAATCTATACTGACCGAAAGTAAACTATTAGAGAAATTCGTACTAGAACCTTATTACAAAGAAATCGATACTGACCGTGAGTAAACTATTAGAGAAATCCCTACTAGAACCTTACTACAAAGAAATCGATACTGATCGTAAGTAAACTATTAGAGAAATCCCTACTAGGAAGTCGATACTGACCGTAAGTAAACTATTAGACAAATCCCTTCTAGAACCTTACTACAAAGAAGTCGATACTGACCGAAAGTAAACTATTAGAGAAATTCCTACTAGGACCTTACTACAAAGAAATCGATACTGACCGTAAGTAAACTATTAGAGAAATCCCTACTAGAACCTTACTACAAAGGAGTCGATACTGACCGTAAGTAAACTATTAGAGAAATCCCAACTATAACCCTACTACAAAAAAATCGATACTGACCGTAAGTAAACTATTAGAGAAATCCATACTAGAACCTTACTACAAAGAAATCGATACTGATCGTAAGTAAACTATTAGAGAAAGACTTACTAGGAAGTCGATACTGACCATAAAAGAAAGGAGGGGATCTCCAACAACACTAGGTTGCAGCACCCACAGCAAAATCCCCAAACACCCATGCAAAAAACACAGAACAGATACCCACAGAAAGAGACGCAAAAGGGACAAGGAACACTAACTCACAACATAGAAACATGAAACATAAAAGACTACACATAAACCAACGAGCAACCGGTGCCGACTTAGGACGGCCATCTGCCACGTAAATAGCAGACGGTGTGGTTATCCTGGATTACGTGCGCACAACCCTCCCACTATTCCGATTTCCCAGAGGTCTCGAAGAACGCACAATTATGGTGTAAAACAACCTCCTCACTGTTAGGTGACCACACACAAACAAGACCGTAAAACACAGGGGTCCAAGCAACACAGATGAATATGTAAATGGATATAAAAAGAGGACGTGCGTAATACAGTCCGTGCTCTGCCGGCTGTAGCGAGCTCATATATTTTATCACCCGAGGAGTCCGACTGACATTCAGAGAGGACAGGTGGTCGGGGCCCTGTCTTCTCTAAAGAGGTTTGGACAGGGCCCGTCATGGAGTCCCGTCGTCACAGTCAGTCAGAGTGCAAGTCTTAAGAATGCGCTCGTACAAGACTGTATATTGGTCAAGTACCAAGCTTAGTCTCCGTCTGGTGACATTAGGATCATATCCACGGTATAAAAGGCGTTTGATGACTCTGACGCATTTTCGATACATATGCTGTCTTCCTTTGATCCTTCTTATTTTGTTAATTATGTCACCATAAAATGCAGGTTGTGAAATACCCAAAGTAATATACTCCGTTACTTGTATGGGTCCGAATTTCAAAAGAAGTTGATCATAATTTTTGTAAAATTTCCAGAAAGTCTTTACTAGTTTGTGAAAGCGAAAACCTTGACCTAAACGTTTCTTTGTAATTTGTAAATTTCTATTATGAAAATCTAAAACATCAGTACATGCTCTAGCATACCGGATGAGCTGTGAAATGTAGATACCGTATGACGGTAATCTAGGGACATCACCGTCAAGCCAGGGAAAATTTACTATGTTGAATCCAAAATCATCTCGTTTGTCATATACACTTTATGAATTTCTCCATTGACAATTTTGATATTTAGGTCCAAAGATGGTGTTTCAGTGTCTGTAAAGTTTGCCTTGTTTAGGGTCAATTCTTGTGGATAAATAACATCTTTATACTTTTCAAAAACAGAATTATCGATAGTAAGAATATCATCCATAAGTAAACTATTAGAGAAATCCCTACTACAACCTTATTATAAATAAGTCGATACTGACCGTAAGTAAACTATTAGAGAAATTCGTACTAGAACCTTATTACAAAGAAGTAGATACTGACCGTTAGTAGACTATAAGAGAAATCCCTACTAGAACCTTACTACAAAGAAATCGATACTGATCGTAAGTAAACTATTAGAGAAAGCCCTACTAGGAAGTCGATACTGACCGTAAGTAAATTATTAGACAAATCCCTTCTAGAACCTTATTACAAAGAAGTCGATACTGACCGTAAGTAAACTATTAGAGAAATTCGTACTAGAACCTTATTACAAAGAAGTAGATACCGACCGTTAGTAAACTATTAGAGAAATCCCTACTAGGACCTTACTACAAAGAAATCGATACTGACCGTAAGTAAACTATTAGAGAAATCCCTACTAGGACCTTACTACAAAGAAGTCGATACTGACCGTAAGTAGGATATTATGGGAATTCCTGCTAGAACCTTACTACAAAGAAGTCGATACTGACCGTAAGTAGGATATCATAGGAATTCCTGCTAGAACCTTACTACAAAGAAGTCGATATTGACCGTAAGTAGGATATTAGAGGAATCCCCGCTAGAACCTTACTACAAAGAAGTCGATACTGACCGTAAGTAAACTATTAGAGAAATCCCTACTAGGACCTCACTACAAAGAAGTCGATACTGACCGTAAGTAAACTATTAGAGAAATCCCTACTAGGACCTTACTACAAAGATTTCGATACTGACCGTAAGTAAACTATTAGAGAAATTCCTGCTAGAACCTTACTACAAAGAAGTCGATACTGACCGTAAGTAGGATTTTATAGGAATCCATGCTAGAACCTTAGTACAAAGAAGTCGATACTGACCGTAAGTAGGATATCAAAATAGAATTGTTCAAGAATAGGTATATTGTCCTTGCATGTTTGACCCTTGATATGAGTTAAAGAAGTTCCTGGCGATAATCTCAACAATACTCACAATAGAGCACCACATAGAGCATCGACGGACCCCTAGCACGCTAGAGGTGAGATCAGGTGCCCGGGAGGAGAAAGCATCCCCTGTTGGCTAGCCGCACCCGCCGTCGATGTTCATACACGAAAATGAAAACAATATATATACAATGCATGCGCTGTCTGAAGTTATGTCTCTATAGAAAGTGCTATGGCGACCATGTCATGGAAAATATTCAAAACACTAATATGTGGCACTGATATTGTTTGTCATTTTATCCTTCATGGTCTCAGTCTTCTTGACTGCCTGTATGTCTGCCTGCCTGCCTTTCTGCATGCCTGTCTGTCTATCTGCCCGACTGTCTTCCTCCTTTCCTGCATGCCTGACTGACACTCATTTCGATTGACGATCTCTGTAAGTTTCATGGCAGTATCAATTTTAATAAAATCATAGCTTACCATATGAAAATGCGGAATAAAAGAACGAAGACCTTACGCTACGGGATATATTACCAATGTTAACGTCTCTGCCGTTGTATGAATGCAACGTACAGGTTATTATAACCCCGCAAACAAAGTTTGGGGAGTATATAGGAATCACCCTTTCTGTCCGTATGACAGTCCGTCTGTCTGTCAATGACACCTTGTCCGGAGCATAACTCCTCCACCTATCAACAATATTTATTTTTGGACCTAAAACAAAGGAGGGGATCTCCAACAACACCCGGTTGTAGCACCCACAGCAAAACCTTAAAACACCCAATGCAAAAACAGAAAGTACACAAGCACGGAAAGAGACGCATAAGGGACAAGGAACGTCAACGCACAACACAGAAACATCAAACACAAAGGACTACACATAAACCAACGAGGCCAATGGGCAAACGGTGCCGACTTAGGACGGCCATCAGCCACGGAAATAGGAGAAGGTGTGGTTATCCTGGATTACGTGCGCACATCCCTCCCACTTTTCCGATTACCCAGAGGTCTCGAAGAACGTACAATTGTGGTGTAAAAATAGGGCTGGGACGATACGGGTCTCAAGCGTATCGATATGTATCACGATATAGTACCTACGATACGATATGTATCACGATATTTCTGATGTATATTGCTATAATGAAGATCCAGGCTGTATAAAATGAAACTCAAGTATAACATTAAAATATTTTGATAAAAACTATATTTTTTCTAGATCCTGGAATAATCAAGATTTAAAAAATCCCAAGAAATTAAACAAACTTTTCAAACTTTGAACAATAACATCACAAGTTATTACTGATAGACAGAGGCTTGTTAGCTACAAGTCAAGCTACAAGAACAAATCTGTACCCTTTGCAATTATGTTTTCACCTTAACATGTACCGTATTTATACTCTTTTTGTATGTTCATTTTCTCAGTAACTGCATCAACAAGACAAGCCATAAATTGGTAAATAAGAGGGCCTCCTGCTCTCAGTTTGAAAATAAAAAGTTCATGAATTTATGTAACCCCCCTCCTCCTTTTTTTCAATACATGAATTACATTTTATATATCTTTTCAGTTACCCTTCCTATTTGAATAATCCTAGACTGAATTTCTTTTTTTCATGAGGAAATCTTATTAAAATGTATAACAATCATAGCACACGCTCCTTTCTCTACAATATTGAAAGGATTACAGCATAATTGTTCTTTAAATGTGTTTGATTTTATTCGATGGATACATCCTGCACTTTGATTTTTTTTAGGACTAACGGTTTTCCGTCTCTGTACGTTTTATTTTATGTACATGTATTAACAAAATTTCGAGAGAGAGAGAGAGAGAGAGAGAGAGAGAGAGAGAGAGAGAGAGAGAGAGAGAGAGAGAACATGTGCGATAACCACGTGGACGTAATCTACTCATCTTTTATGATTTTATTATCGAATTAAAGTTGTCGCTGACGTAAATAGAAAATATAATAGATATATAAAGATCGTAGTAGACAGAAGTTTTTCACCTTCTTCTTCAAAAGGCTGTTTCCGACGTTCAATAAAGGATTGACACGAGTCGGTTTTACATCAAAAATTTACAAAGTTAAGTAACTAGCATTACATACGATTTCAGAACTCTTTCTTTCAGATAAATATATAAAATCATCTTAAATGGAAGAGATTTAGCATGTTTTGGTCGAACGCCAGTATCTCAAAAAATCGATGATAAATGAATGGATCATGCACGTATGAATAGCTATTGGACATAAGTTATTTCATGCCGTTTTCATGTCGTTCTCACTCTCACCCACTCAATCAGGTACTTTCTCTGGACAATAGTATCTTACAAAATTGTAAATATTAAGATCGCGTTAGATACGGATTCTGAAAACTTAACTTTCGCCGCTTTAATTTTTTTAAACAAACATGAGTTTGTACAAATAATTTGGAGTAGACGAAGTATCTGTAGGATTCCCGCTAGCCGCGAAAACGGACAACGACAAGGATCAACAAAATATCCAAGTGCCATTGGTCGTTTCTAAGGCTAGATACCCACAAACCACAAGCTGGATATGCGTACTATGCATTTCTAAAAAAAATTTAGAAGCGCATACGCATATCCAGGCGATCTTTCCGTCTGTACCGCAAACAATATGCATGTAAAATTGACAATTATACTGTAATGCATTGTGCGACTTGAATACTATCCGCAGCAAACATAGGAAGATTAGTCAAGAAAAACATCTTTACCCATTTAAGTCAATAAGTCACACGTTTTAGTTAGCCCGAATCTTTCAATCGACGAAGTTAACGAGCGTTTTCATGCCTTTAAATAGAGTTAAAAATGGGTCCGGATATCGCGATATAGCTCCAACGTATCGATACGCGTATCGTGGAACACCGTATCGCGATTTATCGATGTATCGATGTATCGTCCCAGCCCTAGTGTAAAACAACATCCTCACTGTCAGATGACCACACACAAACAAGACCGCAAAACGCAGGGGCCCAAAAAAACACAGATGAATATGTAAATGGATATAAAAAGAGGGCGTACGTAATAAAATCCGTGCTCTGCTGCCGCGAGCTCATGTATGTTATCACCCGAGGAGTCCGACTGACATTCAGAGAGGACAAGTGGTCGGGGCCCTGTCTTCTCTAAAGAGGTTTGGGCAGGGCCCGTAATGGAGTCCCGTCGTCACAGTCAGTCAGAGTGCAAGTTTTAAGAATGCGCTTGTACAAGACTGTAGATTGGTCAAGTACCAAGCCTAGTGTCCGTCTGGTGACATTAGGATCATATCCACGGTATAAAAGGCGTTTGATGATTCTGACGCATTTTCGATAGTGATGTTGTCTATCTTTGATCCTTCTTATTTTGTTAATAATGTCACGACCTTGAACCAAGGTCATAGATCAAAGGTTAAGGTCACAATAGACATCACTAGTAAAACCTTGTCTAGAGCATAACTCTTCCCTCTTTGGAATGATTTCACTTATACTTCACAGAAATGATTGTGAGGACCTAAAGGTGTGTCATGACCTTGAACCAAGGTCAAAGGTCAAGGTCACAACAGTCATCATCAGTAAAACCTTGTCAAGAGCATAACTCCTCCCCCTGTTGATGGATTTCAATAGTATTTCACAGAAATAATTCTTATGACATAAGTGTATGTCATAACCTCGAATAATGGTCATAGGTCAAAGGTTAAGGTCACAATAGTCATCATTAGTAAAACCTTGTCCAGAGCATAACTCTTCCTCCCTTTGGATGGTTTTCAAATATATTTCTCAGAAATGTTCTTTAGAATGTAAGGATGTGTCATGATTCTATAAAAAAGTCATAGGTCAAAGCTCACAATAGACATCATTAGTAAAACCTTGTCCAGAGCATTATTCCTCCCCCTGAGGATGTTATCAGTAATATTTCACAGAAATGTTCCTAAGAACCTTAGGGTGTGCCATGATCTTGAAGCAAGTTCATAAATCAGGTCACAATAGACATTATTAGTAAAACTTTGTCTAGAGCATTACTCCTCTGCCTCTTGATGGATTTCAATGATATATCAGAAATGTACTTTAGAGGATAAGGGTTTGCCATGACCTTGAAACAAGGTCATAGGTTAGAGGTCAAGCTCATTATAGATACCATTGGTACATTCTTGTCCAGAGCAGAACTCCCCCCATTCCTGTTGACTGATTTCAATAATTTTTCACAGAAGGGTTTCTTACGACCTTAGGGTGTGTCATGACTTTGAACCAAGATCAAAGGTCAAGAATGCAAAAGACATTAGTTAAACCTTGTTCAGATCATAGCTCCTCCCTGTGAATGGATTTTAATAATATTTCACAGAAATGTTCTTTAGGGCCTAAGAATGTGTCATGACTTTGAACCAAGTTCTAAGGTCAAAGTCACAGTAGATACTGTACCTTGATCCAAGATAAAACATTTCAAAGAATATTGATGCGGGGGTATTTTCGACCCGTTGAGGGGAAATATTCATTTTTGCTTGTTGGAAACAGCCTCAGTTCCCAAGGTTATTTGCGCATTGGCTGAATACCCTGGGTCAGCTCGTACTATTTCGGGGATTTCCATTTAAATGCAAATGTTGCCGATTGGCTTGCTCGCAATCTTTTTTATCCAATCGCATAATAGTTTACAACGTCTTTTGGATAGCGAAGATAATTAGATTTTCGACTAGGTTAGATACTTACCTAGGCACCTTTAAGACTAATGAGATAAAGAAGATCCTGACGATAATCTCAAAAGCATTCACAATAGAGTACCAAACTGAGCATCAACGGACCCCTAGCAAGCTAGATGTGGGATCAGGTGCCCGGGAGAAGTAATCATCCACACTGCATGCACTGCACTGTCTGAGGTTCTGTCTATATAGAAAGTGCTATGGCGACCAGGTCAGGGAAAATATTCAAATGAGTTAAAGAAGATCCTGACGATAATCTCAACAGCACTCACAATAGAGCACAAAATTAAACATCGACGGACCCCTAGCAAGCTAGAGGTGGGACCAGGTGCCCGGGAGGAGTAAGCATCCTCTGTTGGCTAGCCGCACCCGCTGTCGATGTTTATGAAGCATGGAAATGAAAATATATAAAATTCATGCACTGTTTGACGTTATGTCTATATAGAAAGTGCTATGGCGACAATGTCAGGGAAGTATATTCAAAACACTTACTGTCAAACCCCTCGCGGGGAACTTTTTCACGAGCTCCACACGGCAAAGGGCATAACAGTGACACAAATGAGTTAAAGAAGATCCTGGCGATAATCTCAACAGCACTCACAATAGAGCACAAAATTGAACATCGACGGACCCCAAGCAAGCTAGAGGTTGGACCAGGTGCCCGGGAGGAGTAAGCATCCCCTGTTGGCTAGCCGCACCCGCCGTGGATGTTTATGAAGCATGGAAATGAAAATATATAAAATTCATGCACTGTCTGACGTTATGTCTATATAGAAAGTGCTATGGCGATAATGTCAGGGAAGTATATTCAAAGCACTTACTGTCAAACCCCTCGCGGGGAACTTATTTACGAGCTCCACACGGCAAAGGGCATAAGTGTGACACAAATGAGTTAAAGAAGATCCTGACGATAATCTCAATAGCATTCCCAATAGAGTACCAAACTGAGCATCAACGAACCCCTAGCAAGCTAGAGGTGGGATCAAGAGCCCGGGAGGAGTAAGCATCCCTTGTTGGCTAGCCGCACACGCTGTCGATGTCCATGCAAAGTTCTACTTCTTTATTACTGTAGTAATCATAAAAATGTTCCAGCATTAACATTTATCGGCTGAAAATACTGCGTTAAAAGCAATGACTTTCTGACTTAAGAAATTTGAATGACCTAATGATACGTAAGTACTCCAACTCTTTACCTTCTAGAAGAAACTTAAAACAAATTTTCAATAACCAGACACGTGTTTCTGCTAATAAATCCTCATCAATGATACTTCCAGCCAAATGGATTTTCAGACACTGCCTAAATTCATTTTAATAGCGCCCTAAGATTTAACTTTTTGGAATAAAAATTTCTGCAATTACTTCGCAAAGAGTGCACAGGTCCAAATTTCCTGTAGGGTCGATACAGTAGCATAGTAAATCAGTTACCAAAATATCTCCATTTGGGATTCCTTTTGCATCTTAAAATTGTTTTACTTCAGCTTAGTTTTGCATTCGTCCTGGTTTCATATGTCTTCGAATTGGGATTTTGACCCTTATGTGTCTTTCATATTTCATGTCTTTAATTGGGATTTTGACACTCTTATTGAATCAGTGGAGAGGTTATTTTACATCACAATTGTCAATTCTCCGAGACTTGTTGGTAATCGGGAAAGTGGGAGGGTTGTGCACACGTCCAGATAACCACAACGTCTGATACTTGGCAAATGACCGTCCTACGTCGGCACCGGTTGATTATTGGTCTTGTTGGTTTATTTGAGGTCTTTTATGTTTCATGTTTCTATGATGTGAGTCGGTGTTCCTAGTCTCGTTTGCGTCTCTTTCTGTGCTTGTCTGTTATGTGTTTTGCATTGGGTGTTTTGGGGTTGTGATGTTGGTGCGGCAGCCGATTGTTACTCGAGATCACCTCCATTCCTTTATTTTCATTTACCACAAATTATTATTTATTCAAATTAAATGGTGTGGTTATCTAGATTACTAGCAGTAACCTCTCCGGATAAACATTTTACGACGCACACACGGTTGTTCTTGCTTTGATCAAATCGACCCTCAACTTGCTCAATTTGGTGCTCTGTTGTGTGCTGTTGAGATTGTCGTTAGGATATTCTTTATCTTATTTGTTTGTATGTCCTTTGCCACGTGGAGCTCGTAAAAAATCCCCGCGAGGGGTTTAGCAGTAAGTATTTTGTTTGTTTTCCCTGACATAATCGCCTTAGCACTTTCTTCATAGACATAGCCTCAGACAGTGCATGTTTTGTAAATGTTCTTTGCATTTTCGTGCGTGAAAATCAACGGCGGGCGCAGCTAGCCAACAGGGGATGCTTACTCCTCCCGGACACCTGGTCCCACCTCTAGCTTGCTAGGGGTCCGTCGATCCTCAATTTGGATCTTTTGTTAGTGCTGTTGAGATTGTCGTCAAGATCTTCATTACCTCATTAGGACAATTCATAATTGTGGGAAATTTCACCTTAGTACATGCATACCATTATTTGGCATTATTCATGTCCGTTTGCAAAATCACTTGTAGTTTGACTTTCAATTTTGCAAACTTAGGGGGGAAGGATTTGTGTCGATGTTACACGTTTTCAAATCCTTACATCATTTAAGGAACAGATACATTTGCATTATCTACCACGTCCGTTTTATCAATAACATCATTTCACCAACAGATACATTTGCATTATCTACCACGTCCGTTTTATCAATAACATCATTTCACCAACAGATACATTTGCATTATCTACCACGTCCGTTTTGGGTGCTTAAGAGTCTTGTACCAATGCATTCTTGTTTCGGCTTCCCTACAGGCTTATACCCAATTTGAAGACACTCTGACTGACTGTGACGACGGGAATCCATGACAAACCCTGTCCAAATCTCTTTAGAGAAGACATGACCCCGACCTGTCCTCTATGAATTTCAGTCGGTTTTCTCAGGAGCATGCATGAGCTCGCTGTAGCAGACAAAGCAAGTACTGTATTTTGCACGACCCTTTTTGTATCCATTTACATATTCCTCTGTGTTGCTTGAAACCATGGGTTTCGCTTTTTTTATTCGTGTGGTCATCTAGCAGTGCGAAGGATATTTAACACTACGATTGTGCGTTCTTAGAGACCTTTTGGTAACTGGAAAAGTGGGAGGGTTGTGCGCACGTAATCCGGATAACTACAACGTCTGCTACTTGCGTAGCAGATGGCCGTCATAAGTCTGCACAGGTGGTTATCCATTGGTCTCGTTGATTATTTGTTGTCTTTTGTGTTTAATGATTCTACGTTATATGTCTATTTTCGTCTGTTGCTGTGCTCGTCTTGACTGTGTTTTCGCATCGGGAGTTTTGGTGTTTCGCTGTTTGCACTGCAAACAGGTCTGGGTGGAGATCCCCTCACTCCTTTAAACCCTCTTCAGTAATCGTCAATCTAAACAATGTAACGTGGCCAAAGTTATATTTCCTTTCATTCATAAGTTTGCCTAAAAATAATCCTACCAATTGCAGCTAGAACTTTGCACACCCAAATGAATCCTTTATAACTGCATATAGTATGAAGTATTTTCATGACTGAGTGACGAACATGTGATCATTTGTTTTAGATGATGGTAGAGTGTCGAGGGCTGAATACACATCATACGGTACAATGGTTAGTTATTTTATCCTACATAGATCCCTGAAAATAAATTTTATTGAACACGTAATTTTTTCCTAAGGGTCTAGAAAGAGGAAAAAGGGAGTCATAAAAAGTTTTATTTGAAAATATACAGTAAAAACTGTAATATTGTCGATTTTTTAATATTTATGTTTCTAAAGGTCTATAACTGCAAATGTATGCGTAAGATTCGCCTGAAAATTTAAATTTATACAAATGAGAATGTATACTTGCATTAGAAAAGAAAGATCGTGCATTTTGATTTTAAGGGACACCGTCCCTTTAAGTAAATGTACCTGTAAATGATAAGTAAATTAAATTATCAAGTTTCTTACAAAAACTTACTTTAAAACCAATATCTAAATTACGTTTTTCTCTTTTTTTTTTCAGCTTGCCATGAGAATATTATTTGGTTGAAAAATAAAATAAATATCGTTAATTGAATATCTCGACGTGCTAAAAAAATGATGATTCGAATTTTGTGGATTGCCTTAGCACAACTTCAGCCAAGTTTGGTCAACATTGCTCGATTGTTTCTTCAACGCATTTAAAAATATTATCACAATTTCTTGCAATGGAGAGGTTTAGTTACAAGCGCTTTCAACGTGTACGTGTGACTTACATGTACACGTCATCGCTTGACGTCACAATCCAAACACGTCCTTTAGATATACGTACGAATCGGAGTAAGGTGTACTTGTAGCTTGTTTCTTTTCAATCAGTTTAAGCTACGAGAAATGGATATCGAAATTCGAAAAACCTCAAATAAGGAAAGTTAGAATCCGAAACGTACTCAACAATAGCGAAAACTGAAAATTCGATCAATGAGAATTGTAGATATTTTCAAAAACGTTATCCGTTCTGATGTTACGTGTAGAGCGCCGTTTACACGTTTATAAAGTGTAGCTATACGTCACGTCATGACGTTACGTTAAAACTTTTAACTAAACCTCTCTAATATCTTAAACATGGGCCCGTGGAGTAATATCCCACACATCCTGCTACATTTTTAGTACATTTCTGGACATACTAACATTCACACTTTTTGGCCATATTACATTGTTGAAATTGAGGCTCACTGACAAGGGTTAAGTACCCGAAACGTGCATGTCTGGTCCATGCTGCAAATTAATTTGAAGAAGTGTAACATATAAAGTATGGCAATCAATAGACCACATGCTGCAATTCATAATGGCTGACAAAATGGCGAAAAATGTCCGAGCTAAGCAACTTTGGCGCACTTTTTCATTGTTACGTCTCAATGAGATTGCGTCTTTCAATAGTGACGTTATAATTGAAAACAACGCCAAAAGATCTTTCAAATGCTTTCAAATTTCTATTTTAATATAAGTTAAGCCGAACTTCAGATTCCGAGTCGACAATTCAGGAAACTACTTAACGAGGAGTATTGTCTTGAATTATAATAATTAAATGTCTATATACCTCTATTGTAAAAACTCAAGACATTGTAGGTGGCGCTATGAAATGAATGAGAGCTGCGCACCCCAAATTCAAAATTACGTTTTTAAAGGTCTATAACTGCGAATTTATGCGTTACATTCGCATGAAAAATTGAATTTATACAAATGAGGATGTATACTTTTGTTGAAATTTAATCTGTTCTAAAATGATGCTATTGAATTTAAAGACGTTTAACATTTGAACTACTTGGTGAGTGTCACTGCTGGTGGACCGGGAGTCCCCGAGGGCACATCTCGTACTACTGAGATTTTCACAGCAAACTGCTGGTACAATCCTGCTAGTTATAAGAAAATATGATATGTAAGAAAATGACTCGCATAAATGTACCGAAAATGGTGAAGAAAAATATAACAAGAGGCCCGAGGGGTCAACATCGCTCACCTGAGTTGCAAACAAAAGTAATAATAGTGAACAAATCGGTTGAGTCCCTTGATAACTTGCTTCCTTTAAGGATTCATTAAATAATAAGCATCATTTTTGTAGATGTCGAAAATGCGTCAGCCCTTCAGAGCCTTTGCGGTCATATTCTTAAAACATTCGACACGAAAAACACTAACTTTGTAGACATGGCGGACATATTTCCCGACCGATCGGAACGAAAAACACAAACTTGGTAGGGGACTCGTAGTACTCTCTTTTCGTTAAATTCTGTTCAGCGGTTACAGAGAAGTCGAAAATGCTTCAGCCAATCAAAACCCTTGGCAGCAATATCTGTTGACACGGCACGAAAAATACACTCTTGGTAGAGGACCTTGCGCACAAGCCTCCTGTTAGGTTTCGTGAAATTCTGTGCAGTGGTTGCAGAGAAGATGACAAAAATGCTTCAGCCAATCAGAGCACTCGGCAGCCATATTTGATGAAAGATCGGCACAAAAGACACACACTCGATAGAGGCTTTGAATTTTTGCTTCCAGTAAGGTTTAGTGAATTATGTGCAGCAATTGCAGAGGAGAAGTCAAAATGTGTCAGTCAATCAGATCCCTCGGCGGTCATATTAATTAACTGATCGTCACGAAAAACACAAACATTGAAGAGGACCTTGACCCAGTTAGCAGAAGCATGTTTTAAAAACATATCAAAAATATTTCAGTAAATGGTATAGAAACGTGATTTTGTATGACTCCAAAAAGAAGGGAGGAGATCTCCAACAAGACCCCTTTGCAGCATCAACAGTAAAACACCAAAACACCCGATGCAAAAACACAAAAGACGAGTACAGCATGAGACGGAAAAGAGACACACGACATGCAAACATCAAACACAAAAGACCACACATAAACCGACGAGACCAATGGGACACCGGTGCCGACTTTGGACGGCCATCTGTCACGCAAGTAGCAAATGGTGTGGTTATCCTGGATTACGTACGCAGAATCCTCTCACTTCTCCAATTACCCAGAGGTCTCGAAGAACGTACAATTGTGGTGTAAAACAACCTCCTCAGTGTAAGATGACATCACACAAACAAGACCGCGAAACGCAGAGGCCCCAGAGACACAGATGAATATGTAAATGGATATAAAAAGAGGGCATGCGTAATACAGTCCGTGCTCTGCCGGCTGTAGCGAGCTCATGTATGTAATCACCCGAGGAGTCCGACTGACATTCAGAGAGGACAGGTGGTCGGGGCCCTGTCTTCTCTAAAGAGGTTTGGACAGGGCCCGTCATGGAGTCCCGTCGTCACAGTCAGTCAGAGTGCAAGTCTCAAGGATGCGCTTGTACAAGACTGTAGATTGGTCAAGTACCAAGCCTAGTGTCCGTCTGGTGACATTAGGATCATATCCACGATATAAAAGGCGTTTGATGATTCTGACGCATTTTCGATGGTTATGCTGCCTACCTTTGATCCTTTTTATTTTGTTTATCATATCACCATAAAAGACAGGTTGTGTAATACCCATAGTAATGTACTCCGTTGCATGTATAGATCCGAATTTTAAAAGAAGTTGACTGTAATTCTTGTAAAATTTCCAGAAAGTCTTAACTAGTTTATGAAAGCGGAAACCTTGACCTAAAAGGTTTTTGGTAATTTGTAAATTTCTACTGTGAAAATCCATAATATCAGTACATGCTCTAGCGTACCGGATGAGCTGTGATATGTAAATGCCATATGACGGTAATCTTGGAACATCACCGTCAAGCCAAGGGAAATTTACTATGTTGAATCCAAAATCATCCCTTTTGTCATATACACTTGTATGAATCTTTCCGTTTACAATTTTGATATTTAGGTCCAAAAAGGGTGTTTCTGTATTTGAAAGGTTTGCCTTGTTAAGGGTTAATTCTTGTGGATAAATTTCATTCTTATATAATTCAAAAGCAGGATTGTCAATGGTTAGAATATCATCCAGATACCTAGAAGTATTATTGAAACATTTCAGCTCATCAAATTTTCTTTGCTTTTGAAGATTTTGGATAAATTCTTTTTCATAAGTGTATAAAAATAAATCTGCAACAAGAGGCGCACAGTTAGTACCCATAGGAATTCCTACAACCTGCTTGTATAGATCCTCACCAAATCTAACATAAATATTGTCCAAGAGGAAGGACAAGGCATTACACAGGTCACTACATGTCCATGATTTGTATGATTTGTAGTCTGTCGAGGAAAAGAAACCCTTCGATTCAGATGTACAAATGTAAGTTTTTCGCTCTCGATCAAAACACCATTTAATGAGATTAGATAATCGATCATTAATTTTGTCATGAGGAAGTGTGGTGTACATATTAGAGAAGTCGTATGAAAAAATCGTATTTGCTTGGAAATTTACAGATTTCATTTTTTCAATCACATCCCCTGAATTCTTAATAGACCAAAATAAATTTACATCGTTTCTGTTTAGAACCGTTTCACAATATCTAGTTATGTGTTCTTTAATAGCAGTAAGTGCTGACGTCAGATTTCTAGACAAAATTGTAGTGGAGCAGTTACTAGAATTAGCAATAAATCGAAATTTGTAAGGAGACTTGTGCAGTTTCGGTATGCAATATAGTGTTGGGAGATCCAATTTAGAAATAGAGATATTGAATGAAGACAGTTCACTGTTATGCTTGCCTAAAATGTTAGATGCACTTTCATTGCTTTTGATATATGTATTAGTAGACGAAAGTTCCGAAATCAAAGTTGATATGTAGTAACGTTTTCAAATGATAATGGTGTTGTTGGCTGCTTTATCAGCTGGTGCAAAGACATATTTTTCATGTAATTTACTTAGTTTGGATTTGAAATATCTTTCTGATTTGGAACGTGGATTTTGAAAAAGATGAGGGTTTTTATGGAAGTTTTCTATTCGAATATCCGTTATATCTAAAATGAGGTTTTTCCTGTCATTCAGAGCATGCGGTTCGACTCCTTCTGATTTACACCATCTTTTCATATAATTATCTAAGGCTTCCGTAAGCACTTCACGGCATTTGACAAAATCTATCTTGGATGGGATTCTATACTTAGGTCCTTTTTTAAGAAGACCACGGAGCTGTCTGTCTTGGATAATTGAAAAGTCCCCTGTAACAACATGGCCAACTGGTTTGTAGAGATATTTAGAAGTTGTACATTCTCAAGAAGCAGGACACGATTCAAGTATGCCAGGATCCGTTGTAACTTTATTATAGTTAAAAACAAAGTTTCGAATAGGTTTCTTGTACTTATAACAAATAAGAGGTGGCTCTAAATTTTCAAAATATTGAGGAATGGTACTTTGTACGCGATGATCCCGAAAAATATTAGAGATGTTTAGAAGATCAAAACCTTTGTTAATAAACGGGATTTTTATGAATCGTCTTTTCGGTGAGGTGTTTTTCACAATAGGATAAAGTTTATACTGAGCGAATGAGACAATGATATTAAGTCTGAATCAGTCAGTGTTTCTTAGGAATGCAACCTCTGCTTCATCCAAGATAGATTTCAAGTGCATAACTGGTATTGACGACAGAGCATGTTACAGCTCATGTCTTCCGCCATTGCGTGCTATAGTAAGTAAATCGTTGAGAGAGCGGTATATTCTGGATCGTTTTCTTTTTTGTCTGTTTCGTCTTTTCCCGTGTGACCTGTATTTCCTTTTCGTGTTTGGGCGAAAAAGTATCAATAAAATCAAAAGTATCAATAAAACATTTTTGGAAACATTTCATTTTGTTCAGCGCTCTTAAATATTGTTTAAACGTTTTTTAAAACATTCCATACAACTGCACAGTGTTTTAAAAATGTTCTTGGAGGGTTTTGTCAGAAATGTTTCAACATAACCTATTTGAAACCATACAAAAATATTTCGAAAATGTTTTGTATTACCTGGGGAGTTCTTGCTTCCTGTAAGGTTTTGTGATATTCTGTCAAGCGATTACAGAGAAATCTCGAAAAAGTTAAAAGTTTTCACCGGACGACGACGGACGGCGTGTTATGTGTTATGCTCACATTTGGTACTTTTATGGACATTATAATTCTTATACTTTTTGGCCATTTTACATTGTTTAGACTGAGAATCACTGACGAGGGTTTAGTACCCGAAACGTGCATGTCTGGTCCATGCTGTAAATGTATCAGGTCTTAAATGATGCTATTGAATTTGAAGACGTTTAACAATTGACAAAAATGCTTCAGCCAATCAGAGCATTCGTCAGCCATATTTGATGAACGATCGGCACAAAAGACACAAACTTGATAGAGGCTTTGAATTCGTATTTCCTCTAAAGTTTCGTGCAATTCTGTGCAGCGGTTGCAGGAAAGAAATCGAAAATGTGTCAGCCAATCAGAGACCTCGGCGGCCATATTTGTTGACCGATCGGTACGAAAAACACAAACTGTCCAGCGGTTACAGAGGAGATCTCGAAAATGCCAAATGTTAACACCGGACGACGACGGACGGCGCGCTATGCCAATTGCTCACATTAGCTTAACTTCGGGTGAGCTAGAAATGAAAAAAACCAAGACATACCACATGCAACCATAATAAATTTCAAATAAACAAAAGAATATCATGGGCAATAGATGTCAACAGAACATCAATTACTAGATTCAAAGTATCAAATTGATATTCGAACTGCATAGAATTTCTAGAAGTCTTTTTTGTCTTCTCTGTAGCATCAGAATTAAAACCATCACTTATCCGTGTATATGTTAACGTCTTCAAATTGAATAGCATCATTTAAGAACAGATAAATTAGCAACATGGACCAGACATGCACGTTTCGGGTATTTAACCCTCGTCAGTGATCTTCAAATCTAAACAATGTAATATGCCAAAAAAGTATGAGAGTTACTATGTCGAAAAGCGTACCGAAAGACGTTGCAGGAGGAGTGGGATATGATGCTACAGGACCCACGTTTTAGAAATTTCAAGAAATTTTGATATCAGGAATTTTAAAAAACGTTGAAGAAACGATCAACCGAAATTGATCGAACTTGGCTACATGTGCCCTCGGGGACTCCTGGTCCACCAGCAGTGACACTCACCAAGTGGTATAAATGTTAACGTCTTCAAATGAATAGCATCATTTAAGAACAGATAAATTAGCAACATGGACCAGACATGCACGTTTCGGGTATTTAACCCTCGTCAGTGATCCTCAAATCTAAACAATGTAATATGCCAAAAAAGTATGAGAGTTACTATGTCGAAAAGCGTACCGAAAGACGTTGCAGGATGCGTGGGATATGATGCTACAGGACCCACGTTTTAGAAATTTCAAGAAATTTTGATATCAGGAATTTTAGAATACGTTGAAGAAACGATCAACCAAAATTGATCGAACTTGGCTACATGTGCCCTCGGGGACTCCTGGTCCACCAGCAGTGACACTCACCAAGTGGTATAAATGTTAACGTCTTCATGTTATATGTTCATGTCACCTATATGTAAGGTTTAACAATATGTTCAGCTAGCATACGGACGCACTCGGCACTCGAAGCCATGTAGTTCTGCCATTGTGATATCTTCAATAAAGTTGACGACATATAAATCTCCATTAGTCTTTGGTGTTCATTTTAACCATTGTACTTTATTTTGCCAATGATACATAACACAAAACAGATTAAACGACAAAATAACAGACAAAGTGAAAAAAAAGTATAGTGCAACGATCATTATTAACTGGCTATATCCGGATCGTCATACACAGTCTTGAACTTCTCTTCAGCAGATCTACCAGCTATACTAAGTGCTGGTGGCTGTGCCCTTCCAGGCATGGTATTAGACACACACCTTCTATACCGGGATCCGCCCCCAGGACAGTACAGCAGACGCCGTGTGGATCCAGAACATCCATTCCCACACACTGGGTGGAAATGATACCTATAAACTCGCTGTGTGAAGACATTTGAGTATCCATGTACATTTCTCCATCCGGGAATCAGCCCTAGCAGCGGAGCATTGGGCGCATGGGCGGGACCACCATGACCTAGATAATCTCGAGCAGGATCTATTCCTAATCTGTTTCTTAGTTTTCTACGGAAAAGCTGCCAAACATAATCTATGTAACAATGATGGAAATAGAAAAGTGGATCCCAAGCCGCGTTAGGTATGACCGCCATCAGGGCTCCCACAGCTACGTGAGCATTGTTGTGTTCAGCCTCCAGGCTTGTCCTCTGGCCTGTCATGGAATCTATAAATCCAGTGGCGCCTTGCCCATCCACTATCTGTCCATGGCTTCTTATTCTAGGATCTGACGCAATCATATCTACAACGTGTGGTCGCATGAGAGAGCCACCTTCTCCGCCGAAGTTACGACGTAAAGGACCCCATGGGGTGGGGAAATTAGCAAAAGGACCTGTGCGGACTAACCCGCGAGAATTCCCGAACATATTATGTGAAAATGACGAACTCTGCGCTTGTCCTGGACCTGGTATAAGGTAATCAATGGTGGAGTCCCAATAACATAGAACTACTCCTGGAACCTTTCTCCTTAAGGCATTCTCAAATCTGAAAGAAAAATTGAAATCGATGTTTTCCATTTCTCTGTTATGTGTTATTTGTGTCACTCTTATGTTCTTTGCCATGTGGAGCTCGTAAAAAAGTTCCCCGCGAGAGGTTTGACAGTAAGTGCTTGAAATTACATTTACCCTGACATGGTCGCCATAGCACTTTCTATATAGACATAGACTTAGACAATGCGTGTTTTGTAGATGTAGTTTTCATTTTTCATCGACGGCGGGTGCGGCTAGCCAAACAGGGGATGCTTACTCCTCCCGAGCACCCGGTCCTACCTTTATCTTGCTAGGGATCCGTCGATGCTTAATTTGGTGCTCTATTGGGGGTGCTGTTGAGATTGTCGTCAGAATCTTCTTTATCGCATATATAATCAGATATTCTGTGACATAAATTGTATTGCCTGTCCGTTTGTCTGTCTGTTTATTAGTCCACTACCGGCTCCCCGGAAGGGGACTTATAGTTTCCACCCCGTTTGTCTGTCCTTTCGTCCGTCTTTCTGTCCGTCCGTCTGTCTGTCTGTCCGTCACACTTTAGTTTTCCAGACTTTTTTTCGCTGTCAATGCATATATTGAACTCATTTTTTTTGGTATATGAGTATATCTCAATGCGATGAAGATCAAGTTTGAGTTTAGTCCTGATTGACCTATTTTTACGAGAGTTATGGCCATTGGACTCATCAAATTCATGAAATTCTGAGTTTTCTGGACTTTTCTTCCATGTTTAACAGTCCAGGAGAATACTATGAATAGTAATATTACTTAGAACTGTAATCTTAATGTTAACAATAATCCCTTATATTATTGAAAACAGGAATGTTGCCACCTTATATGACAAATATGGATAATGACCATATCCCTGCATACAGCACAAAATCGATAATTCAAAAATCAGAAACCGAAGGCATACAAAATCAGGACAAAACAGGAACCAAAGCAAACAAACAAAAACCTCCACCATATGAAAAGAAGCGAACTCCCGATATGGGAGTGAGACCAGGTGCCCAGGAAGAGTAAGCATCTCCTGCTTGCATGCAACACCCGTCGCTTCATTTCGGTAGAACTGTCACATCCGGTTACTTCCATTTTGGAAGATATAGAGTACAATCTTTGGTTGGATGGTTCAAATGGTCTATGACAGAATATCATCCACCATTCTTGAGAGTGGAACATCATAGTGTATGACGAGTTCCCCATATCGACCGTAGAACTTCCTCAGTGACGATGTTAGTCGGTCACAAACATATCCCTGACTGAGAAGCTTATCTGAAAGACGCCTAGCTCTCAGAACAAAATCCGTATATTTGGTACTTGCTCTGGCATAGCGTATCAACTGAGATATGAACACGCCATAAGCAGGCGATGAAGGGATGTTGCTACTCAGAAAAGGAAAGTTTGTAATGCTGAAATTGAAGTCGTCACGTTTGTCATAGAGTGAGGTGTTCATGTGACCATCAGTGTCGTAGGACAACATTATGTCCAAATAGGATGCTGAATTATTTGTCTCTGTGGTTTCTTTGACTTCAAGCTCCGAAGGATAGATACTGCTCAGGTAATCCGCGAATTTTGGATTATTGATGGACAACACATCGTCTATGTATCTGTAAGTGAAGTTCTGTATAGACAAAGCAACATTTCAAAGCTACAAGCAGAGCTTTTATCACACAATTCTTGCATTCAACAACAAATTCATTAAACTTGAACAAATTTTTATACTGAAAATTGAAAATAATGTCCATTTGGAACCTATTTTTCAGTTTTTCTTCTTTCCGATATCACATTTTCTTCAAGTATGTTGAGGAAAAAAAAATCCTGATGTTTTAAACAATTTTTCAGTATACATTTGAACTAGATACAACTCCTAATCACCCTCATTTCTCCCCGAAGGTACTGGTATAAGAGCGAACTGACAATCTATATCCCACTTACACCCCAACAAACCTTTCTGCCTCTGAAATAATAGATAACCACAAATCAGCTCTTGCTTCCTTTGGCTTCGACACTACCAATTTAGATTTAGATTTACCATACTTATACTGCATACCTAAAATGCATAAGAATCCGTACAAACAACGTTTCATCGCTGGTTCCTCAAAATGTTCTACCAAATCTGTATCGATCTTACTCACCAAAGTTTTATCTGAAATCAAATCTGGGCTACAAAAATATTGTTCGACAGTATATTCTCGCAGTGGTATCAACCAGATGTGGATTTTAAAGAATTCGAAGGAACTTTTAGAACATCTGAAATCCACTCATTTTAGTAGAGTCCATTCGATCAAAGCCTTTGATTTTTCGACACTTTACACTACAATTCCACATTCTAAATTGAAAGAAAGACTCGCAAAAAATTATAAGTAATGCGTTTACAAGTAAGAACGGTAATCGCAAATACAAATTTATTGTTGTTAACTATGACAAAACCTACTTTGTAAAAGAAAAGTCAGATTCTGAAAATAAGTACACTGAAACAGACATTATTCAGATGTTAAACTTTCTGATCGACAACATTTTTGTGGTGTTTGGAGGAAAGGTCTTCCAGCAAATTGTCGGAATTCCAATGGGTACCAATTGTGCCCCACTCCTTGCCGACTTTTTCCTTTACTCGTACGAAGCTGAATTCATTCAATCTTTGGTCTCTGAAGGGAAAAGATACTTAGCTTCTGATTTCAACTTCACTTACAGATACATAGACGATGTGTTGTCCATCAATAATCCAAAATTCGCGGATTACCTGAGCAGTATCTATCCTTCGGAGCTTGAAGTCAAAGAAACTACAGAGACAAATAATTCAGCATCCTATTTGGACATAATGTTGTCCTACGACACTGATGGTCACATGAACACCTCACTCTATGACAAACGTGACGACTTCAATTTCAGCATTACGAACTTTCCTTTTCTGAGTAGCAACATCCCTTCATCGCCTGCTTATGGCGTGTTCATATCTCAGTTGATACGCTATGCCAGAGCAAGTACCAAATATACGGATTTTGCTCTGAGAGCTAGGCGTCTTTCAGATAAGCTTCTCAGTCAGGGATATGTTTGTGACCGACTAACATCGTCACTGAGGAAGTTCTACGGTCGATATGGGGAACTCGTCATACACTATGATGTCCCACTATCCAGAATGGTGGATGATATTCTGTCATAGACCATTTGAACCATCCAACCAAAGATTGTACTCTATATCTTCCAAAATGGAAGTAACCGGATGTGACAGTTCTACCGAATTGAAGCGACGGGTGTTGCATGCAAGCAGGAGATGCTTACTCTTCCTGGGCACCTGGTCTCACTCTCATATCGGGAGTTCGCTTCTTTTCATATGGTGGAGGTTTTTGTTTTTGTTTGCTTTGGTTCCTGTTTTGTCCTGATTTTGTATGCCTTTGGTTTCTGATTTTCTGAATTATCGATTTTGTACTGTAGACAGGGATATGGTCATTATCCATATTTGTCATTTTTACCACTGTTCATGTGTCACTGCTGGTGGACAAATTGTCCCCGAGGGCACTTGTCGAGCAGTCTTTTGCTTAAATGGATAGAACTCAAGAGACCTACAAAGTGGCTGGGGCGTCGCCCACTATAAAAAGGCCCCAACCTGTTGCGTCTACGGACACATACGCAACAGGTAACTTAGGTGTCCCTAGAATTAGCTTACACGACATTAGAGATGAAACATTTGTAGTTAGTAACAACCATGAGTTTTGGTATAAACATGCAGATGGGTATATTAAAATCAAGCCCTGTAAGGTTGAAGTGGTCGATATACTAAAAGAGCACCTATTTTCACCAAGCGATTGCTCAATTTCTAAGTGTGGCATGAAGAACTGCAAAACTTGTAACATCCTAATAACAGACACTTCATTCTCAAGTAATCTCACAAAACAAACATTTAACACGCATAGTTTTGAAAACCTTAACTGCATGACATCTAATGTTGTGTACGGAATAGAGTGCTCACTTTGTGGATTGATTTATGTGGGCGAAACCAAAGGCCAGCTCCGAAAAAGAATGTCAGGACACCGGTCAAAAATAAATAATAAAGGAAGTCAACTCCTTTACCGACATTTTGACCAGGCGGATCATTCTGTTTTATCTATGAGAGTCAGAATCCTGGAGAAAATATATCACCCCACAAACAATCCCAATTTGAGCACACCTCTCCGTCGCAACAGAGAAGAGTTCTGGATAAAAAAATCTTAACACTGCAGCGCCCTATGGGTGCAACGACAACATCAGCACTATAGGAAACTTAACAAGTCCCGGTTGTCAATCGGTAAATGTGACTAGCTTATTCAATAGATCACAAAGAAGACCTCGAAGTCATGGCATTCGAAAATATAATAGGCCTGAGATACATAGTTTCTCCTTCGATGACTTGGTTCCATTTTTGAATGGGCCTCTAGGCCTGCATTATATTCGTACCAAATTATACTCTGTTCCTTTACGGAAGTTACACGAAATCTACGATTATACGAAGGACCTCCCATATACCGATACACGTTCCCCAGAATACAGACTACAAGGAGTCATCTTGGACATTTCTACTTTTCGTTTATTTCAAGCAGTTAGATCAGATAAATCAGAGGAGAAAACAAACCGCCCTTTCATTAAAGTAAGATTTGCAAACAAAGGTATTGATAACTTGAATCTTGGTCAAATTTTGAATCACAAAACTGTCACAGAAAAAATCCCACCATATTTCAAAAGAAAAGAAACTCCTTGTATTTCCTATAGCTACACACCAACAGTTGCATCTAAAATTTACAATTACAAACGATTCCTGCAGTGTATTGATTTAAGTAATCCCTCACTACATCCACTTCCCTGCGAATGTTCTTCATCGGATTTCAACTACTCTCCTTGTGGACACGTTATTACTGGTGACCTCAGTATAGTCAAGAACGACAAGTTGAGAGAATTGTTAAAAAAGGGTCCCAAATACAGAGAAAGTATGTCCTTTACATGGAACCAAAATGTCAAAATTATCATGGACTCTTGTGAGGAATATGCAAGACGTTGGGCAAAGAAAGAGGATGTACAGCTCGACACCCTTTCCGAATGGATAAAATCAATCAGAGGGTTACTTTTATCTAGAATTAACCGATTAAAATCAACTGTGAACACCAGATTCGTGTCTATATTTAAAGACCCTTATGTTATCACAGAACTTACCTACCTCCAAGAACATTATGTCATCACACCAGCGGACAAAGCCTCAAATAATTACACATTTACTTGCAAAAAGTACTATTTCGACAATCTAGTTAACGAGTTGGGTTTAAATTCGACACCTGGAAATCCCACTTACACCCCAACAAACCTTTCTGCCTCTGAAATAATAGATAACCACAAATCAGCTCTTGCTTCCTTTGGCGTCGACACTACCAATTTAGATTTAGATTTACCATACTTATACTGCATACCTAAAATGCATAAGAATCCGTACAAACAACGTTTCATCGCTGGTTCCTCAAAATGTTCTACCAAATCTGTATCGATCTTACTCACCAAAGTTTTATCTGAAATCAAATCTGGGCTACAAAAATATTGTTCGACAGTATATTCTCGCAGTGGTATCAACCAGATGTGGATTTTAAAGAATTCGAAGGAACTTTTAGAACATCTGAAATCCACTCATTTTAGTAGAGTCCATTCGATCAAAGCCTTTGATTTTTCGACACTTTACACTACAATTCCACATTCTAAATTGAAAGAAAGACTCGCAAAAATTATAAGTAATGCGTTTACAAGTAAGAACGGTAATCGCAAATACAAATTTATTGTTGTTAACTATGACAAAACCTACTTTGTAAAAGAAAAGTCAGATTCTGAAAATAAGTAAACTGAAACAGACATTATTCAGATGTTAAACTTTCTGATCGACAACATTTTTGTGGTGTTTGGAGGAAAGGTCTTCCAGCAAATTGTCGGAATTCCAATGGGGACCAATTGTGCCCCACTCCTTGCCGACATTTTCCTTTACTCGTACGAAGCTGAATTCATTCAATCTTTGGTCTCTGAAGGGAAAAGATACTTAGCTTCTGATTTCAACTTCACTTACAGATACATAGACGATGTGTTGTCCATCAATAATCCAAAATTCGCGGATTACCTGAACAGTATCTATCCTTCGAAACTTGAAGTCAAAGAAACTACAGAGACAAATAATTCAGCATCCTATTTGGACATAATGTTGTCCCACGACACTGATGGTCACATGAACACCTCACTCTATGACAAACGTGACGATTTCAATTTCAGCATTACAAACTTTCCTTTTCTAAGTAGCAACATCCCTTCATCGCCTGCTTATGGCGTGTTCATATCTCAGTTGATACGCTATGCCAAAGCAAGTACCAAATATACAGATTTTGTTCTGAGAGCTATGCTTCTTTCAGATAAGCTTCTCAGTCAGGGATATGTTTGTGACCGACTAACATCGTCACTGAGGAAGTTCTACGGTCGATATGAGGAACTCGTCATACACTATGATCTCCCACTATCCAGAATGGTGGATGATATTCTGTCATAGACCATTTGAACCATCAAACCAAAGATTGTACTCTATATCTTCCAAAATGGAAGTAACCGGATGTGACAGTTCTACCGAATTGAAGCGACGGGTGTTGTATGCAAGCAGGAGATGCTTACTTTTCCTTGGCACCTGGTCTCACTCTCATATCGGGAGTTCGCTTCTTTTCATATGGTGGAGGTTTTTGTTTGTTTGCTATGGTTCCTCTTTTGTCCTGATTTTGTATGCCTTCGGTTTCTGATTTTCTGAATTACCGATTTTGTGCTGTAGACAGGGATATGGTCATTATCCATATTTGTCATTTGGTATGCGAATATATCTTATTATGATGCAGATCAAGTTCGTTTTTCAATTAGATTGACTTAGCAAACATCATGAAATTCTCAGTTTCTGGACTTCTCTTGGTTGTAACGATGTAGATATTGAACTGAATTTTGGTATGTAAGATACATTATAGTATTATACAAATTAAATTAAAGTTGGGTTCGATTTACCTGTTCTTACAAAATGTATGGCCGCTAAGCAAATTTGATGAAATTTCTGTTTTCCAGACCTTTTCTAATGCACATATTGAACTTATTTTGATGTGGGATTCATCTTTTGTTGTAAGTACAGGTCATGGCAGAGTTGCAGGACATGGATTAATGCCGGTAGGGGACTTATATCGCTTGCGATTGATTCATTTATTTTCCTACACACGACTAAACATTTATCGTTTGTTTGTAATTAAGCATACAAGATATACTATGGACTGTTAAATAAAATTGAATACAGATATAACTAGAATGAGTTAAAGAAGATCCTGACGATAATCTCAACAGCACTCACAATAGAGCACAAAATTAAACATCGACGGACCCCTAGCAAGCTAAAGGTGGGACCAGGTGCCCGGGAGGAGTAAGCATCCCCTGTTGGCTAGCCGCACCCGCCGTCGATGTTAATGAAGCATGGAAATGAAAATATATAAAAATCGTGCACTATCTGACGTTATGTCTATATAGAAAGTGCTATGGCGACAATGTCAGGGAAGTATATTCAAAACACTTACTGTCAGACCCCTCGCGGGGAACTTTTTTACGAGCTCCACATGGCAAAGGGCATAAGTGCGACACAAATGAGTTAAGGAGGCTCAATAATCGTTTGACGTCATCATATTCCCGGCGTCAATACTGGTTCGAATAATACCGGGTGCGGTTTCGGTCTTCAAACTCCTCTAATTAGCTTGTTTTTGGACGGATTTCAACAAGTTTGGTATCGATGGAACCAGAAAATTATCACCTACATTCTGAGTGTAATAGATAAATAGTCAAATGTATCGTTAATCCATATATTAAAAAATATCCCGTAAGTGAGACACCCTTGCTACTGCAGTAAACGTATTATTTTTATAACGTCATCATTGGAAATTCAACCGTGTGTTGCTTGGCAATAAAATCAAGTAAAAAAACTAAAGTTTAATGATCAAACAGGATATTTCTTTGAGATTTTAGCAATATAATAAATGAAATATTTCAAGTTTGCTATCTCTAATTATCTTAGGTAATACAAATTTTTCTACAATTTTGTCAACTATCGTACTTTGCAGCGAGATGCTATCGAATAAAGTTTCCCTATTTAAAAACTTTGAGCGAGTGACTTTTAGTTTTAACCCTGCTTTGTTCAAAGATATATCCATTTTACAGATGAGTGCACGTATTATCGAGAACGAGGGAGGTTAGTGACGTCTACTTATTGACCTTGAACGTCAAAATGTTTAAAAACGCTTCCGTTTACTTTTTCTATGTCTCTTATGCATATTTCCGTATCTCCGACACCCGACGATCGTTGTGCTTTGAAAAAAACCCCGCTTATTTATCATTGTTAACGCCGTTTAAAATATAACTAAATCTAGAAATTTCATCTTCTGTGTTACTTATTTCAGAATCGCCCCTTCTTTAAACATCATTGACAACCCTAACCCCCCCCCCCCTTAAAATCGTTACTATGACTACCAAGTATTTTGAATCAGGATGAACGAAAACATGTACTTTTTTATTATTATTTTTGAAGAACAGAGTTTGTCGTTGAGAAATATGTAAAAGAAACTAACTTCTGACAAAGACTTTTTATCACTTTGATGACAAATAAGGGTACTGGGTACTTTTTTTTAGATTTTCATTTTGGGTGGGGGTGCACAAAAATGTACGTTTCGGGAACAGTTTTAGCTATTTTACTCTTTGAAAGCATTATCTATAAAGAAATAGACATATTTGATTATATCATGGTGAAAATAATCACAAGAATGGTTTGAATATGAAATTATTATCCCTATATCATGTATTTATCTATCAAAATTCATTGATTTGCGACATATCTCGGAATTGGTTTATACATGTATATTCAGAGGACCACTAGTCAATCAAATGAACGATGATATGTAATTTTAATTACAAATATAAATCATCAGACATGAATGTCAAATAAACATAATAATTTTTTTGACTCTGACAAAGAATTCTTGGATTATTGAGCCACCTTAAAGAAGATCCTGACGATAATCTTAACAGCACTCAGATTAGAGCACAAAATTAAACATCGACGGACCCCTAGCAAACTAGAGGTGGGACCAGGTGCCCGGGAGGAGTAAGCATCCCCTGTTAGCTAGCCGCACCCGCCGTCGATGTTAATGAAGCATGGAAATGAAAATATATAAAAGTATAGAAGTATCAGATGAGACTGTGAAGCTCTTCTGCTGGTTAGCTAAAATTTATCCAAGTGACACACCCATTCCACATGTTCCAAGACCCTGGGGATCAATGGCTCAAGCAAAATACAAGATCAAATAATGATTATTATAATGGAAAAACAATTGCAATATTGACTATCTATCAATTAAACTTTTTTTACAAGATGACATAGAGTTATATAGAATAAAATGACCACATCCGTTTCTAAGACCCTGAGATTAGGGATTCAAACAAGGTGCACATCTAGACCACAGACTGATAATAATGCTAAAAGTGTAATATTTCTATCAATTATACTTTCTGTGAAATAGTGCTCACATGATTACATAGTTAGGTGAAAATGACCAAACCCCTTTTCCATGACCCTTTAGGTTAGAGGCTCAAACAAAATATCAGGTGCAGAACTAGACCATATACTTAGATCTTCTTTAACTCATTAGAATAATGCTAAAAGAAGTATACGTTCTGAGAATTTGTGCTCTCAAGATTACATAGAGATATATAGGAGAAAATTACCATATCCATTTTCCGAGACCCTGGGGGTCAGAAGCTCAAACAAAATATCAGGTGCACAAATAAACCACAGACGGAGAATAATGCTTAAATAATTATCTTTCTATCAGTTGTACTTTGTGAGAATGGGTGCTCACAAGATTACATAGAGTTAAATAGGAGAAAATGATCACACCCCTCTTCCAACACCCTGAGGGTAAGAGGCTAAAACAAAATATCAGATGCACAACTAGATCAAAGGCCATAAAATAATGCAAATAAAAACTCCATCCATTTTTGTACTCTTCACATATTCAGAACATTCGCTCTCACAAATGAGTTAAAGATGATTCTGACGATAATATCAACCGCACTCACAATAGAGCACACAATTTTGCATCGATGGACGCCTAGCAAGCTAGAGATGGGACCCGGTGTCAAAAACGTTTAACGGACAGACAGACGGACGGACGCCGGAAACATGGCGATCGCTTAGGCTCAACTGATCTTTGACAAGTAGAGCTAAAAACATTAAAACAACCCCAAAAATCAATAAATGCTTTCTGTAAATTAGTGAAACGGAAATGTAGGTCAAATTTCTAATTGTAATGAGTTAAAGAAGATCCTGACGATAACCTCAACAGCACTAACAATAGAGCACAAAATTGAGCATAGACGGACCCAAAGAAAGCTAGAGGTGGGACCAGGTGCCCGGGAGTAGTAAGCATTCCCTGTTTGTAAGCCGCACCCGCCGTCGATGTTCACGCACGAAAATGAATACAAGATATTACCTTCAAACCCCATCGCGGGGAACTTTTTTTACGAGCTCTACAGGGCAAAGGGCAAAAGTGTGATATTGATGAGCTATTGAGTTCATAAGTGCAATCATGAAACCAACACTATGCTTAGTTGATTGTATTCTATGTCGTGGAAATATGTCCTATAATATATTCTATAGCATATTCTACATGAAATTATTATGATTGACAGCCATTGAATCAACGGAATGACCTTTCTTTATCATAGTGATCTTCTAATTTCTGTATCGAACCGATTCAAGGGCGGGGAAACTTGAAATCATTTTTTATATTTCCTTACTCTAAGTTCCATTACTGTGGTCAATGAGTTGAACTGTTGTTTTTCAGTAATACGAGTTTGCAAGCCCTTCAATTGTTATTTTTGGAATATGATTTCGACATTTCTGTTTGACTTTCATTCAAAAATTTAAAGATAAAATCGTTTGCATCGTCGAGGTATGTAAATTGAATACCTCACATACCTAAATACTTACACCACAATTGTACGTTCTTCGAGACCTCTCGGTAATTGGAGAAGTGAGAGGTTTGTGCGCACGTAATCCAGGATAACCACACCATTTGCTACTTGCGTGACAAATGGCCGTCCAAAGTCGGCACCGGTTGCCCATTGGTCTCGTCGGTTTATGTGTAGTCTTTTGTGTTTGATGTTTACATGTCGTGTGTCTCTTTTCCGTCTCGTGCTGTACTCGTCTTTTGTGTTTTTGCATCGGGGTGTTTTGGTGTTTTGCTGTTGATGCTGCAGCGGGGTCTTGTTGGAGATCTCCTCCCTTTTTTTGGAATGACAAATAGTGATAATGACCATAACCCTTTATACAGCACAAAATCGATAATTCAGAAAATCATTAACCGAAGGCATACAAAATTAGGATAAAACAGTAACCAAAGCAAACAAACAAAAACCTACACCACATGAAAAGAAGCGAAATCGCGATATGGGAGTGAGACCAGCAGCCTGTTTCACAAAAATACTACAAACATTTTCAGGAATTGTCGTAACTTTTGATTGCACAGATCTATTATCTTGCTTAAATTTGAGAAATTGTATTTTTGAATTTACATTGAGTATGCAGAAGTGATATTAGAAAACATGATACAATCTAACAAGAAATCATGAACCTTTTATTAAAGGACGAAAGTTACGAAAATTCCTCGTTAATTTCGTAAGAAGTTTTGTGAAATTGGGCAGTGGTGCCCAGGAAGAATCAGTATCTCCTGCTTGCATACAACACCCGTCAATATCATTGGTTAAGCTTAAGGAGACTACAGGAAAATACTGCTCGGCACTATTTCGTTTTTCTCAACATTGAAAGGAGAGTATATATCACCCTCTTGTAAAAATCATTATGAACCATTAGTAGGTTGTTTATATATAAGTACACCGAGATCATGTGATGCACTTGATAAATTTCTGTATTATTTTGGAAAGTAAATATTTCCATCGCTAAAGCCCTTGCCACACTGTCGCGAGTTCGAGCTACGAGTTGTGGCGAGTTTTTTTTGTCGAGATGTCTTCACATGTCGAAGAAATGTCGCCTCTTGTCGCCAGAACTCGGCGTGAGGTGGCGAGAATTTTAAACGGTTTTAAAATTGTCGTGCGAGTTTTCATGTCGTACGTATGTCGAGGAGATGTCAAACAGAGGTCGAACAGATGTCGAATAAACTCATATAGGCATCGTGTGCATGTCTCCACTTCCCGTCGCTTCTCGCCATAAATCAAACTCATGCGAGAAGGGCCGAGTTTATATAAGATTTAAAAGGAAATGAGCACGATGTCTGAAATGACAAATATGGATATTGACCATATCCCTGTATACAGCACAAAATCGTTAATTCAGAAAATCAGAAACCGAAGGCATACAAAATCAGGATAAAACAGGACAAACAAAAACCTCCACCATATGAAAAGAAGCGAACGCCCGATATGGGAGTGAGATCAGGTGCCCAGGAAGAGTAAGCATCTCCTGATTGCATGCAACACCCGCCGCTTCAATTCGGTAGCACTCTCATATCCGGTTACTTCCATTTTGGAAGACATAGAGTACAACCTTTGGTTTGATGGTTCAAATGGTCTATGATAGAATATCATCCACCATTCTGGAGAGTGGGACATCATAGTGTATGACGAGTTCCCCATATAGAAGAAAGGAGGGGATCTCCAACAACACTAGGTTGCAGCACCCACAGCAAAATCCCAAAACACCCATGCAAAAAACACAGAACATATACCCACAGAAAGAGACGCAAAAGGGACAAGGAACACCAACTCACAACATAGAAACATGAAACATAAAAGACTACACATAAACCAACGAGAACCAACGTAGAACTTCCTCAGTGACAATGTTAGTCGGTCACATCTGAAAGACGCCTAGCTCTCAGAAGAAAATACGTATATTTGGTACTTGTTCTGGAATAGTACATCAAGACATCATGCGAGTTGTACCGACTTCTTCTCGACATCTGCACGACTTCGTACGAGTTCTGCTCGACATTGTCTCGAGTTCAGCCGAGTTGATTACTTAAATCCAGGCTTCCTCTGCAGCATGCATTCATAGTTTAGCAATGATAGAGAACAAAAAAAGGAGGCCCCGGTGGGCTGACATGTTCAAGGCGTACACGAGCTTAATACACATTCTAACTGCAGAAAAATGCAATTAATCATGATAATTTTGTCCATGTAACATCTTATATTATTTTGTCCTAATGAATAAAATCCCCAAGGAAACAGTCCCATGTTTCATCTATGGCAGATTTATCTTCAAGTTGGTATAAAACATTGAGCACCTACTACCTGTTTACAATATTGTAAGTCTATTTATTGCATTTAAAAAAGATTAAAACGATAAATTTATCAATTATAATTTTTTAAGCTGACAAGATTAAAAAATGGATACCTGTAGATACAAACAGATTTTCTATTCATATTCTGGTTGTATTGAAAAAGATTAAGGAAAAGAACAAATCTAACAACTCCCCCCCCCCCTTTCCCTTGGCAGAATAATTAGTACTTTATGGTACATTGTACGTTTTATAATTTTCAGCTTAAATAATATTGAAAGTTATTTTTAAAAAAGGAAAGAATAAGACCTCAATTTACATGATCAAATTCCAAAAGAGTCTATAATTCAAGTATCTGGAATATAACAATCTTGAATATGCGATTGTAGAAGATATTTTTTCAACAGATTTTGCACCGTCCAGAAGAACATAATTAGGAAATGAAGATGTAACGTGTTATTTACATTTTCTGGAAGCTTGTACAGACTAATTCATTCAAATTTTCAGCAGTCATGAGGAAGAAAACGTGAGTCGATACACGGCAATCATACAATAGGAAGACATCTTGTCGATGGTCGAAATGCAACAATAATGACAATACCAATCCCTGTCAAGGGCTTTCAAATCGGGTGAGCTAAAGAGGACTTAAACACAAATTTATAAGAAATTCATAATGTGTTTACATAACTCGTACACTTCTCGTACTCAGCTCGTCATAACTCGTGCTTAACTCGTAGGCATGTCGCCACATTTCGTATAAACTCGTATTTAACTCGTATTTTAAAGTCTTTGTTTGTCGAGATGTCGTATACAAATCGTAGAGTATCGCCAAGTGTCGTACTGTTCTCGTAGAGATCTCGAGCAAATATCAAGGTCATGTCGTAATCACAGAAAGTCAAGACTAAGGGAAATTTCTGCGAGTTATACAACTCGCCAGCACTCGTACAAAACTCGTAGCTCCAATTCGCCACAGTGTGACAGGGGCTTAAGGGAAATTTCGGCGAGTTATATAACTCGCCAGCACTCACTCGTACAGAACTCGTAGCTCCAATTCGCCACAGTGTGACAGGGGCTTAACGCCAGGAAGCTATGCCATACAGCACAGCTTTATGAGTGCACAGGTATTATATAATTGGTGGACGACATACACGGATACTTACAAGTAAAGGAATACCCGATGCCACCCTAAGATACTGGACCCGTCATGCGCGTTGGCTATCACTGCTGGCATGGCGTGGATTCGAGCCATTGTGTCAAAGCGATTCTGGAAATGAATAAGTCATATATATAAATACATGTATGTTGGAAAATAATTTTAAAAAATCAGTGGCGTATGTACCATGATTGCGTGGATGCTTTAGCATAAAATACATGTCATGGATTCAAGGAATTGAGTCAAAGATGATCTTGAAATGCAGAGGGTCAAATGTATACTAGTATGTATTTGAAATACGCCAAAAATAATTTATTGTTTGAGGTAAATAACGTACTTAAACATTGATCACTATTCAAAGTGGCATTACCTTTGACTTTCTTCTGATGATGTTGTCTTAAATAATCGTGACGAAATGTAATCACTTCAAATTCTCGACATAAGCAGTAGAGAGTTGTGAAAGAATGGTGGATATAAAATTTTATTACTCAAAATACATTTTCTGTTGTGAAAACTTTTTACATCAATTCTGTAAACGAAAAAGCAATTTTAGTATTAGATGCAATTTTTTTTTAAAAAAAAATCATCGAGATTACTTTAAGTCATGACGATTTACTGTCAGCGCGACTCACCTTGGAAACTGTATAAACGTGATTTATCACGAGGGCACGTAGCCAAGTTCAATCACTTTCAGTTTTCGTTTCTTCAAACATATTTGAAAGTTTCTGTATACAAATTGTCTCAAATTTCTAAAACCTGGGTCCTGTAGCATAATATTCCAGCCATCTTGCTACGTCTTTCGGTATATTTAGGACATAGTTTTCACAGATTTTGCCATATTGCATTGTTTAGATTGAGGATCACTGACGAGGGTTAAATACCCGAAACATGCATGTCTGGTCCATGCTGTTAATTTTCCTGCTCTAAAATGATGCTAATGAATTTGAAGACGTTAAAAATTTGTACCACTTGGTGAGAGTCCCTGCTGGTAGACCAGGAGTGCCCGGGGCACATGAAGCCAAGTTCAATCAATTTCGATTGGTCGTTTCTTCAAACATATTTGAAAATTTCTTTATATAAAATTGTCTTAAATTTCTAAAACCTGGGTCCTGTAGCATTATATTGCAGCCATCTTGTTATGTCTTTCTGTATATTTAAGACATAATTTTCACAAATTTTTGCCCTATTACATTGTTTAGATTGAGGATCACTGACGAGGGTTAAATAACCGAAACGTGCATGTCTGGTTCATGCTGTAAATTTATCTGCTCTAAAATGATGCTAATGAATTTGAAGGCATTAAACATTAGACTACTTTATCATGAAAAAAATTCAATAAAATTGATACTATCCAGTGAATCTTGCTTAGTCGTTAATTTTGGTATAAGTTATAGGATAGTCAGTACACAGCTCGTAATGAAACTTTAAAGACAAAACAAGTTTTAGATGGACCATTTCCAATGCTATTTTGTCCGTGACGTCGTGACCCTCTGCATAGGCTCAATGTTACTCTCGGCAAAATAACGCTGAAATTTGACATTGAAAACGCCCCATCTTAAATTTATTTTGCCTGTATTATATGTTTGCATAAACCCTCGATCCTGTTACATGTACCAAAATTTACGACAAAGCGAGATCTATTCAATGATATTAATTTTATTCTAATTTTTGCAAGACAAAGTTATCAACATTGTGTTTATCCAGTTTCCGAAGCGAGTCGCACAGAAAGTAGTTCAAGCTACTTCGAATGTTCGAAGACAAGTAATGGGATAAGAGGGTGTTTCTCAAAATCTTCGATTTTCCATTCCAAAAAGGCAACAACTTATCTTTTGAATTATGCAGTGCCGAAAAATCAATATGGACGTTCAACTTACTATGTGCATGGTCAAATGAATGACAAATTCAGGAAGGTTTTTGAAGAAGTCGAGAGAAAATAAGAAGATTTATCACAGAAATTAAGACCATAAAAAAAGTAAAACGGACTGAGTAACGTGCTAACACTTTATCATTATTATTATCATCGTGTCTATATATGATTAATTCTTAAATATACTGAAGTGTGCTGGATTTTGCATACTCCGATACAGATTTGACTTAAAACGGAAAAAATGCAAATCCTGGACATCCAATACAGGGAATATTTCTTGTCACGTGATTGAAATGGGTTACTGTCAAAGCGAATATAAATTAAAAAATTTTACCTTTCAATGTCCAATATTAAATCTGATCGAGTATAGTATATCTTATGGACGTGACCAAGATTTAATATTGGACAAAATTAAATTTTGAACTGTGAGAACAAAGGCATGACGTCATAACAATGTTTTAATTGAAAATGAGCGAAGTGAGCCCCATAAATGCATGAATACAATAATACGGAAGTGCTGTAACTCTACACCTTATTGAAGACAATTTCAAACCAGTTGCCATGCACTAGACATGTGTTTTGGATATCAAATCCTCATCAGTGATGCTTCCAGCCAAAGTGTTTTTATAAGCCCCCTAGGTCATTCCATTAGCGCCCTCTCCTTTTTTAGAATTTAAATTTGTGCATTTAATTTACAGAGAGTGTGCGACTCCTAATTTCCTGTAGGGTCGATTCAGTAGCATATCCAAATAAAATCTATGTTCAAAATAGCATTGGGGGAATGGCGCTCAAATTTTACTGCTTTAATTTCGATTATATTTGTCGATGAAATGGCAAGTTCCCGAAATAACAAAAAAAAAATATAAATGATGTCAAATTGATAAATGATAAATGGCCAAAACAAAGACATAGCGTAGATTCGAGTCAGTTTGTCAAATACATTCTGAAAAGGTAAGAATCATATATATTTGAACATATTTAAACATCAGTGACGTAAGTACCTCGTATACTTCTTTGCTGAAACATCCATATATTTTTTTTTTAAGTTTTAGTACGAAAGCTGAAAAAATAGTTTGAAAGCTTAAATAATCTTCTCTGGGTAGTCAGATTACTTGAAAATGATGAGTGTGTCAGGTCTTTCCCCACAGTACCATAACCACGGTGTTGTTTACATCCTAGACCGAATATATCGTGAAAATGATCAACTTAATTGAACGGTAACAAGTTAAGATGACTCTCTACATGTTTTGTTTTTTCCCGATACTTTTTCATTGAATGTAAGAGTTATCTCTCTTCGTAAATGGTAATTACAAATCTCGAAATCATGGAGAAAAGAAAAGCTTAGGAAAGTTTCAAGTTCAATTTTTTGAAAAATATATTCTGTCAAATATTCTCCCGTTCGGTTTGTTTGGGGGTTTTGTTTTTGCTGTTGTTTGTTTGTTTTGTTTACAGATAATACATGTGTTAATTTGTTAATTTAACTCATTGGTAGGGGTATACAACACACACCAAGTGTATTTGCTGTTGTTTAGGCCCTTTATCAATTTGACATCAGAAATATTTCATAGCTATTTCGGTCATTTCAACCATAAACATCATCGGAATCAAAGGAGGTTAACATCTTAGCACCATCCCTCCAACGCTATTTTGAACATAGATTTTATTTGGATATGCTTCTTAATCTACCCTACAGGCCGCGCACTCTCTGTAAATACACACAATTAGAATTGAAAAAAAGAAAACCAGAGGGCGCAACTGAAATCACTTTTGGCGGCTCCTGAAAATCTTTTTGATTGGAAGTATGTCTAATGCATGATTTTTCTTCAAGATGGTATATAGTTGGAATACTTCCGTCTTATTGCAATGCTATTTTGAACATAGATTTTATTTAAATATGAACATGAATCGACCTACATGAAATGTGGAGACGCGCACTCTGAATAGTAAATGCACAAATTTAATATAAAAAATATAAAACCAGAGAGCGCTACTGAAATGTCTAGTGCGTAAAAATTGGTTTGAAATTAATTTTCTTCAAGAAAGAAAGAAAGAAAGTAAAATGTAGAAGCATTTCCTCATTATTGCATACCCACAACAAAACAAAAATCATAAGACTTATTCTATATTGATGCACCACCATTGTCCGTTTAATTTTTGTTTTCTGAAATCGCGTTTTTCCATGAAAAGCGATAAATAAAAATTTAGATCACAGCAAGTTCAGTTTGTAGGTAAGAACAGCTTATACTTTGTCACGAACTTTTCCATTCCGGAATGCAACACATTTCTTTCAATAGTTCATATCATGGAATTACATTGGTTTTGCATATATCTAGGATCGATAACGTAGGTGTCTACAAGTTTATGTAAATGCTCCGTTTACAGTTCTGCACCTGTTCATTCTATTTGTGCATTCTTGGATCATTATCTGAGAAATATATTTCGTGTTCGTTTCATATTTTCAAAAGGCATGCCAAATTGTCTTTTGACTCTTGGGACGATTCTAATATTCTTTATCTACACTACTTAGAGATATATCTTCCTTCTCCTCTGGCTCTCAGAACGACTTGGGTACTGTGGTAATATGTGATTTGAAATATCGATATGATTTTCACGAAGGCAAGAAAATATGTACGACCCGGGTCAGCTGTTAAACAGAACTAGACATATTTTACTTACGCCTGGATCAAATTTAAGCATCCTGATGGCATTGGCTAATCTTCTCCATTCTTCACTAGTTAGAGATCTACATTCTCTTCTGGCTCTCAGAGCGGCTTGGCGTTTTTCCCGTCCGGATCCCGGATACAGCAAAGCCATGCCTTCCCTGGTCAGAGACCTGATATAGTTAATGTCGTCATCAGTACCATTTATTAACTGTTGTAGTTTCCTATATGAATCTGATACAAATTTGACACAGTCTTTGTTTAATGTACTGTTGTCTTTTGGTGAGTCGTAATCAAAAATTACTTCCTCCATACATTCCGGTGGTACATTGTATTTGTCTCCTAATAGCGCTGCTGACGTGCACGCTGCCAACAATAGGAATATCAGAACCTCTCTATTGGAGAGATTCATCTGAAATTATATCAATATAATCATCTGAAATAATGAAAATTATTCATTTCTTGAAGGTATTGAAAGGTCCAAATGACTGTCAAATTGGTTATCTTCTCTTTTTTAAAGTCAATTGTAAAAATGGTAATAGTTCATAATAGCTGACTAAATTGGGTGCTTTTTGCGCTTTTTAAATTTGATAAGCGATTTCGTACCGAAAAAAAAAATTGGTGGCACGGACATTCTGAGCTCTCTTACATGACATGAAGATGTTTATTTGCCGTCATGCAAAAAAAGGGTAAGGTAACGACATTTTCTTGACATTCTGTCCACATTGAATGAAGGGTGAATCAATACTGAAAACATTATATCTGCAATATGTTAAAGGTACGGTGTCCCTTAAAAGTAATTAATTTTGCAAAATATTTCCATATGATAGTATACATTCTCATTTAAGGAGGGTTTGAACACCAAGACGGCGGCAACATTATTTGTTTTCTCATTTCCTATGAAAAGTTCAGTCTGAACTTTTTCAAAACAATTGATACGTTGATTGATATACACATTTTAGTATCCTGATGAAGTTTGAATAATTTCCGGCGTCATTTGAAGAAATAATCGCGATTTTCGAAATTGTGGACTTTGGGAGTTTTAGCCATAAGCAAACCACGACGTCATTTCGACGTTATCGGGAAAATGGTGTCACACACCTTTGCATTCAAAATGCAAATAAAATCATCAATACCAAACATCGCATTGAAACTTTGCATGTGTAAAATAGAAAGTTCAATCGTCATCACAGTGAATTCGTTGACAATTTAACATCAAAGGAAAAATAGAATAATATAAAGATTTGTAATATTTTTATCCTAAATTCAATTTTTCTCATTTAATCATGAAAATATTTTTGGACATTGTTGACCAATTTGTTAGTTTTTTTTTACAAAGATTGATCCACAGGATTCCTAATAATTAGCTATCAACTACGCTCAATTGGCTCAAAATTGCAATTTTAAGTGCAATACATTTCTGAAGATTTTGGTAGTTAAATTAAAATTAATTTCCAATAGCTTTACGAGAACTGGAATGATACTTTTAATCTTATGACGTCATCAAGAAATTCACGGAAACGTTGAAAAATGCATATTTCAAAGTTTCATAGAAAATTTTCCTGTGGATAGAATCAAATATAAGTTTGTATAATCAAGGACAGACAAGTAATATATAATTTCAGAAATTTTGAGTCGTTACCGCATATTTTCAAATAAAATCTTTATGGCTTCTCTTGATGTTTCCAATAAAATTTATTTTCAGTGACACTGTATCTTGAACAATTTCTTATTTTTAATATTCACAAAGGGAGGAAATATCACAAGATAAGCATGGTCATGATTGACAACCTCTTCAATAAAATTTGAAAACGTTTTCAATCATTAAAAAACTACGGAACAATTTTCTCCTATTTCGGCGCAGAGAAACTCTAATGGGGTATTTTTGCTTCAATACAGCCTACATCCAAAGTTATTTTAGACATAGTCACAGCTATTTTTAGACACAGCCAAAATTTAGTTTAGTAGCACCGTCTAGTCTAATGTTTTGAAGTTTAATTTTTAATCGATTTATAAATAATGCGTTGAACGACATCAAATTCAATAGTATCATTTAAGAACAGATACATTTGCAGCATGGATAAAACATGCATGTTTCGGGTACTTTACCCTCTTCATTGATCCTCAAACTTAACAATGTAATATGTCAAAAGAGTGTGAAAGTTGGTATGTCCAAAAACGCAGCACTGAGTTATATGGTGCTATATAGGACCCACGTTATAAAAATATCAAGAAAATAAGTTGAAGAATTAAAAAACCGAAGTTGATCGAACTTGGCTATATGTGCCCTCGAAGATTCCAGGTCCACCAGCAAGTCATTTAAATTGCGCCATACATGTGTTTCGAATAGTTAATCCTCATTGATGGTTACCTCTAAGACATTTTTTCAAGTTGACGTACTTTGAATTTCGCCTTTCGGACCTTGTACATTAGGGGCCATTTAAAAGAAATATGGTGCGATTAGAAAAGTGAAATCTGAACAACAATTGCGAACTAACATTGAAGAGTTTTAAAGGAATTTTTAATATAAAAACAAATAAATTCAACACACGAAGTACCCTTAATTTATTGGAATAAAATCAACATTTTCCTTTAGTGATAAAGTCCCTTCGAATTGCGAAGTTTGAAGTTCGTAAACACGAAAAATGTCCATAAAATGCCGAAGTAATTTTCTGACACAGCAGTATGGTTTTCAGTAGCCCTCTCTGGTTTTATTTTGTGAGTATGAATTTTACATTTTCTTTGCAAATTTCCCGTTTTGGGTCGATTTAGTAGTTGAGTAAGATAGGATAAGTGTTAACATCTTCAAATTGAATAGCATCATTTAAGAACAGATAAATTGGCAACGTGGACCAGACATGCACGTTTCGGGTACTTAACCCTCGTCAGTGATCCTCAAATCTAAACAATGAAGTTTGCCAAAAAAGTAAGAAAGTTACTATGTCGAAAAGGTGTATCGAAAGACGTAGCAGGATTAATGGGATATGATGCTACAGGACCCACTTTTAGAAATTTCAAGAAATTTTGATATCAGAAATTTAGAATGCGTTGAAGAAACGATGAACCGAAATTGATCGAACTTGGCTACATGAACTAACTACACAGCCAATTGTGCCTCACATGAAATTCATATGAAATGAGCATCATGTAAATATCACATGAAAATTCATGTGAAATTCATATAAATTTTGTATATAAAATTTATGTGAAAAAAAAAACCTCTCATGAATTTCATATGAATTTACTTCACATAAATTTCACATGAATTTTTCTTCGTAACCTCCGTACAAAACAAACTTTACATGTAATTCATGTCAAAAACTTCACATGAATTTCATGTGAAAAATTCCATGTAAATTTCATGTTTTTGTGCTCATTTCAGATAAATTTTATGTGAACGTTTACGTAAATGTCATGTAAATTTCACATGAATTCCAAAGTAGGCACAATTTGCTATGTAGGTCATTTAGTTTTATTTCTGTTTTTTTTTTTCGTTGTTGGTTTTTTTTTTTTGTCTTGTTTTGTAATTTTGAGAACTTGTAAGCGTATTGATTGTGATTTTGGGATTCTAATTTGGGACTTTCATTTTACATAAATCCACCGATAGGCCGATCTCGAAATTAATTTCCAGAAATTAAAAAGCCTATGTATATTGTTATCATACTTCAATATTTATTTTTATTGTTTAATCAATACTCTCTTGATTCTTTGGATCCTTTTGAATCTTTACAAAGCTGTCAAATTACAGTAAACTTCTAGGTTGTTTATCTGTAATTAGGAGACTATTATACCCGTCTCCAGCCCTAAATATGGACGTTTTGTCCTGATGCGTGAATTTTTGGTAAATTTGATTTTACAATTGGAATTTTCTACCATCTTATTATTTACATATATTTATTTATTCATTTATTTATTATATTTATTTATTCTTTTTTATCTATTATTCACTTATTTATTTATGTGTTCATTCATTAATTTTTTTTCGTAAAATTAATTTCATTCGAGGTTTATTCATTTTGAATCAACCATTTATTGGTACGATTTTCTTATACTAAAACGTAATTAAAACCCATCAATTAATAATAAAGTTGGAAATTTTACTCTCGTCTCTATTTTTACATGGCAACTTATACTTAATTTGCAGTATGAAAAAAAAATATCATAACTTCTCCATATAGGTTATAGGGTCTAATTACCGTCGGCCAGGGGATTATTGATTCTGAAAAAATAAAACCATGTCAAACAATATTGCAACTCTCAATTTGCAATTCGAGCACTCAATTTAAAATTGAGCATTCGAATTTAAAATGGAGCGCTCAGATTAATTTATTGAGCGATTAAATTTTATATTGAGCGCTCGAAGTTTTTATTGAGTGCTCAGAATTTACATTGAGATCTCGGAGATTAAATTGAGAGCTCCAAATAAAGGAATGAGTCCTCTATATAATCTTTATTAAGAGCTCAAATTTACATGAGCCCTCGAAAATTATATTGAGCGCTCAGATTTCATATTGCGCCCTCGGGCTTTTTAATTGAGCGCTCCAATTTAAAATTGAACGCTCGAATTTTAAATTGAGAGCTCGAATTTTAAATTGAGAGCTTCAATTTTAAATTGAGCGCTTGAATTTTAAATTGAGCGCTTGAATTTTAAATTGAGCGCTCGAATTAAAAAAAAGTTCTATGTGAGTTTTTACGGGCTCTGTAATATTCAATGAAAATAATATGAAAATATTACTAGATATTACTAGAATTGATAGCAGAATGGTTAATCTCTAGATTTTCAAAACAATCAAACAAACATCTTCATGTATAAGATTGGTACTTATTAAAGGTGAGTAGTGTATATTTTCGAGAGTTTAATGGTTAGATTTCGATTTCGGTTGTGACTTCCATTTACTGATTAGATGTTCAATATATGAAATGTTCGTATGAAGTTACGATTTCGTAGTAGATGTATTTGTTTTATTATTCTTATCTAACTTATCAGCTTCACATAGGTTTAAAATATATCTTTTATTTCAACAATATTAAAATGAATTAAATGTTGACAAGAAAGAAAATAAAAATTATGAAACCCTACCTTCATTTTGCTTTGTTTGTGATCTTTGTTATAAGAATGAAAATGTGTTAAGTAATTTATATAGACTGGAATGGAATATATTAACAGCATAAAATCATGTTGATTGATCAGTGAAAGCTAGAAAGCGGACATGCACCAAATGAAAGGAACAAACCTTATCCTCGACCTTCTGGTTATATCCTTTTCCTGTAAGCCTTCGTCATTGGCTTTATTTTTATATACATTTTTTTTTCAAATACTTGTAAATGATAAATGAGATCAAGATGAGGAAAGTGTTTGGATATTATTTGTATGTAATGCGTCTAGATTAGTACATTGTATTCTTCCATAATGTAAACGGGAGAACGAACGTCTCATCATTATATTAAAGATACAGTGTCCCTGAAAATAAATTTTATTGAAACGTAAAATTTATTCCAAAGGATCTAAAAAGAGGAAAAAGGGAGTCATAAAAAGTTTTATTTAAAAATAAGCAGTTGTCGAATTTTTAATAATTAAATCTCCATATACCTCTATTGTAAAAACTCAATACATTGTATGTGGCGCCACTGAAATGAATTAGAGCTGCGCACCCAAAATTCAAAATGGTGTATAACTGCAAATGCATGCGTAAGAGTCGCCTGGAAAGTTGAATTTGTATAAATGAGAATGTATACTTTCATATGAAAAGAAAGATTTTGCTTTCCAATTTTTTTTAATTAATTAATTTTCAGGGATACCGTCCCTTTAAAATATATGTTCTAAGGAATCGTTTAGTGCACAATATGAGCATTATATTAAAAGATGTATCATCAGTGATACAGGAGGCCGAAAGAGAAGAAACTCCAACAGTGAAAACATGAAGAGTGAAATTATTAAATTGACCTACAATTTATGTCATTAAAGGACGGTGTCCCTGAAAATTAATTATATTTTCAAAATTGCAGAATGCAAAATCTTTCTTTTCATATGAAAGTATACATTCTTATTTGTATAAATTCAAATTTTTAGGCGAATCTAACGCATACTTCGCAGTTATAGACCTTTAAAAACATAATTTTGAATTCGGGATGCGCAGCTCTAATTCATTCCACTAGCGTCACCTGCAATGTATTGAGTTTTTACAAAAGAGGTATATGGAGATTTAATTATTAAAACATCGACAATATTAGGGTCGTTACTGCATATCTTGAAATAAAACTTTTTATGGCTCCTTCTTCCTCTTTCTAGATCATTTGGAATAAATTTGACGTTTTCAATAAAATTTATTTTCAGGGACACTGTATCTTAAAGCAAGTTTAGGACAAAGCTATCATGTCATAATGAAAACACTACTTATCTTCAGAATAATTTATCAAAAGTAGTATTATAAAATGTTTGTCTAAACACGTCAATAATTCAACGTTTTATAAGCAAGAATTTTTTACCTTGAATTTTCATAGGTATACAACTTTTTATGATCTATACTTACACCCTGTGGGTGTGTTACGCTGTGATCTATCCTTACATCCTGTGGGTGTGTTCCGCTGTTACCTATACTTACATCCTCTGGGTGTGTTCCTCTATGATCTATACTTACTTGCTGTTGATGTGTTCAGCTGTGATCTATCCTTACAACCAGTGGGTGTGTTCCGCTGTGATCTATACTGACAACCCGGGGGTGTATTTTGCTGTGATCTATACTTACACCCTGTGGGTGTGTTCCGCTGTGATCTATACTTACTTGTTGTTGATGTGTTAAGCTGGATCTATCCTTACAACCAGTGGGTGTGTTCCGCTGTGATCTATACTGACAACCCGTGGATGTGTTCCGCTGTGATCTATACTGAGAACCCGTGGATGTGTTCCGCTGTGATCTATACTGACAACCCGTGGTTGTGTTCCGCTGTGATCCATCCTTACATCCTGTGGGTGCGTTCAGCTTTGATCTATACTTACAACCTTTGGGTGTGTTCCGCTGTGATCTATGCTTACAGCCCGTGGGTGTGTTCCGCTGTGATTTATCCTTACACACTATGGGTGTGTTCCGCTGTTACCTATACTTACATCCTCTGGGTGTGTTCGTCTATGATCTATACTTACTTGCTGTTGATGTGTTCCGCTTTGGTCTATACTGACAACCCGTGGGTGTGTTCCGCTGTGATCTATACTGACAACCCTTGGGTGTGTCCGCTGTGATCCCTCCTTACATCCTTTGGGTGTGTTTAGCTTTGATCTATACTTACAACCACTGGGTGCGTTCCGCTTTGATCTATTGTTACAACCCTTGGGTGTGTTCCGCTGTGATCTGTACTGACAACCTGTGGGTGTGTTCAGCTTTGATCTACAGTTACAACCCTTGGGTGTGTTCGCTGTGATCTATCCTTACAGCCTGTGGATGTGTTACGATGTGATCTATACTTACATCATATGTGTTCCGCTGTTACATATACTAACATCCTGTGGATGTGTTCCGATTTGATCTATACTTACATCATGCGGGTTTTTTCCGATGTTACATATACTAACATCCTGTGGGTATGTTTCGATGTTATCTATACTTACGTCATGTGGATGTGTTCCGATGTGACCTATACTTACATCCTGTTGGTGTGATCTACTGCTGTCTATACTTACATGCAGTGGGTGTTTTCCGCTGTTATCTATACTTATATCCTGTGGATGTTTCCGATGTGATCTATACTTACATCCTGTTGTTGTGCTCCCATGTTATCTATACTTATATCCTGTGGATATGTTACGCTGTGATCTATGCTTACATCCTGTGGGAGTGTTCCGATGTGATATGTAGTAACAACCCGTTCGTGTCCGGCTGTGATATATTCTTACATCCTGTATGTGTGTTCCGATGTGCTCTATACTTACATCCTGTAGGTGTGTTCCGCCGTTACCTATACTTACATCCTGTGGATGTTTCCGATGTGATCTATACTTACATCCTGTTGTTGTGCTTCGCTGTTATCTATACTTATATCCTGTGGATATGTTACGCTGTGATCTATACTTACATCCTGTGGGAGTGTTCCGATGTGAATTACAGTAACAACCCGTTCGTGTTCGGCTGTGATACATACTTACATCCTGTATGTGTGTTCCGATGTGCTATAAACTTGCATCCTGTAGGTGTGTTCCGCTGTTACCTATACTTACATCTTGTGGGTGTTTCCGATGTGATATATACCTACATCCTGTTGCTGTGTTCCGCTGTTACCTATACTAACATATTTGGGTGTTTACGATGTGATCTATACTTACATCCTGTGGGTGTGTTATACTTTTAATGCATTGGTTGTGTAATATCTAAATTAAAGGAAATTTAACATCGTAATATCGTAATTAAAAGAGGTTAACATCTTAGCACCTCCCTCCAATGCTATTTTGAACATAGATTTAGTCATTCGCCTGCTTTATCGAGGATATGATCTTTACGTCATCAGAGGAACATTGGGCATGATACTGGACCAATCTAAATTTTTGTCTTTCCCAACGTTGTACACTAGCCAACCATGACGGCGTGACTCCATGGCGGGCCTTGTTCAAATCTAATCAGGGAAGACTGGGTCCTGAATTATTCTTAGTACCATCTGAAAGTTGGTAACACTTCTCGGGTGATTGTTCTTTAGCAAACAGAGCACAGACAGTTTTTATAAGTATGCCATATACTCATAGAATTTGTGTTACAAGAGACCGCTGCGTTTAATGGTCTTGTTTGTGAAGTCACCTTACAGTGAGATGTTTTATGTTTATACAACAATTGTGCGTCTACGGAGACCTATGTATATCCGGATAAGTTGGAGAGTTGTGCGCACGTAATCCGGATAACATACCATTTGCTAATAGAAGATGGCCATCCAAAGTCGTTGCTTGGTACAGATTGGTTTCCTTCCTTTTATTTGTTGTCATTAATATTTAATATTTCTTTACGTCTGTTTCGTATGATGTTCTAGTGAATATTGTTGTGATTATTTTCGATTGTATTTCGTCTGATGTCATTTATGTGTCACTTTCTTGTTGGTTTTTTTTCGCTGGGTGAGAGCATGGTGGTCATGCTGGAGATCATTCCCTTTTCTTTATTTGAATATCCTTCTGAATCGACCCTACAGGAAATTTGGAGCCGAGAACTCTGTTAAGTAAATACACAAATTTAAATTCTAAATCTAAAACCAGAGGGCGCTAGTGAAATAAAGTTGGGCGGCTTATGTAAAGCAATTTTGCTGGCAACATCACTGATAAGAATTTAATATTCGAAACACGAGTCTGGCGCATGAAAATTGGTATGAAATTTTCTTCAAGAAGGTACAGAGTTGTGACACTTCCGTATTATCTACCTACTTTATTTGAATTTGTCATGGTTTTGTGGGTATGCCCTTTGATTATGATTTATACTGACATCCATAGATTAGTATACACCATTTCTGTTCATGTTGCTGTTCGAAAAAGAAAAGTTTTAAACTCTTTGTTGTTCAATTGCTAAACGTCTTCAAATTCAATAGCATCATTTTAAAACAGATCAATTTGCAGTATTGACAAGACATGCACGTTTCGGGTACTTAGCCCCCCTGAGTGATCCTCAATTTTAACAATATAATATGGCCAAAGAGTGTAAAAATTATTATGTTTGAAAATGTACCGATAAACGTTGCAAGATGGATGGGATATGATGCTATAGGACCCACGTTTTAGAAATTTTCGAACATAAGACATGAGACATAAGATCAACCGAAGGTAATCGAACTTGGCTACATGTGCCCTCGGGGACTCCTGGTTCATCAACAGTGACAATCACCAAGTGGTTTCAAATATTCAACGTCTTCAAATTCAACACGATCATTTAAAAACAGATACATTTGCAGTATGGACCAGACATACACGTTTCGGGTATTTAATCCTCGTCAATGATCCTCACTCTAAACAATGTAATATGGCCACAGAGTGAAAAAATCATTATGTCTTAAAATGTACCGAAAAACGTAGCAGGATGGATGTAGATGGATGGATACTTAAGATATACCTTATAATATTAATCATCAAAGAAGTACCTATCAGTAATTCAGGGCCCAAACCACCTGTCCTCTCCCAGTGACAGTCGGACTCCTCGGTTGATTACATACATGAGCTCGCTTCAGCCGGCAGAGGACGGAATGTATTACGTGCGCCCTCTTTATATATCAAGAGTAGAGAAGGCAAGGCAAAATCTTTAGAATTCCCATTGGAACGGTTGCGAAGCTGGGAATGCATAAGATTCCTAAGTAAATCCAGATGCCCGGTGCTTGGTGATGATGACATCCATGCAATCGCAATCTAAAATGTCACTGATTACTCTGGAAATGGGTACATTGTATCTGATATTTCTTTATATATCCCCGTAGCGACCGAAGAACTTCCTCAAAGATTATTTCAGCCGTTGTGTAAATAACTTTTTTGCAAGCCGTATGGCTCTATAGATGAAATTTTCATTTGTGGAATATGCCTTAGCGTACCGTATAAGCTAGGAAACAAAAACGCCATAATCAGGAGACGGAATGTTGCTACTCATGAAATAGAAATCATAAAATTTTGTGAAATTTGACCCATATATTTACATTTGTTGGAGTTTCATTTTTTCATAAAAAATGACAATTTTTGAGGATAAAATGTGCTGCTGAAAAAGTTCCAAATTACTATGGCTTTTGTTTTTGGTTATCACAATTAATAATTTTGAATTATGTGAAGCAAATTTTTCGGTACGCTTTTTCGACATAGTAACTTTCATACTTTTTGGGCATATTACATTGTTTAGATTTGAGGATCACTGACGAGGGTTGAGTATTCGAAACGTGCATGTCTGGTCCATGTTGCCAATTTATCTGTTCCTAAATGATGCTATTCAATGTGAAGACGTTAACTTCCATACTTTTTGGTCATATTACATTGTTTAGATTTGAGGATCACTGACGAGGGTTGAGTACCCGAAACGTGCATGTCTGGTCCATGTTGCCAATTTATCTGTTCCTAAATGATGCTATTCAATGTGAAGACGTTAACTTCCATACTTTTTGGTCATATTACATTGTTTAGATTTGAGGATCACTGACGAGGGTTAAGTACCCGAAACGTGCATGTCTGGTCCATGTTGCCAATTTATCTGTTCCTAAATGATGCTATTCAATTTGATGACGTTTACATACTTTTAAATCCTCCATGCTCAGATTGGAACAATTAGGATAAACATATGAATTATTCAGAATGATGTCATTGTTTGTGTTCTTAGTTATGGATGGCAGTGTATATACTTGCAGCTGTAATTATGGGTGTAAGACGTATAACCATTGATTGATCTTTACCTTGGCCCATATTAGACTTTTCTGTGTTTTATAATTGTAACAGATATATAAACAATGAACATGATGAAGAAAGGCGGACACACTAAAACTTTTAATCGAGTAGCAGGTGATTGAATTAATCCAGTGGGGGTTTTTAAATCATTTTAGCCTTATTCGACAGCAATATATGAATGAATATAAAATGCATTTACAGAGATATATTATAGAAATAATTGTTTATATATGTAAATGGCGACAGGAAAATTCACTTTGACTTTATTTAACTGTTTGATATGAAGTACTACTGACGAGGGTTCATTATCCGAAACATGTGTCTAGTAAAACAGAATTGGCACTATAGAACATATATTTCTATATTGAAAATTTCAACCACTAGGCTGGTATCGATGCCGGTGGACTGTAAGTCCTCGAGGATATCGCTCACCTAGTTTTAGTGTTTATGCACTGCATTGAAATACATTCTTAATTTCCTGTCATCAAATTCGACCTAAATTTCTAAAACTAATGGGTATCTCCCTCATTGCATAGCTCTGTCCTTAGCTTGGTTTTGGCAAATTTTTTCGCTAATATTTAAAATCAAGCTCCTTGTGCATGTTGTGTCTACCGGATTTTTGGCAATATTTTTTCACTTAAATACGCTTCTGAATAAACCCTAACAGAAGATTTGGAGCCGCTCTTTTTGGCAAAAGGAAATAAAAAGTCCGTATTGTAGATGGCCCCAGGAAAATTCAATTTGGCTTTACGTAAACTGTTTGATATAAAGACGAGGGTCGAATTACCGAAACAAGTACAATAATGATGTAAGTGTTTTCTACCTTTCATTATTGAAGTTATCTAGGGGTCCGTCGTTTCATTTTTGAAGCTTGCTAGGGGTCCGTCGATGTTTAATTTTGCGCTCTATTGTGAGTGCTGTTGAGATTATCGTCAGGATCTTCTTTAACTCATTTGTGTCACACTTATGCCCTTTGCCGTGTGGAGCTCGTAAAAAAGTTCCCCGCGAGGGGTTTGACAGTAAGTTTTTTTTAATATACTTCCCTGACATTGTCGCCATAGCACTTTCTATATAGACATAACGTCAGACAGTGCATGAAGTTTTTATATTTTCATTTCCATGCTTCATAAACATCGACGGCGGGTGCGGCTAGCCAACAGGGGATGCTTACTCCTCCCGGGCACCTGGTCCCACCTCTAGCTTGCTAGGGGTCCGTCGATGTTTAATTTTGCGCTCTATTGTGAGTGCTGTTGAGATTATCGTCAGGATCTTCTTTAACTCATTTGTGTCACACTTATGCCCTTTGCCGTGTGGAGCTCGTAAAAAAGTTCCCCGCGAGGGATTTGACAGTAAGTGTTTTGAATATACTTCCCTGACATTGTCGCAATAGCACTTTCTATATAGACATAACGTCAGACAGTGCATGAAGTTTTTATATTTTCATTTCCATGCTTCATAAACATCGACGGCGGGTGCGGCTAGCCAACAGGGGATGCTTACTCCTCCCGGGCACCTGGTCCAACCTCTAGCTTGCTATGGGTCCGTCGATGTTTAATTTTGCGCTCTATTTTGAGTGCTGTTGAAATTATCGTCAGGATCTTCTTTAACTCATTATACCTATTTCTAGCATTAGAATACACTCATCTTCTTTTTACGTTTAACATGTTTAATCAGAAGAAAATGGAACATGATACATTTAGAATAAGAGAACAAAATAAACTGATACACAAATTTATGATATTTCTTGTCAAATACAATTTTTCGCGGGAATATATTTTCGCGATTCCAAATCACTCGCGAATATAACGAAAATTATAACCTCGCGAAAATTTCTGGTTATACAGTATTTCAATATTGACAATCTGACATAAAGTGACAACATTTGAAAGAAAGAAACAAGAAGTAGAATCCAAAATTGTATCATGATTTGTTAACTTTTATGTGGAGATTGTGTAATACAAGGCGTGTGTTAGTTCAAATGACATCCAAGTAGTCGACTTTGTATGAATCTTGAATTTCGCTCACTTTGTGATTCTATTTTCATTTTAATTTCGATGACATTGTGATAATCATCAATGAATTACCTGTCAGTTATACAGTGTCATTGGTCGAGAAGGCAAGGCAAACTCATTACAATTTCTAATGGAACGGTTGCGAATGTTTAACGTCTTCAAATTGAATAGCATCATTTCAGAACAGATAAATTTGCAGCATGGACCAGACATGCACATTTCGGGTAATTAATCCTCGTCAATTATCCTCAATCTAAACAATGTAAGATGGTTGAAGAGTGTGAAAGATATCATGTCCAAAAATGTAACGAAAGACGTGGCAGGATGGGTGCGATATGATGCTACAGGACCCACGTTTAAAAAATTCAAGACATTTTTGACAACGGAAATTTTCGAATACGTTGAAGAAACGATCAACCGAAGTACCTTGGAATGAATAACATTCCGAAGTGAGACTAGGTGCCCGGGGAGAGTCAGCGTCTCCTGATTGCATGCAACACCCGTCGCAAAAGCTCCACGAAAATAAGTCTCGATGTACATATTGATGGACATTTCAGCTAAATATTTTGTGTTAGATGATGATGATATACATTCAATCGCAATCCTTATGATTTAATTTCTGTTGCCATCTCTTGAAATTGGAAAATATCTTCGTTTAAACTACAATCACGGAATAGATAAATCATGTGTAAGAACAATGTTTTTCTGATGCTAAAAATAATATATTATTCTGAACCTTAGAATAATCTCTGTCATGGTATTTATGGAGCTCTGTATGTAACTGGCATGTTAGTAACTTATCAACGGCGAGCGCGGCAAGCCAAACAGGGGATGCTTACTCCTCCCGGGTACCTAGTCCCATCTCTAGCTTGCTCTATTGTGATTGCTGTTGATATTACTTTCAGGATCTTTTTAACTCATCAAGCTATCTCCTTAGCTGGTACAGTAAATTATTGCGATAGAACATGATATATATTTCAATGACAAATATGGATGATGACCATGTCCCTGTATACAGCACAGTGACAAATATGGATAATGACCATATCCCTGTATACAGCGCTATGACAAATATGGATGATGACCATGTCCCTGTATACAGTACAATGACAAATATGGATAATGACCATATCCCTGTATACAGCGCTATGACAAATATGGATAATGACCATATCCCTGTATACAGCACGATGACAAATATGGATAATGACCGTATCCCTGTATACAACACGATGACAAATATGGATGATAACAACATCCCTGTATACAGCACAATGACAAATATGGATAATGACCGTATCCCTATATACAGCACGATGACAAATATGGATAATGACCATATCCCTGTATACAGCGCTATGACAAATATGGATAATGACCATATCCCTGTATACAGCACAATGACAAATATCGATAATGACCATATCCCTGTATACAACACAATGACAAATATCGATAATAACCATATCTCTGTATATAGCTCAATGACAATATGATATGGTATTGAGACCAGGTGCCCAGGAAGAGTCTATATTATGATTCTTTTCCATATTAACGTAATCATAACGATCCTCCACTTTGTATCATTCCAAATCTATCAGACGTACCACGTGTACCGTTTTGATATTTTCCTTGACAGCTGGCCCAACTCAATACGCTAATTCATTTTTTCTGGCATGTGCAACTAAGCTTGTTATGTTAGAAAGACAAGTGGAAAATGTCTTTGTCCTCTAAAAATGCGTTCGATAAAGTAAGATGATTGAATGTAAATCGTCCCCAACACCTTATAAAGCGGTAAATCATGTAGACATGGCGGATATATGTAAATCAAAAGGATGTTCTGTAAGACTAATCGTTACCTGTAGTCATAAGTATACTGCTAGGTCATAATATTTACTTTTATCTCATACATTTAAGATTCCTAACCACTAACAAAACTAGTGTATATCAACACATAACTTAAATATTTTTAAATTTCTAAATTTTGCATAATGACAGATTACAAATCTGCACTGATATTTTTGTATATTTTATCAAAAGGATTTCCTCGTGATGAAATTTCTACTATTTTATGAAAAGTTTTGTGTTCAGGTTCAATTCAATAGGACGTTAAATTTATCAAATGATGCATAGAGAGAAAGGAGAAGGTCCACTAACCGTGATTTACGACCCTGTATTTAGTGACTTTTTAAAAAGATATAATTTTGAATCATTTTGATGTAAAACTACCTACCAACATCGGTATTTGTCAACGGTAAAAAGTTTGGGAACCTGTGCGTTCCATGACGTCATTTATGACGTCAGAAACTGGTGACGGTACGGTAATATCCGTATTTTTCGTTAATTTTCATACATTCTTTGCAGTTTTTCGCTAACAACACAGGCGGGTACGTTCCTAATTTTTATTTTAGATTAACAATTTTGACATATTCTTAATATAAACGAATTTTCATCTACGTACCTACTTGTGCTCTATATGAAAACCTTTAAAATGTTACGATATTTTACTTTTTACCCTCTGGTTGCAGTAGGGATCACAGGAGTCTTTTTACCGATCTCTGCGTGTCCTTCTGTAGTTTCGGTGTACAAGTTCCTCTAATTTGTTTCTTGGCGGATTTTGACAAGTTTTGTATTGATGAAACCAGGAAAGAAAATTTAAGGTTAACGATTAAACGATATATTTGGTAAGATATATCAAAAGTTTGGTATCTTTAATTATCTTTGATTATAAGGATTTTTCTTCAGTTTTTTTTTAAATTTTCGTACTTTGCAGCGAAATGTTTATAACATCAAACAAAATGTCTTTATTTGGAAACTTTGAGCGAGTTAATTTTAGTTTCAACCCAGCTTTGTTTTAAAGATGTATCCATTATATATAATACTTCATTATCGAGAACGAGCGAGTTGAATGACGTTCATATATTGAACTGGAACGTCAAAATTTTAAATGCCTCCGTTTACGGAATGAATCCTCCCAATAGGGAATTATGTTTATATCATGAATTACAATAAACACATTAAGTCCAAAAAATGTTGGCCTCTCGGTTTTTTTTAAAAACACGCCGTTTACGTTTTTCTTTCCCTCTGATTTTTAACTAGAAATGAATATTTGCGTAAAAACACAATGGGGGGGTGGCAAAACTGTTATCAGTAAAGCATGACAGGTCAGTCTATATACTAGCAAGTATTGTTCATGTACAGGTATGTTGCTTGTTGTATGTTTGATCCTAAATTTAGTTTAAACATGTTTTATTTTCCAAAACATGAAAGTGGGATTGGGCAAAAAATATACCAACATTATAGACGCCCTCTCCCTCAGTACGTGAACTTGAACTTTAAAGTGACCTTGACCTTCATTGGATGCCGAGTTTCATCATGCTATACAATTCCTGCAAAATGTAAAAGATGCCTGATGTGTATCAAGTTTATTTGTTCTAGCGAAATACATGTATATGAAAGTATGACCTACAGACAGACGGACGCCGTGCAAAGTGATCTCTTTATGTCGCTCTTGCGTTTCAGGCGACATGAAAAGAAAAGGTCGATGAATAATGCTTGACCATTACACAATAATGTTACATTGTTGATTTTTTTCAGCACATAATTTCATAAGCTTCTTTAATTGATTTTATTTCGATGATTTCACAGGTGTGTAAGAAAATCAAATGAAAATAAACGAATCGTGGGATTAATCTTCCTTGTCCAAAGTCGATGCTGGGTGGAAAGAGGGTTTTTTCGCTCGACTCGGAGTGACTGGTTTTATTTCATATCTTTTCATCTTTTATTTATTTATTTATTTGTTTATTCATTTATGTTTTGTTTGTGTTTTTGTTTGTTTGTTTTGTTTTGTTTTTATTTATTTATTTTTATTTTTTGGTTTCAAGCTCCTATTAAACTTATTTCCTGTTTGCTTTCGTAGAGAGTATATCCATGTAGACATGAAACTCAGAATTTAATAGTAAGAAGTGAGGACAGTTAAAGGTCATAATAAATAAAGGATAAAACATGTACGCAGAGTAACTTACTTCGGTAACCGACAACAAAAAGACGAAATTCAAACTGAATATGCTTGTCACTGACAAATATTATAATTGTTCCTACCGATACTTTAATTAAAAAAAATCCCATGTTATAGTTAAAAACAATAAAGAATATATAAATTCTACAGGTTTGTGAAGACGGAGATTTCACGGGCGTAGCCAGGCGTACATTTGTACGCAAAAACGTCCTCATTTTTTTCGCAAAAAATGGAAGGGAGAAGAGATAAATAGACCCCGCCATTCCCCCAAAATTGTGGGGTCTACTTAAAGGAAGTAATAAATAACAAAAGTGATATCAGTGATATAGCCCAAAAACAATCAATAATGATCGTTTTGAATTTTTTTCTTAATTTTCTCAGGCGTAGAAATGTGCGCACGGTCGATTGGGACAGATGTAGGGCTGCACATAAGCGTGCGTGGATTTAAAAAAGAATACAGCATTAATGTTATGTTCATATCTGCATTTCCTTTATCTTATATACGTTTCGTGCTCTTGATCCCTTTTAAATGCGGCTCAAATACGCTCAAGAGCCACCAATTTGCTTCACTTTCTCAAAATTTTCTCTGACCGATCCCCTATCCCCTAACAATGAAAGAGGGAAACTTTCCTCCATATTGTCCCTTACTTGGACTTTACAAGTCATCCTCATAAAAAAGAATGTGTCCCTGGGTCCACTCCTGTCGTTGGCGACTAGGCGTCGACATCGAAAACACCCTAGCTACATGTAGGTCCATTATGTTTTAGGATGGGTGAAAATGAGGTAAAAGGAGGAAGAGGATTCGAGACTTTTTTTTTAATAAGGGCATTATATTTTGAATTTGAACAACTTAACGAAAAAGATGTATATCGAATAATTCTTATGTGATGGATCTTTATCCCTCTCTCTCAACTTCCTGTGAAGCCCTCTCGGCGAAAAAAAAATGACGATCACAGTCGCTTACAGCTTGCCCTTTCTCCTTTTTTTCAAAATTTGGTCACGCGAATGCGTAATGAAACTTACCCTCTCCTTTGTCCTAAATTGCATTGTTTTGAATTTTTCAGGTAATTATTGCGTTTTTAAATAGTGTAAGAGCAGTATATACAAAAACATTGATGATATAAGTTCCCGTCCGGACTCTCAGTCCTTCTGCACTGTGTTGCAATTCATCCCTAAAAAAGTTGCATGAGTTTCTGGATCCGCTCCTAAATCTGATTTGGACATGTAACCTGATCTCATTAAAGTCAAAGAAAATTCTAACAAGTCTTGCTTATTCTGAAACGTATATAATGACCCCCTTCCTCATAAGCTGGAAGCTGGCGAAGAGTCACCACCTACTGTGAGAAAAGCCGTCGCCTACTTTCTATTGTAAAGGCATTAAAATGTCAAAATCAAGAATTTTCTTTCTCTATGTATCTTCCTTCAGAGTATCCACCTACTTTAAATGTTAAACGTCTTCAAATTCAACAGTTTATCGAGATCCCTGCCTCTTCCCAATGTGTATATATGTAACCGCTTTCCATGAGAATCTAGAATTCAAAGATGAATAATTTGACGCGACGTCATTTGAGAGCAAAGATACAGTTTCATTTCGATTCAGATGCTTCTGATATCTCTCGGATATCTTTTCCCGATCTATTTAACACTGAAATCCAAATATATTCTTTAAAACATTATATGTATCAACTTTATCCTCTGAATTAATTTGACTTCAACAATACTTTTAGTGTAGAGTTTTAGGTTAAAATCTGTTGTTGTAAATTATCATTTAATGTCATGACGTCATGGTGAAAGAAAGCGCATTTCAAAGTTTCACAATGCCAACTTCGCCGGGTCATGAAACGCTTACCTTTTGTCAGATTTTCATAAAACTTACATTTTTAGAAACTAGAAATGCTGTATTATATGTACGTAAATTTTCTTCAAAAACGACAAGAGGGCCGATTTTGATGGTTAGTGGCCCTTCTCCTTTAAATAAGTCTTAATCTTCAATTTGGTCCTACTAACTTACATACAATAGCTTGCACCATATATGTAATATGATTTATTTGATATATGAATAATTTATGTTTAAAAAGTACAAAAGCGTCAACTTAAATATATTTCTCACTTGCACTGGACTCAGGAGATGATATTTTCTCCCACTGTGAACTAGGATATCCATGGAAACGCTTTGAAACGATATCATATTCTCCCACTTTGGACTAGGATATCCATGGAAACGCTTTGAAAAGATATCATATTCCCCCACTCTGGACTGGGATATCCATGGAAACGCTGGGAAAGATATCCTTGTCTTACCCCTATGGGGTAAGATAACATTTCCACGTGCCTTTTGACTGTATTGACTGTAACGTCAATTGTGACGTCATACATGATTGCTGCGTTAGCCGATCAAAATATGAAAAAAGAATACATAAAATCTCATTTTTGAGCGCTTTTAGACAATTGGAGAAAAATAATCAATCCCCCGATGTGATCAGGGACACGGAAATCCAACCCTCGTGGCCAGGATTTGCTTTTGTCCACGACTCGTCGTGGTACAAGCAAATTCTGGACACTCGGGTTTGATTTCCTTGTCCCTGATCACATCTGGGGATAGATTCTATTATTCTCGCATATTGGATAGGCTGATTCCCCTTTTCAGCAGTACCGGGGAAAGATACCATTTTCACGTGCCTTTTGACTGTAACGTCAATTATGACGTCATATACGATTGCTGCGTTAGTCGATCAAAACTATTTGTCCTTCGTATTTCTATTGTGCTGTGTTATTGTCTCCGTCTGTTTGTTTTTCGTATTTCTATGGTGATGTGTCATTGTCTCCGTCTGTTTGTCCTTGTTGTTTCAATTGTGTTGTATTATTGTCTCCGTCCGTTTGTCCTTCGTGTTTGTATGATGCTGTGTTGTCTCCGTCTGTTTGTCGTTCGTGTTTCTATGATGTTGTGTTACATTTGTTGTCTCCGTCCGTTTGTCCTTCGTGTTTGTATGATGATGTGTTATTGTCTCCGTCCGTTTGTCCTTCGTGTTTATATGGTTCTGTGTTATTGTCTCCGTCTGTTAGTCGTTCGTATTTCTATGGTGCTGTGTTATTGTCTCCGTCGGATTGTCCTTCGTGTTTGTATGATGCTGTGTTATTGTCTCCGTTTGTTTGTCCTTGGTGTTTCTATGAAGCTGCGTTACTATCAACCTCTGTTTGTCCTTCATGTTTCTATGAAGCTTCGTTAGTTTCCGTCTGTTTGTCCTTCGTGTTTCTATGGTGTTGTGTTATTGTCTCCGTCCGATTGTCCTTCGTGTTTGTATGATGCTGTGTTATTGTCTCCGTCCGATTGTCCTTCGTGTTTGTATGATCCTGTGTTATTGTCTCCGTCTGTTTGTCCTTCGTGTTTGTATGAAGCTGTGTTATTGTCTCCGTCTGTTTGTCCTTTGTGTTTCTATAGTGATGTGTTATTGTCTCCGTCTGTTTGTCCTTTGTGTGTCTATGGTGCTGTGTTATTGTCTCCGTCTGTTTGTCCTTCGTGTTTCTATGGTGCTGTGTTATTGTCTCCGTCCGATTGTCCTTCGTGTTTGTATGATCCTGTGTTATTGTCCCTGTCTTTTTCTTCTTCGTGTTTCTATGGTGTTGTGTTATTGTCTCCGTCCGATTGTCCCTCGTGTTTCTATGAAGCTGTGTTATTGTCTCCGTCCGATTGTCCTTCGTGTTTGTATGATGCTGTGTTATTGTCTCCGTCTGTTTGTTCTTCGTGTTTCCATGGTGTTGTGTTATTGTCTCCGTCCGATTGTCCTTCGTGTTTCTATGAAGCTGTGTTATTGTCTCCGTCTGTTTGTCCTTCGTATTTCTATGGTGCTGTGTTATTGTCTCCGTCCGATTGTCCTTCGTGTTTGTATGATGCTGTGTTATTGTCTCCGTCCGATTGTCCTTCGTGTTTGTATGATGCTGTGTTATTGTGTTCGTCTGCTTGTTCCTTGTATTTCTATGGTGCTGTGTTATTGTCTCCGTCCGTTTGTCCTTCTTGTTTGTATGATGCTGTGTTATTGTCTCCGTCTGTTTGTTCTTCGTGTTTCTATGGTGTTGTGTTATTGTCTCCGTCCGATTGTCCTTCTTGTTTGTATGATGCTGTGTTATTGTCTCCGTCTGTTTGTTCTTCGTATTTCTATGGTGCTGTGTTATTGTCTCCATCCGATTGTCCTTCGTGTTTGTATGATGCTGTGTTATTGTCTCTGTCCGATTGTCCTTCGTGTTTGTATGATGCTGTGTTATTGTGTTCGTCTGCTTGTTCCTTGTATTTCTATGGTGCTGTGTTATTGTCTCCGTCCGATTGTCCTTCGTGTTTGTATGATGCTGTGTTATCGTCACCGTCTGTTTGTCAATGTGTTTCTACGAAGCTGCGTTATTGTCTCTGTCTGTTTGTCGTTGGTGTTTCTATGAATCTGTGTTACTGTCTCCGTCTGTTTGTCCTTGGTGTTTCTATGAAGCTGCGTTATTGTCTCCGTCTGTTTGTCCTTGGTGTTTCTATGGTGTTGTGTTATTGTGTCCTTCGTGTTTATCGTTCGTGTTTCTATAGTGATGTTTTATTGTCTCCATCTGTTTGTCCTTCGTGTTTCTATGAAGCTGTGTTATTGTCTCCGTCTGTTTGTCCTTGGTGTTTCTATGACGCTTTGTTAGTTTCCGTCTGTTTGTCCTTGGTGTTTCTATGAAGCTTTGTTATTGTCTCCGTTTGTGTGTCCTTCGTGTTTCTATGGTGCTGTGTTATTGTCTCCGTTTGTTTGTCCTTCGTATTTCTATGGTGCTGTGTTATCGTCTCCGTCTGTTTGTCCTTCGTTTTTCTATGACGCTTTGTTAGTTTCCGTCTGTTTGTCCTTGGTGTTTCTATGGTGCTGTGTTATTGTCTCCGTTTGTTTGTCCTTGGTGTTTCTAAGAAGCTTTGTTATTGTCTCCGTCTGTTTGTCCTTCGTTTTTCTATTATTTGTCTTTTTGTCTCCGTCTGTTTGTCCTTCAGGTTTCTATGAAGCTTTGTTATTTTCTCCGTCTGTTTGTCCTTCGTGTTTCTATGGTGATGTGTTAATTATTCCGACTGTTTTTATTTTCCTTCGTGTTCCTATGGTGCTGTTTTAGTGTCTCCTTCTGTTTGTCCTCACAGTCATTCCCGATTTTATGACTCCATTTCACTTCATAAAATGTTTTAAAATTAAGTCCATCCAGTTAAAAACTAGTTTCGCCTTCAAAAAGTATTATGATCGAAATATCTAAATTGATTGATTTTCACACACCGCATCTTCCTAAAATTCTATAAGTACAATTGAACAGAGGTACCCTACACACGGTAACGGAGATTAATTCTTCCACAGCTTGATATTAAATGCTCATAAAAATAAATAAAAGAGGATTCTATTGCCTCGATTTGCATTTTTACACAGTTCATAACCGTATCAAGTGATTTTATGTTAAATGTCTTTAAATTCAATAGCATCATTTCAAACCTGATAAATTTACAGCATGGACCAGACATGCACGTTCCGGGTACTAAACCCTCGTCAGTGATCCTTTGTCTAAACAATGTAATATGGCCAAAAAGTATGAAAATTATTATGTCCAAAAATGTACTAAAAAGACGTAGCAGAATGGGTTGGATATGATGCTACAGGACCCACGTTTTAGAAATTTCAAGAAATTTTGTAACAGAAAATTTCAAATTCGTTGAAGAGACAGACAGTCAACCAAAGTTGATCGAACTTGGCTACATGTGCCCTCCGGGACTCTTGGTCCACCAGCAGTGACACTCACCAAAAAGTGAAATTTTATCAAATTATTATGCGAATGTTTAAGTTTCATGCGTAGACTTCACATAACTATAGGCCGAATCGTCCACTTCCCATGCATGCTAGGACGATTTATACGCCAGTTTTTGTTTGAGACTATTGTTTCATATTTACATACTTAATTTATCATTAAAATTCGCACCATTAGGAAAAATTTGCAGCATGGACCAGACATGCACGTTTCGGGTACTCAACCCTCGTCAGTGATCCTAGTCCTCAATCTTAAGAATGTGATATGGCCAAAGAGGGTGATGACGAAAAGGGAGCTAGCTTCTTCCAAAGGGCAGGAAGAATTAAAGAAAACACAATCCACATGGAAGTTTAATTAAGTACAGTTCTCTATAAGAATCATGCAAATTGCAAACATCGTGCTACATGCACTTTCACAATTATTGTAAATTTGACCATATTCCAAATCAAATGAATTTTCAGTCATATCTGAATCACATGCTGTGAATGGCAACCCTTTTAAAATTTACTATTATTTCTATATAAATCTATTGAAATGTACTCCTTTTACCATGCTTATATCTGTTAAACCGAGATAGATGTGAATATCTGTATAATATGAATAAAGATACTTTATCAAATAGATTTTGCTTCGTTAAACATATTTTTGTGCAAACCAGTAATTGTTTAGTTTATTCAGAATTCAAAACTGAATTTTCTGTTTGAAATCGAAATTTGAGTTATTCCCCTTTATGATTACCTTGACAACAAAAATGGCGGCGCCCATGGAGGAAGGCGCAAAATGTTCCCTCAGCAGGTATTTTGATTTCCCGTGTGGAAAGAGTGATAAATTTAGTTATTCTTTTTTGTTTAATTTGACTGATTGTGATAAAAAGATTGCTGGTCATCTTAGAGAGTGCAAAGTTAGTCAAAATATTGTGAGCGAAGGCCATTTGATCGCACTACGAGCCGGTACCTGTATTTGGAACTGGACGTCCAATACCGATCATGTGTGCGGGACCCACTGTGCGATGCGGATTTTTGAGGCACAATGCTGGATCAATGAGATCACAGAGAGGAATATCTAGCCAGATGTGCGAATTGGCACAGCTCATTTAAGATGGGGCCATCTCTGCAGAGTTGGCACAGGTCAGTCTGTTTTATTTCATTTTTTTATTAGAATAATTTATTGGTCGAGCAGACATTACTGAGATTTAAGATATTTATGAACAATTCACTAGTTTGCTTACTTGGCTGATTCATAGGGAGGGTCTGGACCCCCCCCCCCCCCCCCACCCCAACCCCCAACCCCCCCCCAACCCCCCCCCCCAACCCCCCCCCCCCCCTGGGAATTTTCAAAACATCTGAACATAGCTTTATATACATATTTCATAAGATTAAGTCCAATTCCCCTTTTGTTGTCATAATATTTGAAAAATACATCATGAATTTGTATTATAAGAAATCTTTCATTTTGATAATATTTTGCCGTTAGCTTTAAAAAAAATTTCTCTTGCTCGCTGCTGCTCGCCAGAATTTATTACATACATGTACATTGTTTTCAAATGATGCTGCACTTTTTTATGTACAACACATATACATAACACCTAGGTCAATAAACAAGGGCACTATTAAGAAAACAAAAAGAAACAGAATAGGACACGAATAATGAATCAGTAATATACCACATCAAATCATTATCTTCCGCCCGCAGTGTTATTATCGAAAAATATTGACTTGTGCACTAACCACTCAGAATCGATGTTACATTCTCGTTATATAATATTACATCATAGATATTCCTTGTTGATAAAAAAAAGTATTTATTTGAAAATATTTTTAAAGACTGTATTACTGATAAAACGAGACATGTATATCTTTTTCTAAGTTACTTATAATGTTGAAAATAAGAATTTATAATTGATTTATATTCATAAACTTTTACTGTCAATCATTTGTTAGAGAAATCGACCAAATAACAGAGACAGAGGATTCCTCTATAACAGAAATTTCGATTAAAGTAAGTAAAAGAGCAGTAAAGTATAATTTTCTGGGTTTTTTTTCGAAGAGTTGTAAGAGTTGCCTACTTCACATGAATGATTTATACATTATAGGCCATCAATGTACTGGACTCAATAGAAAAGATGAAAACTACCATTGGACAACATTCTGAAGATATATCATCTACAATAGTAAGCTTTATAAATATTTTTTTCTCTCAATAATTTGATTTTTCATATCGTAGCAGAACAGTAGGTTAGACCTTAAGGAAATACTAGCTGCCTCATTAATCTGTTTATGTTCTATAAAACCGTTATATTAAGGTGATGTCTTTATGCATAAAATCTATTAAGGAGTTTCTTCGGTGATGATGAACAATGCTTCCATAATGACCCTGTACAGAAGTCAAATATTTGCTTCTAATGTTAGGAAGATAGATAAGAATATCAAGGGTACTAATTGGAATTGTTCAAAGTCCTTGTATACAGAATAGAGGTCAATTTCATATATTTATTACTTGTGACAAGAGGAAGAGTCCAATTAATTTCAATGTTGCAGATTGGAGAGGCATATTTAAAATCTTTGTTTTTAGCCTTGAAAGCCAATTTTTATGTGATTTTTATTTCAAAAGTTGGTCAGAAGAGCTGAACTAAAGTATGAATTCGTGATACATGTAAATGATAGATAGAATTCATTATAGGATACCCATGAAATGGAATCAACAGAAGGAATGGAAACTTCAAGTGTGCAACATTCTGAAGAAATATTATATGCACATGTAAGTAATACTAAGTGTTTTACTTGATCAAAAATATGATTATTATGTTACCCAATAATACTTCAGAAGATGTCTAGGGGCCCGTCTATTTATACCCCCTTGCAAACAGGCAGGCCTGCATCTAGTCGGGCTAGCGTCAACAATAGGTTTCCAGACTATAAGTCAAGTTTGATAGATGCTAGTGCAATGAGACTTCATACACTAACTCATCATGAGTCAAGGATACCCCTACTGATTTTGGGATCAAAAGGTCAAAGTCATAGGTCTCTGATTATTAGTCCCCTGCCGGCTCGCCGGAGGGGACTTATAGTTTCCACCCCGTTTGTCTGTCCGTCCGTCTGTCTGTCTGTCACACTTTAGTTTTTCAGATTTTTTTTTTTTGCTTTCGTAGCATATATTGAACTCAATTTTGGCATGTGAGTTTATCTCAGTGTGATACAGATCAAGTTCGAGTTTTGTTTTGATTCACTTATTTTTACAAGAATCATGGCCCTTGGATCTCCTCCCTTCTTTTTGGACTTAGCAAATTTCAAGAAATTCTCAGTTTTCCGGACTTTTCTTCCAAGGTATTGCAGATATTGAAATAATCTTTTATATGTGAATACATTTAAGTGTTATACAGCTCAACTTTGAGTTTGGTTCCGATTGACCTATTTTTACAAGAGTTATGGCCCCTGGACATAGCAGATTTCATGAAATTCTCAGTTTTCCGTACTTTTCTCGGCTGCTGTTTTAGATATTGTAATAATTTTTTATATATGATTACATCTTAGTATTATACAGATCAAGTTTAAGTTTGGTTATCATTGAGCTATTTTCACAAGAGTTATGGCCCTTGGACTTAGCACATTTCATGAAATTCTAAGTTTTGCGGACTTTTCTTCCATGGTATTGCAGATATTGAAATCGTTTTTGGTATGTGAATATATCTCAGTGTGATACAAATCAAGTTTGTGTTTCAATTTGGTTGACCCATTTTTACAGGAGTTATGGCCCCTGAACTTAGCAAATTTCATGAACTTCTCAGTTTCCAATCTTTCATGTTTGTTGTTGTAGATATTGAGCTGATTTTCCACACGCAGATACATAATAGTATAATAAAGAATAAGTTGAAGTTGGGTTTGATTTATTTGTTCTTTCAAAAGGTATGGCCTCATAGCAAATTTCATTTAATTTTCCTGTTTTCCAGACCTTTTTCTAATACACATATTGAACTTATTTTGATGTTGGATTCATCTTTTGGTGTAAGTAAAGGTCAAGGCAGTGTTGAAGGACATGGATTAATGCCGGTAGGGGACTTATATCGCTTGCGATTCAAACATTTATTGAAAATGGTTTCATAACCATACTGGAGCTTGTATTGCACCTTCATGTATGGTCATGAAACTTGTTTCCCATGAATCTTTTTGATTTTGGGGTCCAAATATCAAAGGTCAAGGTCATTATATTAGGAAAATGGTTTCCAGACCATATTTGAGCATGTATTGTTCCTGACCAGAAATGTATCTCATGAATCAAACGAAGATGACCCCTATTGATTTTGGGGTCCAAAGGCCAAGGTCATAGGAATTCCATAATTGAAAATGGACAATATTTGAGTCTATATAATACCTAGTATGATTATGAAACTTGCCGCAAATGTTACCAATGAATCAAGGATAGCCCCTATTGCATTTTGGATGTTTCCCATCAATAAAAAATTGATTTGTGGTCAAAGGTCAAGGTTATAGAAATATGATGATTGAAAAGGGTGTCTGGACCATATTAGAGCCTGTATTTCACCTATTATCATGAAAGTTGCCAAAAATGTTTCCCATGAATCGAGGATTATTGAATTTGGAGTCAAAAGGTTAAAGGTCAAGGTCATAGAGCAATTCATGAATATTGTAAGTCTGCATATTCATGCTTACATTTAAGTTTGCAACTCAGCACTTCGCATCTTTGATGCATTTTAAGCTCATTCTGCATACGAATCGTCATGCGGGAGAAATATGGCATTATATTTAGGGCTAAAAACGGCCCTCATCTGCTCAATGATTTTGATTGGCTACTACTTTGATACTATACACCAGAATTTTCTCTAGTGACATAACTGCTCAAAACATGTTTGTGAAAAATTAAAGAGTATAGGGTTTTTTATTATGAATGTTGGTAATGTTTTCAAATTTGCATCTTATTTTTTTCAGAGTTCGTAAAGAACCATTGTGACATTTTCCCAACAATCCAATTGGAGCGATGATTGTGTGGAATTAAAATTGCCAAAATTCAACATTATCATGGAATCTTTAAATGTCAGTCCCCTAAGGTCTCAGTTAAAAACCAACATGAAAGATGTCAAGCCATCTACCGTGAGATACTATAAACGCAAGGCAGAGGAATCCATCAATTTAAAGTTGTATTATAATAAATTATTGTGATTGTATATTTTTTGTTTTATCAAACTGGGTTTAGCAAGTATACAAGGTCAAGAAATGCATAAATTACAAATTTACCTTCCTTTTTAGCCCATTTTTTCTGGCTGATGAAATATTTTGCATAGAAATGTTCTTATACAAATGAAAGTCATATCATATTTTATTGTGATTGTAAATCTTTTGCTATATCAAGCTGGGTTTAGCAAATATTGAAGGTCAAGATATGCAAAAAAAACCCCAGAAAAATGCAATTAAAGAGTTATCCCCCTTTTTTTAGGACAAATTTTCTGGCTGATGATATATTTCCACACAAATGTGTTTGAATCGAATAAAAGTCATATCATGATATCTTATAATGATTGTAAAGTTTTTGCTATATCAAGCTGGGTTTAGCAAATAATTAAGGTCAAGATATGCAAAAAATAGCAAAAAACACAATTAAAGAGTTGTCCCCCTTTTAAGTCCAATTTTTCTGGCTGATGAAATATTTTGCATAAAATGTTTTGAAGCAATTAAAAGTCATATCATGATTTTTTATTATGATTGTAAAGTTTTTGCTTTATCAAGCTGGGTTTAGAAACTATTTAAGGTCAAAGTTTGCAAAAAAAAAAACCAGCAAAAAACACATATAAAGAGTTATCCCCCTTTTTAGCACTATTTTTCTGGCTGATGAAATATTTTGCACAAAAATGTTTTCGAATCAATTAAAAGTCATATCATGATATTTTATTATGATTGTAAAGTTGTTGCTATATCAAGCTGGGTTTAGCAAATATTGGTCTTGAATATATATATATATATATATATCAAGCTGGGTTTAGCAAATATTGGTCTTGAATCTTGGTCAAATTTTGAATCACAAAACTGTCAAAGAAAAAATCCCACCATATTTCAAAAGAAAAGAAACTCCTTGTATTTCCTATAGCTACACACCAACAGTTGCATCTAAAATTTACAATTACAAACGATTCCTGCAGTGTATTGATTTAAGTAATCCCTCACTACATCCACTTCCCTGCGAATGTTCTTCATCGGATTTCAACTACTCTCCTTGTGGACACGTTATTACTGGTGACCTTAGTATAGTCAAGAACGACAAGTTGAGAGAATTGTTAAAAAAGGGTCCCAAATACAGAGAAAGTATGTCCTCTACATGGAACCAAAATGTCAAAATTATTATGGACTCTTGTGAGGAATATGCAAGACGTTGGGCAAAGAAAGAGGATGTACAGCTCGACACCCTTTCCGAATGGATAAAATCAATCAGAGGGTTACTTTTATCTAGAATTAACAGATTAAAATCAACTGTGAACACCAGATTCGTGTCTATATTTAAAGACCCTGATGTTATCACAGAACTTACCTACCTCCAAGAACATTATGTCATCACACCAGCGGACAAAGCCTCAAATAATGACACATTTACTTGCAAAAAGTACTATTTCGACAGTCTAGTTAAAGAGTTGGGTTTAAATTCGACACCTGGAAATCCCACTTACACCCCAACAAACCTTTCTGCCTCTGAAATAATAGATAACCACAAATCAGCTCTTGCTTCCTTTGGCTTCGACACTACCAATTTAGATTAAGATTTACCATACTTATACTGCATACCTAAAATGCATAAGAATCCGTACAAACAACGTATCATCGCTGGTTCCTCAAAATGTTCTACCAAATCTGTATCGATCGTACTCACCAAAGTTTTATCTGAAATCAAATCTGGGCTACAAAAATATTGTTCGACAGTATATTCTCGCAGTGGTATCAACCAGATGTGGATTTTAAAGAATTCGAAGGAACTTTTAGAACATCTGAAATCCACTCATTTTAGTAGAGTCCATTCGATCAAAACCTTTGATTTTTCGACACTTTACACTACAATTCCACATTCTAAATTGAAAGAAAGACTCGCAAAAATTATAAGTAATGCGTTTACAAGTAAGAACGGTAATCGCAAATACAAATTTATTGTTGTTAACTATGACAAAACCTACTTTGTAAAAGAAAAGTCAGATTCTGAAAATAAGTACACTGAAACAGACATTATTCAGATGTTAAACTTTCTGATCGACAACATTTTTGTGGTGTTTGGAGGAAAGGTCTTCCAGCAAATTGTCGGAATTCCAATGGGGACCAATTGTGCCCCACTCCTTGCCGACATTTTCCTTTACTCGTACGAAGCTGAATTCATTCAATCTTTGGTCTCTGAAGGTAAAAGATACTTAGCTTCTGACTTCAACTTCACTTACAGATACTTAGACGATGTGTTGTCCATCAATAATCCAAAATTCGCGGATTACCTGAGCAGTATCTATCCTTCGGAGCTTGAAGTCAAAGAAACTACAGAGACAAATAATTCAGCATCCTATTTGGACATAATGTTGTCCTACGACACTGATGGTCACATGAACACCTCACTCTATGACAAACGTGACGACTTCAATTTCAGCATTACGAACTTTCCTTTTCTGAGTAGCAACATCTCTTCATCGCCTGCTTATGGCGTGTTCATATCTCAGTTGATACGCTATGCCAGAGCAAGTACCAAATATACGGATTTTGTTCTGAGAGCTAGGCGTCTTTCAGATAAGCTTCTCAGTCAGGGATATGTTTGTGACCGACTAACATCGTCACTGAGGAAGTTCTACGGTCGATATGGGGAACTCGTCATACACTATGATGTCCCACTATCCAGAATGGTGGATGATATTCTGTCATAGACCATTTGAACCATCCAACCAAAGATTGTACTCTTTATCTTCCAAAATGGAAGTAACCGGATGTGACAGTTCTACCGAATAGAAGCGACGGGTGTTGCATGCAAGCAGGAGATGCTTACTCTTCCTGGGCATCTGGTCTCACTCTCATATCGGGAGTTCGCTTCTTTTCATATGGTGGAGGTTTTTGTTTTTGTTTGCTTTGGTTCCTGTTTTATCCTGATTTTGTATGCCTTCGGTTTCTGATTTTCTGAATTATCGATTTTGTACTGTAGACAGGGATATGATCATTATCCATATTTGTCATTAAAGGTCAAACTTTGCAAAAAATAGAAATTTCATGCATTTTTGCTATTTATATGATTACCACTCTTTTCCATTAGCTATATTTCAAATTACTTAACTCTTCGTTGATTTCATTATTATATATCTTGAAAATGTAAGTATCAAATCTAATGAATAAATAGTACAATTGGAATTTCTTCAATATGTTACTTGTTTTTGTTTATGCTCAAATGTTGCATTTTTTGCAGCTTATAAGGCTGGCAAACAAGTTTGTTGTTACCATAGCAACCATGAGTAAAATTTGGTATAAACAAGTTTGAATTAATGATAAGTGCTTGGAAACCTTATACCATGCAATGTTTCATCACATTCTATTGACCCCCATGTAGCACCTATTGCATGATTTTTACAGAGAACTGTACTTAAAAGGAAGGGAGGAGATCTCCAACAAGACCCCGTTGCAGCATCAACAGTAAAACACCAAAACACCCGATGCAAAAACACAAAGACGAGTACAGCACGAGACAGAAAAGAGACACACGACATGTCAACATCAAACACAAAAGACTTCACATAAACCCACGAGACCAATGGGTAACCGGTGCCGACTTTGGACGGCCATCTGTCACGCAAGTAGAAAATGGTGTGGTTATCCTGGATTACGTGCGCACAACCCTCTCACTTCTCCAATTACCCAGAGGTCTCGAAGAACGTACAATTGTAGTGTAAAACAACCTCCTCACTGTAAGATGACATCACACAAACAAGACCGCGAAACGCAGAGACCCCATAGACACAGATGAATATGTACTTAATAGCTATTCTCTGTAAGCATTTGCACTTTTATGAAGGACGCATGGCACGGCATGTCTCAGCTTTTGATAAAATTTGTACATACGGTTTAGTCTAACCCAAAAGTAAAAATTTGTTAATTTTTTTTTAAAAATCACATCCGGTTGCCATGGAAACGGACTTTGAATATTCATCATTTATGCAGTAAAATCTAGAACAAACACTGATGAATTATCAGAACCCTATCATTGCTCATTCAAGTTAAGTAATAATAATGTTGGGTTTATGGTCTTATCTATATGTTTCCATAGCAACAACACAGGTTCCCTATCAAAATAGTGTTTTTGGCATGTTTTTCAAATTTCAATGATAGATTACTTACATTTTTGAGTTTTTTATGCAAATAAATCATAAACATTCACATTGGGACAAAGTTTTTGTTCTTTGCTATGCAACATGTCCTCAAATCATCAAAATAAAAGCAATTTTGGACAATATTTAGAGTCCTTTTTTACTAGATCATTGAAATTTAATTCAAAGTTATGAAAATCAATTAATGTATTCAAGTAGATCTTTCATTACATGAAAGAAAATTGTTTGAAAATATTCAGGAAATAGCCCGTTGCTATGGGAACAATTGTGTAAAATTGCACATAGGCCCACTTTGAGTCCTTAGATACGGACATCAAAAGTTTAAAAGTAATCTGAATTGGAAGCTGGTTTTCTGTTTAAGTGTTCTCCAAATATACGTCTATTCCTGACCAGAATAAATTACCATCATATTATTTATAATAATGACCATATGATAGGCCTAAAATAAATTCATATAAAGTAGATTTAGACAGTATTTACTTGGTTCAATCAAAGGGGATTCCCGTGGAACATATCATTCGTATATCACGTGATACCCCACGGTGAAGGCCGTTGCAATGGTAACAAGATGACCTAGAAATAAAATTTTTGTCAAATTTTCGTATTTTCATTGGTCCCTACTTATATGTGACATTTCATGAAAATCGGAGACCATGCGTGCCGAAATTGTTTATGTGCAAGTCTACGAGAAGACCATGCAAAATCGCTATTTTTCTATACAAGCTATTTTCAAATTTTGACTCCAAAATCCGCTCATAATACTTCGAAGGGACAAGATAGTATGTAGTAAAAAGGAAATTTCCATTCAATCGACCAATCGGGAAATATTGGCAAAGGCTATGGATCAGGGGTTTGGAGTGCTGAAAGAGTCGGAAAATCTAGCCCTGAATTCTAGTAAATTTTGAAAAGAGACATTGTAGAAGCGACCAAAACCTCAAAGAATAACAAGATTCTGAGTCTGTCTCTTCAACGCATTTGAAATTTTCTGTTACAAAATTTCTTGAAATTTCTGAAACGTGGGTCCTGTAGCATCATATCCCACCCATTCTGCTACGTCTTTTGGTACATTTTTGGACATAACAATTATCATACTTTTTGGCCATATTACATTGTTTAGACTGAGGATCACTGACGAGGGTTGAGTACCCGAAACGTGCATGTCTGGTCCATGCTGTTAATTTATCAGGTTTTAAATGATGCTTGTGAATTTAAAGACGTTTAACATCTAAACAGATTTTACATGACTTTTTTCAAATTTATCCCCTACATTAGTGTCCAGCCCAGTCTTTAGAGAATAGGGTTAAAACAGTTAAACCGAAATAAAAGCCCATACAACGCTTACTATCTTTAATTTCTATGTTGCTTGGATAAAGCACCTCCCATGGATTATTCCATCAACTGGAATTTCTTGGCAAATATATATTACCGGTTTTATAGACGAAAAATAGTTTGCCATTCAATTCAATGAGAAAAAATAATCGGGATGGAGCTTTAATAAATCCGGGATTTTCCCACCAAAGACGAAGAACAGTCACAGCTGCATTTTTTTGCGTGTTTCCTGGTCATTTAAGCTGAATTATATTTTGAAGACCCTTGAGGACAATTGTATTTATTATTCTGGAGTTTGAAAAGGTCTAGATCACGGACCCCATTGAAGAATCATGTAAAGAACCGCAGATGTTTACATTTTGAAAGAGAAAGTATAGGGATTTCAGTCGCGTGATTTTTCAAGCTGACAAATCGATCTATCGGTTACCGCACTAAACTTACCTCACGCTTTCTACAAGGATTTTTGACAAAAACATATGATTCTCTCTTTAAACTTTAAAGTGATATTTATTCTTTATATATATATTATATTTTTATAAATATATGAACGGAAGCGTTGAAATTCTCGAGTTTATGGACGACAACGCACGAATTTGTACACCTCTCGCTGCAAAGGAACGGCTCATGGTGAATTTGAGGGTCGTTCTGTTTAGTGGCTATTTGAGCTTATTTATAAATATTTATACCATAACTCTCATGTATGGTTAGATATATTGGACTCTCTGGTTGATAACCGAAGCTGCGCAAAAGTTTAACTCCAAATGTAACGAAAGTTGTGACATTTTTCAGTTTTCAGTGGAATATTGATTACTTTTGATGTCATCCTTTCTTTTTTGCGCACTTAAATATTAAAAGTTTGAACATTTCCGATTATTTTGATATAAAGAACACCAAATTTTAATAGTGTATACCTAACTGCATTCCGATTTTCCCGCCTCGACCCCCTTGATTATTTACTGCGTGATAATGTCTTCCATACCGATTTCACGCAAGTTATCAAGAAAGTGTTCGATTTCTTTTATATTTACTTTAAATAAGTGTAAAAAGGAACAGGGAAATATATATACATTAAACTTTCGTTTACGATATTATGAAAAGATCAACATTTTTTTTTTTTCAGAACTATCGTACGTACTCTAAAGGATTCGCTCGTGTGTTCTGCTTGTGTTTTTTTAGGGGGAGGGCTTATTTACGCAAAAGCTCTGTTGCTAGTAGACTCGTTAGATCGCATGTTGGTTTTTTTTCTCCCTCCTTTATATTTTTTTTCAAAGTAGGCTTTTCACCAAAAAGAACAAACTTAAGGTATATCTTTATCGACATTTAGATACATGAAAAATCTTCTTTTTTTTTGCCATGGCAACCGAAATGAAGTGCTTTAAAGGTAATAATCCCACATTTTTGGGATTTCGTTAAGTCGAAGTCTTAAAATGTTATTTCGATTATCTATCAAGTCAACACGTGAAAATTATGTTTATAAATCTAAGATTTTGAAAATTTGTATCTAAAAATCAATGTTGGTCATTTTGTTTTAAAATGGTTACCATGGCAACGCAACTAAATTACCATTGTGATATAAAACGAATAGCCGAAGTCTTTACAAACAAAATTATGTACAGATCATTCAAATAGCAGTAAGATTATTTAAGTTATAGCTATTTCAGTACGCTGACTGACCACTACACGTTAAATTTGAATGGTGCGACATCATGAGAAGTTTTATATTGAATACTATAGTAAATTGTGTCACAAAAATGACTCCAATCATCAAGCTTTCAACCTCATTATCTCTGTACTCGATCAACCGATTTTGATATTTTTTCTGTAAACTGTTTCTATTACACAGAGCAATATAATGATCTAATAATACATGGATCTTAATAGCAGTTCTCTGTAAGGACCAAAATAATTTCAATAGCACGTGGAAACAGCATGTCTCCAATTTTGGAGATTTTTGGTGTGGAAGGTGTATATGATGTCCTGAGACAAAAATAAACTTTCTTTTTACAAATTAAGTTTTCGTTGCCATGGAAACCATGTTTGAAATTTTACGCATCAGTAGAATACTTGTAACATGGCATTTTCACAAGGCTCGTTTCCATGGTAACAGCTACTGTAGTCAACTGAAATTTCCTTAATTTTTCTCTTTATATCTTTAATAGTATAAATATTACACAAGAAGTATGTTTTTGGCCGCTATTCTCTTTGTCAATATGCTCAAAATGTAGGCAAAACCTTGTTTTGAAGAGGCCCTTTTTAAGACCGAAAAAGCTCCTAATTTAACATGATTTTGCCCAATTTTAAGGGCTAATATTTAGAAATTTCGGGCTAACTTGATTCCTACTGCCAATTATCTTTTAAGTTTAATCCTCGATCCCTAAGAAAATGCTGAAATTTGAGTGGGATCTCTTCACAATTTTATTAAAAAAGGTATAAAAAAAATGGTTACCATGGTGACATTCTGTTCAGTGCTATTACACATAGAGTAATTTACTGGTAAATTTTTAGCTGTCCGTTATACATTCTTAAGCAATTTTTTATCAGTGCATATAAAAGAGTATTATTGATTAAAAATCACCTTAAAAATTTTCAAGGTCACAGGACCCAATGCCAAGGTCATCTTGAATGCAATTCACAAAATTTGGCAAAATTCTGTGATTTTTCAAAAATATGAGAGGCAGTTACTCAAAAATCATGTGGTATTGAGTAAAACAAACACATGCATGGTGATTTTGTATATATCTCCTATTTATTGACCAGAGTTGCAAGAATCTCAAAATCAATGACATCCTTGAATTGTAGCTAGTATTTCATACATACATATAAAAAAATGTGAGATTATCATGATATTTGTCTTGGGCTTATTTTTTTAGGAGAAATGTTCTTTACTAAAAATTGTAATGTTTTTCCACCTATTGGTCCTAATTTTAGAAAGAAGTATTTTTGATACAAATATATAACAGTCAAGCCTAAAATAAGTAACAATAAATAAAAACAAAAATGCAAATTTGATTGAAATTGGAACCTATATTTTGAATTGACCTTGAACTTAGAGTCAATGACCTTGACAAATTTTTGAAGTGCTCAAACAACGAATAATTTCTTCTGTTAACCCTACATAAAGCTCAAGCAATATGAGTTATTTAAACCATGCTAAAAATCAATTTGAAAAGATATAGTCATCATGTGTCATATGAAAAGTTGCCATGGCAACCATTTTTGACCGCAAAATGTAGGAAAACGAAACAAGGTCCCACTTATCTTATTTAGTGATTATATTTATCACATTAAGTCTATATTGTTCTGACAACAGTGATGGTGTTATCAGCCTGACATTTTGTGTTATTTTTGCTTAAAAATGGTAAAAATTTGATAAAAATAGGCCTTAATTTTGACCTTATTTTATAGCAAATTTTGACTAATTTTGATTTGATAGGATTCAGCTAATTAAGAGAAATTTCAAAAAATTGTTAATTTTTCGAAAAATAGAGGATTTAAAGATTATAAGTTGTTAATACCAGTAAGCTCTAACAATGGTTTCCATGGCAACATTATAAACAAAGATGGCTTATTTGACCATTTTTTTTAGTTCTATGAATAGAGATACCTCGTTTCCATGGCAACCGGAATATTTATTTTCAAAAAAATTGTTATTTTTGTATTCAGGGCATTATACATACCATTTATAGAAAAAATCATAAAAATCCATGACATGCTGTTTCCAAAATATTTTGGTCCTTACAGATAATTGATATTAATAATTAATGAATTTTATGGTAAAATCCTTAGAAAGTAGAACCTGTTGTACTTGTTTGCATTATGGAGCATGGAGCTTTGCTGCAGGTATGTAAAATTATTAAACTAGACTTTTAAATGAAAATATCTATTTTAGAATTCAGATTTTTTTGTTCAGTCAATCTTTGTAAATTTGCTGTACTTTACAATTGGGTTTACTCAGTACAGTCATGTTGACTTGATACTTGCCGGCCTAATTTTATAATAATATAATGTCATGGTATATTGATCAATGCTTGGTATGCCATTTGACTATGATTTAAGGTGTTTCTAGGCATCGATGCAGGGAAGGGAGGGTTCCATTTGTACAAGATCCATCACTGCATCAGTATACCGTTAGTGCGGAATGACTCGTACGTGTGTTTGTGATGAGCAAGTTGACTAATTCTACTATCCATTATCGGGACACTTTTTGAAACTTATTATTGATTTATTATCAGAATCCAAATTGAAAATGTTTTTCAAGCCCCGTGAACTGGTGAAATACCTAGCTGTAGTCTTTTTAACATACTTTGTCGACTAAGCATGATGTCATTTTGCTAGCATTTCATTTCAACAATTTAGATTGTACATGTTGTAGTTACTTTTATTTCTGATCGACAATCAATTGTCAATTTTTAAGTATCAATTATAAAAAATTGAAGGGGTTTTACCAATAAAAAGTCGGCAACTATCGTCACATCTCTAATGTGTGTGGACTGCACATCTTCTCTCTAGGTAGCCTTATACTTTTAGTTTAAATACATGTAATGTCTTATATATGTTCTTAAGTTAGTCGGTCAAAACCTTTACTCGAGCTTGTGTTCTGACATAGTTGAAAAAGAATGAAATAATGTCAAATATTATGATGTTAGGTCTTAGTCAGCATAAAAGTTAAGTTGAATACAGTAATAAGAAAAAATATAAAATATCCTATTACATTTGTACATTTATATAACATTTTTATAAAACTTCTAGCATAAAATGATTGTTTTGATGACAGAGAAGTGTTAAGGAAACATCTTGCCAAAATTATATGTAAGGAACAGTTCAGATAAGGACTCAATTGATTTAGGCCTGAAATCACCTGATTATTTCTTGTTCACTGTCGTACCCATTCAAATAAATTTGTTTAGGATAAAAATTAATTAACTAAATTAAGCATTTTGAAAATTTGAATTTTTAGGGCAGATTTAACACATTATCTGAACATCTATATAGATAGCACATGATTGTACGACTGTCATTGAGAATTTGAGACCAACAAAAATTAAATTATTTTACAGTATTCCATCTGTCTTCTTTTCAGCTTTGCAGCTACATACTAGCAGCCTATTCTGCACGTACAGCTTACTAAAAGAGTGGGTTGAAAGAATTTGAAGACATTTAACAATTATACCCCATTTCGCAAGGTATGTATTCAGCAGGTATTTTCAATCATGTTAATTGGCCTGCAAACTAGAGTGGCATGCAAGCAGGAGATGCTTACTCTTCCTGGGCACCTGGTCTCACTCTCATATCGGGAGTTCGCTTCTTTTCATATGGTGGAGGTTTTTGTTTTTGTTTGCTTTGGTTCCTGTTTTGTCCTGATTTTGTATGCCTTCGGTTTCTGATTTTCTGTATTATCGATTTTGTACTGTAGACAGGGATATGGTCATTATCCATATTTGTCATACACGTATATGTTGGATCAGCCTTTTGGTGACAATAAACAGTCATCTTCATTACGTCATCCCTTCATGTGCACTCTTCGCTTCATACCATACGATACAAGCCTATCATAGTATTTATCATGTTTATACAGTAACAGTTATGTTACATGAAGAATATTCCCACAATCTTCAGAATACCATACTGATTTTAATGACACCTCATATATATGTACATGTATATACATGTATATATATGACACAATTTCAATTTTAGATCCTTGCTGTACTCTACCAACTTAACAAAAAACACCACAAGATTAGAGGTTCTGCAAAATCATTTATTGAAGCCTTTGCATATCATGTACTTTCACTTTTATTTATGCACACACACACATATACAGTAAACTTCGTATATAACGAAGCCCAGGGGACCATCGGTCCAAATTCGTTATAGCCATATTTCGTTACATGCATTTTGATGCTAAATTTGTTTCCTTGGTGTGGCCGTTCTGAATAAATGAAAAGTCAAGACCAGTATTCAATAGCTATGTTGTGATTTTCTAAGTTAGCATTCTTTACAATTGACATGCCGATAGAGTATTAAATGATTGGCAATCATTTCCTCATGTGTATACAACACGTCTCCTAATAGGTAATTAGCATGGTGACAACAGACGGTGAGAGCAATTATTTGATAATTAGTAATTATCTGTCCACCAGGTGTGTTAATTGGGAATACCTGGAGGGCATTTCGTTACATCAGATGAAAATAGTGAAGAAACTATGACCACGGGACCACGAAACGGCTTCGTAAAAGCCGATAATTCGTTACATACAAATTCGTTACAGCCATACAAAATCAATGGAGGGTAATAGGACTTCTGCAGGGACTTTCTTTTTACTTCGTTACAAGCAGAATTTCGCTATAAACATGTTCGTTATAGGCGAAATTTACTGTATACTAAAACTATACGAGGTTTAGTTATTACAAATAAAACACATCGGCAAATCGGCAAATCTCAATTTCTTTTATAATTTCTCAAAATCATATACGTACGAAAGCTTATTAGTGCCATTTTTTGGAAAGAAAAAAAATTTAAAAGTCGTTCAAACGAGATAAAAAGTCGTTCAAACGAGATAAAAGTCGTTCAAACGAGATAAAAAGTCGTTCTAACAAGATAAAAAGTCGTTCTAACAAGATAAAAAGTCGTTCAAACAACTTAAAAACTCGTTCAAACAAGATAAAAAGTCGTTCAAACGACTTTTCAAAACTCGTTTAAACGACTTACGTAACTTGTTCAAACAACTTATGTAACTCGTTTAAACAAGATGAAAAGTCGTTTAAACAAGATAAAAAGTCGTTCAAACGACCTATAAAAGTCATTCAAACAAGATAAAAAGTCGTTTAAACAAGATAAAAAGTCGTTTAAACAAAAGATAAAAAGTCGTTCAAACGACTTATAAAAGTCGTTTAAACAAGATAAAAAGTCGTTCAAACAAGATAAAAAGTTCTTCAAACGACTTTTTGACTCGTTCAAACGAGTTATGAAACTCGTTCAAACAAGATAAAAAGTCGTTTAAACAAGATAAAAACTCGTTCAAACGACTTTAAAAAGTCGTTCAAACAAGATAAAAAGTCGTTTAAACGACTTAAAAATGTATCTTTACAGATAAAAATCTTAGTGAAGATTTTCATAACATATAAACAAGAAAGTGTGTTAATGCTGCATCGTAATACAAAATGGATACAAGATCAACATTAATTGACCGGTATTTCAAAGAGGGATTCTCTTATCCAGAAATCGTTGTTCTGTTAGCGACGAAGCATGAGATTCTTGTAAGCGAACGAACCATAAAACGATCAACGAGGGTCTGTTTAGACTAAAGGAATATGTGATGAAGACCCTCTTGGCGTGGCATGTTTCATTCAAAGGAGCATTGAAAATTCAGGCCAACTTCATGGTTATAGATTTATGTACTGGAAATGCATTAAGGCGGGATTCCACGTCACACAAGAAAGTGTAAGATTGTTGCTGAAAGAACTGGATCCGGACGGTGTGGAGGACCGGAAGCGGAAGCGCTTGCGTAGAAGAACATACTTCAGCAGAGGGCCAAACTTTGCATGGCACATAGACGGTTACGACAAGTTAAAACCATATGGATTGGCAATCCATGGGTGTAACGATGGCTTTTCTCGGCGAATAACGTGGCTGAACGTTTGGAGGTCAAATAATGACCCGAAGATAATTGCAAATTACTTTCTCAAAACTGCTCAAGAGGTTGGGGGACTACCTTATATGATAAGGGCGGACAAAGGAACTGAAAAAAATATGTCGAGCAGATGCAAAACTTTATGAGAAACAGCGAAAGCTTTGTGTATGGTAGCAGCATCCACAACCAGAGAATAGAGTGGTTTTGGGGGGTTCTTCGAAAGGAGAATACTCAGTACTGGATGAATGCATTCAGATTGTTGAAGGAAGAGATGAATGCATTTTCCGGAGACTTCCTAGACAAAAGTTTAATACAGTACTGCTTTTGTCGACTGCTGCAGGTACGTAAACGATAGGAAATATATATCAACTACATGTTATCCATCGAATCACTTTCAAACAATGCCATAGGTGACTCGGATGTACAATATGACCTTGCACTAATCTCCTTATTCACGAAAAGATGAAGAGCGAGACAGTCCGGAAATCTTGAAATCGCGCAAAATTACAGTAATAGCTAGCTTGGGAAATGAAGTTGCTTTACACTAAAAATTTGTATCGAAAAGTTTCTAGTTGCAAGTTGGTTCTCATTCTTTCATCCTCCCCTCCACCCTTTTCCGCTATCCAATTTCCATTCAATCAGATATAGTGTATTCTAGGTGGGAAAATCGTTTTAGATGATCATGCTAATTGAAAGGAAAGAAGAAAAGGGGGGCTGGCATTTTGATGTTTTATGGTTTCATGGGAAAATACTATGATCCCCTGTGACTATGGCGGAGAATCAGAGCGACTGTGAGCGACCACAGGGATTTATCGTGCTTCCCAGTTGCTTTATAATTCTATTAGTATGTACTATCAAGCAACCGGGAAGCGCGACAAATCCCTGTGTGCGCGATATTTAAACTAAAGAACAGTATCTTTAATGTGTTTCAGTTGCTGAAAGAAAAATTGTGCAAAGTGGGGTTTGTGTAGTGATTTTGGGTCAAAAAATGAAAAAAAGAAACCGGTTAAAGTTCGGACTCTTGCATGGTTATGTTTGTTGTCGTATAATTCATTAAATTAATGTTAGCAATGAACTTAGTTTAAACAATATTTTATTCAAAAGATTTGAAAAGGATTGGACAACAGGCAATGAACTTATCTATATGTGCAGGCTCGTAACGTTGTCCGTTTTTTGTTCAATATTTCTTTTTAATGGCTGCTACGTACAAGATATTGCTTATGCATATTACATGTATGTATGTTGATATACTACCTATTATCAATGATTATGATAAATGTTTTGATTAATCATCAATGATTAAACATGATTAATATTTTGGTTTTACACAGTATGGGCCTTAGTAAAAATATCAAAAAGACAAATGATGCTGTGCTTTTTAGGTCGAATTGTCGGAGATTATGTCTGTATAGAACTTGCATCGCATGCAAAAGAAGAGAGGATATTCTTCAACCGTTTGAAGACCAGAGCTTCTGTATACTGCACCAGAAGTATATGATGCCGTGGATTGTCTGCAGAATGTAGATGAGAGTAAACTGCAAATATGTTTAGAGGAAGTGTCGGACATACCAGACTTGGTTTGTGACGATACCGTGAGAGAGTTATGCGACATCATTCTTGAAGAAAATAGCTGGGCTCACAGACATTAACGGAGGGAGTTACATTATATATGAACCTAAGAACGGCTTTATATAGCCTTCTTGAGTAATTTGATATTCTTTCCGAACGTTGAAGTTTAAATTTAAAAAGTGGACACTATAGATCCACGATATTTCATTAGATAATTATATTATGTAATTCATGTAAGACAAACTTAGTTGTTTTTAACATGAAAGATGAGTTTTGCGTCTTTTTATACGTACAGATAAACGCACATGTGTTCATTAAATGAAGCAAAATATTGCTTGATATAAATTTGGAAACAACCTCCTCTCTCTTTATAAATAAAACAGAAGCAACTTACTCAAAATAATTTTTTTTAAAATTGGTTATAAGAATATATTTCATATACATGTATGACAGTGCAGCATGTTCGTACATGTGTTATATTAGCCGCAGAAAGGACCAAAGACACTTGGCTATTTGGTTGGTAGAGGGGAGTGTTACACCCTTACCAACCAAATAGCCAAGTATCGTTGACCGTTTCTGTGGCTAGTGTTATATATATGAATTTCCAATGTAGTTTAAAATTCTTTATAATAGTATAGCTTCATCTCTATTCCAAAAAGGGGACAAGAAAGATTTCGTTGGCGGTCCTTTGAGTCCCTAACGACATAATTATATAAAAAAACCACTGCGACATTAGACATGAAATAAATCTGTCATGTGATGTATGAAACGAGTCATTCAGAACTCTTCTCAATCACAGGGGCTTGACGATATGAGGATATGACAAATATGGATAATGACCATATCCCTGTCTACAGTACAAAATCGATAATTCAGAAAATCAGAAACCGAAGGCATACAAAATCAGGACAAAACAGGAACCAAAGCAAACAAAAACAAAAACCTCCACCATATGAAAAGAAGCGAACTCCCAATATGAGAGTGAGACCAGGTGCCCAGGAAGAGTAAGCATCTCCTGCTTGCATGCAACACCCGTCGCTTCAATTCGGTAGAACTGTCACATCCGGTTAATTCCATTTTGGAAGATATAGAGTACAATCTTTGGTTGGATGGTTCAAATGGTCTATGACAGAATATCATCCACCATTCTGGATAGTGGGACATCATAGTGTATGACGAGTTCCCCATATCGACCGTAGAACTTCCTCAGTGACGATGTTAGTCGGTCACAAACATATCCCTGACTGAGAAGCTTATCTGAAAGACGCCTAGCTCTCAGAACAAAATCCGTATATTTGGTACTTGCTCTGGCATAGCGTATCAACTGAGATATGAACACGCCATAAGCAGGCGATGAAGGGATGTTGCTACTCAGAAAAGGAAAGTTCGTAATGCTGAAATTGAAGTCGTCACGTTTGTAATAGAGTGAGGTGTTCATGTGACCATCAGTGTCGTAGGACAACATTATGTCCAAATAGGATGCTGAATTATTTGTCTCTGTAGTTTCTTTGACTTCAAGCTCCGAAGGATAGATACTGCTCAGGTAATCCGCGAATTTTGGATTATTGATGGACAACACATCGTCTATGTATCTGTAAGTGAAGTTGAAATCAGAAGCTAAGTATCTTTTCCCTTCAGAGACCAAAGATTGAATGAATTCAGCTTCGTACGAGTAAAGGAAAATGTCGGCAAGGAGTGGGGCACAATTGGTACCCATTGGAATTCCGACAATTTGCTGGAAGACCTTTCCTCCAAACACCACAAAAATGTTGTCGATCAGAAAGTTTAACATCTGAATAATGTCTGTTTCAGTGTACTTATTTTCAGAATCTGACTTTTCTTTTACAAAGTAGGTTTTGTCATAGTTAACAACAATAAATTTGTATTTGCGATTACCGTTCTTACTTGTAAACGCATTACTTATAATTTTTGCGAGTCTTTCTTTCAATTTAGAATGTGGAATTGTAGTGTAAAGTGTCGAAAAATCAAAGGCTTTGATCGAATGGACTCTACTAAAATGAGTGGATTTCAGATGTTCTTAAAGTTCCTTCGAATTCTTTAAAATCCACATCTGGTTGATACCACTGCGAGAATATACTGTCGAACAATATTTTTGAAGCCCAGATTTGATTTCAGATAAAACTTTGGTAAGATCGATACAGATTTGGTAGAACATTTTGAGGAACCAGCGATGAAACGTTGTTTGTACGGATTCTTATGCATTTTAGATATGCAGTATAAGTATGGTAAATCTAAATCTAAATTGGTAGTGTCGAAGCCAAAGGAAGCAAGAGCTGATTTGTGGTTATCTATTATTTCAGAGGCAGAAAGGTTTGTTGGGGTGTAAGTGGGATTTCCAGGTGTCGAATTTAAACCCAACTCTTTAACTAGACTGTCGAAATAGTACTTTTTGCAAGTAAATGTGTAATTATTTGAGGCTTTGTCCGCTGGTGTGATGACATAATGTTCTTGGAGGTAGGTAAGTTCTGTGATAACCTCAGGGTCTTTAAATATAGACACGAATCTGGTGTTCACAGTTGATTTTAATCGGTTAATTCTTGATAAAAGTAACCCTCTGATTGATTTTATCCATTCGGAAAGGGTGTCGAGCTGTACATCCTCTTTCTTTGCCCAACGTCTTGCATATTCCTCACAAGAGTCCATAATAATTTTGACATTTTGGTTCCATGTAAAGGACATACTTTCTCTGTATTTGGGACCCTTTTTTAACAATTCTCTCAACTTGTCGTTCTTGACTATACTAAGGTCACCAGTAATAACGTGTCCACAAGGAGAGTAGTTGAAATCCGATGAAGAACATTCGCAGGGAAGTGGATGTAGTGAGGGATTACTTAAATCAATACACTGCAGGAATCGTTTGTAATTGTAAATTTTAGATGCAACTGTTGGTGTGTAGCTATAGGAAATACAAGGAGTTTCTTTTCTTTTGAAATATGGTGGGATTTTTTCTGTGACAGTTTTGTGATTCAAAATTTGACCAAGATTCAAGTCATCAATACCTTTGTTTGCAAATCTTACTTTAATGAAAGGGCGGTTTGTTTTCTCCTCTGATTTATCTGATCTAACTGCTTGAAATAAACGAAAAGTAGAAATGTCCAAGATGACTCCTTGTAGTCTGTATTCTGGGGAACGTGTATCGGTATATGCGAGGTCCTTCGTATAATCGTAGATTTCGTGTAACTTCCGTAAAGGAACAGAGTATAATTTGGTACGAATATAATGCAGGCCTAGAGGCTCATTCAAAAATGGAACCAAGTCATCGAAGGAGAAACTATGTATCTCAGGCCTATTATATTTTCGAATGCCGTGACTTCGAGGTCTTCTTTGTGATCTGTTGAATAAGCTAGTCCCTATATAATTCAAAAATGACCTTGCCGTCGATAAAACCGGTCTTGTCTTGCCTACTTTTCGTACCTGTCCAAATAGAAAACCGTCTACTGGGACAAACGTAAAGGAGGCAAGATTAGACTGGGGTTTTCATAGCAAACGGTACATATACAAAAAAAAACAAAACAAAAACAAAACAAAACAAAGCAAAACAAACGGGAGTTCAGAACAATCTACTTATGAACTTTCATCCATGTAAGCCAAGAATACTCGAGGTTTTTAAAAATTTTGTTCAGAACCCTGTGTAACTTGACCTTTGTTATATCTGAAGGTTTCAAAAGAACTTGAGAATAGACCCTTCCGAATGCGGGAAAAAGTTTGAGAAATTCCATGACATCACAATGCAATTTCGATGTTTGACCGAGGTTCGAAGCTTGTTTGTCCGAGGTAAAAGCATTGTGAAGTCACGAAATTTTGCATTATTTTCCCGCAATCGGAAGGGTCAATTATGTTCATCCTTGGATCATTAGCAGGAAATGTATAATGCCCAGTAGCAGTGTTTTTCTTCGACAAGCTACTAAAGTATTTCCGAAGTTTCAGCATTTCATCACTACATAGACTTTTTAAAAATTTTTTTTTTTCAGAAATGTGTAGTTTGATTGATTTTCTGGTCCTTGGTCGACGGTCGATCGTCGATCAGTGACCAGAAAACAATAGCCTTGTGAGCAATGTATGCGTGAAGTTTTAACGCTCATGCAAAGCATTCCCCTAGTTATGGTACGGAAAGGATAAATGTGCTTGTGGACAGACATACATATGTAAGGATAGACGTAGTGAAACTAGTATATTTCTCTCAATTTGGTTGACTGAGGGTCTTTTTGTCATATACATGTAAATTGTACGAACAAAACAAAAAAGCCTGAACGACTGGTGTTAATAAGGCTTTTAAAGGGAACAACCCAGACAAAGTACCCAAATACAAGAGTTTCCAGAAAGTCTGTATCCAGACATCGGAATGACGAAATAGTTCCTAGAGTCACCTTATCCTCGACTGGTTAACATAATGTCTTTTGTTGAGCTTCCCTTTTCCCTATTTATATTACTGGTAGTACACACAAGTTTGATCATGTAGCACATGTACTTTGCTAAATATTGGCTTAATTCTTAAGCCAAAATCATTCAAGCGGACAAAGTAGGTCAAGGTCATTTTACGAAAATTTGATCAAGAATACATCCAATATGTGCGTTTGGTACATATAGCACTTATACTTTGCTCCAAATTGGCTTTCAAAGGAAATCACTCAAGTTGAAAAGGTAGGTCAAGGTTATTTTACGAAAGTTTGATCAAAGATACAATTAATATGCAAAGAGGTAGGGCCACGAGACCCCGAAATCGGCCCTTGTATTTTCTCTTAAAATAAATTTCATGAGGAATATTTGATATCTCTCATGAAAATACACGGATGTTTACCGCTTTTCATGAAAAGAATAATAGCACCAAACAATGTGCCATTTAACTGTAATGACGTCATGAAGTGACGTCATTTTGACGTTATTGACAGAATATGGCGAAAATTGCTGGGGATTTTGTCTTTTGTCGTAGAATTCAATGTGGCCGCATGCATTAACTGAGATAAAACTTCTATGACATGAGGATATAATGATAATCTTTCACATATAAATTTTCCATCATTATAGTAAATGCATGCGGCCATTGCTAATTTAATATAAATATTGAGTTTTTGCATCAATTTCGCCGAATATGACCAATTTTGGTGTCTTCAAAGGGCTAAAAGGTGTTGGTAAAAGCAATGTTTACAAAAAGTAGATTCGTGATTCAGTAGAGAACGTTTCAAAATGTCAAATAACACTTAAAAATTCTATGAAGTACAATGTTCAAAATTTATCAAAATAAGGGCCAATATCGGGCTTCGTGGCCCTACCCCTTTGGCACATAAGGCACTTATACTTTGTTCAATATCGACTTTCAAGGACGAAATCACTCTAACTTAAAAAGTAGGTCAAGGTCGTGTTACGAAAATTTGACCAAAGATACATCCAATATGTAAGTTTGGTACTTATTGCATTTATACTTCGCTCAATATTGCCTTTAAAAGACAAACTCACTGAAGTGGGAAAAGTAGGTCAATGTCACTTTATGAAAGTTTGATCAACGATACATCCACGTTAGTATAAATCGGAGAAAAAAAGAAATAATGTATGATCACAAAAAATATTTGCCAAAATTTTAACATCTGGAGGCTTTATTGCTATCTTAACATTTACCTGATCAGCTCAACATTTGCCTTAAGTATCATTTGAAATGATTCTACAAATCCCAATCCCAGAGGCTACATCCCTATCTGGTAATATTAAACAAAGTATTATTAAACATTAACAACAAAAAGAACCACCAGAGTATGAATATAGGAAAGGAAACTGTGTGATCTTAACATTTACCTTGTCATCTAGTTCGGACGACGCCAACTCCGGGGGTATTGCAATAACTCTTTAGCACTAAAGTGCAGTCGTGCTATAAAAACAAACAACAACAACAAAAATCTGAGATGTTTAAAAGACTTTCCTTGGTCTTCATCATTCCATCTGAATAATATAATCAACCATCTATCTTTTAATGCAAAATACCTAGGCAGCAGTCTTATTGAAAAATATCCATGCATTTATTAAGCAATACGCACAAAATAACGTCAGTTTTATCAAAGTCAGATTCTCCGTACTCCTCGTACCTCGAGAATTACTCTGAAGGCTATTTTCCACTTGGAATCTATTACATGTTGTATATATACCAAAACATTTACTACTGTTTGCACTAAATCAGTACACATTTTTTTTAAAAATCAGAAAAAAATATATGTCTCCCCTCAAAGTTACATAGACCTTGGTCACATGACCTTGGGGCAAGGTGATAAGAAACCCTTCGATTATGAACAACAGCATACTAAATTATCAAAATAATGCAGTAAACGATTCAAGAGATGTAGCCTAAACACTATAGTATGTACAATTTCACAAAAATGTAATATTTGACCTAGACCTTTGTCATACAACCTTAGATGGAGGTGGTGTGAAACATTTGGGTCATACTATTAATATGAAAGTCATCTGGAAAACAGTTCAAGAGATATAGCATGGACAGGATAGCATGTACAATTTCATTAAAATTCATTAATTAGCGACCTGAACTTAAGACACATGACATTTGGCGAAGGTGATGTGAAACCCTTGAGTCATAAGTAAAATACTAAAATATGAAAGGGATCTGGCACACGGTTCAGGAGATATAGCCCGGGCACGATGACAGACAGAGAGAAAGACGGACGGACGCGAAGGCAAAAACAATATGCTTCCTCTCCCTTGGAGTGAGACATAATGATATCGATTGGTCTACCAATCGCAGAGTCCTCTTTTTCTGAATGGTGTCTTCCATTCTCTCTCACTCTTTTAGGAAGCAACCACTTGATTTTTTTATTGGGGGGACGGGGGGGGGGCAGAAAGACTTTGCAAAAAAAACCGGATTGAGATTTTAGGATAAATTTTTTTTCCGGACCATGAAATTGCCCCCACCCCACCCCTCTCCTGACCTTTCCGCAAGCCCAGTCAACACTTTTTATGTGACGCCATGAACTAAGTACAGATAAAAATGAAACAACATTAACGAAATTAGACTGTCTGCGTAGAGTGAAAAGATTATTTGTTTCATATGCCATTCCAGAAATTAAAAAGAAGTTATCTGCTAGCAAGAGATGCCTTAATACATGTATACTCTTCCTTGGCACCGGATTTGCAATATTTAATATGGTCAGAAAATCATGCTGAATGATTTAAACTTTAAGAGTATAATTTTCAACCTAGGAAATTAAAAAAAAAATAAAAATAATAATCCGACCCGAAGCGCCAGCAAATAACTACTTTGGCTCTTAAAATGAAAAAAAAATCCGACTGGCAAAAATTCTTCCTGCGCCTCCCCCCTCCCCATTAAAATCAAATGGTTGCTCCCTTACTACGGATTGCACAACAGTTGTCATTTATATAATGTCCATTAACCATATTCCACTTTTCAGTACACTGTTAAACTCGGAACGGAATTCTGGGAAGTTCGCGTAATTATCAGACAATTTCAAGACGCATCCACATGTATGAGCGATGGGTCTTCTGGATAGTCCCTCCAAATGAACGAATTCGATTTGAATTTCCTTCACGCTGGTTAAAAGCAAATCAGACCCAGTGCAAAACCTCAAAAATTGTCTGAGAGTGTGGTCGTCCAACTCTTTCAGGAACTTCCTCATGTAACAAATAGTGTCGTCTTGACCTTTGCATGTCACATGAGGAAAACGCAGCATAGACATTACCGTTTTAGCGGAAGGAATCCTGTGGTCTCAAATCTTGTCCAATAGGTGCCAGGATGGGTCTCCAAACATCAATCACAAACTTTGTGTCCTGTACCAATTCTTTCATGGCAATTTCGTTACACATAGCCTTTAAGTTGTCTTTTGTAGGGATTGATCTTCCAGAATGTGTTCCAATAACGTCAAGAAGGTCATCTTGGTCCACGGAATCGAAGTTAGTACATGCCTGCATAAGCACTGCTGCTTCTGAATTGGATAGCTACTTCATGAATACTTCAAAAATGTCTGTTTTTTGTGCTCCATATAGGCATTCTTCTAAAACAGTAGGCGCAATTTCAATAGGGAGGTACTTCACGCTTTTCCAACCTTTGTAAATAATCCTCGACACAGCTAGCCACTCTTCTTTCTGATAGTCGTGTCTTGTGAATGGCACTTTATATCCACAGCCGACAGTGCACTGCTGGTAGAACTCTGACCAGAACTCAGTTAATACATCTCGCATCATACCACTTCCCGATCCTGATTCCATTTCTTCACTCTCTCCTCCATGGATTTTACGACGAATTTCAATATTTGCGTTAAGAATACTTGGATCTTTAAAAGCCGTCAGCATATCCAAAAGAATTCGTCCTTCATTGACTTCGACTTTCAATTTTTGTGTTTGTCCCTGACCATCGGTTTCAAATAAAGGGTCGTTATTTAGATCAAGATGCGGAAATGTACCTTCAGAATCATCATGGGTATACGTAGATTCTGTATTTGTTAATTCTCCGATATAGTGCTCTAAGGAAAAGTCATTAGCCTCGTTGTCATCGTCAGCAAAGTTATCTGGGTTTGATGGCTTCGCCAAATCACTTGATGGAATAACGTCACCGCTTGAATCCTCGCAAACAATTATCTGTGGTTCCAAATCTGGTAAATCATCATGCTTCTCCTCGGTGCAATTGTCCTGTATTCCTGCTATACGAGCTGCCTCCTCTATTATGGACTCGGATTCATCTTTGGAAGATTTGACGGAGGATTTTAGATAAACACGAATCGTTCCTAATTTCAGATTGTCATACATTTCAGCCACTGTTATTGTTCCATTTATTCGGTTTTGTGCAAAATCCCACAGTTCTAAGTCATAGTCAATTGCCAGCCCAAAAGCACACCTTCCTTTTGGAAAAAATAGTTACTTGGCTTTGTCCAGAAGTTCATGATTTGTGGTGTCTTTATCCACAATTAATTTTCTTGTTCCGCCACCTTTCTTGGTCCTGATTTGCCTTCACCCTCCTTATGGATCCAACCAATGTCAATTCTTCTAGAATTTTTTTTTAGCATTTACATTTCCTCGAAGTTGTTTGGACATTCTTGTAACCCTTCTGCCAGGGATGGCTTCCTCGTCGGAGTCTGAAGCAGCCGAAAAGTCCATTCTCTTCTTTTCGTTTAATTTTTGTTGCAATTTCTTCATCAAAGATTTTTTTCTTTTCTCACCATCGGCTGATTTCTTTTTGCAGAATCTCATAAGCGCAAGTATGTCTCCATGTCTCGGTAAATAGTTGGCAAGCTCGTCGTCTCGCATGTGATTTACAGTCTCTTTGTCTATCTGAAGAGAAATGGAAACCTAATTATGAGGTTGTCTAAAAGATAGTAAAAAGTTCTTTCAAGATAGAAAAGCAAAGCTATCTACATGGTAGTTTTATTACGTTATATGTCAACATACATTTGATATTCTGATGACATGACTGGACAAACATATGTCTAGACGTATCTAGAATGAGGGATTTACATATAAAATCCGGCCAATAAAACCATGTTCTGTATATCATTTGGGACCGTCCCAAGTCCACTGTCCTTTGGTGTACAATTTTCTCATCCTGAATGATAATGAGCTAACGTCAACCAGTAGAACACGGGACTGTTTCGGTATGCCCAATGTTTTTCCATATCCGTTATCGGAGCTTTTGATACTTTATCCACGGTCGCATAACACGTGATACGCAAATAATCAAATGCATAGGATTCCCCTTCTCATTTAAGAAGGTACTTACTTTATACGAGTTTATTTCAGGTCTAACAAATATGAGCACCATTTTCATTAATATTTTAATGGTTTTTAATGACTTTCAATCGACGGAATTGATGCATGTTCTAAGAGGCGTCCGCATAAAGGTGTAACTACAGAAAATCATTTTAGCAGGGAATCCCTTCCCTTTTGACTGAATAAAAAGTGTCAACTCATTGGTCAAAACTATTGAAAATTCAAAAATAGCGAATGAACAATCGTGTCATTCTCATGAAGTATTTCTTAGCGCGATAGGCACACGATAGCGTCGCGAAAGCAACAAGATTATGCTACGCGCCCGCTACGATAGTGAGGCGAGTGTGATAAGAATAGAGAAGAATGAGACACGAATGTGACACGATAAAAAGACACTGAGGCGAATGAGATGCGAATGCAGGAGATTGAGACACGAATTTAATCCGATAGCGCTGCGATCGATCATGACAAGAATTGACAAGAGAAGAACCAAAATAATTTGACATATCCAGGAGCATCAATACCCTTTGTTGACTTTGACCTCTTTCCGAATTGTTTTCTCTTGAAAGGCATTGTCAACGTTTTGAAAATTTTGATCCGCACACTTTCACATCAACTCTGAGATAATTATTCTTGTCACTGCCTTGTGTGTATGAAGTACATCTTAACCTATGCACTTTTAGGCTGGTTTTATTACTAAATATTTTACGCGACAATATCGGACAAGCATGATCTGCACCTCCTCTGTACAGCAATTTAAAATTGTTTTATTTATAGAGCTCTATCTTATATCTTTATTTTTTTTTCAGCTTCAAAACATTCGTATCTAACCCTTAGGGGGTGCTCCTAAGTCAGAGGAGGAAATTACTGTCTGAACTGAACTGAACGTGACAATATCGTGTCACTAACGTGTCAAGATCGTGGCTGAATCGCATTGGTTTTTTTTTTCATGTGCGTCACATTCTTGGCGCATTCGCATCACATTTGCGTCAGATTCTTTCTTGTCGGGGCTATATCGTGGCTCATTCTCCTCCACCTGTGGAACAAGAATTCACGCGAATGTGATGAGAATGCAACGCGAATGCGTTGCGCATGAGCCACGAGTTTTAGGCGAATAAAAAATTCAGACGCGAATGTTTTAAACAGTTTGAAACATTCGCGTCGGTGCCTCGAACAGAGGAGAATGCAGGAGAAGGTTTTTATAGCGGATATCGTTTTATCGGGATATTGCTTTCTATTTCAATTTATCCCGGGGGATAATGTATACTAGATCGGTTTTATCAGGGGGAGGGGAGGAGGGTTAATCTATTCTGAGTCAGTTAACCGGGGTGGGGGATGATTTATGCTACAATACCGGTTGTTTTAAATCATTTGCATATTCATGAATCATCTACCTTCTCTTCTTGAAGCTTTTTTATAACTTCCTCCCCTATTCCTCTCTCTCTCAGAAATTTTTCCATGTAGAATTAACCTGAAAAGAAAGTCAAAATTTGATATCATTTCTGAAGTATGTTCAACGGCCTGATCAAGAGAACGATCAAAGAAGGCATTTTAATTTCAAGTCAACGCTTGGTACATTTACCACCATGTATAAATATATATATATATATATCATTGCATTCATATGCCTAACAAAATACAAAAACAAAAAGATCAAATAATATAAGAGGACCATTTCTACGCTCAAAGGATACTGACAATGATAAGGTTTGTAATACAGTATATGGCATGGAAAAGATGGTAAGCATGTATACCTTTGTCCTTTATAAAATTAATTTTTGTTGAGATAATAACAAAGCGTTAGGTCGAAACACAATCATTCTGAAATATGAAAGTGGTTCAAGGTGATATAAAATTTTTGGGTCATAAGAAATAAATATTGAAAGTTCGACTTATACATGTATTTCGACTTATGTTTTTTGGCGATGCATATCATACATAACAAGAGTTGACAAGTTGAGAAAGAAAATTGTGACGAATGGACAGATAGCTACATGTAGTACTACAGTTATGTATAGAGTACCGAAAGCGCCAATTCGGGAAGGGATATGAAGGCATGTTTACATTGTATTAAAAAAAAGCATGTGTTTGTGAAACACAAATATTCCCGTCGGTATCATTGTTAGAAAAAACAGTAAAAACTGCAAAATGGTCAAACTCCAAGGTCAAGGTAAAATGTTTGGTATCAATGAAAAGCTCTTATCACAAGAAATACACATACAGGAAAAGCTTGCCGTCACTTTACTGGCTTTAAATGTTGTAAAGTCGGAAAACACGATCCGTATCCACGATCACGAAAACACGATCCGTGTCCATTGTTACTCTTCTGGACTTTTCTGTTTTTGACTTTATTCAGAGGATAATTATTCGATTGTTCTATGACGTATCGCCACAGGGACATTTGGATGCTACTTTAGTAAGAAAATGCATTGATACGACATGACTTTCAATTGTCAGGTAACCTAATCTACATGCATTTATGTACAGGGTTTGAATAACCTAGAACAGTTAGACAAATAACTCCGGACTGGACATTTGTCCGGAGTTCAGCCCCCTGAAGCACTGTAGGAAGGTAGGTTTTGATTATCAGGTGTGGTAGTACTTACCAAGAGAAACTTATTCCACAAAAAAAATTTCACCTGTGCCTCCAGGTAAGGCCACCAGAGGTAATTAAAAAAAAATTTCCCACAGATTCCCGTGGGAAAAATTTTCCCGTCATTTTCCTGTCAAAATCCCGTGGGAAAAATTGGATTCCCGTGGGAAAAATTTTCCTGACTTTCATTTCAAGTAAAATACGGGAAAAATTTTCCCGTCATAGAAATTGACAGGAAAAAAATTCCCGTCATAGAAATTGACAGGAAAAAAATTCCCGTCAATATATTATGACAGGAAAAAAAATCCTGTGGGAAAATTTTTCCCGTCATTTTAAAAGACAGGAAAATTTTTCCCGTCTCTTTTAAATGACAGGAAAAATTTTCCCGTCATTTTTCCTGTCAATTATTAAACATGTGAAAAAGAATACTGTAAATTAAGATTCTGGTGATATTAAATCTGTAAATCATCATACATGTATATCAGTATATTATCAAAAGCTATGAATTATAGTATTTTAAAAGAATGGAAAAAACATAACAATCCACTATGCTTCATAGGCGAAAACAAAAACTAAGGATTATTAGCTATAATTGCCTTCTCCTTAAAATTTCAGCAAAAAGTAGAATTTGAGACATTGTTATGGTTCATGTACAGGTAGTTAAATTCTAAAATTAAATGAAAATGAAAATAAGTATTCCTTAATATTGATGATCTTACTAAACATGTCGAAACATTCATATTAAGGAATTGAGCAGTTATCAACGACCACACAGTAATATTTTTTTCATATGAATTTCGAAGTCCTCATTCTAAAAATTGCATTCGGAGTGTGAATTCTACTCTGCTAAAATATGCTGCTATCATGTGTAAAAAAAATAATTTATATGGTGAATTTTTTTTTCAAATATGCAAACTTTGTTTTAAAATGCTAGCTTACCTGCACTTGAAGTTTATGGAGTATGCCTTTGTTGATACAACTTTGAAATGATGCCACTTGCAATTTATTAAATCTAATTAGATTAAGCAAGTGAAATCATTACAAGTCTACTATCTCTTTGTTCTTGGTGTTCCTTGTTCATTTTAGAAATTTGAATACACGTACTTCGCAAATGCAGGATTTGTATAGTCTTATAACATTCAGACATTCAAAGTGAGAAATCGAGCTACTTTAGGTAAGTATAGTTAATATTAGCTCTCAGTGCCATTTTTTCCATATAAATTTGGCAGTTACCAAGAAAAGGTTGTATCTGTGGATTAATAAAAGTCAACATCAGGACTGAGGAGTCTAAAGTGCAAGCCAATCAGAACCCTTGGCAACAATTATGATAAACAGTTCTTGTTGAGAAACAAAATCAAGTCACTTCTTTCTGAGAAGTTTGGTGAAATTATTTACTGAAGTTACTGAAGAGATTTCAAGGAATTCTTGTCAGCAGCAGGGATATTTATTACTAACAAACAGGAATATTGAAATGTTTCTAAGTGTCAATCATTCTGTCTAAATAAACCAAGAGTTCAGCTAACAGTACATAATAATCATGATAAGACCTCACTTGTACAAGCAATATACTTTCAAAGTTCAGTGTTTTATATTACAAAACATCTAATTTCAATAAACCCTAAACTGCTCTATATTGCAAAGTGTAAGTTTAAGTGTAGTTTACCTTATTCACGAAAATATTGTCAAAAGGAATCTACATGTGAAATATGCCCTACCCTCTACAATACTCTACATGGTTTTGTGTGTTTCATATCTCCATATACCTTGGTTTCCATGGTCATGATGGTCATGACCTTTGGATCCTATACAAATCTTAATTCTTATGTTAAATGTTATGGTACTGAAATCCATGTGCAGAAGAACAAGTAGTCGTCAGGACAAGACTTTGCTTTTTTTTTATTTTTTGGGAGGGGGGGGGGGGGCTAATTAAACTCACTATAATTTTAGCATTTGACCTTGCTTCAGTGTAATGTCTCGCCCTTTGCTCTTCGAAGTATTATTAAAATCCATGCAAAAGGAAAACAGTTATTCGGTTTAACAATGTTTTTTTTTTCATCAAGTACAGTGACCTTGACATTGAACATGTTGAAGGCATAATTTTGATTTAAGAAGATATGCCAGCATACCATAAGGAATTTAAGTGTCCTATGGACCTCTTCGGAGTTTCCATTACATTACATGCACAATGAAACCTGTGTTTGTGAAACATGAATACCCCATCATCATCTTTGTTAGTATCAACATAATTTTCTGTTCAGTGGGTGAAAGTTTAAGGTCAACGGGTAAAAAATATTGGTATCAATGGAAAGGTCTTGTCATAAGGAATACACATGAGAAACGTCAACATGATCAAAGCCCTTTCAATTACCAATCAAAACTTATACCCAATGTTAAAGTTTTCGAAAAGTATGTCAAAAGTCAAGGTCAAGTTCACAAGGTCAAATTTTTTTATATCAATGGAAAGGACTTGTCACAAGGAATACACATATGAAATATCAAAGCTCTATCACTTTCCATTCAAAAGTTATGCCCTATGTTAAAGTTTTTCAAAAGTAGGTCAAACTCCAATGTCAAGGTAAAAAATTTTGATATCCATGGAAAGGTCTTTTTATAAGGAATACACATGTGAAATATCAAAGCCCTATCCCTTACCATTCAATAGTTATGGCAAGGTTAAAGATTTTCGGACAAACAGACAGACAAACTGCAGGGATTAATCTACCTCCGCGTCCTGCGTCTCTGACGCATAAAAATCGCCCAGGACCCATTGATTTCAGCTCGCTGCGTCCCACAGTGCGCATTGTTAACTGTCGTATAATGCGTCCATTTTAGTTCATGTTTACATGTATTTTAAAAACATTCAAAGTCGAGAAAGTTTATTAACAGTATTCATTTAGCTGTGTAACGTGTAAATGTCTGTCGTTTATATTTTGACAGCTCTTTAAACCTAACAGATCTGTAGTATCGTATGAGAAATCATTGCGGAGCATCATTTTTTTTTAATTAGAAGGTATATGCAGTCCGACGCGAGTCTACTGGTAACTTATTGAATTCATATCATTCGGATACAGATATATATATTTATGAAAAATTCCTCCACTGTAAACTTTACATGACATTATGAATCAATCTATTGAAATCATTTAATTCACACCATCATTGTACCATCTTTGCAAACCGTATAGAATTGGTTTGTTTGGATAACGTTTGTACGAAGTATCGCTAACAAACAATCAATTTCGAGAGTTAGACGTTTTTTGTGGAACATATTATAACGATCTCAAGAACATAAAATGGTCAGCTCAGGTCAGCTCACATGTATTCGCGAACGTAAAACGCCTTGAAAAAAAGGAGGTTTGTAGAAATTGGGACGCACTAATTTCTGCTGGGACCCATTGTTTTGGCTGGGGACCCATTGGCCAAGTTTCATTGCGTCCAGAGGACCCATTAAGATCAAATTGTAGATTAATCTCTGAAACTGACAGGACAAAAACTATATGCCCCCAAATCTTTGATTAAATATCAAAGCCCTAACCCTTATAGTTTAAAAGTAGTTCAAATGTCAAGGTCATTAATTCAAATGTCTTGGGAGTAATACTTTTTATAATGTGTGTATGAAATATTAAAGCCCTATCACTTATACTTGAAGAGATATTTGCTTAAAGAGCTTCTTAATAAAAATGTACTACATTGTATAAGGTCAAAGTTCAAAGTCAAGGTCACTAGGTCAAATGTCTTTTTATCAAACTGTAGTACTTGTTATGGTGAATGTATCTATGAAATTTGAAAGCACTATCACTTAAATGTGAAAATATGTTATGATCAATGAGCGATATAAGTCCCCTACCGGCGGCATATATTTATGTCCTGCAACTCTGCCTATGAATTACTCCTCAATAAAACATGAGTTTTAATTCAAATCACTGTCTGTGCAGCTCAGTTCTGAGGTTTTATCTGCTTTATCGATTCAAAAATAGCAATCCAAGGAATGCTTGTGTCGCCTGCGAAGTGGCTTGAATATCATTTTAGAAAGTGGATCAAAATTATTGGTATCAGTAGAAAAGTCTTGTCAAATGAAATTCATTTGAAATATCAGACCTCTTAATTACAATTTAAAAGATACGGTAATTCTCAAATTTTCAGAAAAGACTGTCAATCATCTAGGTCAAGGTCACTACGTAAAAATTGGTAACAAAAAGGTCTCATCATAAGAAATATTTAAGACCTATCACCTACCAATTTAGATATATACAACTTTAATTTCTTAGAAAAGAAGGTCAAATAGCTAGGTCAAGGTCAAAAGGATAAAAATTGTGGTATGTGTAGAAAGGCATTGGTACAAGGAATACACATGTGAAATATCAAAGCCCTATCACCTACCAATCAAAAGATATAGCCAATTTTACTTTTCTTGAAAAGTAGGTCAAATATCTAGGTCAAGGTCACAAGGTCAAATATTATGGTCTGTGTAGAAAGGTCTTGTCACAAGGAATACAAATGTGAAATACCAAAGCCCTATCACTTACCAATCAAAAGCTATATACAATCTTAATTTTTTTGAAAAGTAAATCAAATATTTAGGTCAAGGTCAATAGGTCAAACATTTTGGTATGTGTAGAAAGGCGTTGTTACAAGGAATACATATGTGAAATATCAAAGCCCTATCACTTACCAATCAAAAGATATAGCGAATCTTATCTTTTTTTCAAAAGTGGGTCAAATATCTTAAAAAGTAGGTCAAATATTTAGGTCGAGGTCACAAGGTCAAATATAATGGTCTGTGTAGAAAGGTCTTGTCACAAGGAATACACATGTGAAATACCAAAGCCCTATCACTTACCAATCAAAAGATATATATATAATCTTAATTTTTTTGAAAAGTAGGTCAAATATCTAGGTCAAGGTCACAAGGTCAAAAATTATGATATGTGTGGAAAGGTCTTGCCACAAGGATTGCTCGTGTGAAATATCAAAGTCATAACACTTACCAATCAAAAGATATAGCCATTCTTAATTTTTTTGAAAAGTAGGTCAAATATGTAGGTCAAGGTCACTAGGTCAAAAATTATGGTATGTGTAGGAAGGTTTTGTAACAAGGAATACACATGTGAAATATCAAAGCCCTATCACGTACCAATCAAAAGTTATGGGCTGTGACACCCAAAGTGTGACAGACAGACAGACGGACGGACAGACGGACAATATCAAAGTCCTAACACTTACCAATCAAAAGATATAGCCATTCTTATTTTTTTTGAAAAGTAGGTCAAATATGTAGGTCAAGGTCACTAGGTCAAAAATTATGGTATGTGTAGGAAGGTCTAGTAACAAGGAATACACATGTGAAATATCAAAGCCCTATCACGTACCAATCAAAAGTTATGGGCTGTGACACCCAAAGTGTGACAGACAGACAGACGGACGGACAGACGGACAGACGGACAATATCAAAGTCCTAACACTTACCAATCAAAAGATATAGCCATTCTTAATTTTTTTGAAAAGTAGGTCAAATATGTAGGTCAAGGTCACTAGGTCAAAAATTATGGTATGTGTAGGAAGGTCTTGTAACAAGGAATACACATGTGAAATATCAAAGCCCTATTACGTACCAATCAAAAGTTATGGGCTGTGACACCCAAAGTGTGACAAACAGACAGACGGACGGACAGACGGACAGACGGACAACGGACAAAGTGATCCCTAAGTGTCGCTATGCTTCGCAGGCGACACAAAAAAGAGGTCAAGCGTGATGAAAGTTGAACTTGCTCTGTAACTATCCAAGACTAAGCTGAGTATTTAACCAGAATATCTCTATTTGTTGTAGAAAAAAGTCTGGAAAACTGACAAAAACTGAATTGTGCAAGACCTCAAGGGGCATAACTCCTCAAAAATTAGGTCAAGTGTGACAAAAGTCGAACTTGTCCTGTAACTCTCCATGACTAAGCTGAGTATCAAATTTCACCTGAATATCTCTCTTTGTTGTAGGAAAAAGTCCGGAAAACTGACAAAAACTGAATTTTCCAAGTCATCAAGTGGCATAACTCCTCGAAAAATAAGTCAAGCGTGACAAAAGTTGAACTTGCTCTGTAACTATCGAAGAGTAAGCTGTGTATCAAATTTCACCTGAATATCTCTCTTTGTTGCATGAATAAGTCCAGAAAACTGACAAAAACTGAATTTTCCAAGTCATCAAGGGGCATAACTCCTCGAAAAATAGGTCAAGCGAGACGAAAGTCAAACTTGCTTTAAAACTATCCAAGACCAAGCTGTGTATCAAACTTCACCTGAATATCTCTATTTGTTGCAGAAAAAAGTCTGGGAAAACTGACAAAAACTGAATTTTCCAAGTCATCAAGGGGCACAACTCCTCGAAAAATAGGTCAAGCGTGACGAAAGTATCCCTTTCTCTGTAACTATCCAAGACCAAGCTGTGTATCAAATTTCATCTGAATACCTCCATCCGTTGCAGAAAAAAGTCTGGAAAACTGATAATCCGACATACGGACATGACGGACAGACAGATGGACATACAGACCGAGAGAAAACTGAGAGTCCCCTTCCGCATTGCCGGTAGGGGACTAAAAATATATGCTTTGAGAACTTCTTAACCAAAATATAACTAAAATGTAAAAGTTCAAGGTCACTAGGTCAAATGTCTTGGAATCAAAATGTAGTACTTGATATGATGAATATACATGTATGTATGAAATATTTTAAAAAGCCCAATCACTTTTACCTGAAGAGTTATCTGCTTTAAGAACTTCTTAACCATACGGACAGATAGGTTGTTTCCTATGCATCCCCATCCCCCAAACTTTGTTTGCATGGGGGTATAATTTATTTTTAAAATATCAGCATCTGTAAAGATGATTGAGATATCCCTAAAATGTATTTTCATTTAAGTAGGTCAAACTTCAAGGCCAAGGACAATGGTCACATTGTCATGTAGGCAAATCTCATGTGATATATCAAAGCTGTATGATATCTAGTATACTACATGTATTGACAAGGTTTCATTATCTGAAAAACATGTCTAGTACAATAAAATTTGTATTATAGATTGGAACATATATTTTAATATTGAAAATGGTATATCAAACTAGACTGTGTTGCCTACCATCTGTTTGACCCAAAGGATGAGACCTTGACCTTCATTGTGAGTTGAGTCTCCCCTCATAAATTAAGAATTGAAAGAAACTGACTGGCTTGCTACGCTCACCAGATGCACCATATTTCAAACAATTTTATGCCTCCTTTCTTATCAAAATTGACTAAAAATACATTTCAGTACTGCCTTCATCAAACAAAATGGTAATTCATTGTCAGATAATTTTCTTTTTTTCTGTCCAGGGGTAGCGCTTTCCCCAGATCCCCACCCCTCACTAGGATTTTACTCTTGACCCACTGTGGTGGAGGACTTTTGATATATTCCATGCCCCATCTAAACTCAAATCCTGTATCATGTGTATCCGCCCATATTGGTGCATAGAAGTTCTTTATCAGAGGCATGGCTCAATAACATAAGAGGAAGATCAGCAAATCATTGGTTTAGTCCAGGGATTAATCTACCTCTGCGTCCTGCGTCTCTGATGCATAAAAATAGCCAAGAACCCATTGATTCCCGATCCCTGCATCCCGCCATACGCATTATTAGCTTTAGTATAATGCGTCCCCTTTAGTTCATGGTTTACATAAAACTTTCGAAGTCAAGAAACTGGAAGCGTATTAGCTGTATATTGTGTTTATGTCTCTTGTTTTGTCCGCTCTTTTAAACATTACAGAAGGTTGATCATGTCCGCATAAAGCAACTAAATACACAAAAATAGCAATCCAAGGAATGCTTGTGTCGCCTGCGAAGCGGTTTGATTATTATTCTAGAAAGTGGATCAAATTCTTGGTATCAGTAGAAAAGTCTTGTCAAATGAAATTCATTTGAAATATCAGACCTCTTAATTACAAATTAAAAGTTATGGTCATTCTTAAATTTTCAGAACAGAGTGTCAATCATCTAGGTCAAGGTCACTACGGAAAAATTGGTAACAAAAAGGTCTCATCATAAGAAATATTAAAGACCTATCACTTACCAATCAAAAGATATATACAACCTTAGAAAAGAAGGTCAAATAGCTAGGTCAAGGTCAAAAGGTTAAAAATTATAGTATGTGTAGAATGGCATTGTTACAAGGAAAATACATGTGAAATATCAAAGCCCTTTTACCTACCAATCAAAAGATATAGCCAATATTACTTTTCTTGAAAAGTAGATCAAATATCTAGATCAAGGTCAAAAGCAGTCTTCATGAAAACTTTTTTTGACCACTAGCCAGCCGGGCTAGTTGAGTGCCAAAATCTACCAGCCACCCAAAATTTTCACTGGCCATTGAAGAAAAATCAAAACGCTATATAGACCCATGGTTTCCTCAGCTAGGTCCGTTGAGTAGGCAAAAATTCACACATATATAGAGTATACATAAAAATTGAACGAAGATAAACCGCCAACCGATCATTTCTCTGGCGGATGTCAGCTACGTCATTATCAATAGACTCAATTTTACAATGAATGCATGATATTGTTTGTATAAATATAATTTCACATATGCTTTTTGCCTGCAGAAAATGGACGGAGAAAAAAAGAACTTATTTGAATCATACTCGCTTATAGGCCGGCCGTTGCTTGCGGCGCTTGGCCAATAGTTATACAATTTTCGTAAGAATTTCTTTATTTCAGTGTTCAGTCGAGATTTTTGAAATTGTTAGATATTTAATTGAACATGTTATACTCAGTACCGTAAAATAACCTGTCACGCTGCGCAGAAAACAATGCACTGTTGTTACGGGAATATTTATCTTGTATCTTAGGACAATATTTTAATAAACAGATTTTACAGGAAAACGTTATTATATTTCATTTGAAACATGTTCAATAACATAAACATTTCATACTTAACCAGCGATAAAAGTTGAGACGCAACATGTACTTTTATGGAAAGAAGGCGGCGATTTTACCCCAAGTATAAAAATAAGACGAGAAATCGCCAGCCGTCGGCCCTTAATCAGAACACTGCATTTCATTAAAAGTCAATAGCCAGTCGGGCTAGTTCAGCATCAAATTTTGGTAGCCAGAAGAAACATTTGGTAGCCAGGGCGGTCGGGCTAGTGAGTTTTCACGAAGACTGCAAAAGGTCAAATATTATGGTCTGTGTAGAAAGGTCTTGTCACAAGGAATACACATGGGAAATACCAAAGCCCTATCACTTACCAATCAAAAGATATATCAATTCTTAATTTTTTTTTTGAAAAGTAGGTCAAATATGTAGGTCAAGGTAAATAGGTCAAAAATCATGGTATGTGTAGGAAGGTCTTGTCACAAGGAATACACAAGTGAAATATCAAAGCCCTATCACTTACCAATCAAAAGATATAGTGAATCTTATCTTTTTTTTTAAAGTAGGTCAAATATCGAGGTCAAGGTCACAAGGTCAAAAATTATGGTATGTGTAGAAAGGTCTTGCCACAAGGATTGCACATGTGAAATATCAAAGTCCTAACACTTACCAATCAAAAGATATATCCATTTTTGATTTTTTGAAAAGTAGGTCAAATATGTAGGTCAAGGTCACTAGGTCAAAAATTATGGTATGTGTAGAAAGGTCTTGTCACAAGGAATACACATGTGAAATATCAAAGCCCTATCACTTACCAATCAAAAGTTATGGGCTGTGACATCCAAAGTGTGACAGACAGACAGACAGACAGACAGACAGACAGACAGACAGACAAAGTGATCCCTAAGTGTCGCTATGCTTCGCAGGCGACACAATAAACTACTTAATTCAGCAAATTTGACTATTAGATTGAAGTTTTGGAGATAGACGTTTTATTTCTAATAATTTTTTTCTGGAACATAATGATCTCGAGGACATAAACCACTGGAAGCCATTCATATCACTTGTATTCGCGAACTTAAGATGCTGCGAAAAAAGACGGTTTATGGTACTTGGGACCCATCAAATTCTGCTAGGACAAATTGTTTTGGCTCGGGACACAGTGGTCAAATTTCATCGGGTCCATAGGACCCATTCAGATCAAATTGTAGATTAAATCTCTGGATTACAAATGATTCAACTTAAATTCTACCCAAATACATGTATATGAAAGTGCGACAACCAGACAGACGGTCATTGCACATTCCCGCTTTAACTTTAGTTCCCCCCCTTCTCCATGGTAACCCCCTTGATTTGCCACTGATAATCATGCTAATATTAGTATTGTGTTGGTGTGAAATGAAGCATTTTACATTCATTAATAATACTTTGTAGTATGTATAAATTGAACATTCCCATCAAAATTGAACTATCACAAATAAACCCTAAACTGCTAAAGACTGTTTGGCGGGATTGTGAAGCACTAGTTTTTTTTTATGAATACTTTATCTACCATATTGTTACTGTATAAGGAGTCTACCAGTGAAATACATGTATTAAAGCAGTATACCCCTTCTTATTCAAGAGATGCAGCTAATTTTAAGGTCAAGATCACAGTCATAAATGAATGGTTCAAGGTCAAGGTCACAGTCTCAATTGCATGGCTTTGTAATATAGAATATTATGTTAGATATCTTTCCCAAAAACTTTCAGAAACACATAGGTCAAAAACTGTCTGTCCGAAAAAAAAAAAAAAAAAATGCAAAATTTATCCAACATCGGCAATACGGTAGCAGCCCAGGCCCGAACAACCTGACTACTTGTCGATAAAGTTTTCTTAAACGCTTTAAAACAAAGATCATGATAAGTTTACAAGAGTGTGACAAGATCATGATAAGATCATTACAAGATCATGATAAGTTTACAAGAGTGTGACAATTTCTCACGAGGGTCTGAAAATTATAAAAACTTGCACCAGAAGGCTTCGGTCATTCAGACCAACTACAGAGAGCAAAGCACCAGTCCGAACGTAATTTTGTTTGTAAGGACAGGCGGACTGATGTTATCGGGAAAGACTGATATATAATATAACATAGAATATAATGTATAAGTGCATCACATGATAAAGTCCTTGGGATTCCATTGTTGGAGTTCGCAGGGACTATGAGAGAATAGTGCCCCGCGACTAGTGTTGTAACGAAAGTCGCCGATGTCGCCGCTGTCGTTGCTGAAACTTGAAAGTCGCCGACTATCAATAATGGATTTGAAGATCCATTGTCGCTGTTGAATTTAATTTGACGCAAAATAATCTTAGTGCGAAATGTCTTCGATAATATTCTTAACGAAACTAGATGCGCTTGCGATGGCGGAGTTAACGGTCGAGGAGGAGCATATCCCAGGCATACTAGGTCCGCCGTGTGGGACCATTTTGGCTTATTTAGAAAGTAAAAGAAAGGCCCTCTTTCTAAAGCTCAGTTCAGTTCAATTTATTTATTCTTAGAACATACATGATTCTATCGAAAATTACTTTGTATATTCAAAATATTTATAACATGGAGAAGTTACAGATGATTATTATACCTCTACAAGTTTTTTCCTATATAAAAAGATACTCGGCTTTGCCTCGGGAAATAGGTCTAGTCTTGGGAAACCAGAGTCATGCTAACTCCCTCAATGGTATACTTTAACTGTATAATAACAATTAACAGAAATGGAGAATGATATCGATAGAGCTATCGATTGTACTCCTCTGATAATTTCCGATAATTGATAGTAAAACTTATCCGATTTTACAACACTACCGTCGACTGGGCACTATTGCTTCTTGCTTTACAGAGTTATGTCACTTGGAAAGTCATGCGATATACAAAAAATATAGTTATTGCCACTTCCTTGTAAAACAGCTTCAGTGTAAAATCTGAATAGCTAGGATGGTCCTTTAAGAATTGCTATCAAGGTCATGTGATGCATTAAACCTATTAATGTCCGTTTGTGTGGGTACTATTCTCTCAGTGTTGCTTTTGGAAGGTAAGCAACACTATCAGTCTATGAGGGAATAGTACTCGTACAAACAGAATTAATAGGTAAATATAGAATATAATAGAATCTTAATGTAAAATTTGAACGAAATTCTGCTTATGGTTCAAGAAATACAGTCATGAGTAAAGTTTTGAAGTGTTTACCAAAGTTAAGGTCAAAGCCACTACATGTAGGTCAAAAGGCAGGGTTTTATGAAAAATTGTAAACTTTAAGGAATCTGTAAGTGATACATGGAAGTTCTATCCATGACATTTACAAATTTAACAAAGGTTTATGTTATAAAAAAAAGGTCAAGGTTACTAGGTCAAAGGTCGAGGTCACAAATGAATGCTCTGATCACAAGGTGTTTGCAAATTAAGTATAAAATCCCTACCTCCCGAGGTTCCAAAGAAATGGTCATGGTTAATTTTTTTGAAAAGTAGGTCCAGTGATTTTTTTCAGTAATTTGGGAATGGGGTTGGGGCCCGTGCAATTGGGAAAATTAACAACGTTTGGGAATATTTTGGGAAGTACTAATATGAAAGTAAAATGACAGTTTATACAATCAAAAGTTCAGAATTGAATGTTTAATCAAATAATTTTCTCATGCTTACAACAATATGGCAAATAATTAGTAAATTTGCTACTTTTGAACCAGTAAATTTCACTTATTTCAGTGATAATTCCATCTATATGAAATTGGGAAATTTTAGAGCATCAATTGGGAAAAAAAGATACTATTTTTCATTGGGAATGGGGCCGAATAACGGCCCCAAAAAAGGGGCAAAAAAATCCCTGAGGTCAACCTTCAAGGTCACTAGGTCAAGGTCACTTGGTCAAAAGTCAAGGTCTGAAATAAAAGGTCTTATCAAGATTTATCATTGTGTAAAGTAACTTATTAATTCTCTTCATAGTTTAATACCTGATGGCTAAAACATGTTCAGAAATTTCTATATCAAGGTCAAAGGTCAAGATCAAATTTTGTGGGTGCATTTGATTCGTCCCATCATGTATGGTTTCAAGTTGCTGTGCAAAGTGGTTGTCAAGAAATTATAAGAATGTGTATCAATTTTAACCAGAAGAAAGTATTATATTAAATTGTTTATACAAGTATTAAAAATAAAAAAAGATCAAATTTTGTGGTTGCATTTGATTCATCTCATTATGGTCTATCATCATGTATGGTTTCAAGTTGCTGCTCTGAACAGTTATCTAAAAATACCCCTTAAAACGCAACACTTTAAACAAAATGTTGACGCATTGACGGACGGACAGACTCTGACTTAATAATTTCATTGACTAGATTTTCAAAAATTACTCTGCGTCAAAGTCAAGTGATAACACTGAATGTGCTAATGTCCATACAGCTCACTTCAGAAATTGGAAAATTGAAGTTGTCTCAACTTTGTCGGCATATTTTCAGATTAAAATATATATAGTGGGATAGATCTCAAACTCTCAAAACTATCTGTGTATCTGTGCGACCAATATTATGCTCACAGTGAAAGAAAATAATTTTAGATGGCAAGATTTTTATGTTTAATCTTTGCGTAACGTCGTCGACATTCTCCATAGACTCAGTGCTAAATATCAGCGACGTCATGCTAAAATTAACATAGAAAACTCCCTACATGCATCTAAAACTAATAGGTGATTTTCCAATAGGTTTAATCGGCAGACAGACACCAGACATCACAATTTTTTGCGATATTTTCATTGTGACGTCAAAATGAAAAGCATCACAACACATCAAGGAGCATCAAGACAGTGCGATCAGATGTGACGTCACAATAAAAAATATTGCTAAATGATGTGATGTCTGGTGTCTTTGTGTATAAAATCAAGGTTAGGAACGGTCATATCTTTTATCTGGAAAATGGACTATTATTTCTTTCACCACGTGTGAGCATATTATTGGTCGTAGGTACACATATCATTACAGTTTGAGATCTATCCCCTATATAAATTTTAATCACAAATTATGTCGACAAGGTGGAGAAAACGGCAATATTCCGATTTCTGAAGTGAGCTGCGCAGACAGCAAGTCTGTCTCATCATGTCCATCAAAATCATTGGTTTTCAGTACACTCAAAGTTACAAGTACTGGTTTCAGACAATTTTAACTTTCCATTTCCTTAAAGAACTTCGAGAAGATGAAAGTTCGAGCTAAAATGTATTTAAGTGGCCAAAGGGGGGGGGGGTTGTTAATACAATGTAGATGTTAGATGCAAAACAGAGGAAACTCAGACAATAAGACAGTTAGATAATCATGTTTATCGCTTTATCGCGAAAACTATGTGATCGTTACGATAAATAAATGCTAACTCTTATGATATAGACTAAAGCAATCCTGCATTTGCAAAACGATTTCAAAATATTTCAGCTTCGTTCGGCCGCTCGGTCAGCTCGACATGCCTGTTCGCTCATCTCATCTCATGGTATCGTTCGTTCCAAATCTAATTCCACGCCGTAAAAAGTCGGTAAGATTCAGAAAGGACGTCCCCGTCCCGTCAAAGTCCCAATGCCAGCAAATCTCCGTGTGCCGCCTACCAAGGCACACATAGATATAGATTTCTGTGTAAACATGGGCGGAATCAGGGGGTGGGGCGGATCTTCGTACTGACCCAAAATTTTCCCCAAAACCCCATATTTTGGCCCTTTCACTAAGAATCGGCAAAATGCGCCCTTGATCCCCGGCAAGGGGCGCTGGATCCCCAACTAATAAAGCAAGCTACATTTTTTCACTTAATTGGTTTTACCATGAGCATGAGTGATGTAGAAAGTCAAAGTTCTACGCAAATAGACAATGTAAGAAAACAAGACGTACAATGTCTCTGCTACAAAGACAACCCATCCAACCCACTCTCCTGCTTTATTTCCACGCCGGATCGTCACATAATTTGTTATGTACGATTAGGCAATAACATTAGAAATGTTTCTTGGAAATGAAAGCTTCAGAGCCTAGTGAATTAACACAATAGCTGCGTTGGGGGTGGGGGGGGGGGGACAAGGAGCAACCGTACAAATTTTTAATTTTTATATCAAAAACCAACTGGAATTTCTTTCTGCTATCAAGACCTCACCTCCCCCCCCCCGTTTTCTTCCTCCATTCCTCGAAGTGTCCGTCGTCAGCGGTGAGGTGTGAAAATCCCGCCCTGCTACATTGCATCTACAAACATGTATATACTATTTAGGCTGTGGGCGGAATCTTACTATGGACTTGTTTCGTTATTTATCTACTCTTTAATTTTTATTATTATTTCTTTTTCGGGGGGGGGGGGGGGTAATATACCGATTGGTTTATTCTGATGTGTTGTCTCTCTGGGCTTATTTATTTGAGGAAGTGATTTTTATTTTTAAAATATGATTAGATTTTACATGTAAATTTCAATGATCCGCCCTACAACGTTGTGGTGTTCGACAGTTTTTCTCTGTTTGGGCACCTGGCAGCCCTATGTTACATTCGACCAATTGCCTGTTGCAGTTTATTCTTGTCAGACCATTCCCCATTTGGGATGCCTCATAACTCTTTCTACAAAATTTCCGATTCCCACTGCAAGAGTGTTGTATAATTATATACTGCGTGCAGGATGGTCCGGCTTTTATAAAGTGCCACAACACCTGGATCATGGCCCTTGCCGTACCCACCTATAGCGCCCCCCCCCCCCTCCCCCCAGTCTGACCGTCATGAGATTAGTATTTAATTAGGGAGGGACGAGCGAGCGGATCTGATTTTCAACACATATATGAGGGCCCCATGGATTGAACTCTGATAATCAATTAATCCCATAAACTGAAGAGAAGGGAGGGGGTTGTAGCTAAGATGGCCGAGTACTGAGACGAAATTGCGTAATCTTACATAATACAGTAGCAGGGCCTCGCAGCTTGACACAATTTAGTAATTACGACCCGTCCGGGTATTCAGAGAGGAAGGCAGGCTACATTGTATTTTATTTGCTTTACTGACTCTGTTGTTCATTTTTCACTGATAATCATAATCATCGTCAGAAACAATAATTAGTTTACCATATTGAACAAAATGAAGATATCCAGAGAGACCAGCAAACAGTTACAATTATTTATATATACCGAACTATTTTCTGCTGCAATGACCCCCCCCCCCTTTTTTTTTTCTCCTTTCCACGAATGGAATGGTCGTCACATCTGCTTGTTTTGTTAATTTATAACAATTTAAAAAAAAAAATTATTTCAGTTATCAGTTTTAGCCTGATACATGTAAGCATCAAAACATTGATATCGTAGACCTCCCCTCTACTGGAATGGACTCTTTCGCATATATACTCCTATCCCGCTAAGACTGTGTTATGTAAGATTACGCAATGGTCAGAGAGAAGCTACGTACATTACTAGTATATAGTTTGGTGTCATAATTATGTACTATGGGCAATTTTGATCAATTACCATATTCATTAGGACTACTAATGAATAAATTGCCGAAATTACATACGACATTGGCTTTATTCTTTGATTAATATTTTTGGGTTCTTTTTCTTTCTTTCTTTTTTTAGACCCTCTCTCTCTCTCTCTCTCTCCTGGAATGATCGTCAATTTCAACACGTTACGAATACCCAGCTGCGATGCGTGAAAACTGTAAGATTACGCAATTTGGTCACAAGTTTGTTTTCGTTCCTTTTTTGATTTTGCAATGTTTGTTTTTAACTTTTTTATCAATTTAATTATTGTTAAACTATTAATTGTGAACAAAATATTGATACCCAGAATAACAACTAAACATAATTACGAAATCAGATTTATTTACATCAAGGATTTAATACGATTTATAAATAAGTCCTTCGATCTTTACATCTTGATCGAGCTATTTTCTTGACATGCCCGACTCTAAAATGTTTGATTCTGCAGTCCAGACTCGAATTAAAGAAATTGTCGTCACTATTCGAGAAGGCTTCATTTTGCAGTTAAGGTATTTTTGTTCTTCTGCCTTTTTTTTTTTTTTTTTTTTTTGTTTGTTTGTTTGTTTTTTTATTTGTCTTGTTTGTTTGTTTGTTTTAATTAATATGACTTTACAATAACGAGCAGCAATAAAAGATAGTTACAAATAGTATTGATATATAAATCTTGTTAATCTTCTTTTGGCCCGGGGGGGGGGGGGGGTGGTTGGTTGGGGGATTGGTTAGGTTATTTTGCCGGTTTATTGTATCAATTATTATTATTATTTTTTTTTTTTTTTTTGCTGATTGGTTTTTTTCCAAGGGGAAGGTACGTGTTGGTTGATTTTTTTTTAAGTTTTATTTTTACTCAATTATAAGCGTACGTGGCAACATATAACCACAAAACAGTTTATATTATTTACATTCATCAAGTTATTTTAAATTATTTTGCTGCTAATTATTTTGCTGCTAATGTATCACCCCTACCCCTTTCCATTTTCCTCTCTTCAAATGGTATGGTCGTCACTTTCATGAAACACCGGCCCTCTCCTCCTTATGTAAGATTATGCAATAGCCATAGCTTAGCATATTGTCATTCCATGCATGGTTGAATTCACAAACCGAAGGTACAAAATGTACGCTCCTGTGTACTTGTCAAAACAATAGTCTGATATACTTTACAATAGAAATTGCTTTGTTCGATTTTTTGGTTCACGATCTATCAGGTCATCTGCGATTTGCAGTTGTCCGTTTGTAGTCGAAACGGTATCACGCAAGGTTCCTTTACTTATTTAAATCAACTGATATGGTTATATCATAAGCAGAGGGTCTCGAAAGTGCGGGAGATGTTGATCCCACGCATAAAGGGGTTCCATGAGCCTCCCCTGTAAAAAATATTGCAGAGGTGCAATCGGAGCAGGGGCGGATCTAGACCGAGAACAGGCCATAATTTTATTCTTGAGTTGGTATTTTGGTAGTTAAATACAAACATAAGAATAAAATTTTGGCCTGTTCTCGATCTAGGGCGGATCCAGAGGTTGAAAATAAAAGGGGGGGGGAGGGGCCGACCCAGAACCCCAATTGCCGTGGGGGGGGGGGGGGGGGGGGGGGGAGGACATACAAATTTTTATGGGGTTGTATCGACCCAAAGGGTCGATTCAAGGCAAGAAGTGACGAGCTTGGGAGGGTACGAGACAATGAGATTTCATAACTTCTGACTATCCTTTAAAATTTCTTGTTGCTTGAAATTCTCATCAAGACACTACCGAGAGTAGCAATCCAAGGAGGGATATAACTATATCAAATTGAGGAAATATCATTATGTCTATGTGGGAACACACTATATATATAATGTTTGAGGTACATTTTCCAACAATAAAATTTACTGCGCAGTATCCACAAAAAATAAAAAAAATCACTGCGCACATGATTAATTATATATATATATAGTGGAGTAGTCATTAAGCAAAATCAAATATTTTCAATATATTTCGAATTTGTCATAGGACAATATGATAATAAAACTGAGCCTGATAAAAAAAAACCGCACACTGCCCGGGGGGGGGGGGTATGACCGTCCGCTTAGATCCGCACCATTGATAAGATACAATAAGCAATGCATAAACCAAGAAGTTGTATACATTGACACGCCTTGTGAAAAGGGCGAAGTATTAGAACTAGTATGTACGAGGGCTGATTGATACGTTTTGAGTCTCGGTTTTCTGGGATGCAGAATTTGAATTTGATTGAATATCCACCTTATTCACCTGATCTTGCTCCATCAGACATTCATGTATTCCAAAAACTGAAAGCAGCTATTTCTGGCAACCTCTTTCAGTCCGATGATGACTTCATACTTGTGGTGAATGACTTTCTGACCAGTCAAGATAAAGGTTCTTTAAAGGTCCTTAAACATCGATGGCAAAAGAGTATAGATACTGTTGGGGAATAATTACGTAGAAAAAGAATGAAAAATGTCTGATAAAATTCAAATTCTTCAGTGAGAGGCTTACAACTTATCAATCAGCCCTCGTAGCTCTACTGGTTGAAGACCGAGCTTATGACCCTTCGTCCATCAGTCCAGGGATTTTTCCACTTGTTTAGGGGACGAATTTCGGCCCCTTCTCAATGCCAAATTTCCTCTATTTTTCCCCCAAAATCACTCTGAAATTCCCAAAGAGGCATTATGAAAAAATCACCTGAGAAAATAAGACTCAAAACCTGGAAGTCAGCACAAAATGTCCTATTTCTAAGTGCATTTTTAAATGTTTTTGATTCATCCCTTGTTCAGTTCAAGCAAATCAATAGATTATCAGTGTTAATTAATGATACTTTAGGGTTATAATTTGGTGAGAATTTGTACAAAATTCTCTCATTTTCAGAAAAAATGTCGCAAATTTTCCCAAATTGGACAGGCACAGGCACCTTCCCCAAAATTAAAAACAAAAACAAAAACACAAAAACAAAAACCCGTTCTCTGACTGTCCATCCGCCCGTTAGTCCTGCGCCTTTTATCTTGCTTTCACAACTGCTCTGAAACCATGAATGACTTTAAATGTAATTCTTGTGAATCAATACTTTCTGGGTCTTAGAAAAATTGGGAGAGGTCATTTTCTCTTACGAAAGTCTATATATGTATTATATTATTTTGTGTGTACTATCCGAAACTATATGCATTACAGAAAACTTATTCTTTTTGCATTATGATTGGATTATATGACCTAGTAATGCACCATTTATGATCAAGAAGGGAGCTAGGGCATCTCCAACCAGACCCTGTTGCAGTACCAACAGCAAAACAGCAAAACACCCGATGCGAAAATACAAAGACGAGCACAGCAAGAGACAAAAAAGAGACATTCGACACAAAAACATCAAACACAAAAGACCAATAGATACATAAACCAACGAGACCAATGGGTAACCGGTGCTGACATAGGATGGCAATGGTGTGTTATCCGGAATACGTGTTAATTAAGTTATACAATATAGGTTGAGCATTAAATCTGTGATGACTATGTGGAAGGTTGTTTAGTGTCTAGTACAAAGAGGGGAAAGAGGGGGGTCCTTAGGAGTCCTTATCTTGTCCTTAGGCATGTTAAACTAAACAAATAAATAAATAAATAAATAAATAAATAGCCGGAATTTAAGCGTCTTGAAAAGTATTGGATCGATCATTTCTACGAAATTTTGTTTAAAATGCATCTATTCTGAAACTCAAAAAGGACTTTTAGAAAAGCGATTGTGTTCGCCTGTCGATGCGCAGTAATACTGCATACTATGATCCTAGCAATCTAGTATTTCGCAGGGAAAAAAATCGAATCTATCTCACCTCAGGTCTTCAGATCTCCCCCCCCCTCCCCGGCATCGAAAAAAAAAAAAATTAAAAAAAAAAGAAAAGAAGAAAAAAAGCAAAACAACAATAAAAAAAAAAAAATAACAAAAAAAAACAAACTTGTCTTCTTTTACTGAAGATGTATGAATGAAATCTGTGCTCACATCCGCGTGGTAAAATTAGCTGTGACAACGAAATCGAAAGTAGATCTACAAATGTGACATGTCTATGAAATATTACCTTTTGTCGGTTGCAAACGTTTATTTTAGCACAGGTAATATGTCGTAGTCATTAAGCATCTCAATATGAGAAAGTCAACCTTGTAAGTATAACTCCTAGTCGGTGCATGTTACAAATGCAAAACTTCAAAATTTTAGCGAATTTCCTCTGACAATGCACATCAGGTCCTGGTTTGTAGAAGTATTATGTAATTTGGCACATTATTATATGCCTATTTCACAGTTATTCATAACTTCAAACAAGAAAAATGTATGAATATTCTACAATAAATTTGACCAGGTTTTCTATTTCTAATTTATTATTTAAATTTTTTTTTCTGAATATATCAGTATAAGAAGAAAACTGCAGGAAATTTTCAGATTTTTCTATGGACAAATCTGACAACATATTTCCAATTAAAGCAAAACACAGTGACTTTCTGCAAGTTAATTTGACATTACTATTCACAAGTTTTTTCTTTAAAGTTGTGTACAATGATATGCACATACAATGCAATATGTGTCTTTGACGAGCACCCACCTACATGTACATTGCACTTTCACATTTGTAAAAGTGTATCCATATCTATATACATGTACATTTTCCAAACTCTTTAGGAAAAGCGAATGTGCATACAGAAGATAACTGCAAATAAAATTCAAAAACATGAATTCTAACATTTGGCAGGTAACATTTGGTTTTCAATAATGGCTGGGCTTATATTTCTATTTATCCTGCAATAAACTTTTTATACACTTTTTAATATAAATCATACATGTATTTTGTTAATACCTTATAATTTATTTACTATGAGAATCTTAATTTACAGTATTATTGTTAACATTTTTAATAATTGACAGGAAAAAATGACGGGAAAATTTTTCCTGTCATTTCATAAGACGGGAAATTTTTTCCTGTCGTTTAAAAAGACGGGAAAAATTTTCCCACAGGATTTTTTTTCCCGTCATGATATATTGATGGGAAATTTTTTCCTGTCAATTTTTATGACGGGAAAATTTTTCCCGTATTTTACTTGAAATTAAAGTCAGGAAAATTTTTCCCACGGGAATCCAATTTTTCCCACGGGATTTTGACAGGAAAATGACGGGAAAATTTTTCCCACGGGAATTCCCGTGGGAATTTTTTTTTTAATTACCTCTGGTGGCCTTACCTGGAGGCACAGGTGAAAATTTTTTTGTGGAATAAGTTTCTCTTGGCAAGTACTACCACACCTGATAATCAAAACCTACCTACCTACAGTGCTTCTGGGGGCTGAACTCCGGACAAATGTCCAGTCCGGAGTTATTTGTCTAACTGTTTAAACTGATTTTTGGTATACGAATACATCTCAGTGTAATACAGACCAAATTTAGTTTGTTTCCATTGGCCTATTTTTACAAGAGTTATGGCCCTTGGACTTAGCAAATTTCATGCAATTTTCAGTTTTCCGGACTCTTTCATGCCTGTTTTTGCAGATAATGAACTGATTTTTTTTGTATGTGAATAAATTTTAGTGTAATGCAGATCAAGTTTGAGTTTAATTTACATTAACTAATTTTCACAAGAGTTAAGACCCCTGAAAAATGGCCCATCGATCTAAAACTTGTTTTTTTTTTCTATCAAGTTTAATTGCGTGCACTGACTATCGTATAACATACAACTTAGCGAAATCCATTGAACAATATCAATTTCATTTGAATTTTTCCATGATAAATGAGTCAAAATCGCGTTTATCCAGTTTTCCGGAGTGATCGCGCGTACAGTACATCTTCTGGCGCAGTGGAATGCTTTCTGTATTTATGACAGGGGTATCACATCATGTATACCTATGAGGTAAAACGCTAGAACTTATTTCTTTCTCTATCGATTATACATATAATATTTTACGTTTTCAGATTTGGTTAGTATTGCAACTTGTCAACGGAATGCGCTTGCGCGATTTAAGAACTAATTGTCCGAGCGGATATCCATATATGTTCAAAGGAAAATGCGTAAAGAAGTGTCCACCAGAAAGCCACCTCTCACACGAAAGCTGTATCTTGCAGAGAAACGTAGAAAATAGAATCCATTCAGTCCATAAAAGAGATACATGGCCATATTGTGAGTCGGATTACATACATTGTATCTCACCCATGATATGCCAAGAAGGACGCTGTGTGTGCCCATACTATACACTGATCATTAACGGCTCCTGTAGGAATACGACTTCATGTCCAAATTTATACCATACATAGAAATAACGTCACAAGGTAGACAATGCACAGATCGTTGTCATGACAAGGACGTACTATATAGAGACAAAGGACTATGTCTTTCGTTCTGCGGTACGTTTCCCCCTCAGTCAGTGAAAGACGGAAACAACATCACCATCTGTTCCAGACAATGTCCGATGTATTACTACAGGCATTGCCCTACTGGGAACTATCCTTGTAGCTATGAATGTGTGTCATCGTTACCCCTCATCTTCGCCTTCATCCTCTGCCTCATTGCTGTAGTCATTCTGTCCGTCACACTTTGGATTGTCGCATTCAATGGAAGGAGAAACATTCACTCGTGCTGTCGGGTGTGTTCAACTTTAGCGCAGGTTTGTTATTTTCAGTGTTATTTGCATTCTTTGTTTACTGTATATTGCCCCGAAACAAGGATGACTTAAGATATTGAGCTCCGAACTCCAAATTAAATTTTGTAGCTCTGCAGAATTCGTGAATGATATTCTACTATTGAATTTTAAAGTCCATCTTTAATATTTACATTTTGGAATAAAGAAATAAGGCGAATTGCTTTGTCTTAGCTTCCTGTATATTCATGATGTCTTTACTTTTTAATAGTATGTCAAGCTGTCCGGAACGAAGGAGACTGTTTTCATTAATCCCCAATCTATCGTCTGATTTCACATAAATTCTAAATATATCTTTTGAGATAAAGCTTACTTCGTGTCTGGTGCATTGAAATTGGTTTGAAATTTTCTTCAAGAGGGTAAAGAGTTGGAAAACTTCCGTATTATTCTTATAGACCAATTACTGTTTGAGTCTAGTAGATTGAATTTAAGTTTAATTCCAATAGATAAATTAAAGTTTGATTCTAACATATTAGATAAAATTTGATTATAGAAGATCAAATAAAATTTCATTCATATAGATTTAATTAAAGATTGAATCTATTAGATTAGATTAAAGACTTCAAATGATTAAATCAAAGATGTATTCTCAAAGATTAATTTGAAGTTAGATTCTAATAGATTAGATTTCATTTTATTGAACAAATATAATTGTTCTCGGTTTTGGTCCCTCTATAATAAAATGGTTTAAAATTTTATATAAAGACATTTCAGGTTGCATCCAGAATAATCGCTATTTCATTCGGTGTACGGGAGGAGTCCGTCAACATGACCCTCTATCCCTTTACTTATTTATCATTTCTTTAGAGTAGCTAAGTTCCTCTCTGAAAAATAAACCTTACATACTAGTAAAAGGCTTAAAATTTAATCACTCAGGGTATCTCATAAGCCAATATGCGGATGACTCAACATTGCAAACGTCACAAACACAGAAACACTATTTTCGGACCTACAAGTGTGTATAACAAAATAGTCCAGTTATTTTTGAGGAAAAAATGGCCAAACTTTGAACAAATTGCAACAGAATTTATTTGTTGTTAATTTTATGTTATGTTATTGTATAGGGCATAACATATGAAAAATCTAAGACCCAGACATGTGGGGAAATACATTTTTTGGGGGGAAACGTGTTTTTATATGAAAAAAATCGCTGAAAATAGGAAAGAATTTATAATTTAATAACTTTTATATCGATGATGATTTTAAAAATTAGAAGATGCGAATATAACGCATTTTTCATGCTCTTTCAGTTAAAAAATTGTTAAGTTTCAAGCATCGGATGTCGGGGGCAAAGGACCTGTAACGATAAGGCGTAAAATATGCCCAAAAATAATGAAATTTTAAAGTACTTCATTTCTTTAATCAAGTAGGTGAAATACTTTAAAAGATAAAACTCCTTTCTGAAGAATTTTTTTCTTAGAATTGCTCTAATAGAGAGATATTTGAGATATAAATGTGCTTATTTTGTATAGAAATCAATGAAAATCGGAAAGGTTTTCATAAAATATCGTTCCCCCCCTTGGAACACAACACCACTTCTACCTAAGATGTATTTTCAAAATACAATTTTTTGTAAAAGCGGAGTTGTGTTCCAAAGGGGGGAACAATAGTCAATTTACGAAAATGTGATTGGTCGGGTAGGGGTGAAGGAAAGATGTGAAATCATCAGAGAATTAGTAATTGGCATTTGATTCGCTTTCGGCAAATAATTAACTTCGTTATTGAAAGTTTCGAATTAATCAATTTTCAAAAAAAAAAAATATTCGTTGTTGTTTACTTTTTCACTAACAAACTCTTTTATTTTAATTTTGGGCATTGGCAATTCAACAAACCCTCGCAATAAAAGTTAAAAATTAACGTTGACGACTGAAGAACCAATCAATATTGGAAAAATGCTCAAAACTTCCCCGGTAACATTCACGAAGTATTTAGAAAACGTAATTATGGTAAATGTAAAACAAATATGATTTTACATACTGAAAAAAAGCTTATTCAAACAATTTTTATAACGGCGGCTTTGTTAACGGCGGGTGCGGCAAGCCAACAGGGGATGCTTACTTTTCCCGGGCACCTGGTCCCACCTCTAGCTTGCTAGGGGTCCGTCGATACTCCATTTGGTGCTCTATTGTGAGTGCTGTTGAGATTATCGTCAGGATCTTCTTTAACTCATTTGTTCAATATAAGTGAGAGTGAGTGTTCGATTATATATCTCTGGCCACGTGTTTACGGTCTGATAAATCCGGAATATAATATTTGGAGAAAATCATGTTTTAGCACGATATTTCTTATTGGATCTTCTCATTGTAGTTCATTTTGACATTTAGATCAACAAAAGCGACCGATTGTTGGAAAATTTTCGACATTTCACTCGTATTATTTCTATCATAAAAAGGACCCCCACCCTCACTTCTACGTAAAAATATAGGTTATTTCTCATAATTATGTCAATACAACTACTGTATTTGCTTAAAGATACTTGAAATGAAATAATTTCACGTACAGGACACATTTTAAATAATACTGGTTGAGCTGGTAAAAATTGGGCAGATCACGACTCTTAACGTTACAGGTCCTTTGAACTTGAACACACTTATTTCCTGTCATGGTTTGGTTGGGTATAATCGAAGGCGCAGAAGATCAAGTCCTTCATGAGTCACTCAATCGTAAAGACTAGTAAGCATCCCCTGTTGGCTAGCCGCATCCGCCGTCGATGTTAATGCACGAAAATGAACACAGTATATAAAATGTATGCACTATCTGAGGTTATGTCTATATAGAAAGTGCTATGGCGACCATGTCAGGGAAATATATTCAAAACACTTACTGTCAAACCCCTCGCGGGGAACCTTTTTTACGAGCTCCACACGGCAAAGGGCATAAGTGTTACACAAATGAGTTAAAAAAGATCCTGACGATAATCTCAACAGCACTCACAATGGAGCACCATGTTGAGCATCGACGGACCCCTAGCAAGCTAGAGGTGGGATCAGGTGCCCGGGAGGAGTAAGCATCCCCTGTTAAGTCACATCCTGAAAACGCGTGTATTACTTGTAAATTCTGGCAACTCTTTCTCCAAGAACAGTTTGCGTCCTCTTGATATCCATTGCTTACAAGGTGTGGAAATCTCTGATTTGAACTGAATGTCAAAGCAATCAGGTGTAAAACGAGATTTGGTAGAACATTTTGAGGAACCAGCGATGAAACGTTCTTAGTACGGATTCTTATGCTTTTTAGGTATGTAAGTATGGCAAATCTGAATCTTAATTGTTAGTGTCGAAGCCAAAGGAAGCAAGAGCTGATTTGTGGTTATCACTTATTTCAGAGGCAGAAAGGTTTGTTTGGGTGTAAATGGGATTTCCAGGGGTCGAATTTAAACCCAACTCTTTAACTAGACTGTCGAAATAGTACTTTTGGCAAGTAAATGTGTAATTATTCGAGGCTTTGTCCGCTGGTGTAATGACATAATGTTCTTGGAGGTAGGTAAGCTCTGTGATAAAATCAGGGTCTTTAAATATAGACTCGAATCTAGTGTTCACAATTGATTTTAATCGGTTAATTCTAAATAAAAGTAACCCTCTGATGGATTTTATCCATTCGGAAAGGGTGTCGATCTGTTCATCCTCTGTCTTTGCCAAACGTCTTGCATATTCCTCAAAAGAGTCCATGATAATTTTGATATTTTGGTTCCATGTTGACGACATACTTTCTCTGTATTTGGAACCCTTTTTAACAATTCTCTCAACTTGTCGTTCTTGACTATACTAAGGTCACCAGTAATAACGTGTCCACAAGGAGGGTAGTTGAAATCAGATGAAGAACATTCGCAATGAATTGGAAGTAGTGAGGGATTACTTAAATTATTACACTGCAGGAATCGTTTGTAATTGTAATTTTAGATGCAACTGTCGGTGTGTAGCTATAGGAAATACAAGGAGTTTCTTTTCTTTTGAAATATGGTGGGATTTATTCTGTGACAGTTTTGTGATTCAAAATTTGACCAAGATTCAATTTATCAATACCTTTGTTTGCAAATCTTACTTTAATGAAAGGACGGTTTGTTTTCTCCTCTGATTTATCTGTTCTAACTGCTTGAAATAAAGGAAAGGTAGAAATGTCCAAGATGACTCCTTGTAGTCTGTATTCTAGGGGAACGTGTATCGGTAAATGTGAGGTCCTTTGTATATTTGTAAATTTCGTGTAAGGAACAGAGTATAATTTGGTACGAATATAATGCAGGCCTAGAGGCTCAATTAGAAATGGAACCAGGTCATCGAAGGAGAAACTATGTATCTCAGGCCTATTATATTTACGAATGCCATGGCTTCGATGTCTTCTTTGTGGTCTGTTGAATAAGTTAGTCACATTTACCGATTGGCAACCGGGACTTGTTAAGTTTACTATGCTGCTGATATTATCGTTGCACCCATAGGGCGCTGCAGTGTTAAGATTTTTTATCCAGAACTCTTCTCTGTTGCGACGGAAAGGTGTGCTCAAATTGGGATTGTTTGTGGGGTGATATATTTTCTCCAGGATTCTGACTCTCATAGATAAAACAGAATTATCGGCCTAGTCAAAATGTCGGTAAAGAAGTTGACTTCCTTTATTATCTATTTTTGACCGATGTCCTGACATTCTTTTTTGGAGTTGACCTTTGGTTCACCCCCATAAATCAATCCACAAAGTGAGCACTCTATTCCGTACACAACATTAGATGTCATACAGTTTAGGTGTTCAAAACTATGCGTGTTAAATGTTTGTTTGTGAGATTACTTGAGAATGAAGTGTCTGTTATTAGGATGTTACAAGTTTTGCAGTTTCAGATGACCCAAAGGGTTCTGATGTTGACGTTTCAGGGTTTGGGACGTTGTCATGTTCTGTATCAGGCATTGCTATACCGAATATTTCTGTAGCCAGAAGAGCATGTAGTGCCTTGTTTACTAAGTTGTGAGCTCGAAAAGCTCTTGAAACTGCTTTTCCTGTTAAAATGTGGCCAACAGTTTTTGATTAATAGATTGTCTCGAGGATTTAATGGAGTTCAGATCCTCTCATGATATGTCCGATGCATCCCAAAAAACTCATTTCTGTATGGAATACCCCTAATCGCAATACTATGGACTTGAGATCTTCATTCTGGGATTCGTAAGTCATTGTCTTGAAATACAAAGGCTGGTGAAAAGTCAAAATTAGTGTTGTACTGTACTTCCTCGCTTGAGTAGATACATATTTTAAAGTCGAATGAATACAAGTCATGTCACCTGGGTCCATATCAATCATCGGGAGTTACTTAATTGAAGATTTCCCATGATAGCTTCATTGTGACAGAGCTGCATAATGTCCGACCAGCTTGGAGTTGAAGAACGAATTGGTCAAAGAATTTTTGCAAGCATATCACGATTGCGTGATTCATCTACAACATCTCGAATGTTAAGCTCCGGAAGAAGTTTCTTCAATGAAGATTAAATGGTTGCTTGTAGAAACAGATGTCTATCTTACCGGCCATAACTAACGGTGACGTATAGAACTCTTTTATTGGAACCGGTTTACTTGTCGTAGAACTACCAGGGGTACAACCAACCATTCCATGGAATGTGCCGAATCCATCCAACGCTCGCAGGTTATGGTCTACATTTTTTGCAGCGAACTCTATGAATTGATTATCTGTGTGCCCTTGTATGTCATTTCCATGAGAAACGGATGCGCTTGTGTCAAAGCGTTGGATCTCGGTATAAGAGGAACAGAACCCTAGGGCATGAAGTGTGTCGATGAGAAACTTAGACCCGAAGTGATAGTGTAGAGTTACGCCAAGCCCTATCTGCAACGGGGCGACATGAAGTTGAGTCCTAGTTGACTGCAGTCTAAAGTCGCTATTTTCGAATTCATATGTTGATCTTTACCTCTGATAAGAGTCTGTAAGAAGACTTGAAGACTTTCAGGCACATAACTTATATTCTTTTCAAGTAATTTGGTGTCATCTGAGCAAGGATAGGTATCCGAACGTAGTGCAAGAGCCATAATGTAAACGTCTTCAAATTGAATAGCATCATTTAGGAGGAGGTTGCTTTACACCACAATTGTACGTTCTTCGAGACCTCTGGGTTATCGGAATAGTGGGAGGGTTGTGCGCACGTAATCCAGGATAACCACACCGTCTGCTACTCACGAGGCAGATGGCCGTCCTAAGTCGGCACCGTTTGCCCATTGGTCTCATTGGTTTATGTGTAGTCATTTGTGTTTTATGTTTTTCTGTGATTTGACGTTCATTGTACTACTGCGTCTCTTTCTGTGCGTGTCATTTTTGTGTTTTACAGTGGATGTTTTGGGAGGTTGCTGTTGATGCTGGAACTAGGTGATGTTGGAGATCCCCTCCTTTCTTTTAAGAACAGATAAATTGGCAACGTGGACCAGACATGCACGTTTCGGGTACTTAACCCTCATCAGTGATCCTAAATCTAAACAATGTAATATGCCAAAAAGTATGAAAGTTACTATGTCGAAAAAATGTACCGAAAGACGTAGCAGGATGGGTGGGATATGAGGCTACAGGACCCACTTTTTAGAAATTTCAAGAAATTTTGATAACAGAAATTTAGAATGCGTTGAAGAAACGATCAACCGAAATTGATCGAACTTGGCTACATGTGCCCTCGGGGACTCCTGGTCCACCAGCAGTGACACTCACCACTCAAACGTCTTCAAATTGAATAGCATCATTTAAGAACAGATAAATTGGCAACGTGGACCAGACATGCACGTTTTGGGTACTTAACCCTCATCAGTGATCCTAAATCTAATGTCTGATTTTAACAGCCTGGCAGCAGTATTAGATTTATCCTTCTCTGCATCGACATATTTTGCATTTCGATAGAGGTCCCTTAGAGTAGTTTTGGCAGCTTTATGATTAGTGATGATAGTATCCTGCCCACAAGAATCTGGAATAACGAGATCTTCACCAAAGTGTTCCCCTAGCTTCTGTTTCAAGTACCGCGGTGAAAAAGCATCTGCTTTAAAATGATTGGCCATATAGCTTACAATGTCTGCCAATTTATGCTGATGGTCTTCATTTTCCTTTAGATAGCTGACTAATTTTTTAAAAGCATCGTGTATGTAGTTATCTGTCGGTCTTCCGTTCTTCTTTTCGCTTGCAGAAGGAGAGAACACTATAGGAACACTTTTGAAAGTGCGGAAATTAAAGCTACAAGTTAGATGGTACACCGAATCTGCCACTTGCAGATCATTCACACTCTCTATGCGTCATCTGATTTCGTTTGCCCAATCGTCACCTCTTGTCAAACAAGTTGATAGTAACGAAAATTGAAAGTCTTTGGTTCTAACTGGATATACATCAAATCCTCTCTTTTTGCCATTGACTTTTACCGGTTGTCCAGTGAAGAAACTGTTATCCTTCATAGAAAATGTCTGTTTTGACCTCAAGACTGGTGAGCATGTTGGTTGACTGGATAAAAACCTTGCCTTTTGGTAGACTGTTCTTTGATTAACGGATTTACATTTATACCACTTGGTGAGTGTCACTGCTGGTGGACCAGGAGTCCCCGAGGGCACATGTAACCAAGTTTGATCAATTTCGGTTGATCGTTTCTTCAACGCATTCTAAATTTCTGTTATCAAACTTTCTTGAAATTCCTATAAAAGTGGGTACTGTAGCATCATATCCCATCCATCCTGCTACGTCTTTCGATACACGTTTTCGACAGAGTAACTTTCATACTTTTTTGGCAAATTACATTGTTTAGATTTGAGGATCCCTGACGAGGGTTAAGTACCCGAAACGTGCATGTCTGGTCCACGTTGCCAATTTATCTGCCCTTAAATGATGCTATTCAATTTGAAGACGTCTACATTTATACCACTTGGTGAGTGTCACTGCTGGTGGACCAGGAGTCCCCGAGGGCACATGTAACCAAGTTCGATCAATTTCGGTTGATCGTTTCTTCAACGCATTTTAAATTTCTGTTATCAAACTTTCTTGAAATTCCTATAAAAGTGGGTCCTGTAGCATCATATCCCACCCATCCTGCTACGTCTTTCGATACACGTTTTCGAAAGAGTAACTTTCATACTTTTTTGGCATATAACATTGTTTAGATTTGAGGATCACTGACGAGGGTTAAGTACCCGAAACGTGCATGTCTTGTCCACGTTGCCAAATTATCTGCCCTTAAATGATGCTATTCAATTTGAAGACGTTTACATTTATACCACTTGGTGAGTGTCACTGCTGGTGGACCAGGAGTCCCCGAGGGCACATGTAACCAAGTTCGATCAATTTCGGTTGATCGTTTCTTCAACGCATTCTAAATTTCTGTTATCAAACTTTCTTGAAATTCCTAAAAAGTGGGTCCTGTAGCATCATATCCCACCCATCCTGCTGCGTCTTTCGATACACGTTTTCGACAGAGTAACTTTCATACTTTTTTGGCATATTACATTGTTTAGATTTGAGGATCCCTGACGAGGGTTAAGTACCCGAAACGTGCATGTCTGGTCCACGTTGCAAATTTATCTGCCCTTAAATGATGCTATTCAATTTGAAGACGTTTACTTGTATAAGTTCGTCTGCATTTATTATGGACCCGAATACCCATTGAAGCTATCTAATTGTCATCCCTTTTCTTTGCTTCATCGTTGATACCAGTGCTGCCCTTTTCACGTACTGTTACCATCTCAGATTGTTCATTACTGCCTCAGATGATGCAATTTTGGTCCATTTTATAGGCACATGAAGAATTTAATCCTGAATTAAATAAGGACTCCCTACAACGGAGACAAGCCAGGTATTACTTGTTATCTGCAATATTTGAAATTTTGTGAACACCAAGATAGGATTTGTTTTTGCTTCATGGGAAACCAAATAAATAAAAACCTCAATATCTAGTAATTGTGTTACTCCCACTAAATGTCTTCTGCTGAGATGGTAAGCCAAGAACTAAACTGGAGCAAATGATCTCTAATGTACCAAGGAAATACTGGTAAGAAAACCGAATAAAAGGCTGAAAAAGTGATGAGTTTCTTTAATATAAGTAATGAGTTTAATAAAGTAATGAGTTTACTAAAGTAATGAGTTTAATAAAGTGATGAGTTTCTTTAATAAAAGTAATGAGTTTAATAAAATGATGAGTTTCTTTAATTGGTCTCGTCGGTTTATGTAAAGTCTTTTGTGTTTGATGTTTACATGTCGTGTGCCTCTGTTCTGCTGTTGGTGCAGCAACGGGGACTTGTTGGAGATCTCCTCCCTTCCTTAATGAAAGAAGGGCCCAGTCTTCTCTATAGAGGTTTGGGCGGGGCCCGTCATGTATGATATTTCATGATAAAAAGTAAAAGAAATAAATGTAATGTTTACTTAAAGAAAAGTAAATGGAATAAATGATAAAACGAAAAATAAATCAAACTTAGCTCAAATTATCCATTTTGATGACGACAGTCCTCCAAAGTTAAGTATAAAAAGGAGGAACAGAAGAACAAACTAAAAGAACAAAACAAAGTTTAATATATATGAATGTCCTTATTATTAATCAAGGTACCTATGAAATTTTCTGAACTTTTTTTTTATAAAATAATTTATTAGAACAAAAAATGTAGAAGTCGAAACGTTCTTCTATAAGCAGCTTTGACGATAATTAAACTAAAATACTTATTCTGTCTTTGGCCATATTCTATTGCTTTGATTGAGGATCACTGACGATGGTTAAGTGTCTGTACCATGCTGCAAATTGATCTGTTATCAAATGATGCCATTAAATTTGAACACATTTTACATCGATCAAACCGTTACTTATCTCTTTTCATATTAATCAGTAGGAAAAACACGTTAATATAATCACCCATTCTCTAAATCCTTTTGAAATTTAATTAATTGTTTTGATCGTAATTTTCTTCCGTTATCTTCTTTAACTCATCTATAATTAGCTTCCATACTTTAAAATCATAACGGTAAATTCATTTGAAATTACAAAAGTAAATATCTTTTTAAAAATAAAACTGAATGAAAATAATCTTCCTTTCTATAATAAAATTACCTGTTCTGACCCGAATGTGTTTCCATACATTAAAAACTCAACGAAAAGGACACCCCTATAAATCGCAGAAAAAGAAAACACGATTATACTGTATATTTTGCTTTTAATTGCCCATTATTGCTTCATTTAATTTGTTTATAACAGATTCTATGTAAATTATTCAATTTTTGTTGTGCATATCAACCATATCAACATGGTGGGGTCAACGTGATGCAATGATGTGATTAGGTACTTCGTCAATCAATCCTTTTCTAGCAAAATCCTACAGATAAGCGTATAATATGTATATAGATGTTTGTTCATATGGAATACTAACCTTTAATGGTATTTGGTTGCGCATTTTTCTGACATGACGAAGCATTTAATTATTCAGGGATCGATGTAAACATGTTCCTCTGCTCTAATGACGTTATTTAGATAGTGTAACGTAGCCAAGTCGGGATATTAGAAAACAATGAAATATGAGTGTTTTTGGATGCTGAATTAAGATACTCTCCCTCAATAGATTTTCTTAGATATTTTAAATATCATTGTTGGGATGCATTAGCATCGTTTACAAAAGAAATTATTTCTGTTGCAATTTTTTCTGGGTCAAATTGAAATTTTACTGGACTAAAAAGAGATGATTTTGGAGGCAACATGATAAATTTTCCATTGCTTGACGGTGATGTTCCTAGAATACCGTCATGCTGTATCTGTATTTCTAAGCTCATCCGATATGCTAGAGCATGTACTGATGTTTTGAATTTTCATTGTAGATATTTACAAATTACCAAAGAACATTTAGGACAAGGTTTTCGCCTTAACAAACCGGTAAAGACTTTCTGGAAATTTTACAAAAATTATTGTCAACTTCTTTTGAAATTCGGATTCATACAAGCAACATAGTATAGTACTTTGGGAATCACAACATTCATCTTATAGTGACATAATTAACAAAAAAGAAGGATCAAATGTAGACAGAATAACCATCGAAATTGTGTTAGAATCATCAAACGCCTGACGGACACTTGACTTGGCGCTGGATCAATCTACAGTCATGTACCAGCGCATTCTTAAGAATTGCACTCTATCTGACTATGACGAAAAGACTCCATGACGGGCCCTGTCCAAACCTCGAGAAGATAGGAACCGACCACCTGTCATCTCTGAATCTCAGTCGTACTCCTCGGGTGTTCACATGAATGGGGCAGCCACACCGCAGAGCACGAACTGTATGTCATCCATTTAAATATCCATTTATGTGTTTCTTGGGCCCCTGCGTCCTGCTGTCTGTTGTTCGTCTTACAGTGAGGAGGTTATTTTACATTTGTGCGTTCTTCGAGACCTCTGGGTAATCTGAAAAATGGGATGGTTGCATGTAATCCGGATAACTATACCGTCTGCTACTTGCGTGGCAGATGGCCGTCCTAAGTCGGCACCGGTTGCCCATTTGTCTCGTTGGTTGATGTGTGATTTTTTGTGTGTTGAACGTCTTCAAATTCAATAACATCATTTAAAAACAGATAAATTTGCAGCATGGATCAGACATGCATATTTCGGCAGCATGGAATAGACTTGCACGTTTCGGGTACTAAACCCTCGTCAGTGATCCTCTATCTAAACATCGTAATCTGGACAAAGAGTGTGAAAGTTGTTATGTCCAAAAATGTACCGAAAGACGTTGCAGAATAGGTCGGATATGATGCTACAGGACCCGCGTTTCAGATATGTCAAGAAAGTTTGATACAGAAATTTTCGAATGCGTTGAAGAAACGATCATCCGAACCTGATCGAACTTTGCTGCATGTGCCCTCGAGGACTCCTGGTCCACCAGCAGTGTTTCATGTTACATGGTGTGAGTTGTTGGTGTTCATTGTCCCTTTTGCGTCTTTTTCTGTGCGTGTGGTGTTTTGGGGTTTTACTGTGGGTGCTTCAACCGAGTGTTGTTTGGGATCCCCTCATTCCTGTGACGGTAATGAAACTTCTATTAATACAGCCTTAACTGCTATTGATAATTTTGCAAAATGCTTAGGATTAAAAGCCAATTTTGATAAGAAAATGGTCTTAAAGATTGTGGCAGAAATATGGAAAATGGACTGCGGAATGAAAATCGAAACGGTAAAACCAATATCATGGAATTTTATTGGAAAGTTTTAACTTTTGGGAAACACATTTGATCTAATTTCCCAAAACATGGCATTGAATAATTCTATAATTAAAAAGATAAGGAACTCAATAAATGGAGTCTACAAAACCTATCCTTGAATTGAAAGAATGATGTTATAACACTCTAGCACTTCCGATCTTGGCACAATACTTAAGAGCAATTCTCTGTAAGAACCAAACAAAATGAATAAATAAATAAATAAAATAAAATGAAAAAAATAAATCAATGACACGTTGGCGCGACATATAGTGGGTTTTAGAGATTTTTGGTTGGGCAGTTCAATATGAAGCGCTAAGATGAAAATCAAACTTTGTTTGTAAAAAAGAGTACCGCTGCCATGGTAACCATTTCGAGATTTTGAAGCATTCGAAAATTTCCTAAGACATAATGTTTTTATAACCTCTGTTGTCATGAAAATATACAGGTACATATATCAATTGCAATCACCAAAAATGTTTTCTTTCAATCATCTTTGTTATGAATATCTGAAATGATTTTCACACTTCATCTCTATGCATGACAAATATGGATAATGACCATATCCCTGTCTACAGTACAAAATCGATAATTCAGAAAATCAGAAACCGAAGGCATACAAAATCAGGATAAAACAGGAACCAAAGCAAACAAAAACAAAAACCTCCACCATATGAAAAGAAGCGAACTCCCGATATGAGAGTGAGACCAGGTGCCCAGGAAGAGCATCTCTACCGTAAATATTCCCCGCGAAGGGTTTGAAAGTAAGTGTTTTGAATATTTTCCCTGACATTGTCGCCGTAGCACTTTCTATATAGACATAACCTCAGACAGTGCATGTATTTTATTAATTGTTTCATTTTCGTGCGTGGACATCGACGGCGGGTGCGGCTAGCCAACAGGGGATGCTTACTCCTCCCGGGCATCTGTCCAACCTCTAGCTTGCTAGGGGTACGTCGATGCTTAAATTCTATGCTCTATTATGAGTGCTGTTGAGATTATCTCAGGATCTTCTTTAACTCATTTTTGTTACATTTATGTCCTTTGCCGTGTGGAGCTCGTAGAAAAAGTTCCCCGCGCGGAGTTTTAAAGTGAGTGTTTTGAATATTTTCCTTGACATTGTCGCCATAGCAATTTCTATATAGACATAACCTCAGACCGTGCATGTATTTCATAAATTGTTTCATTTTTGTGCGTGGACATCGACGGCGGGTGCGGCAAGCCAACAGGGGATGATTACTCCTCCAGGGCACCTGGTCCCACCTCTAGCTTGCTAGGGGTCCGTCGATGCTCAATTTGGTGCTCTAATATGAGTGCTGTTGAGATTATTGACAGGATCTTCTTTAACTCATTTGTATAAGAGGTCAAAAAGAAGGCCTTAATATGGGTTTGAAACATCCTACTATCCTATTTTGCTTTTTTGGTGTATTTTTTATGGTTTAAAATTTCATAAATGCAGCAAATTTTGGAGCTTTAAAACTAATTAACGTCCAATAGGTATTGTTTATAAACTATAAGAAAATGTAAAAAGTTGGCTGCGCATTTAAGAACAGATTAATTTCAGCATGGACCAGATATGCGTGTTTCGGGTACTTAACCCTCGTCTGTGATTTTCAATCTAAACAATGTGATATGGCCAAAAGGTTTAAAAGTTATTATGTCCAAACCCTATTTTGAGTCTATGAGTCTATCTTAAACTGTCCATGTAAGATACCGAAACAAAACTTTGATCATACATCTACCGGAGACAAATTGATATAGAGATGACCTTGATAGTTTTTTCATGGTCATACGTTTTATTTTCAAGGTCACTGAATTGTAATTGAGCAGATTTGACCAAAATTGTGCATGAAAATCAAAATTCTCCGTTTTTCGCCCTGGTTAAAGAATAATACTTGAATATAAAAAAAATCAATGAATTCTATAAATGTCCTTTTTATATCAACCATCTTTCAAAATATATGCGAGCTATTTCTATGACAAAAATAAGAAAATCACATATTAATTGAAATGTTTTACTCTAAGATAAGAAATGACCTTGGAAGTCATGTCAGTGACCGTGGAAGTTTTCAAGGTAATAAAGTTTAAAGAAGAGTCTTTTCTGTTTCTGAATAGATATTTATTACCTAATAATACGAAGTGTTCCTACCCTATACCTTACCATAAGTAGCACTTATTAGGGGGAAACGGTATTATATTCAACCTTTAAGCCTTAAAGTTACCATAGCGACGGTTTTTGGCAAAAAAGGTTGGATGAAGATCTCAATTTGCCTAACCTCTCAAAAGCCATAATAGAAAAAGTGATCATATTTACATTAATTATTACTTTCTGAATTGTCATCATTTTAAGATTTTTGTAGAAAAATCGACATTTTGTATAGTTACAGGGGCCGTCTCTAAATAATGTCTTTTTTTACTATGGGGGTCTATGGGAATGAATCAATTTTCCTTTAAAATGCTAATTTTCAATATAACTATAAAAGAGAGTTGGTTGATAGTGCAATATGATATTACTTTTTATCACATGATACACCCGTTATGCAGTTTCATAAAGCCATTTCATAAATATATGATATGATAACACGTTACATGTCGCTCTGCTTGAATGCGATTGGTCAAGTTTGGAACCTAATCACATAAACCTTGACAAATGTGACCTTTCAAATATCGGTCAACTGTAAAATTCAGATACGGGGTCAATATCAATGATTAAAACTGTTGTTGTTGAATTAATTTTTGCATTAAAAAACTATTAAAAATTGAAATACTTTTCTCTTACGCACAGAATATCTATACGATGGGGACACTACTTCTCATGGCGTAGCAGACGACTTCTAGATCTCATCGTGATTCGCCTCTGTAGTTCACGGAAATGTTGATTTCACGTTAGAAATACACATTTTAGGCAATATCATGTGATAAAAAGAATCTCAAATGAATTTTCATTTCATACGATGTATTATGAAACTCGTTGTGCGTTTTATATCCCTTCGCCAAGGCTCGGGGATATAAAACTCACAATTCGTTTCAAAATATATCGTATGAAATGAAAATTCATTTGAGATCCTATATATATATGATTAACACAATATGTTGATAAGAAAACAAATTGACCGTCTGGTATGCAATGGGGGGGGGGGGGGGGGGTGGCATTTCAAACTATGAAAACCTAGGTAAACTATAAATTTTTCCCATTAAAATGCTGTACCAGTATTCAATATTTGTAAACCCTTAGCCTAAGCTTCAAATAAATAAAAAAATGTTTGCGAATACGGAAACATGAGAGAGAGAGAGAGAGAGAGAGAGAAAGAGAGAGAGAGAGAGAGAGAGAGAGAGAGAGAGAGAGAGAGAGAGAGAGAGAGAGAAGTTAACTAGAATTTTGACCTAACATGTCAAGAAATGAACGTCAATCATCTCGTTCGTTCTCGATAATGCGTGCAGTTACTTGAAAAATGGTTACATCTTTAAACAAAGCAGACTTGATACTAAAATTCACTCCCTCAAAGTTTTTAAATAGAGAAAGTTTATTCGATATGATTTCCGTGCAAAGTGCAATGGTTTACTAAATAGCAGAAAAATTCTTAGAATCAAAGATAGTTCGAGATACTAAATTGAAATTCCACATCCATTACATAAGTAAGATCTTCAAGAAGTATACTGATCTTGTTCGATTGTCAAATAAGTTTCCTGCTTTATTTTTGTTTCCAAGCAACAAGCGGTTGAATGTCCGATGATGACGTTATAAACATGAAACGTTTATGGCGATAGCATGGCCGTCTCATTTACTGGATATTTTTGCATTTATTACTTTAACGATAAATCTTACGAAATATATATTACTATAGAATTGCAGATTATCATTTTCGGGTTTCATCGATGCCAAACTTGTCTAAAAGCGTGAAGAAAGAAGAGAATAATCATTATATATTTGTTTTATCATTCCGGGATTCAAACCATAGTGAGGATGCATAACAGAAAATAACACAGATATAGCCCGATCAGTATATGATGCTTTCTCTCTTTTTGCAGAAACGTAAGAGAGATATTCGACGTTATGAGGACCAAGATGCATTGATCGATCAAGTAATCTGACTGTACAACGTAGTGGATGAGTGTGTCAAAACTGTTTTAGAACTTTTATATACATTTTGTGTTTCTCCGCAATACAATGTTTCAAGTCTCTTTCTTGTATTGTATCATGAAATCTTACAAGCTAAAGATGCTGATTGATGGATAAAATAACTCGTTCAATGAGCATACGTGATGTGCAACTTGTCCCAAATTTGAACTTTAAATCAGTATTTCTTGTTTTAAAAGCTATAACTAGAATGTTTAACGTCTTCAAATTCATTGACAATAAATCGATTCTCTGTAACGGTCTCCATCTGTGCAGAAGGAGATCTCGAACAAGACTAGGTTGTAGTATACACGGCTAAATACAGGAAACATCCCTTTGTGAAAACACAGAGCAGACAAGCACAAAAAAAAAAGACACGAAAGGGACAAGAAACACCAAAATAAAGGAAGCCTTAGATAACTAGGAGTCGAATCGCTGGAAAAACCTCATTTTGCACATTACTGACATTCGAATAGACAACGTCCACAAAAATTCTCAGTCTTTTTGAAAATACAAGTTCTAAATCTGAATGATATTTGAAATCCAAATTACGTAATTTACATGAAAAATTTGTCTTCGCTCCTGCAGATAAAGCAGCGAACAACATCATGATCATTTGAAAACGTTATTATGTATCAACTTTAGTTTCGAAACTTCCGTCTACAAATACTTATATCAAAAGCAATGAAAGTGTCCCCAACATTCTGAGCAAACATAACAGTGAAATTTCTTCATTCAATATCCCTATTTCTAAATTTGATTTTCCTACAATATCCTGCATACCAAAAGTGCACAAACCTCCTTACAAAGTTAGATACATGGCTAATTTTAGCAGCTGCTCAACTACAATTTTGTCAAGAAATCTGACGTCAGCAATCACGGGTGTAAAGGAACACTTAGCAAAATATTGTGAAACTGTTCTTAACAGGAATAAGGAAAATTTATTTTGGTCTATTAAAAATTCAGGGGATGTGATTTACAAAATGAAATCTAGAAATTTTCAAGCCAATTCGATTTCTTCATACGACTTTTCAAAATTGTGTACACCACGCTTCCTCACGACAGGATTAATGATCAATTGTCCAGACTCATTAAATGGTGCTTTAATAGACAGGGGAATACTTATATGTGTACATCTGAATCAAAGGGTTTCTTTTCCGCTACAGAATACAAATCATAGTGACCTGTGTAGTGGATTTTCCTTCCTCTTGGACAACATGTATTTAAGATTTGGTGAGGATCTCTACAAGCACGTTGTAGGTATCCCTGTGGATACTAATTGTGCGCCTCTTGTTGCAGATTTATTTTTAATGAAGATGTTGAGGTACAGAAAACTTAGCATCACTTCACTAACAGATACATAGACGATGTATTGCCCATCAATAATCCAAAATTCGCGGATTACCTGAGCAGTATCTATCCTTCGGAGCTTGAAGTCAACGAAACGACAGAGACAAATAATTCAGCATCCTATTTGGACATAATGTTGTCCTACGACACTGATGGTCACATGAACACCTCACCCTATTACAAACGTGACGACTTCAATTTCAGCATTACAAACTTTCCTTTTTCTGAGTAGCAACATCCCTTCATCGCCAGCTTATGGCGTGTTCATATCTCAGTTGATACGCTATGCCAGAGCAAGTACCAAATATACGGATTTTGTTCTGAGAGCTAGGCGTCTTTCAGATAAGCTTCTCAGTCAGGGATAAGTTTGTGACCGGCTAACAGCGTCAATGAGGAAGTTCTACGGTCGATATGGGGAACTCGTCATACACTATGGTGTCCCACTCTCCAGAATGGTGGATGATATTCTGTCATAGACCATTTGAACCATCCAACAAAAGATTGTACGCTAAGTCTTCCGAAATGGAAATAACCGGATGTGACAGTTCTACCGAATTGAAGCGGCGGGTGTTGCATGCAAGCAGTAGATGCTTACTCTTCCTGGGCACCTGGTCTCACTCCCATATTGGGAGTTCGCTTCTTTTCATGTGGTGGAGGTTTTTGTTTGTTTGCTTTGGTTCCTGTTTTATCCTGATTTTGTATGCCTTCGGTTTCTGATTTTCTGAATTATCGATTTATTGCTGTATACAGGGATATGGTCATTATCCATATTTGTCATCAAAATGGTTAAAATTGGAGTCCTAACTCTGCAGAACGGCAGAGTTAAAGAATGCTTCACGTCAAACTCAATATGGCCGATAAACCTTTGTCCATACCCCTCAGATAAAGGATTGCTTTTCCGCAACAAATCATGGATATGTAATGACATTACCTTGTCCTTACCCTAAGGGTACAATTAGATTATAAATGTTTCAGTTTTATAAAAAACATTATATTTGAAGTGTATAATACTGTAATCTGTATTGAAATGTTAATATATAGCCAAAGAAAATACAAATTTAGCAAGTATCTGATTTATCCCTAATCACTTGTTGATGGCTCAACGTCTCACGTAGATGTATGTGTACATGAAGATATCGAAAATCGGTTATTAGATATATCTGAATTCTAACCTAGTTGAACTTGAGCATAATTTGGTATTTGTTATCAGCACACTCGGGTTAATCATGTTTTCATTGATATGTGGATTGATTTATTTTGAGGCTATTCTGTAGATATCCGGTCAGATGATCTTATTCTTCGCGCTGTTGTTAATGATGCGTAAAGGAATCTTGATGAACAAGATTCTTTACTTTTCCATGACGCCGAAAATTGTCATAATGAAGTAGAAAAGAAAATAATTAACTTATATTCAGCTCATTCCCATCATATAGACAGCTGTTTTGAACTACGAAGAAAGTTCACGTAATGTTCAACCGCAGCTATAAATACGTACCTCATTCTTATATTCGGATTCATTAATAAGATAAAAAAGATTCGAAAACAAGTTTTGAAGTGTAAAATAACAAAGTATATCTCAACATGAGATTTTCATATCTTTTATGCCTGACGGTAATGTTGATTATACTGACCGACTTGGAAGTATTTGCAATGAAATTAGGTATGTAAAATTATTCAAGGTTTTATTTCACAATATATCATGAAAGAAGATATCTCCAACAACACTCTTTTGCAGCGCCCACTTCAAAACAACCATGAAATATCACAGCGCAGACACACAGAAAGAGCCGCAAAATGAACGAAAAACACCAAATAACTTCAAAGAAACATTCAACACAAAAGACCACAAATAAAACAACGATACCAGTTGGCCATCGGTGCCTTCTAAGGACTGCCATCTGCCACGCCAATAGCTGATGGTGTCGTTATACGGATTATATGCGCAAAACCCTTCCTCTTTTTTTTCCGATCATCCAAAGGTCTAGGAGAACGCAAAATTGAGGTGTAAAATAACCTCACTGTACGATTACCATACAAACCGACAGCATAACACAAAGCAACACACAGATGGATATGTAAATGGATATACAAATAGAGGGCGTACCAAAAACAATCCGTGCTCTGCCGGCTGAAGCGAGCTCATGCAAGTTATCAACCGAGGAGTCCGACTGAGAGGACAGTGGTCGGGGCCCTGTTTTCTCTAAAGAGCCCTGTCGTCACAGTCAGTCACTGTGCAATTCTTAAGAATAAGCTGGAACAAGACTGTAGATTGGTCAAGTACCATGCCAAGTGTCCATCTGGTAACAGCAGTATCATATCCACGGTATGAAAGGCGTTTGATGATTCTAACACAATTTTGATGGTAAATCTGTCTACCTTTGATCTTTCTAATTTTTTTTATTATGTCACCATACAAAGCAGGTTGTGAAATACCAATACTAGTATACTTTGTTGCTTGTATTGGTCCGAATTTTAGAAAAAGCTGACTATAATTTTTCTTAAATTTCCATAATGTCTTTTTAAAACTAGTTTGTGAGTGCAAATAGCTTGACCTTAGAGTTTCTTAGTAATTTGTAAATTTCTACTATGAATATTCAAAACATTAGTACATGCTCTAGGGTACCGGATGAACTGTGAAATCAAACAAAAAAATGCATGCCGGTAATCTAGGAACATCACCATCAAGCCAGGGAAATTTACTATGTTGATTCCAAAATCATCTCTTTTGTCATACGCAATTGTATGAATCTCTCCATTAACAATTTTGATATTTATGTCCAAAAATGGCGTCTCTGTGTTTGTAACATTTGCCTTGTTCAACGACATTTCTTGTGGATAAATTATATTTTTATCTTTAAAAAAAACATAACAACAATATATCATAAGATGCAAAACGAAGATATGTTCTTATCCATGTTCTTCTGAAAATGTATTATCAGTGGAGTTATGTTCTTAACAAAAAAAGGCAAATTACAAGGCAACCCATAGTGAAAAATATGATTATTCAGACTTAATACTAATGATACATTTATTTTACATTTTCAGGTGACCTGCAATCAATTCGCTCAAAAACATTACTCCGACTCAAAAGAAGTTCAAATGGCAACACCCAAAGTGGCTACAGTATGTATGATTTAGATGTATGTTCAAGTGACTGCTTTAGTTCTTTATAATGCAATTCTTCGTCATATAGCTTTCATCTTCGCGTTGGCTGGGCTGGAGTATGCCTTGCTGATTTTATCGTTGGTATCAATGAATATAATGACCTGTACAATGGAATATTTGAGTTGAGTTCCGTTTCTTTTTTTATCTTATGCCACTAAATCGACCAAACGGGAAATTTGAAAGAAAAAAATCAAACTAGAGGATGCTACTACATTAAATTTGAATGTGTCTGAATGAAGTAACACTGAGGAGGATTGACTTTCCGATATACGTGTCTGGTGCATTAAAACTGGTTTGAAATATTGTTCAGGGACCTACATTCAATGAGTTGGAACATTTCAATTTTTTGTAATCTTTTCTGTATCCTAGTATTTTGTCGGTCCACATTTTGGATCATTTGGCTTTTAAGAACCTCATCCGAGGTATGCCTGTCCGGTGCACCGCTTTTAGAAATGTATGTCTAGAAGACTGCTCTCTGGACGGACACTTCATTTTCTTCAGTCATTCATCACGATCAGCGCGTCGGTTAAATTTCGTTAAGCCCTGTTCTTGCATTAAGTTAAGCCCTGTTCTTAATTCCGTAAAGCATTGTTCTTCGGTCGCTACGGGGATGTAATGGACATTTTTCAAGTTAGCGTACTTCGGACTTAGCACTCCGGACTTCGCACTTTAGGGGTCATATAAAAGAAATCAGTCGTCATCAGAAACGTTAAATCTGAATGCACATGGACGAAATGACAATGATCAACTTTTTATATGCATTTGTACAAATGAAAACAAATCAATTATTCACGCAGAGTACTATTGGTTTATTGGAATTATAGAATTTATATTTTAAGTTTGTGACAAAGTCCCTTCGAAATGCGAAGTCCGAAGTCCGCGAGCATGAAAAATGTCCAATAAAAGCATATCAGATCCCCTTTCCAGAATCGAATGGCTGTCATCATCACCAAACAAGACATACTTGTCTGATCTGTTCACCATTTGTACATCGAGACAATCACCGAATTTGAGAGGTATCCATGGAGCCGTTGCGACGGGTGTTGCATGCAATCAGGAGACGCTGACTCTCCCCGGGCACCTGATCTCACTTCGGAATGTTGTATTCCGGGGTTCGCAACCGTTCCGATAGGAATTCTCACGATTTGGCCTTGCCTTCTCGACTTTGAGACTGAATAACTGTTAGATACTTCTTTGTTGTTTATCTCTTGCGTTTTGTGTGTGTATGCGTGTGTCGTCTCTTGCTTGGTACGTTGTGTTTGCTGCAATCTTGTGCATATGTGTTCTGTTCTTATCGCTAAAAAGTTGTCATAGCGGCTATTTTGTCCTTATTCCTCGTCTATTGAAGTGAACTGTGAAATAAGGCCAAGGGAGTCTGATATTATATGCAAAACCAGAGGAGTCTCAATTCCAACATTGTTCCATCGAATATATCGCCTTTAGTTTGACTTCATTTAAAAGTGCATATTTAAGGATGCTTACATATATTTCATTATCATTTTTATTCAGAAATATTGACGTCATACAATTTTATGTCCAGATCGTTGGCGAGATATTTAACCCTCTTTGTGAGAATCATGTTTTATTTGTGTGCACTCATATGTCTGTATGTATTTTAATAATAGATAAATTGAATTTGACATTTCGTTGGTCATTTTGAAATTTGAAAAGATAACGTTTTAAATTGTTGTCTTGTTCTCATTTTTTCATGTGATGTCCTTCAAGTTAGAATAATGTAATGTCTTGTTTGTGGGCATTTTTCTTTGATCTATTTGTTAATATATCTTATCAGTGCGTTGATGGTTTGTTTATTGTTCAAAGAACGACATCCTTAATAAATTCCGTATTCACTTAATTTTGCCCATCACAGGTCTTCTTCCTTAATATATGTCCTTCGTGTTTTAGCGGTGTATTGCCATGCTTGATGGTTGTTTTGGAGTAGTTTGTAGTTTTTTTATTGCTCGGTTGTTTACCTTGTTGTTTTACCTAATATCCCCTTTTTGTATCAGTCGTGTATGTTCAGCTGTGATCATTGAAATGCCGTCTTGTCGGAGATCTCATTCTTGCATACGTTTTAGGCAACTGTGGATTCTTAAAGGAGTCCATGAACTTAATACAGTCTAGTGTCGACGTCAGATAATAGGACTTTACGGAATATGTAATGTTACGTGAGGTACTGTTTGACGCACACAGAATTGAATTTAGTGAAAAAAATTCAACATGAGCCTTTGCCATCTTTAATTGTCGCAGTGATCGATACGCTTTTGAATTGTTCCTACATTACAAGACAAGTTTAATGCTTTATGCACGTGTCGGATAGTAAAAGTGATTATCAGAAAAACCAACTTTATTTCAACAGCACCCCCTAGTTTGGGGGATAACTGAATTGTTTGTACTATTTTTGTAAAGAGTGAATGGCTCAAAACCGATAACTAGATAGAGAAATAAAAAAAGCGGATCTATCACTTCAAATAGTGAAGTTTCTATGAGATCTATCACTGCAATAGTGAAGTTTCTGTGAGATCTATCACTGCAATAGTTAAGTTTCTGTGAGATCAATCACTGCAATAGTTAAGTTTCTGTGAGATCTATCACTGTAATAGTTAAGTTTCTGTGAGATCTATCACTGTAATAGTTAAGTTTCTGTGAGATCTATCACTGCAATAGTTAAATTTCTGTGAGATCTATCACTGCAATAGTTTAAAAGTTTCTGTGAGATCTATCACTGTAATAGTTAAGTTTCTGTGAGACTATGTTGTTGTCTCCGTCTGTTCGTCCGATTTTTCTCTTCTCGTAAGAAGAATTTTTTCAAGAATTCGGAGGTCTTTTTAATGTGCTTTTAGATTTGGATTTCGAATTAGGTATTTAAATTTCATTCACTGATCTTCGCGAAATGTGAAAGGTACACACTGAAATTTAAAAATATGGTGTTTTGAATAATCCATAAATTGAAACAAAAGAAAGAAACGAGCATGGGATGTTATCTTGCTTTTGAGCAAATAATAAATTTAATCTGAAATAGTCTCAACAACTGAGGGCAATAAAAGTAAATTCGGTAAATTAAAAACACGAATGGCTATCAAAACTTACGCCAACAATACTATAAGTAAGTGCTAATTTAACTATAAAGGTACCAATTTACAGGTATTGTATGTTGTATGGAGTTTGATATGACTACAATTTTCTTGGAAAAGCCTCATTCTATCCCATTCTTCATTTTTGTTCAATCATTTATACTGATTACATCGATTATTTTCCTAAATTCTGAGAGCAATCAAAGTGAATTCACTTTTTTCACTATCACTATGCATTACCACAGAAACACATCTCTACTTTTTTTATTTTCCTCGAAATATTGCCATAAGTACAGGAGATATGTTTTTTTCGTCCTAATCCATACCACTGTGTGATTTTTTATTATTTTGTTTCATTTCAGAATGTTCAACCAAAGAATGTGGGTTTGGTAATGCGTCCCTGCTAGATTAGTTGAAGAAATTGTCCAAAAAGAACTTTTTTCAATTCGTTTTTTTCATGAAAATATTAAAGAAAAATATAAATTCATCATTGAGGGATTTAAATTAGATTTAATACGCTTCTTGAGTGTTTTTTTTTTGTCTTCGGAAATGACCTTTTCGAAGGTACTTTGGAATTAGCGGTTTGTTCATACCATGTGATGTCTGGTATCTGCCCGCTCATTGCATCTACTGGAAAATCAGCTATAACTGAATACACTTATTTTCGTAAAGCAGAATTACAACATAGAATTGAAGGAATCTCAAACAGGACTCAGTTGTGATCTCCAACAACACTAGGTTGCAGCACCCACAGCAAAACACCAAAACACCCAATGCAAAAACACAGATCAGACACGACATGTACATAAAGAGACGCAAAAGGGACTGAGAACATCAACTCACAACATAGAAACATCAAACACAAAAGACAACACATAAACCAACGAGACCAATGGGCAACCGGTGCCGATTTGAAGCAGTAGCAGAAGGTGTGGTTATCCGGATTACGTGCGCACAACCCCTTCCACTTATTCGATTACCCAAAGGTCTCGAAGAACGCACAATTGTGGTGTAAAATAACCTCCTCACTGTAAGATGAACATAGAATCAGACAGCTGTGATGCAGGTGCCCAAGAAACACACAGATGGATTTGTATATATATCTAATAAACAGAAGGCATACGAATTACAGTCAGTGGTCTGTCGGCTGTAGCAAGCTCATGCATGTGATCACCCGAGGAGTCCGACTAACATTCAGAGAGGACAAATGGTCACGTGTACCTTTATGGCCGTGAGTGCTGACGTCAGATTTCTAGACAAAATTGTAGTTGAGCAGTTGCTAGAATTACCACAACAAAACACAGTAACAACCAAAGGAGACAGAGGGTACAAATACAAGCGACACCAAAGTGACAAGACAAAACACTGAACAAAAAAAAAAAAAAAAACAAAAAACGACGCCAAACCAAATAACGCAAAAGACAACACGTAAACCGGCGAGACCAATAGGTAACCGGTGGAAAAATGGTTTTAGGTATGATTTTCAAAATCAGCTGAAATAATTTGGTGTAAAATTTCCAGTGAGTCCTCATAGAAACCTTGACCTAACGATTTCCTTGTAATTTGTAAATTTTACTGTGATAAAACATAAGTACATGTTCTAGCGTACAATCAACAAAGTTGACAAAACAATAATAATGAATTGTCTCGAAAATATAATGCAACCTTGACGTGACCGAAAGATACAACGGGAACCGCTCTTCATCAATGAACATCCAAGACAAACAAATAAGAAATATGTCGTAAACTGGACAGATAAAGTAAGGCAGATGTAAAGTACATGTTCACGTTTTAATTTCATTTAATTACACAATTAGACATACAATCAAACATTTCTTTCAGCCCTTTCCAGGTGGGGGCACTGCATCATTACCAAAGCCCTCGGAATCTTTGGCTAAAACGAAAACAAAATATCAATTATACATACAATTACGCTCTGGCCTCAGTAGGTATTGGTGTCAAAATAGATCAATATAAGTCATGACTTGAAATTAAAATCGTACGCTGTAATACAATTAATTATTGATAGGAATTACTCTGAGACATACACAGTAAGATGATATGAATACAAACATGGTTGCTAAAACTGCGTTTGTCACAGAAATAGTGCTGTACATTAAGATATACATGTAATTGTTTTACAAGATTTTGATATTCATTTTCATATTCATGTCTGTGTTTTTAAAACAATTTACATATTCATCTGTGTGTGACTTGGGCACCGGTGTTTTACTGTGGTGTTTGTGGTGTCATGTCACAGTGTGGAGACCGGTGGATAACCGGACAAGAGAAGGTTGTGCGCATGCAATCCGGACAGCATACGTGCAGATGACCGTCTTAAGTCGGCACCGATTGCTTATTGGTCTCATTGGTTTATGTATGGTCTTTCGTGTTAGGCGTTTTGGTGTCGTTTTTGGTGTTCCTTGTCCCTTTCGCGTTTCTTTTGTGTCTGATTACGCTGTGTTTTGCACAGGGATGTGTGGGGTTTGACAGTAAGTGCTTTGAATATTTTTCCCTGACATGGTCGCCATTGCACTTTTTATATAGACATAACCTCAGACAGTGCATGTATTTCATATATTGTTTTTATTTTCGTGCATAAACATCGACGGCGGGTGCGGCTAGCCAACAGGGGATGCTTACTCCTCCCCGGCACCTGGTCTATCTTTTGAGGGTTAAGAACCCGAAACATGCATATCTGGTCCTCGTTGCCAATTTATCTGTTCTTAAATGATGCTATTGAATTTGAAGACGTTTACATTGCTAGGGGTCCATCAATGATTAATTTGGTGCTCTATTGTGAGTGCTGTTGAGATTATTGTCAGGATCTTCTTTAACTCATTGGAGATCTCCTGCTTACTTTTGTTAAATCGGATGTAAAAATTAAAATATTTAGATAAATACATGCAATTGAGTTTTTCAAGATGTGCTTTACGATGTCCTAGAGTTTCAATAGAGCACCAAACTGAGCATGCCAGAGGTGGGACGGGATGCCAAGGAGGAGTAAGCATCCCCTGTTTGGCTAGCCGCACCCATCGTCGATATTGACGCACGAAAACGATCTAGAAAATATGCACTGCCTGAGGTTATGCCAATATAAAAAGAGCTATGGCAATCATGTCAGGGGAAAATAATACACTAGTCCGTCTATTTCTCTTGCAAGTGTCCGTACAGTTTTAATGTCTTAAATGAGTTAAAGAAGATCCTGACGATAATTTCAACAGCACTCACAATAGAGCACCAAATTGTGCATCGACGGACCCCAGCAAGCTAGAGGTGGGACCAGGTGCCCGGGAGGAGTAAGCATCCCCTGTTGGCTAGAGTTACATTAATAACCGATGTACTGCACACGATTGGCATATACTATGAAGTTTGTGTAACTATTTACTTTTCTGTGCATGAAAGTAATTTTTCATTGACATATCGATTGAAATGAATCTGATGCTGAAATTTGAGTGACTCATAGTGTTCTATAATTACTCAAGTTATGTGTTAGTATATGACCGTTCTGCAATTAATTTATATCAACATTTTTCATTAAGGGCAGATAATTCATGAACATGGCCCCTTTCAAAATATATCTTGACGAGGGTGAAAACACGAAACGTGCATGTCTGGTCCATGCTGTAAATTTATCTGCTCTAAAATTATGCTAATGAATTTGAAGACATTACACATTATCTCGATATGAGTTAAAGAAGATCCTGACGACAATCTCAACAGCACTCACAATAGAGCGCAAAATTATACATGGACGGACCCCTAGCAAGCTAGAGGTGGGACCAGGTGCCCGGGAGGAGTAAGCATCCCCTGTTGGCTAGCCGCACTAGGCTAGTTAAACAAATTTGAAAATGCCATATGACACAACGTTTTGAATGATGAATACATCTTATTTCAAACTTTTTGGCATTATTTCCTTTATTATCCATTTAATACCTTAAATTTGTAAGTGATGCAATTAGTTGACACAATGACTTTTTTTCGCTAGATTGACTGGAACACGTGGCCACCACCACCACCCATTGGTTTTAAAAATATGACGACAGAAATTTATATAAGATTTATGCTTCCTTTTTTGTCCTTCTTACCTATAAACTATAGTGTCAATAGATATGTAACATGATTCATGTGATCTGAATATGTTTAATTTTGATTATGATTTTAAAAAAAATCTGATTTCGGCTTTTGCGTTTTATTTTCATTCACAGATTCTGGAAGGACTTGAGTTGTAAGATATTGGTAAGTTGCGCATGTGGAGCACTGAAATATTACAACAGAGTATATTTCAAAATTGACAATTTCAACCACTAGATTGGAATCTTTACCGGTGGATTGTTTAGTCCACGATGAAATAGTATACAGTTGTTGACTGGGGTCGAGGTCAACACCTAATTTGTTGGACCCGAGGATAAACTGTTGGCGAGGCCGTAGGCCGAGGTCAACAGTTCATCCAAGGGTCCAAAAAATTAGCTGTTGACCGATACCCCTGTCAACAACTGTTTTGTTATACCTTTTTCGATCTAAAAAAGAATATTGAGACTCCGTTCTACAACTGTTTTGTTATACTTCGTCAATTTCTCGGCTGTATAATCAGCGACAGATTGAAATTAATGGAGCATAAATATTCTACGAGAATATTCAGTGAAGTTCTTTTTGCATTCTTAGTGTTTTTACCATCTCTGTTCTCCAATATTTTTGTTATATCTTTCGTCCGTCACAGAGGCAACTCGCTACCATTTTGAAACGATGTAAACAGCTGAGTATGGAAGAACACTCTTAAATTTGATCTATTCATGGGGCCCCTCATGGGGAAAGTTCTTTTTCATATACAATTAATTACCGAAAATGGTCAAATTTACATTATTCAGCGTCTCTAACTGAGGAAATAGATAAAATATCCGAAATAAACAAGAAGCTTGTTGTCATAACAACACTAAAATATCTTGCCGGTCAACAGTTCGTCACGTGACCGGTCCAACAGTCGATTTTAACCGTTCGTTTGGGCCGGCTGTTTCTAACAGTCATTCTGTTGGACTTTTTGCTTTTATAGACTATTAAGGGGAAAATATGTAAGGATAAACAATTCGCATAGTTTCACGGTCTTTCGGCTGTTTATTTGAAACTTGAAATATTCTGCAAATTCTCCACCACAAAACTTCATGAAAATTCCCCATAACTAAGGGATATCGTACTGGTGGCATTGCTTTGTCCTTAGCAGGTTCTCTGGTAGATATATAGGTCAGATGTAGACATTTGCTCATCATAATTTTAATTATTTCGATTTCCATCGAATGTGGGGCATTGAAATTTTACGATAGAACATAAATATCAAAATTGACAATTGGAAAACCACACTACAATTTCACATTTATTTTAAAGATTTATCAATACAAGAAAAAGATATCTTACTCGATTCAGTTGCAGTAGCAAGACATCAAAACACTCAAAGTGTAAACACAGGGAAGACATACACAATAAGAGACACAAAAGAGACACCGAATATATAAGACCACACATAAACCAACGAGACCAACGGGCAATCGGTGCCGACTTAGACCGGCCATTTACCACGCTAGTAGCAAATGGGGTAGTTATCTGAATTACATGCGCACAACCCTCCCACATTTCTGGCTACCCTGAGATCTCAAAGAATGCACTCTTGTGGTATACTATGACCTCCTCACTGTAAGATGACAAACAGACAGCAAAACGCATAGGCACAAGCAACACACATATGAATTTGCAAATAGTATATAAACAAAAGGAGAAACGAAAAATAGTCCATGCTCTGCCGGCTGGAACGAGCTCATTAATATTATTACCCGAGGTGAATGATCGACATATAGAGATGACAGGTGGTCGGGACCCTGTCTTTGTTAGAGAGATAATAAAGATACACAACCAATTAAAAGCATGAACTTGAACACATAAAAACTCATCAATGAAAAATTATTACCTGTTGTGTGTCTCTCTCTATTTATGTTTACATCATAGGACCTTTTACTTCGATGTCCAGAACTGAAGCGACTGCTATCTGAAAGAAGATTAATTGTCAAATACAAACTTAGATTTCATTAATCTTCAAAATAAAGACATAATCTAGACATTCCTTTATCCTCCATTTATAAGAAATTCTGCTAGCCACGTTTACTAAATGTTAATGCAACTGTGCCTGATTCGATGCTTGAATTTATGAGGTTTTAGTTTTATATTATACTTTATTTTTCATGAATGTCGAATAACTATAGAAAAAAAAGGTAAATATTGAAACATATTCTATTTCGTTATTTAGTTATTTCAAGAAGTAATATCTCGGTGTGATCGTCCAGTAGTGGAAGCTTAACAAAATACTAATATGATACTGCCCTGCTTAAGTACATCATTTGTGATGTCATCAATGAGTCATCAGTGACATCACACATTTCAAATCTTGCTGATACACACATGCAAGCATATGGAGTTTGAGATCTATTTGTTAGGATATGTTAGAATTTAGTTTGAATACAGGTGGATATCAAGTTTAACTTATTTTCAAAGACTGATATTAATACCATTGGACACAATATCAAAGACAATATTATATTTATACATATTGGATGTCAGATTATGCATATGTATGGATGAATTGTGCTCCGCCTGCTTGGAAAATATCATAACCAGTAAGTTTCTTTGCTACTGTATAATAATGCATGTATGCATAGTTGACATAGTTTGTTATAAATGTTAAGTTTATGTATTGGATTACCCATTTTCACCCAAAAATGTTTTACAAATTATTTTGATATAAATGAATTCAATTATTTCAAGCATAATAACTTATATTTTTTCCTTTGAACTTCTGTAATCACTCATGGATCATTCAAATCCATGAGTGAGGTATAAACAAATTCAAGTTCTCCATCTTGGATTTATCAGGGTCAAAATATATATTGCAGTATCACATTAGTATTTTATTACTGTTTTCATGGTAACAAAGGAAATATCTCATTGATATCACATTTTGGTATCATGTTGGTATTTTGTTTCAAAGGCAATGCCAGGTGAGATTAGTATCCCATTAGTATCACATTACACTATCCCATTGGGTATCCCATTAGTATCACATTGTAGTATCCCATTGGGTATCCCATTATTCTCTCATACCCGCGTATGTGTTACAGAGTAGGCCCATGAAATACAGCTACGTGAGCTACTTCTGTATCACATATCATGTGACAGCTGTATCACATATCACGTGACGCTATTGTTTCGATTGTTTACGCTATTGTGACGTCATCATTTCAGCCCGCAAAACAAACAAGCTAGCGGCGACGTCGCTATAAAACTTCGATTTTAAGAGCGTTTTTCAATGTACTCTTGCGTTTTATTTTGAAAAGCCTAATATTCGTAGTTTATTCTTATAGAATAAACCATTTTCGGGGGCGCTGAATTCGAATATCGCAATTTTTTTGCGATTAGATCAACTTAACATTTTTTCATATTTCGTCCCTTTTCTTTCAGTGTTGTTTTGACCCTAAGATATGAGAGAAAAAGACTCTTTCATGGTCTTCTATGAAAGATACATCGTTTCCACCCTCGGGGTCTCAAACATACAACAAGCAACATACCTGTTCTTGACTAATACTTGCTAGTATATAGACTGACCTGTCATGCTTTATAGGTAACAGTTTTGCCCCCCCCCCCCCTTCCCCCTAAAAAAAATAGAATATTGAGCTTTTTACGCAAATATTCATTTCTAGTTCCATGTTCGTTAATAAAATCAGAGGGAAAGAAAAACGTAAACGAGAGGCTAACAATTTTTTGACTTTATGTGTTTATTGTAATTTATTATATAAACGTAATTCCCTATGGGGAGGATTCATTCAGTAAACGGAGGCGTTTAAAATTTTGACGTTCCAGTTCAATAAATGAACGTCATTCAACTCGCTCGTTCTCGATAATGTGTGAAGTATTCTGTATAATGGATACATCTTTGAACAAAGCAGGGTTGAAACTAAAATTAACTCGCTTAAAGTTTCCAAATGAAGACATTTTGTTTGATATTATTAACATTTCGCTGCAAAGTACGAAAGTTTAAAAAAATGGAGAAAAGTCCTTATAATCGAAGATAATTAAAGCCTTTGATTTATCTTACCCAATATATCGTTTAATCGTTAAACTTAAATTTTCTTTCCCGGTTTCATCAATACAAAACTTGTCAAAATCCGCCAAGAAACAAATCAGAGGAATTTGTACACCGAAACTGCAGAAGGACACACAGCGATCGGTAAAACGACTCCTGTGACCCCTACCGCAACCAGATGGTTAAAAGTAAAATATCGTAACATTTTAAAGGTTTTCATATTGAGCACAAGTAGGTACGTAGATGAAAATTCGTTGATATTGAGAATATGTCAAGATTGTTTATCTAAAAGAAAAATTAGGTACGCACCCGCCTGTGTTGTTAGCGAAAAACTGCAAAGAATGTATGAAAATTAACGAAAAATACGGATATTACCGTACCGTCACCAGTTTCTGACGTCATTAATGACGTCATGGAACGCACAGGTTCGCAAACTTTTTACCGCTGACAAATACCAATGTTGATAGATAGATTAACATCAAAATGACTCAAAATTATATATTTTTAAAAAGTCACTAAATACAGGGCCGTAAATCACGGTTAGTGGACCTTCTTTTGGGGGGGCAAAACTGTTACCTATAAAGCATGACAGGTCAGTCTATATACTAGCAAGTATTAGTCAAGAACAGGTATGTTGCTTGTTGTATGTTTGATCCTAAATCTAGTTTAAACATATTCTATTTTCCAAAACATGAAAACGGGATTTGGCAAAAGTTATACCAACATTATATACGCCCTCTCCCTCAGTAAATGTACGTGAATTTGAACTTTAAAGTGACCTTGACCTTCATTGTATGCCGAGTTTCATCATGCTATACAATTCCTGCAAAATTTAAAATATGTCTGATGTGTATCAAGTTTATTTGTTCTAGCGCTAGCGAAATACATGTACAATGTATATGAAAGTGTGACCTACAGAAAGACGGACGTCGTGCAAAGTGATCTCTTTATGTCGCTCTTGCGTTTCAGGCGACATGAAAAGAAAGGGTCGATGAATAATATGCTTAACCATAACACAATAATGTTACATTGTTGATTTTTTTCCAGCACATTATTTGTAAAGTTCTTTATTTTGATGTGTGTAAGGAAAACAAATGAAAATAAACGAATCATGTGATTAATCTTCCTTGTACATGTTGTACCAAGTCGAATGCTGGGTGGAAAGAGGGTTTTCTCGCTCAACTCGGAGTTACTATAGTTGTATTTCATAACTTTTCATTTTTAATTTATTTATTTATTTATTTTATTTTTATTTATTTTTTTTTTTTTTTTTGGTTTTTTTGTTTGTTTATTTTGAGGGGTTTTTTTTTGTTTCGTAGAGTACATTTTTATGTATCCATGTAGACATGAAATTCAGAATTAAATGCTGAGAACTGAGGACAATTAAAGGTTATAATCGATAAAGAATATATACTTTCCGATCGCAGAGTAACTTACTTCGGTAATCGACAACAAACAAAAAGACGAAATTCAAACTAAATATGCTTGTCACTGACAAATATTATAATTGTTCATACCGACACTTTAATTAAAAAAAAACCATCCCGTGTTATAGATAAAACAATAAAGAATATATAAATTCTACAGATTTGTGAAGACGGAGATTTCACGGGCGTAGCCAGGCGTACATTTGTACGCAAAAACGTCCACATTTTTTCGCAGAAAAAGAAGGAAGAAGAGACAAAGAGACCCCGCCATTTCCCCAAAAATATGGGGTCTACATAAAGGATGTAATAAATGATAAAAGTGAAACATGTACCAGTGATATAGCCCAAAAACACTCAATAATGATCGTGTTGAATTTTTTTTTTAATTTTCTCAGGCGTAGAAATTCGCGATAACAATGTGCGCACGGTCGATTTAGACAGATGTAGGGTTGCAAATAAGCGTACATGAATTTAAAATAGAAAACAGCATTTTATGTTCATATCGGCATATCGGATATTTCCTTTATCTTAGATACGTTTCGTGCTCTTGATCCCTTTTCAATGCGGCTCAAATACGCTCAAGATCCATGCACCAATTTGCTTCACTTTCTCAAAATCTTCTCTGACCGATCCCCTATTCCCCCCCTCAACAATGAGAGAGGGAAACTTTCTTCCATATTGTCCCTTACTTCGATTTTATAAGTCATCCTCATGTATGTATCAACTTTATCCTCTGAATTAATTTGACTTCAACAAAAATAGAACAGTTTTACTTTTAGTGTAGAGTTTTAGGTTAAAAATTATCATTTTACGTCATGACGTCATGGTGAAAGAAAGCGCATTTTGAAGTTTCACAATGCCAACTTTGCCGGGTCATGAAACGCAAACCTTATGTCAGATTTTCATAATGCTTACATTTTTAGAAACTAGAAATGTTGTATTATGCATACGTAAATTTTCTTAAAAAACGGCAAGAGGGCCGATTTTGATGGTTAGTGGCCCTTCTCCTTTGCTTCAACTTCAAGAAAAATTGCTTATTCAAAATGTGCCATTTTGGCCAATTTAGGCTTGATTTTACCTATATTTCACTTACTTTTTACCTGAGTAATAATGCAGCTGAACAAGATTTGAAGTACAGTTGCCTATTTCCTGAATAGTGTTATCCTAGAACTTCATGGGAATCGAAGGAAATTTATGTAGAAATGAGATTTTTCTGTTTATATGCCTTTGAAATTGGTTACCATGGCAACATTTGGTACGAAGGTGTATACACCTGTCATAAGTAAAAAGCTAATTTCTAAAGATGTATGCCTGCTATTTTTACAAAACTTGGTATGTTTCTGTATTCAAGACAATTAGATGCTATCATGACATTGAGAAAACGTCAAGGTCATTTGTTCAATTTTCAAGGTCATTGGAAAATAGTTGCTATTTTCAGGCCAATTTTTTTATTTTTCACTGAAAGGAGACATGATTAACTGTAAACGGCATGGAACTTTGGTAAACAATCAATTGAAAGTGAAAGTATGATAAATGCATTATTTGTTGAAATGAGTATCAAAATCCATTGAAGACCCAAATGAATGTCAAACATTTTACAAGAAAAAATTAGAAAATCTCAATGTTATGCTCTTGTTGGAAGTATGTCATACATAGAAGTGAAATATTATTTAATAAAACTATGATGAATTCTCCTTTTTTTGGTAAGTTAGAGAAATCAATTCTAAATAATAGGAAATCGAGATTTTTATGTAAATTTGAGTCTAAAATTAGAAATGACCTTGAAACTTGGACAGATGACCTTAAAATGATTTGAAGGTCAAATGATAATAATAAATGTAATTTGTATACAGGTATGATATTTCATAATCATAGAACTCAAAATTTGGGAAAAACAATGTTTTTAGATATGCGGTATACAGAAAAATTGATTCCAAGTTGTTATAGCAACGGTTTTTGATTGGTATTCATGACAAAATGGTGAGTTTCACCATAAATTTTGTATCTTGATTTTTTTCAGCTATGAACATAAATTTTGTCAAGGTGACATCAAATACCCATAATGTCTGCCAAATTATGGTTTTCAACCTTCAAAATAGTCAAAAACAGGCAAAAATTGACCCTAAAATAGACCTTATTTTTGATTCATTTTCACATATTTTGACTAATTATCAGCAACTATCTTATCACCCCCTCCCATCAAAAAGTTATTCTTGATAGATTTAAATTTAGAAAGAAAAAAATTGTGTTCATGAAGTAATTTAGTCTTGAACATGGTTTCCATGGCAACAGAATGCCACAATTTGTCTTACCTCTCATATATATGAGGGTGTCAAATAAATAGACCCCGTTACCATGGTAACCGTAGTTCAAATATACCAATATGGTTTGTTTTCATTGATTTTACATTAAGTATGATGATTACAGAAAGTTTAATCAAAATCCATGACATGCCGTGGCCAGTTGTTTTAGGTTTTTACAAAGAATCCATATTAACATCTTGAAAATAATTCAGCGTCCTATTTAGACATAATGTTTTCCCACGACACTGATGGTCACATGAACACCTCACTCTATGACAAACGTGACGACTTCAATTTCAGCATTACAATCTTTCCTTTTCTGAGTAGCAAGTAGCAACATCCCTTCATCGCCTACTTATGGCGTGTTCATATCTCAGTTGATACGCTATGCTAGAGCAAGTACCAAATATGCGGATTTTGTTCTGAGAGCTAGGCGTCTTTCAGATAAGCTTCCCAGTCAGGGATATGTTTGTGACCGACTAACATCGTTACCGAGGAAGTTCTACGGTCGATATGGGGAACTCGTCATACACAATGATGTCCCACTCTCCAGAATGGTGGATGATATTCTGTAATAGACCATTTGAACCATCCAATTAAAGATTGTAGTCTATGTCTTCCGAAATGGAAGTAATCGGATGTGACAGTTCTACCGAATTGAAGCAGCGGATGTTGCATGCAAGCAGGAGATGCTTACTCTTCCTGGGCACCTGGTTTTTGCTTGTTTGCTTTGGTTCCTGTTTTTTGAGCGAATAGCTCTAAGTGATTGCCTGATTTGTTTCACGCATGAGGGCCCCAATGCCGTACATGTATAATTTGAAACACGAACCAATCAAATCACAGGGTTTTCAGCATCGTGACGTATGAATATTCTAATCTTCTTCCGCCGGATAAAGTGAAGGGCCGATGCTGCTTCCATGTATAAACGATGTAACTCTGTTAACTTTAGAAATAAGCTGTTTTGTTACGTAGTAGCGCATGTTTATGTAATGAGATGAACACTAACTGCCTTAAACACGATAAATAGAACATGTAACAATGTACATCTGTGGATACGCGTTTATTTCATTGTCGGGGAGGGGTCATTGAAAGCATAACGGGTCGCTGACGAGGAAGGTAAAATTATGTATACACTGTACGACCTACCTTATACTATTCGGGGGTATGTTTCATAACTAATTTTAAGTAGCTGTACTGATCCAATTCCCTGTCATTTTTCTGTTGGACTGAAAAGTGAACATGGGTGTATGTATACGTACATCCCTAGTGTAAAGTAAGAGAGCCCGAGAGAGGGGTATACAACAACATGTATATGCATCAAACTATTTTTACGGGAGATGTTTTATTGTTGTTCAAGTTTTAGAAAATCCGACGTTAAATTTTTTTAAGAAAAATTGTTCATTATTACGTACAGTCGCACACCATATCGTTTTCAGGAAACTTTGCAGAAAAAACCGTGGAAGAAAATCAATATAACATGTACGTATAATCGAAAACTTATCGACTCGCGCCTCGCTAGCCGCTTTAAAAAAATTTCTTACAGAATACTGAATTTAGCACTATTCATTCTTTATTTGTTAATTTTTTCAGCTTGTTATACCCTCGTCAATTTTCATGTCATTTTCAGAATATAAATGTAAAACAAAGATATTTTGAACCATATTAGTTGTATGCATCGTCCCGTTTCCCCTTTTCTAAATTTCGATCTAAGTCTAAAAATAATCGAGAAGATAAGTATTAGTTGTTTATATATCAAAAAGTTCTTTCTCAAATTAATCCTTGCAACGAGCAAACTTTTTTATTTGTAGATGATAATTACCACTTCCCCACGACATGCGTAAACTATTAAAATTTACATAATAAACGTCGCCAGTTTCGTACGTTCCAAACAGCAAGAATACGTATGGGGTTTGAGGTTAAGATTGGAAAATGTTAAGAAACGAAAAACTCTAATAACACTAAGGAACCAGAAACTAGAAGCTATTTTGATTGAAATGCAATCTATTTTTTCATTCGATCTTTAAAGAATTCAAGAAATATTGTTTTTTCTTTGATCTTTATAGAATTCAAGGAAGATCAATGGAAGATATTTGTTACAGACTGTCTCAGATTGTTCGACAACCAACTTCCCCTTTCCGCTATACTTACATTCCTTACCCCCTAAGTCAACCCACTAGGTTGGCCACTTGTATTAACGCTTTTGAACATGCTAGTTCGAGGACGGTAATCTTTTAATTCTAATGACATCATTTTGGATAAAATTGTCTACGAAGTAAAGTTTGATGACATACAGCATAAATGGTGCATTTTCTGATATTTAGCTATTCGCTGTCAGTACCATCAGTGCTTTGATCTTTATTTTGTATGTCTTCGGTTTCTGATTTTCTGAATTATCGATTTTGTGCTGTATACAGGGATATGGTCATTATCCATATTTGTCATCTAGATGAAAATAAGATTCGATTTGAAGAATTTTTTTCTAATAACAATGACTAGGGTTTTAAATGAAGCCAAAACAATACAATCCTTGCTCATAAAAATACTTTGATTGATGTCTTTTGTAAAACAAAATTTCCAAAAATTATTGAGGATACATATCTAATCTGAAAAGAAAGTCGACCTTTCTGTAAAATTGAACACCAGCTAACATATGCCAGCGGATCACGATCCAAGCTTTATACTGTTTTGTCTGCAACGTTAGCTGTCTTATTTGTGTCATCGAATTACAGTTAAGAGGCTATTATACACGAAAAAGTTTTGTACTACGAGCCCTCGTAGTAACAGGACAATTGGGAGAATTGAGCACTCGAAAGTGTAAAATCACACAATTTGCTACTATTGTGACCTATAACCGTAGTAAGTCTTTACCTGTGCTCATTGTCTCATTGGTTTGAGCATATGTAGTCTTTTGTTGTAAGAGTTTTTAAGTCTTTGGTGTTTGTTTTTCTGGTTTCTATAAATAAACATCAAAGATGTACCTGGCAGTTATTTAGTCTTTAAGTCGAGAAGGCAAGTCGTTGTTCTATCGCACATTTTTCGCATTTGGGTGTCTAGCTCCTGTCGGAGACTCCCCTTTTACATCATTAGAAGGCATACAATACCACTGTTTATTATTAGAATAAACATTAAAGAAGTGCCTATCAGTTATTCAGTCTCAAAGTCGATAAGGCAAGTCAAAATCATAACCTTTTTATGACATCATAATGATTTTACGTCAGATACCCTCTCAAATCGGAAACAAATCTGTATTAGTAAAGACTCAATATTATGCTGCTTAAGAAATCAGAACTTTCATTTTATTTTCTTTAAGAATGTTTATGTCTAAGCTTATTAGATAAACAGTATACGAGAGAAAAACCTGAATGGACTTACCAATTTCAGCATTAACATTTTCTGAACATCGATTCGAAATCAGGGATATAAGCAGAATAAAAATGAAAGATCTCATCATCATGTTATAGCGAGGTAGACTTGTTTGATTAGAATGTAAGAAGTTGCAGTGAAACTATTGTTCAAATCAGTCTCATCTGATATTGTCCCCAGATGTTACTGGTCATGAGGATTACAATGAAGATTCATTCCTCAAGAAAAGATTAATATATTTCATTCAGAAAATGTACAAGAAAGTATCGCTTTATGAATAAAAAGAAAAACAGACAAGGCTAAGGAAGAGGTCTTCCTATTGTGGGTTTGCTTCGCTGGTTGAGTGCAGGGTGGTCATACTGGAGATCACTCCCTTTTCTATAATAAAAACACAATAGAAACCATTTCATCGAAAAATGAAAGCGAATTTATTCGACAGAAAGAAACTTCCTGGCAGAACATATTCTGTAAGAATATAAACATCAAAGTACCTATCAGTTATTCCATCTCAAAGTCGAGAAGGCAAGGAAAAATCATTAGATACTCCATTGGAACAGATGGGATCCTCGTAATGAACAACATTCCGAAGTGAGACCAGGTGCCCTGGGAGAGTCAGCCTCTTCCTCACCTCGTTGCTTCAGCTGTCTGTAATATATCTGTAATGAATTTATATATCACGTATGAAATATAAATTCGTGGCGAATAGATATGTTGATATGACAGCTAGATCATAAAATTAATAGTATTTAAATTAATCATCAATTGCCTTCCAATTTTTTTTTTAATTTATAATATACACCGAGAAACTTTTCAGACTTCAGAAATGGTGATAACTTTTGACCAGAGAAGGGCTCTTATAAACACCATTGTAATGCTCATAAAGGATAAAATACAAACAATATTGCAAGGGACCACAAACACTATCGCAAAGGAGATCGATAACGAAAAGATCTTGATTATGATAGACGCTATTGTAAAACCGAGAACAACAATGAAATAATGAATTGGGAGACAGTTTTGTACATGCAATCCAAAACAAAATTAGTTCAAATAAATACATATCAAAAGATTCTGCAAGATTTACTCAAAATAATAATCAAATGAAAGGATGGGATCCCCAACAACACCCGGTTGCAGCACCCACAGCAAACACCAAAACACATGCAAAGACACGGAGTTGACATGCAAAGCAAGAGACGCAAAAGGGGAAAGGAACACCAAAAACAACAAAGAAACATCAAACATAAAATACCACACCTAAAACAACGAGACAAATCTCCTCACTATAAAATGACTACACAAACAAGACAGCAAAATGCAGGGGCTCTTGCAACACTGATGAATATGTAAATAGATATAAAAACGGACTTGGCGTACCAAATGACGTGATGCACGATAATGATGCCCACTAACGTTACAAGTCATATCACATAAACGCTATATTAAACATGACGCTAATGTTAAGAAAAACTCATTGAAACAAGACAGTTTCAGACTTTTTTAACTGATAATTTTTTTCTTCCATGCTTTGCAAAATGTTTAAATCAATAAAATAATTTCGGCATACGAATGAATACACCGCGGACTTACATGGACCTAACGCCAATTTTAACGTCATTTGTGCATACGGGACATTTCACTGGACACGCGATAATGATCATATGTTCACATCCGCTTTTATAATTCATAAAAATGTTGCATGATTTTGGAGCTAAAGAAATGTACAATATTTTTATTTGAAAACTATGCACCTTAATTAATGAAATTAAATATATGTCTCCAAAATTATTAATATCGCTGGGACGTTATCGTGCATCAACGTTTTTCTCGTCTGCTCTTTCGGTACATTATGGACATAATACTTTCACACTCTTTGGCCATATTACATTAATGAGATTGAGGAAAACTGACGAGGGATTAAGTACCCGAAACATGCATGTCTGGTCTATGCTGCAAGTTTATAAGTTCTAAAGTGATGCTATCGAATTTGAAGATGTTTAACATTGCTAAGTTCGATCAATTTCGGTTGATCGTTTCTTCAAAGCCTTCCAAAATATCTGTTATCAAAATTTCTTGAAATTTCTTAAACATGGGTCCTTTCGCATATATCCAACCAATTCTGCTAAGTCTTTAGGAACAATTTTGGACATCATAACTTTCACACTCTTTGGCCATATTACATTATATTGATTGAGGATCACCGACGACTCATATATCTAGTACAAAGTTATTTCCAACGACATGCACCGACGTTGTATTATCATAAGGATGTGACACCGCAAACTAGAGAGTTAAAGGCAGGGACTAAATGACATGCAATTGAGACGAACACAAATCAAAATTAAGAGTATGAATTTGCTAGGATGAAATATTCCTTCGTAACCTGCTTATAATTAATACGTAGGATCAAGCTCAAACTATGAGGGCAAGGCAGCCAACAGAAGAAATACTCAAATTCAGATTCTTTATTTCTCTTTGCCCACGTTGGTATAGAGAATCAACCAAGGATGTATTCGTGAGCGATTGACTCCCCGAGGGCACATATAGTCAAGTTCGATCAATTTCGTTTGGTCGTTTCTTTAAACGCATTCGAAAATTTCTGTTTACAAAATTGTCTCAAATTTCTGAAACCTTGGTCCTGTAGCATCATATCCCAGCCATCTTGTTACGTCTTTTGGTACATTTTGGACATAATTTTCACAGATATTGGCTATATTTCATTGTTTCGATTGAGGATCAGTGACAAGGGTTAAATATCCGAAACGTGCATATCTGGTCCATGCTGTAAATTTATCTGCTTTTAAATGATGCTCATGAATTTGAAGACGTTTAACATTTGTCACTGCTAATATCATTTTAATGATGTAAAATAACATTTCTATACAATGAATATATGTTGCCAGATACTTTTTGTGACGATGGGACTCTATGACGGGCCCTTTCCAAACCTATTTAGAGAAGACAGGGCCCCGACCACGTGTCCTCTCTGAATGTCTGTCGGACTCCTTGGGAGATTATATGTATGAGCTCGCTACAGCCGGCAGATCACGAAATTTTAAGAGTTCGTTGAGTATGCAGGATCGAACGATAGACATTTTTATCATGTGACATCGCATTCGTATGGACGTATAATGGATGACATTTGCTATAAGAGGATTCAGTCTGCGACGTTATGACGGGCATTTCGATTTTTAACGGAACAATGTGATTTTGTAAGAGAAAGTTTGTCACAGCGACCAATGCGGCTGCTGCGAGGTTGTTATTAATCTTTCTGATGACATGCAAATTTGTTTGCTTACTATCTACGGCCTTATTGTCCAAAATATATCGTACAAACAAAAACGTAAACGGCTCATGCGAAACAGACTTAATTTTGTGATTGGAAGTTAATTGTGAAGTGCTAAGCTCTTTGGATTGCGGATCCATTAGTAAATGGTAAGAATAGACTTAAGATATCTTTGCCAACGTCCTTTACTCTTCAATTATACTCACTCAAGAAAGATAAGATTATGAGAATGAAAAAAAAACCAGTAGCTCTGCTGTGTTCTTCCTTCATACTAACAAAAACAGGTGTCGCTAAGATGGTAATATTGGATAAGCCTGCAATGCAATCATGCATGTAATCAGGAGACGCTGACTCTCCCCGGACACCTGGTCTTACTTCGGAATGTTGTTCATTCCGAGGTTCGCAACCATTTCGATGGGAATTCTCAAGATTTGGACTTCCCTTCTTGACTTTGAGACTGAATAGCTGTTAGGCACTTCTTTGATGTTTATTTGGTCACAGCGGGTTATAACTACCATAACATTTTTCACAAGAAAGGAGGGGATCTCCAACAACACCTAGTTGCAGCATCAACAGCAACCTCCCAAAACACCCACTGTAAAACACAAAAATGACACGCACAGAAAGAGACGCAGTAGTACAATGAACGTCAAATCACAGAAAAACATAAAACACAAATGACTACACATAAACCAACGAGACCAATGGGCAAACGGTGCCGACCTAGGACGGCCATCTGCCTCGTCAGTAGCAGACGGTGTGGCTATCCTGGACTACGTGCGCACAACCCTCCCACTATTCCGATTACCCAGAGGTCTCGAAGAACGTACAATTGTGGTGCAAAACAACCTCCTCACTGTCAGATGACCACACACAAACAAGACCGCAAGACGCAGGGGCCCAAGCAACACAGATGAATATGTAAATTGATATAAAAAGAGGGCATGCGTAATACGACCTGTGCTCTGCCGGTCGTAGCGAGCCAATGCATGTTATCACCCGAGGAGTCCGACTGACTTTCAGAGAGGACAGGTGGTCGGGGCGCTGTCTTCTCTAAAGAGGTTTGGACAGGGCCCGTCATGGAGTCCCGTCGTCACAGTCAGTCAGCGTGCAAGTATTAAGGATGCGCTGGTACAAGACTGCAGATTGGTCAAGCACCAAGCCCAGTGTCCGTCTGGTGACACTAGGACCATATCCACGGCACAAGAGGCGCCCAAGAAACATAAACTTACATGAATAGTTTTAATTGATGACACTATTTGATTGTAAGAAATACATATTTGGAAGTATCAATTGTTCAGGCTTCCCTAGTTCCGTGCATTGACTTATTATAAAAGAAGATGTCATCATTTTTCCCCTGAAAATGATGTTTTTATTGGAGATTTGTTGAACCGTAATATTAAACCATATTCCCTTTTTAAATCATATATATTTTTTAGATAATTTTTAAAAATTTATCTTCCCTGATTATTCTGTCTATTCATGTCGATGCTTAATTTTGTACTCTATTGTGAGTGCTGTTGAGATTATCGTCAGGATCTTCTTTAACTCATTTGTGTCACACTTATGCCCTTTGCCGTGTGGAGCTCGTAAAAAGTTCCCCGCGAGGGGTTTGACAGTAAGTGTTTTGAATATATTTCCCTGACATTGTCGCCATAGCACTTTCTATATAGACATCACGTCAGACAGTGCATGAAGTTAATATATTGTTTTCATTTTCGTGCTTAAACATCGACGGCGGGTGCGGCTAGCCAACAGGGGATGCTTACTCCTCCCGGGCACCTGGTCCCACCTCTAGCTTGCTAGGGGTCCATCGATGCTTAATTTTGTACTCTATTGTGAGTACTGTTGAGATTATCGTCAGGATCTTCTTTACCTCATTTGTGTCACACTTATGCCCTTTGCCGTGTGGAGCTCGTAAAAAAGTTCCCCGCGAGGGGTTTGACAGTAAGTGTTTTGAATATATTTCCCTGACATTGTCGCCATAGCACTTTCTATATAGACATCACGTCAGACAGTGCATGAAGTTAATATATTGTTTTCATTTTCGTGTTTAAACATCGACGGCGGGTGCGGCTAGCCAACGGGGGATGCTTACTCCTCCCGGGCACCTGGTCCCACCTCTAGCTTGCTAGGGGTCCGTCGATGCTTAATTTTGTACTCTATTGTGAGTGCTGTTGAGATTATCGTCAGGATCTTCTTTAACTCATTGAAAAGGTTGGTCCATATAGTTGCTTGCTGGTAGCAGAATTGTGGCACTTCTTCTATTTTCAAACATGGTTGCATGTATGGGTTGCCGAGAATGTTGTGGTAGAATCACATTGGAGACTATTTCATATTTTTATGTTTATTCATTGAAAAGACAAAAACACAAATAATGAGACTGTAGTTTATCGTGTAGATCGTTTATTCTATTATCTTATCCAGGTGGTGGAATTCCATTGTTACCAAAGCCGCTGTCATCATTACCTAACAAACATGCAAGAAATCAAATATTAAAAACAAATTGAGAAAGAAAAGAACAACAAACCTTTAAATTCGGACACATAAAACATTGGCTTGGAATCTTATCTAATGTTTTATGCCTATTAGACATTGACCTAACAAAATGGGACGAAGTAATAGGGAGTTGTTGAAAGGGGAGTATTTTTTCATACTTTTTGAAACAAAAAACACCAGATTCACAACAGTTTCTAAAGTTTTTAAACTAGGAATTTTTGTACATCAATGGATAAGATAAGTAAAGATATCAATCTTTGGTAAATTTTAACGTACTTTACATCGAAAATGATTCAATGCAAAATATAACTACTTTTTTTATAAAGATAATCAAACAATTAAAGCTAAAGATATTCATTAAGTTAAAACAAAAAGAATAAGATTTATACTTGTAGTATTTTTTCCAATGGGATCATTAAGGAGGGATCTCTTTCGTCGGTCTCCAGGGTTTTCATGACTATCTGAAATAATAAGAAAAAACATACATTTCATCATTGACAATTTCCGTTTTGTCATTTATTCGTCCGTTAAATCTCCGGTAGGTGTCTAGTATGTGTCCGTTGACATCTGTGAGGTGTTCATTAATGTCCAGTAGACTTGAGTCATGAACGGGCATCTATCGGACGTTAAATGGATAAATCGGAGATGTAACGGACAGCTACCGTAGGTCAACGGACGAGTAACGGTTGTCTGTTCATATTGTCCGTTTTGTCCAATTCTTATACGTTCTTCTTCCGTTTTATTCGTTCCTTTTCCGTTACTCGTACGGTGAAATCCATTACACGTCCGTCACTTTACCGGTAGATCTCCGGTACTCGTATGGTACGTATCCGTTCAAAACTAGTCGCGAGAGAACGGACGACCAACGGACTAAGGATTTGTGGAAATTTGTCATCCGTTAGATGTCTGTTAGCGCTATCCTGTAAGGTTTGACGCTACCATTAATCTCGTAGTCGAATTTATCACTGACTTGGGTTACGTACCCGAAACGTGCATGTCTGACGCATGCTACAAATTAATCTGTTCTTAAATGATGCTATTGAAGTTGAAGACGTTTAACATTTGTACCACTTGGTGAGAGTCACAGAGGGCACATGTAGACAAGTTCGATCAATTTCGGTTGATCGTTTCTTTAACGCATTCTAACATTTCTGTTATCAATTTTTCTTGAAATTTCTAAAACATGTGTCCTGTAGCATCATATCCCACCCATCCTGCAATGTCATTCGGTACATTTTGGATATGTTTATTTTCACAGTCTTTGGTTTACATTGTTTACCTTGAGGATCACTGCCGAGGGTTAAGTTTCCGAAACATGCATGTCTGGTCCATGCTGCAAATTAATCTGTTCTTATATGATGCTATTGAATTTGAAGACATTAATATTATTCAGCAGCCCTCCTAACTTTTGATTTTCAGATTCAAATAATTAAATCACATTAGCACTTAAACTATTAAAAAGCTTTTTCATCCAACGTTGGTCATGGCTCAAGTGATCAGATATAAACGCTTTTTGCGTCGAAACACGGACTTTTTATCAAAAGATTTTTTCTCATTCGATTCATTTTCCCAGCGTTTCCCTTGTCTGTTAAAAATAAAATGTGGTCAGGTATCAAAAAGATTTTGCATTGTACATTGTTTTTTGTTTACATGATACCACTCGTAGTGTAAATCAGAATCGAACAGATTGATCTAAAAGTAACCTTACAAAAACATTGTATACAGGCATAATAAGCAGTCAAATTAACTTACCAATCCGGGCGTAAGTGGGATCCAAACATCCATTAATCACCAAGCACGTCAGCAAGATGACGGTGATGCATCGTATCATCTTTACAGCGAGGTAGATCTACTAGCTGTTATCATCTAGCAAAAGGTGAAAGAGGTTACAAAGAGTGCAATCCAATCTCGTCACAAGATGTTGCTTTCCTATTAAGAGACATGAAAGATTCTTTTCCAATTTAACAAAAGCGCAATATACTTCTGAATTGTACTTTAAGCATCGTCGTGCTAACCATACGCACATAACAACAAAGATAAAGAATCCCTTCAGATACAGGATAACAATCAAGTAAATATCATTTCAGTCAATAATAAATTTGTCTTTACTCATGTATAAACTTCAATTATTGCTTACATCCATGGTATGCGAAAGCAGTAATTCTTAGCGAATGTTTGAAACTGTAGCAACTGTAACAGGAAAGCAAACATTTAATACCACAATGTTTAATATTTGAACTAAGGTTCTGGTAGTGCTGGGTAGTCTTACTGTAGATATTTACCTTATCTCTCTATACTTCATCTAAAACCATACATGTCAACACAATTCATCCAAAATAATGCAGAATTGCTCCAACATATTACCTACTTGAAGACAATTTTATACCAATTTTAATGCACCAGATAGTAAAATCCACAATTGATTTTCAGGCACAGACAAAATTCATTTCAATAGCGCCCACTGCTTTTATTTTTTGAAATTTAAATTTGTGCAATTACTTTGCAGAGAGTGTGTGACTTCAAATTTTATGTAGGATCGATTCAGTATCAAAGTTAAATATAATGAGAAATAGAATGAGAAAAATAGCGTTGGAGTGATGGTGCTCAGATGTAAAGAAAGAAAGGAGACGATTTCCAACAACGCTCGGTCGCAGCACTTATAGCAAAACCCCAAAAACACCCAATGCAAACACAGAGCAGACACGCAAAGAGAGAGATCCAAAAGGCACATTGAACATCAAATCATATAGAAGCATCAAACTCAAATGACTACATATTAACCAACAAGACCAATGGGCAATCGGTGCCGACATAAGATGTCCATCTGCCAGGTCAGTAGTAGACTATGTGGTTATCATGATTACTTGCACACAACCCTCCCACTTTTCTTATTACCCAGAGGTATCGAAGAACGCATAGCGAGCTCATGCATGCTATCACCCATGGCGTCCGTCTGAGATTCAGATAGGAGGTCGGGCCCCGTCTTCTCTATAGAGGTTTGAATAGGACCCGCCATAAACTCCTGTCGTAACAGTCATTAAGAGTGCATTTTTGAAGAATGCGCTGGTACAAGGCTGCAGATTAGTCCAGTGCTAAGCCAAGTATCCGTCTGGTGACATTAGGATTATTTCCACGGTGTAGAAGGCTTTTGGTTATTCTAACACAATTTCGATGGTAATTCTGTCTACCTTAATTGGTCCTTCTTATTTTGTTAACCGCCTTTAATTTCGATGTTATGTTTGGATGAAATGACAAGTTTCCGAAATAGGAAAGTAATAAATATGATGTCAAATTGATAAAGGGCCAAAACAAAGCCTCTTTCTAAAGTCCGTATAACCTTTCTACAAGCAAATAAGTTAAAGAAGATCCTGGCGATAATCTCAATAGCACTCGCAATAGAGCACAAAATTGAGCATCGATGGACCCCTATCAAACTAGAGGTGGAACCAGGTGCCCAGAAGGATTATCCTCTGTTGGCTTTCCGCACCCGCCGTCGATGTTCACACACGAAAATCGAACAATATATAAAATACATGCACTGTCAGGTCGTCTATATAGAAAGTGCTATGGCGACAATGTCAGGGTAAATTTTTCGAACATCTACGCTCAAACATCAATATCAACTTAGCAGAATTTTAAGTTTCGATTGAATAGATGATGGTATTGCGGAGGTCTCTTTGTTTTTTGTTCTCGTCTCATGAGACTTTGCTCTGCTATTGTAGCTGTTGGTGATCTCCATCTTATCAGTGTTTTGTTTTGAATGTTTAAGGGAATGTCTATTGATTGTGATGGATTTTGGATTCTGATTTCGCTTTGTGTTTTATATTTCATTTTTGTTTACTTATTCGAATGTACAAGGCAATAGATTTCTGCTGCTGACACCGCTGACAATATCTGTCAACAAAGGGAATACGAACTGGGAAAACAAAACACATTCAAAACAAACTTTATGTTTTTTTTATTTGTGTAGCATGTTGACAAGAAACTTTTTTTATTCTATTCTAATTGTGAACTTCAACTTTTCCATCTTCAACCAGGAGGAGGATTTTCTCCGTGATTTCCAAACGGCCAGTTGATCAATCCTGAAAGTTTAACATGATAGGATACAGTCTATAGAGATGTTGTATTCATAACTGTATGACATCAACTAAGAATCCCGAAAGAATAAGGATGGTTTTTATGTATACGTTTGATACAAGAACAAACGCTTTAAAATTCATTTCACGTGTGGACGAGAAAGATATCAAAATGTTTTTCTGCTCAAATCGTTTTATTTTTCATCTGAGTATTGTTTGTCTGTTCAAACACATTTGAATATTAAAAGTAATATTATATATACATGTTTAGTTCTATAATTTGAACACTATATTCAACTGATAAAGAAGAACAGAAATTTATTCTGGCAAGTATCATTGAGCTAAAATTTATGTTCATCCATTTTTTGCTGGTATGAACAGAGTACTCCTTTGTAAAAGATTAATATTATATAAAAAAATAGATAAAAAAAAAAAGGATAATAAATTCTGTCGATACTGACCCCCATCCTCTATGTCAAGGTCCTGAGATTTGTAAACATCCCTTTTTCTCCGAGTTCCACCTTCTCTGATTGAATCTGTTTCTGAAAGAATAAAAAAATCGATCATGGATAAAAGAATGGAACATATTTCCAACAGATATTTTAAAATTGTTTTTTATCAGTGATAGATTTGCTGGATGAAAAATAAAAACAATGCTGATGGACTAGGAGTCCTCGGGAGAACATGTAGCCAAGTTCGATCAACTTCGGGTGATCGTTTCTTCAACGTATTTGAAAAATTTCTGTATCAAAATGTCTTGAATTTTCTTAAACGTGGGTCCTGTAGCATCATATCCAATCAATCCTGCAATGTCTTTCGGAACATTTTGGACATAATCACTTTCACAAAATTTGACCATATTGCATTGTTCAGAATGAGGATCACTATCGAGAGTTAAGTACTCGAAACGTGCATGTCTGGTACATGCTGCAAATTTATCTGTTTTAAATTATGCTATTTGAATTTGAAGACGTTTAATATTTAATGCAATTTATCCACGAGATTTAACACTTGACAAAGCAAACCCAGAAATATCAAAACAAGACTACCATAATACGATATTTACATATCACAGCCCATCCGGTAAGCTAGAACATGTACTAATGTTGTGGATTTTCACAGTAGAAATTTACAAATTACCGAGAAACGTTTAGGTCAAAGATTTTATGGAAGTTTTACTAAACATTACAGTCAGCTTTTTTGTAAAATTCGGAGCTATACAAGTAACAGAGTATATTACTTTGGGTATTACACAAACTGCATTGATTGTGATATGGCAAACAAAATTAGAAGGATCAAAAGTAGACAACATAACAATCGAAAAAGTATCAGATTCATCGAACACCTTTAATTCCGTGGATATGATCCTAATGAAACCAGACGGACACTAGGCTTAGTACTCGATCAATCTACAGTCTTGTACCAGCTCATTCTTAAGACTTGCGTTCTGACTGACTGTGACGACGGGACTCCATGACAGGCCCTGTCCAAACCTTTTTAGAAAGGACAGGACCCCGACCACATGTCCTCTCTGAATGTCAGTTGGAGTCCTGGGGTGAAAACATGCATGAGATCGCTGCGGCCGGCATAGCACGGACTGTATTACGTACACCCCCTTTTATATCCATTTACATATTCATCTGTGTTGCTTGGTTCCCTGCGTTTTGCTGTCTTGTTTGTGTGGTCATCTAACAGGGAGGAGGTTGTTTTACACTACAATTGTGCGATCTTCGAGAGCTTTTGGTAACCGGAAACCGGATAACTACAACATTTACCACTTGCGTAGCAAATGACCGTCCGAAGTCGGCGCCGGTTACCCATTAGTCTCGTTGGTTTGTGTCGTCTATTGTGTTTGATTTTTCTATGTCGTATGTCTCTTTTTCGTCTATTGCTGTGCTGGCTTTTGTGTTTTTGCATCAGGCGTTTTGCTGCTTGTACTGCAACAGGGTCTGGTTTGAGATCGCCTCTCTTCTTTTGTATTTCTTCGCTTTCAATGACTACAATCAATCTGTGTTTGCTTAGTTTAATGTAAGTAATTTTAGAGTAAATTTATTTCTAAATGGTCAAAATGGTAGCTTTTCATATTCAGATTATCATCTACTGTCCTTCAAGCTTATTTTTGAAAATGAAAATTGCCGATTTTTTCCATGATAATCCAATCCTCCCGCACGCCTGAATAATATAAGCTTATCCTCTCACATTTCCGGGTAGCCGGACAAGTGGTAAAGCTGTACGCTTGGAACCCGGAGAACAATACTTTTGCTGCTAACGTAGCGGATGGCGGTCCTATCTCGACTGTGGTTGCCACTTGGTCTCATTGATTGGTGTGTAGTCCTTTAATGTGAAGTGTTTTAATAGGGTCTTTTTAATTGTTTGGGACTTTGATGTTAAGTGTGTGACTTTTTCTTTTTGGTGTCAGTCGTGCTTGTTCCCCTTTATGTTTTCACTTTTATTTGTTATGCTTTGGTTGCTGTAACCGGGTCCTATACGATACCCCTCCTTTTTTGTCTTTTAAAATGAAATCAATTGAAATCCGAATCTGGTCAATATTTTGCACAACTACTAATCTTCAAAAGAAAAGTTTGTAAAAAAAAAACCCAAGATCTATCAACCAGTGTCAAAACTCTCACATTTTCAGGTAAGGAAGAAATTTAAGTTATGATTTATGTTTTATGCGCTTCGCCGACAGTAAAACCATAGGATGTCATTTTTCATTGGTTTTGCGTGGAGAAACGGCATTATATGACGGAAGAAGAAAAAATACAGACATACAGACGAACACCCTTTTCATATTCACTGCGATCGTCCTTTTGACTGTTAAATTGTGTTGTCATTTGTGTTTGCTACTTACAAACGAAAATAAACCTTTCAGTGTAACAAAAAATGAACGTTCGAATTGACTTACCAATTCGGGCATTAACACTATCCAAACATCCATTGTAAAGCATACACACCAAGAGAAACACAGAGACATATTTTATCATTCTGCCGGCGAGGTAAACCAGCTAGCTTTTAGGATCCAGGAAAAGTCAAAAACGGTGACATAGGAATTGTTGATACAACAACACTCCTTTATCTTTACAAGATGTTCCTTATGACCAAAAGGATCATTCACTTACTAAATGACTTTTCAGGTTTTTGAAAAGGAACATAAAATTAATTCTGAAATATTCTATAAGCATCACTCAACTGAAACAGTTATAGCTCATGAGTTACAGCTAGCGAGGAGGATAAAATATATTATTTAGGCTACAAACATAATTATAAGGCTTTTCTTGTATTAATGAAAAGGATGTCGTTACTCATGCAAGAATTTCTTAAGTCTACATCGTTTGATTACAAAGAAAGCTTTGTTAATGAATGTTTAGACATATGGTTTATCAAGAAAATGAAAAATATGTTTTTTCTATCACATGTGTCTAATTTAAACGGTTTTTTTCCTTCTTTCATCATCAAATATCAAGGGTTAACATAAAACACATGCAAACATGTCTTGCCATATCAAAATCTGTTAAGCTGTTGTTGACCACGGTAAATTTGTAATTCTAATATCACCTTGACGTTTTGTAGTATAACTTGAGCTGAATAATTCACTTTGATTTCGATAATTGTTTTCTATTTCTATTTCTCTTGTGTTGAAAGGCAAAGAGTAACTTGATCAAGGTATTGTGGGTGCGTTCCTTTATGAGGAACATTCTTGTTGTTCCGGCTGTTTCTGTAAATGGAACGAGCCGTTCCCTAAAATCAGATAGGATCGTCTGTCACGTCTGGGAATGACGTTCAGGACTGTTCCAAAATCGCGGACAAAACTACGATCTCCTTACACATGAATGGAATCTTTTTGCTATATGGAGTTTTGGCATTGATGTAACAAGAAACGACCATCTTATGACGAAAGAGGTAAAAATCCGACATTTCAACATTAATTATAACATATTTTTGAGTTTCACTTCTTTGATAATTTGCCTACATCCAGTGTTGCCATGGTGAATTCATTCTGGTATCATTTTGTCCCATTATCAGAACGGAATCGTTCTGACATATTCCGCATAATGGAATGCATCTGTTGTCTAGACAAGATCTCTGTATTATTGTTTGTTTCCAGATCTCTGTCTCTAAATATTGTACTGTATGGATTCATGTACTTCCTTGACAATAAACTAAGATTTCTGTAAAATAATGACCATGTATCTGCATATATTCACAGTCGATTTCTTTTAGTTATCATTGACACTGACACTGAATTTTCGGTATGTGTCTCGCTGTGTCATCACTGCAGTCTGGCCTTGATGGAAATCTGAATGATACTATCATGTCATTTCACTGATGTCTAAATTGTTCTCACCAAAAACGAATCTCGCATTTATAGTTAGATTATTTAGTGTAATGCAAACACAACGTTTTAAACAATTTAATTTTGAATAATTGCTGCATATAGACAAACAATCAATAATACAATGGAAGTTTTCTGTCTTCAATTGAATTTGAAAGCGAATTTTATCTTGTCCATTTAACCAACTTCAACCTGGAGGGGGGACTCCTTCATTTCCAAAAGGTCCATTGTTCAAACCTGAAATTTTATATATACTTGTTAAAACTTATAACATTTTAAAGAATAAAGATGCTGAGTAGTGTAACGTTTACATTAGATTATACTTTCATGTTTTCGTCTGTGTCAACAGCGGTATGGCCTTATTGAGGTCTTTCATTGCCGTTGGTCAAAAATTAATAACATTAAGACTGAGGGCAATTTCTGTTCTTCAAAAATGAACTTTTGCCTTTTGATAGTTGGGTCGGAGTGTTCAGTTCAATCAAAAATCTTTCAGAATCGGTCTCAAGCAAAGAAAATTGCGCTGTGCTCCATCACTATCACGCTTAATTTGGGACAGGTCGTTGACAGTAATATGGTATAATAACCGTTTCCTTCTGAATTGTATTCATCTCATAAGACTTCGGTCTTGAAGAACTGAAGATATCAACATTTCACCCACCTTTCCTCTTCTTTTTTTTTTCTTTTTAGTTTTTTTTTTCCATTTTCTTTTTAATAAAAAAATTCTTATATATAAACGTGGGTCCTGTAGCATCATATCCCACCCATTCTGCTACGTCTTTTGGTACATTTTTGGACATAATAATTTCAATACTTTTTGGCCATATTACATTGTTTAGACTGAGGATCACTGACGAGGGTTTAGTACCCGAAACGTGCATGTCTGGTCCATGCTGTAAATTTATCAGGTTTTAAATGATGCTATTGAATTTAAAGACGTTTTACATTTGAACTACTTGGTGAGTGTCACTGCTGATGGACCAAGAGTCCCCGAGGGCACATGTAGCCAAGTTCGATCAACTTTGGTTGATCGTCTGTCCCTTCAACGCATTTGAAATTTTCTGTTACAAAATTTCTTGAAATTTCTAAAACGTGGGTCCTGTAGCATCATATCCCACCCATTCTGCTACGTCTTTTGGTACATTTTTGGACATAATAATTTCAATACAATTTGGCCATATTACATTGTTTAGACTGAGGATCACTGACGAGGGTTTAGTACCCGAAACGTGCATGTCTGGTCCATGCTGTAAATTTATCAGGTTTTAAATGATGCTATTGAATTTAAAGACGTTTTACATTTGAACTACTTAGTGAGTGTCACTGCTGGTGGACCAAGAGTCCCCGAGGGCACATGTAGCCAAGTTCGATCAACTTTGGTTGATCGTCTGTCCCTTCAACGCATTTGAAATTTTCTGTTACAAAATTTCTTGAAATTTCTAAAACGTGGGTCCTGTAGCATCATATTCCACCCATTCTGCTACGTCTTTTGGTACATTTTTGGACATAATAATTTCAATACTTTTTGGCCATATTACATTGTTTAGACTGAGGATCACTGACGAGGGTTTAGTACCCGAAACGTGCATGTCTGGTCCATGCTGTAAATCTATCAGGTTTTAAATGATGCTATTGAATTTAAAGACGTTTTACATATAACGTTGAAGTGATATGTATTTTAAAAAAATCAAATAGATAAGACATGTCTCGATTTCAACCAGATTCTATCAATTTTTTCTCAAATTTATTGATAAGATCTGAACTGAATTTTGATTTTGATTTTCCTTGTCATAATTTGCTTAACATTTTCATAATTTCAATTCGTTTAATTTTAATTCGCTTAAAATAATCTGTAAATACATAACATGTTATTGTTATTCCTTATAATCATTATTTCAAAGTGCTTCAGATAGTAATGAATTTCATGATTTAGAAAATTTTCATTATTTTCCTTTGAAATTGGTCAGATACCTTGCTTTTAGAATTATCAAAGAATACTAATAATACGGAAATGATCCAACTCCACACCTTCTTGAAGAAAATTTCAAGCTAATTTATTATTCACCAGGCACGTGTTTCGGATATTAGATTCTCATCAGTGATGCTTCCGGCATTTTATTAAATCCCATAAACTGGGATATGTTGCCAGCGTTAAAAACATAATCTTTTATTAAATCACATAAACTGGGGTATGTTGCCAGCATTAAAAACATATTCCTTTTTCAAATCACATAAACTGGGGTATGGGGCAGGAGGAAACCGGAGTACCCGGAGAAAAACCTCCTACCGAAAACTTTCCTTTTCTGAGTAGCAACATCCTTTCATCGCCTGCTTATGGCGTGTTTATATCTTAGTTGATACGCTATGACAGAGCAAGCACCAAATATACGGATTTTGTTCTGAGAGCTAGGCGTCTTTCAGATAAGCTTCTCAGTTAGGGATATGTTTGTGACCGACTGACATCGTCACTGAGGAAGTTCTACGGTCGATATGGGGAAATCGTCATACACTATGATGTCCCACTCTCCAGAATGGTGGATGATATTCTGTCATAGACCATTTGAACCATCCAACCAAAGATTGTACTTTATATCTTCCGAAATGGAAGTAACCGGATGTGACAGTTCTACCGAATTGAAGCGGCGGGTGTTGCATGCAAGCAGGAGATGCTCACTCTTCCTGGACACATGGTCTCACTCCCATATCGGGAGTTCGCTTCTTTTCATATGGTGAAGTTTTTGTTTGTTTGCTTTGGTTCATGTTTTATCCTGATTTTGTATGCCTTCGGTTTCTGATTTTCTTAACTGTCGACTTTGTGCTGTATACAGGGATATGGTCATTATCCATAATTGTCACCTTTATCAAATCACATAAAATGGGGTATGTTTCCAGCATTAAAGACATAGTCCTTTATTAAATCACATAAACTGGGGTATGTTGTCCAGTATTGAAAACAGTAATCCTTTATTATATCGCATAAATTGGGGTATGTTGCCAGCGTTAAAAGAGAAGAAGAATACAAACCCAATTCCACTATCTCACGTTTCTCAGAGTGGTGAATACTCCTTTTCCATCGGCTTTCTGTTTCTTCAGTTGCTTCCTGAATATAAATCAAGCCTACTTAAGGTTCATTTCAAACTTTTTGATAGAAAGTAAGCAAACATTGTTCATTCAATTGATTTTTTTTATAACAGAACTTTGTTTGCTTGTATTAACGAGGCCGAGTTCGGTACGAGTTATAGAGTATTGTGCATGGTTACGCGCATGGCGATCTTATTCGCTTGTTTCTTGACGGATTTCAACAAGTTTGGTATCGATGAAACCAGAATATTATCATCTACAATCCTATTGTAATGAATATTTTGTGAGATTCATCGTTAACTTATATATACAAAAATATCAAGTAAATTAGACCTCCGGGATATCGCCGTAAACGTTTCATATTTATAACGTCACCATCGGAAATTCAACCCGCTTGTTGCTTGGGAACAAAATCAAACAGGAAAGTTTGGTTTGACGATCTAACAGGATATTTCTCTCAGCTTTTAGCGATTTAATGGATTAGAAATTTCAAGTTTAGTATCTCGAACTATCTTTGAACTTTTCTGCATTTTTTTTAAACCTTCGTACTTTGCACGGAAATGTTAACGAATAAAGTTACTCTGTTTGAAAACTTTGAGCGAGTGATTTTTAGTATCAACTCTGCTTTGTTCAAAGATATAACCATTCTACAGGTAATTGCATCCATTATCGAGAACGAGCGAGATGAATGACGTTCATTTCTTGACCTGTAACGTCAAAATTGAAAACGCTTACGTTTACTTTTCTCTCTCTCTTTTTCTTGTTTCCGTATCTCTAAATTGATTCATTGAGCTGGATGTGAGCTTTTTTCACACACATTCGCACAAAAATAATAATGATAATACATGTTATAAATAAAATGAAATAAATTGGGGGGGGGGGGGGGGCAAAACTGACACCAGAAAATTGTTATAAATGAAAAGGGCGAATAATGCCTGACCAGGGATTTACGTAGATTTACTTGGTTTATTATTTCATTACATCATTTTTAAACTTGGTTATTTTCATTTTATCCCGATGATAAACTATCGTTGAACTTTGTGTTTATAAGAAAAAAGTCAAAAGTATAAATCGATCATGCTTGTACCAGAATTTTTATGTTTTAATGAAAAATAATTCTCGAATCGGAGTCACTGACTCCGTCCCCCATCCTTTTTTTTTTTTTTTTTTTTGGTTTTTTTCTTTTTGGTTTGCTTGTTTGTTTGCTTGGTTTTTTTTTTTTGGTTTCATGTGCCCGTTCTACAATGTTCTATGTTTACATTCGTAGTAAATGTATGCACATAAACACGAAATTCAGAATTAATGAGAAATTATACAGATAAAGGATATATACAATAATGCATATTCAGATGAGGGAACTCTCCGGTCGCAAAATAAGTTTCTTCAGTAAATGAATACCAAAAAGACGATCTAAAGTGGATGATATTCAAAGTAAATAAACCAGTTACTCTCTTTCCATGTTGTAGATAAAAAGAATATGAAATTCGTTTATGTACGTCAATTTTTTTTATAAATTCATAACGACTGATATTTGGGTCCCTGTAAACAAAAACGAAACGAAACAAATCGGAACGAAACGTAACGTAACGTAACAAATCGAAACGAAACGAAACCTTTAGAAAAAAACAAGAGAGAAAAAAAAAAGAACTCTATCTCTCTCTCCCTCTCTCTCTCTCTGTCAACTTCATGTGATGATATCAAATGTATGTCATCGTCATCTATAAGAGAGATATGAAATAAACGAAAAGAAAGATTTATTACTTCTACATGTTTCGATGCGTTCTAGCTGCTTCTGACGTCTCTCGGGGAATCTTCTCCCGTTTTATTTTACACTCAAATCCAAATATACACTCTTTAATTAAATCATTGTATATATCTTTATCTTCTAAATTCACTCAACTTAAAAAAAATCAAACATTAAATGCAGCATCCCTTGCTTGTGCAAACATTAAAATCTCTAAAAATAAAGTTCGGTTTATCTGAAACCCTATCATTTATTTCCGCAAAAACTTGATATTATTTTCTTCATATGTCCAGTTAAACACCAATATGCTCCTATTAAAATTTGACAAAAGACTTAAAATAGATCCTATAATCTAATTTTCCTAAAAATTAGAAATGTTAATGATTGAGATATACTTTTCCTATGTGCAAAGTTTCATCAATTTGTTACCATTAGTTTTGAAGCTACGAACGTACATATATACCCCTTGAAAACCCCAAAATGGGCCGTAAACGTGACATTAAAATGAACACACTCTAGGGAACGAAAAACGATTACAAATCTTCTGTAGAGGCAGAAAATTAACAGGTACTGTATTTTTTATTTAGATATGATGTGGACAATCATATGTATAAAATTATAAATTATCACTAAGACTTTTAAAGAAATTGTAAGAATGAGATAAATTAATGTCTATTTTCAGAACATCTTTGAGTTGTTTTAACATTTCTAATTTTTAGGAAAATTAATTATAGTGTCCTATGACATATTAAAATTAAAATTTTAAAGGACAATAGGATCTATTTTAAGTCTGGTTGTCCTGGACCTCCTTAAGACATATTTGTAAATTCTCCATCTCAAAATTTAATGAAAGTTTTCAAAAATTAAGGGGTATCTCCCTGAAGGCTTAGCTTTGTCCCTAGAAGGTTCTTTGGTAGAAATTTTGGGTCAAGTTTAGATTTTAGCTCTTCATAGTTTTATATTATTTGAAGTTCCCTAGTTCGGCCTCGATCATGCATCACTGATGAGACATAATTTGTTCAAATCTGCATATTGTGCACTGAAATCTTATAATAGAACTTATATTCCAATATTGACCATTTGGATCGTAATATATTGGCGCCTATATTTAAACACATAAGAAACATACCTGTTATGGCGTATGACCAGTCCATACATTCAATTGAAATGAAAAAGAACAAAATACCGAATATGATAAATCTCATGATAAGTTATTCTATTCTCAATCAAGAAAAGACGTGTATTTCTAGTGTTTGTATATCAAAGCAATAAAAGTGCTGATGCTGTATTTGATGAACCGTAAGTAATATTTCGCACTTTTTTGTAATATGCAACAGGTTTTTCTTCATTCAATGAGCTATAAATACACTGGTTACAAATAATTATGGTATTAAGAAATAATCGTTCACAATAAATATTCAAAATAGATACGTGTTACTAAATCAACTCTTGTCCATTGTCGAACGATATATAAATATAGCCAACGAGGATCAAAGGTCTTATTTCCTTTGATATCTCTCCTGATGGATAAAAAACAAAATATGTCTCCATGTAACAGTGTAACTATCTAAACTAATTTCAAGTTAATCATTCTTAAAAGTCAATCTTTTACGAATTATTTTAAATAATGTAGAAGATAATTAATATCCACTTCCTCAATCGCAGTTATCTGAGTGTTCAGATTACCATCATTTTGAACCTCATCAGTTTCTCATTTAGAAATAGTCACACTATCAGAGACATGAAAGATGCAAAATTGAACCACCCTCCACTTTCGGCACCTCTTCTTCATTTTTCATACATTTCTCCATTTCTGATCCTACGGTTACGTCACCATGTACAGAGGGTGAAAATGTCCCTTTGATGATGTTATGCTTCTGAATTTCTTGATTCCTTTACATAATTGTGTAAAACATAGGTAATAGTCTATTTTGTTTCACATTCGTTTGCATAACATAAAGTTAAATCTGAAAACACAAACACTCAAATAAACAAATGTTCGGCCTCTTGATCTTTATCCAGTGTAAGAAATGACAATGTATATAACAACTAGATAAAATCCATCTTTTGACGAACTACATAAGGTTATAGTCCGATTTGATTTTTACCATCTCCTATATACATGTACTACTTTACTCAAAATAAAAGTTCACCATCGATATATATCTGGAAACAGAGATCTATTCCTTAGATAATTTTTGTGCAATTTCAGTGTATTTTGGGTTCACGATAAAAATGAGTTACACATGCTCATAAGAGAATGACAAATTGCTGAGATTTTTTAAATAAACTAGTGGTGAAATTATTAAATCATCTTATGAATTCAACATTTTATAGATGCTGAAATAAAATCAAGATTATCCAAATTGAAATAATGGTTACTAAATGGATTCGTGTAATTGAAAAAAAAGGAGAGCTGATGAGCATGAAACGCTCACCATGCCTTATCATTGTCTTTCTTCATTATGGAAAGATCAAGTTATTCATAATGATAGAGGCGACATTTTTGCACGTGTCTTCATTGTAATTTTGCATTTCTAGAGAATTTCGGTTTTTTGTCATTGGTGCTGCAACCGAGCCTTTATCGAGATCCCCTCCATTCCTTGGTTATACGGATGACATGCAAAGTAAAAACTCTACATGGAAAAAAGACCATGTAACCTAGGGAGTATTATCCTTCTGTTGTGTTGTCAAATTCTCCATAATGATTCATCACACTGGTTTATTTGGAATTCAATGCAATTAAATTGTGTTATAAATTGTTTTCACTGCTCATATTTTTTTCATACCAAACAAAGAAATACTCATACCGCAAATTCATTATAAAAGCCAATAAGGTTATTATTCGGAGTCAATTGTCACTCACCACCCACTTTTAGGGATACACTAACACCGTTTAAGATGCTGTTATGTCATTTGTTGGTAGTGTGCAACACTAAAAACGATGCTACCATCCTAATTTTTCTGATGGTTAACTTAAAAGAATCGAACCGTTTACGATGTCAACAAAGCTTCCAACTATTTGTTCCGATTGTAAGGCTAAGAGGATTTCTAACGGCTAAGCACATGTAAAAAGGGGTTGTTTGAAAGTTGCTGTCAGGGAACAGCATTTTGCACAAACGATACAAAATACGACGAATAAGACGTCGTGTAAGATTTGGATTTTGAAATCTAGCTCTATCAAATTTTCCATATACGATTATTTTTTGGTTTTATTTTTCTCAATTCATTCTCGTGCGTGTTCATATTGGTTGTTGTATTTTGTTCATTGATTTTTTTTGTTTGATTGTCGTGAGTATATAATTGGAAGTAGGTCTTGATAAAGATAATGTTTGAAGTAAGATTAATATCTTTTTTCATCGAATGTCTAAATAATGGACCAGGTAACTTTTGGATGGGAGTATCTCCGCCGCAACATCCAATAGCATTGTTTGGTATTTTTCATACAAAAGGTTATCATGATAGGAAATTTTGTGACTAAATATGCATTCGATCGATCTTCATGTATCGCACAATAAAGGATAAAGGCAAAATCTAATTTTTCTGGTGTCACCAGAAAGATACTCTGCATGGTACTTGACCAATCCATGTAGCAGTAAATTCTTAAGAATTGATATCCATTAACAATTTCGTGTGCTTTCCACTTTGCCCTCTGCGTTAAAAATTGCTGTCATTTTGTGTGCTCATCTTACAGTAGGAGACAAGTACTACACACTATAATTGTGCGTTCTTCGAGACCTGAAACTTGGGAAGGTAGTTTGCACGTAGTCCCGATACCCATAGCATTAAAAGTTCCCTGTGTAACTGTTGGTAGTAGTATTACTGTTGTGTTTGTTTGTTGTGTTTGTTTTTGTTTTTTTTTTAAGTTAATTAAAGCAAACCCAATAAGACAAGCATTTTATACCAGACTCCCAGGTTAGCATTTCCCTCTCGCGTTCTTACAGAATATGCACCAATGAGAAATGGTTCGTGTCATGTCTGAAGTGTAGAAAAATCCTATTATTTTTATCCTTTTCGGTGTAGGGTTAAACACTTTTAAGATTATAGCTAAGGAACACTATAAAGAATACAACACAAAAATAATTGTATTCGACGATCTCTTTTTGATGATCTAATAATATCAGACTGTTCGTAGTAAATCAAGGAGGAGGTTGTGATTGAGTCAGTCGTCTGGAATTTACAAGGCGTTCGTCTAATTGATCTGCAAAAAAGACACATTAATGACATTTTAATGTTTTTCTACAAAAAAAAAAACATTTAGAAGTCATAAACTACGATGTCCCATTGTCAAGAATGGTAAATGATATTCTTTCATAGACCATTGGAACTATCCAACCACAGAACATACTTTATCTTCCTCAATAATAGTAACCGGATGTGACGTGTCTGTCAAATTGAAGCTGTTACATGCAAGCAGGGGATGCTGACTCTTCCTGGGCACCTGGATTCACTCCCTTATTAGGAGTTCGCTTTTGTTCATTCGGTGGAATTTGTTTTGTTTGCTTTTGTTCCTGTTTTATAATGATTTTGTATGCTCTTTGGTAAATTATTCTCGAATGTTCTTTTTTGTTCTCTATATTGGGATAATGTTCTTGTAAACATTTTTCATACTCATTCTTCAGAAGCAGGATAGTATTCAAGTATTGAAAAAAATTAAAACACCAAATGCGCATTTGAACAGCGAATGTATCGTCGGTGGTGCTCAGGGCCGAAATAGAAGAGTTTCAAGTAATAAATATACGAAGAATTCAAATATATATAGAACTTAAAATGCTTTACTTTAATAAATAAACATATTTAAATTAAATTGAATTTGTAAATGAGTAAAAAGCAATTACTAGTGAGAAAAAGAGAATCATCGATAGAGAAAGAATGAGATGTCCCGGAAGAGTAAACAACTTCTGTATGCTAGCAAAATCGTAATTTAAGCATTGCAGAAAAAAAAAACAATAAACAGTGAATGTAATACGTCATCAAATTCGAAAACATCAATTTGCAGCATGGACCCGACATGCACGTTTCGGGTATTTAACCTTTGTCAGCGATCCTCAATCTAAACTATGTAATATGACCAAAGCGTGTGAAAACTATTCTGTCCAAAAATGTACCGAAAGACGTAGCAGGATGGGCGGGATACGATACTACAGAAGCTACTTAGAACGATCGTTCGTAATTGAGTAAATGAGAGAAAAATCTACTATTATAAATTGCATAAATGTTTTGAAAAATAAACTTAAAAAGTGTTTCCTATTTTCATATATTTATATCATATATATAGGTTTTACATTCTAACATAATATTTTGAAATAATTCTATTATTTCTAGCGAGCAGAATCTGATGTATCTCTAAAGGGATATATCACTTTTGACGTATCCGTAACCGTATCATATCCAGTAACGTATCGTGCCTATTCTCTAGTCAATAGCGCAACGAAAATAGAGCAAATACAGTCTTAATACGCATAGATCATATATTAACATCGTACGACATTCAAATCGACATAATTTCGTACTGAATATAGGATTCATTTTTTATTTACACAAGATGCATGAAGTTTAAGATCGTTTATAAGTATTTGCTTTAGTACTGGAAGTTTATAGTGTTGCATTATATTCATATCACGTATCATGTCGTATTCTGTCTAAAGCAAGTTCTTTTTCCAACAATCAAAGCTAAATGAATTAATTAATACTAATATGACTACTACCCTGTTCACTACTGTCCTGTTCACTAAATCCAGAGCACCCTGTTATCCCGGTTTTCTCTAACATATGATACTGTCAACTTCAAAAAAGATATCAATTTTATAGTACTCCTTTAGTCGTAACAGAAAATACCATTGTTTTGGCTGTACGTCAATTAAGGGGGTTTGAGTATCATTATTTTGACACTGTTCGGATGGTCAAACTAACTTTATTTTTTCTCTAAACTAAAAATCTATCTTCAGATATTCTAAAATGTATAAAATATATGCATCGTGCAGGGCATCTTTAGGGTCTAATACTTGAACGAAGTCGGGCACTCTTAGTGGAAAATCATATTTTGCCCAAATTTTGAGTATATCCGAGGGAAACATGAATAAAAATGAATATAAGGTATCTTAAGTCAAATTTTCTCATGGAAAAGACTTGTTTAAGAACTGCAGGTACTATTATAAGCAGTAGAAGACAGTAATATTTTGAGAAATAGCAATGAAATGGTAAAAAATGTCCCAATTTGTGGGCTAATATTTGATGTCAAAATATGCCAGAGACTATATTCATATGCCCTTTAATTAAAGCAAACCCCCTGCAAGGTACCCTTTTCGTCATTTACATGTTTTAAGGGTGAAACAATTTATAAGCATACCAAATTCTAAGGAGTTTTGACCATAACTTTTAAAGATATTGTAAATTTAAATACAAAAATGCTATATTTTAAGCCAAAAATGCGTAAAAAAAAACCTGTATGACAAACAAAAAAGTTCTAAAAATTGAAGAATTTATTATTCAAACATTATTGAATATTTGTTAAACAAACTATTTTAAACATCTGCAATTAATTAAGGCAATACATCTTCATTCTTATATAGTTTGGAAATTAGTGATGACATCACGCGATACCCGAACCACCTTAAGTTAGAAATAGGACGGAAAATAAAAAGTCTACGGGGATTTTCTATAGTAAAATCGCTGAAAATGTATGACGTCGGGGGCGTTGACGTCACTGTTTACTATTGTTGACATGGAGAACAATATGGTGGGGCTTGAAATTAACATGAAAATTTCCTGTAGACATTTTATTTTTCATATTGCGGTTTGCAAGCAACTGTTAAGGGTGAGTTGAAGTTAATATCCAGTTACTACTTAAGGAGGTCAATTCTCGGAAACTATGATTTATAGAAGAAGGGAGGAGATCTCCAACAAGACCCCGTTGCAGCATCAACAGTAAAACACCAAAACACTCGATGCAAAAACACAAAAGACGAGTACAGCACGAGACGGAAAAGAGACACACGACATGTAAACATCGAACACAAAAGACTACACATAAACCGACGAGACCAATGGGTAACCGGTGCCGACTTTGGAAAATTCTTCAGATGACAGAATAAATCGCCAAAACAGGATGCTCTGGATTTAGTAAACAGGACAGTTATTCCAGAGCACCCTGTTTTTCCGGTTTTCTCTAAAATATGATAATGTCATCTTCCAAACTGGTATCAATTTTATAGTACTCCTTTAGTCGTAACAGAAAATATAATTGTTTTGTCTGTGTGTCAGCTAAGTGAGAAATAGGACGGAAAATAAAAAGTCCACGGGGATTTTCTATAGTAAAATCGCTGAAAATGTGTGACGTCGGAGGCTTTGACGTCACTGTTTACTATACGGAGAACAATATTGTGGCGGCTTGAAATTAACATGGGATTTTCCTGTAGACATTTTATATTTTCATATTGCGGTTTGAAGGCAGCTACTAGGGTAAGTTGAAGTTAATTCCCAGTTACGACTAAAGGGGGTCAATTCTCGGAAACAATAATTCATAGTAAAATTCTTCAGAGGACAGAATAAATCGCCCAAACAGGGTGATCTGGATTTAGTGAACAGGACAGCAGGATGAGTGCAGAATCCGGGCATTTACTTCCTTACAATAACAATATTAGACACGATAATTACCTGGATACTATACGGATACGGATACGTGAAAAGTGATAAATAACTTATACAGGCTTCAGATGATATAACGGCAATGTGTCTCGACATTCAATGGTTGCCAAACATTTAGTAAATAAATTCAATAAATTCAGACAAGCAGAAGTCATATGATAAAAAATGAAGGAATTTGACATCTTACTTTTACCGGTAAAACTAGATAGCGAATCAATAGAATAAAAAGCTTACCTTTACTTTTCAAGTCATATGATCTTTTCATTCTGTGCTGCTTTTCCTGAACCGGTATATCGTCTACTGATAAAGTGTTAAAAATTGGAATTTATTGGAAGTATTTCTATAGTCATTATTTTCTTTTTCATTATAGCACAAAAACCCTATTTATTCGTACTCACTAGAACGATGACTTAGGTGGAAAAATAATTCTTGTAAACTTAAGGTTCTCAAATCTTACGATATATACATATTCGACTATCAATACCCGTATCATCCATGTAAGCAATTACAACAGAGCCAACATTTTGAACGTCGAATTAAATTTTGAGACTGTTCGTTGTATGAAAACGAGATGCCCAACTGAGTTGCAGGCGGAGGATGTAAGTGGCCAAAATGCTTATACTGATTAGATATTTTGACAGCCATATTTGTTTACCGATAGGAACAAAAACTTGATAGAGGACCTTGAATAATTGCTTCCTGCAAGATTTCGTGAAATTCTATGTAGTGGATGCAGAGCAGAAGTCAAAGATGTATCAGACATTCAGAGCCCTCTGCAGCCATATTTGTTGACCGATCGGCACGAAAAACACAAACTTGGTAGAGGACCTTCATAATTTGCTTCTTGTAAGGTTTCATGAAATTCTGTGCAGCGGTTACAGAGCGGACTTTGAACATGTTATATGTGTCAGCCAACAAGAGCCCTCTGTGGCTAGATTTGATGACCAATCAGCACGACAAGCACAAACTTGGATTAGATTGATTACACAAAATCTGAAAATTTCTGGTAGTAACTTAAGACATGTCATTTCTGAATGAAGGAATTTCAACGATTTTATGATAACCATATTGAAATATAGTATTCATGTCACTTAATCATTTCATGAAGGAAAATTAATAGGTCGTGATGAAAATCAAGATTTATGCTTATTTGAAAACTGGGTAAAAAATGCCGGAAATTTGTTGCTAAAGATGGCACATTTGTAAAGAAAATACAAAAAGTGTTGAAATGCACTCATTTGATCTTTATTTTCCTTTTCTTTTTGTTATTATACAATAAAACAGGTTAGAAACTTTGTAGAAAAGTAGAATTTGATAAAGTGCTACCTTAGGTACAAACTTCACGGATAATTAAAAATTTTCTAGATTTTACACAAGAATAACGAAAATCATTCAAGTTGAGGTCAAAATTTCAGACATACCGAATTTCAACGATTTTTCCAATCACACAGTAACACGTGCTCCTAGGGAAGACTTTTCAAAATATTGAAGAAAAAGTATATGTCCGTGTTATTTGAAAACTGGGTAAAAAATGCCGGAAATTTGTTGCTAAAAATGGCACATTTGTAAAGAAAATACAAAAAGTGTTGAAATGCACTCATTTGATCTTTATTTTACTTTTCTTTGTTATTATACAATAAAACAGGTTAGAAATAATTGTAGAAAAGTAGAATTTGATAATGTGCTACCTTAGGTACTAACTTCACGGATAATTTAAAATTTTCTAGATTTTACACAAGAATAACGAAAATCATCCAAGTTAAGGTCAAAATTTCAGACATACCGAATTTCAACGATTTCTCCAATCACACAGTAACACGTGCTCCTAGGGAAGACTTTTCAAAATATTGAAGAAAAAGTATATATCCGTGTTTAAATAAGAGAGAACAGACTCTCACAAATAGTGTCATTTTGTGGTTTTCTTGAAAAAGTGTCAGAGCTGAAAATTTGCCTTATTTTGGGTGGAATTTAAACAATTCATAATTTTTCGGTATTCATTAGCCATACTTTATAAAAAAGCTTAAATCAATAATATTCCATACGTAAAAGAAAATTCATGGGTAATTACTAACGTAAAAGAAATCCGAACAGTTAAAAAAGTACCTCCACGTCAATTCTTACAGAAGCGTTTTCTTACGCATACTTCATTCATTTTAGATCAAATTTTCAAACTTGGCCGCTTTAATGTGTCTAATGAATTAAAGTCTTAAAAAGAGTAAGAAATGATACATTGGCCATAATAAATTGAAATATCTATAAAAGTCAAGCTCAATGAGTGCTAAAACAGAAGATGCGCAAGAATAGTCCAAAATCGTGACCAATGTTAAACGTCTTTTAATTCAATAGCATCATGTAAAACCTGATAAATTTACAGCATGGACCAGACATGCATGTTTCGGGTACTAAACCCTCGTCAGTGATCCTCAGTCTAAACAATGTAATATGGCCAAAAAGTATGAAAATTAGTATGTCCAAAAATGTACCAAAAGACGTAGCAGAATGGGTTGGATATGATGCTACAGGACCCACGTTTTAGAAATTTCAAGAAATTTTGTAACATAAAATTTCAAATGCGTTGAAGAGACAGACGATCAAACAAAGTTGATCGAACTTGGCTACATGTGCCCTCGGGGACTCTTAGTCCACCAGCAGTGACACTCACCAAGTAGTTCAAATGTAGCACCTTAAATCATAAGAAATTACTTTTCTTTCCGTTGAATAGATGTATTCTTCGAAAAATGTACATATTAATTATTTGATAAGCTTCTTTTCTGATGCAATAGAAGTTAACTTAAAACCGGTAAAATCATAGGCTAAAAACGCAAAGCAAATGAACAAAAAACCACCACTTCATTCAATACGAAGAAAATGTAAATAGACATACACAAGAAACCGTCGGCAAATTCCAACGCTGTTAGCAACATCCAACCAAAGAGAACTGCAATATGAAGTTTCATGTTATATGTTTGATTCAATGTAATGAAATCTAGTTTACAGGAGGCACAACTTCGCTCAGATCCTGCTATGGCTTTTACAGGCTCTTTTAAATTGTGTACACGTAGATTTAGGTTTGCCTACGTAGTTTTTGATAAATATCTATTTACTTTTTGCATCTGGATTGATTGCAAATGTCATTTGAAATATATCATAGAGATTTTACTTTCATAAATGACAATTAGTCATATAGATTTTCATTATGTAGAATGCAACATATGTTAATAACAGTTGTATTCAAAGTAGATTTTGACTTATTAGATTTTTGTCCTTCTTTTCAATGTACCATGAAAATCAATTAGATCCTTGGTGGTCATTTTACCAAACAAAAACCTGTGATTGCAACGATACCCTAGACGTATATCAGCTCAAATGTGTATTCGTTAATGTATTCTTTGTTATTCTAACATCCTATCATTATCTTTCCAATGCGTTTTGGTCATAGATTATACTGAATCGAATCTACAGGAAATATTTAGCCACGCACTATTTACAAAATAGATATATACAATTTATACTAGATTTTGTTAATAAGATAATTTTAGCTTTTCTGAAAATAACTTGGCAAGAAGAATCACTGTTTAGAATTTAAACATCTTTAGTGAAGACAGGATCCCGACCACCTGTCCTTTCTGAATTTTCGGTCGGGCTCCTCGTGTGATAACACGCATGAGCTCGCTCCAACCGGCAGAGCCAGACTGTTTTTCATATGCCCTTTGTTGTTTTTTCAATCGATTAACATATTCCTCTGTGTTGCTTAGGCCCTGCGTTTTGGTGTCTCGTTTGTGTTGTCATCTTTCATGAGCTTATTCTACACAACAATTGTGCGCTTTCGAGACCTCTGGATAACCGGGAAAAGTGGAAGGTTGTGCACACGTAATCCAGACAGACCTTCCATTTGCTATTTACCGCACATTCTTTGCAAAATGAATCCAATTTAAAAAAAAAAAGAGAGCGCTACTAAAATACATTTGGCTGTGCCTGAAAATCACTTCGGTATTTAATTGAGTACAACTGCTGAGGTTTTACTGTCCTAAACACGTGTCTGGTGCATTAAATTGGTTTGGAATTTTCTTTAAAAGGTAAAGAGTTGGAACGCTTCCATATTATTACGTGGCAGATGACTGTCCTAAGTGGGACCCGATTATCAATCTGTCTTGTAGGTTTATGTGTACTCATTTGTGTGTGGAGTTTTGATGTCGCATTTGGTGTGCCTTTTCCCTTTTACGTATCTCAGTATGTATGTCCACCTTGCGTTTGCGCTCGGGTGTTTTGATGTTTTGCTGTGGATACTACAATCGAGTCTTGTTAGAAATTCCCTCCTTTCTTCTTACTATCTGTTGCATTTAAATTTTCTTCAAGAAGGTAAAGAGTTGGGATGCTTCCGTAGATCTTGATCCAACTTTCCTTGTGACGGATCATACAAACAAATGGAATGTTGACGATAACTTAATAAAAACAATAATTATCATTCGGCGTTTTATAGAAACTTCTTTCAATAGGAATAAAGGCGGCATTATGGTATTTGTGTCTTTGTATTATACCAATATAGAAAAAAATATATTCTAATGATTGCTGTGTATCACATGTGCATTTCAACAAGAAATTGCTTGAGTGTCTCGAGTCCGAATATAGAGGAAATCCAAATCTCAGGGAGAATGCAAAACATGTTCCTGTCTGCTCACATTTTACAGATTTCTCAGTGACATCAAGATAATGAGAAATGAGTCGTGTTGTTATAAATCTGAAGTGTAAAAATCATTTCTATAATACATGTACCACCTTTAAGAATAAAACTGTAAAGCATTTTTGAAAAAAAAGAACAAAAGCATGCTACGTTCTCTTTTTTTAATATGAAGTTTTTTTTTTATATTGGGACACTTATGAATATGTTAATTAGAAGTGGTTGTAGGTGGAAGTCCAGGATTACCAAATACTTCTTCCTCTGTTGGATCTGCAAAAGAAATAGCAGAAATTGTTTTCTATAATTTTATTATAATTTTATCAAAACAGCATAGATATGTTCACTCTGTTTGAAGAATAACGTATTAGGTATTTCATGTTTAAACATTGAAAATGACAATAGAAGGGTAAATAGGTGACCTTTATCTTCATTTCTTGACGCCAAGAATTATTAGAACATAAACGATAAAAATTCTATTTTTATTGAATTTAATTTGATTTTGTTTATTTAATCTATATTTCTGGTTACCAAATTCTACATGAATAATGCGGAAGTGTTCCAACTCTATACTTTCATGAAGAAAATTCCAAACCAATTTTTCCTGCACCAGACACGTGTTTCGAATATCAAATTCATGTATTCTAATGTTTGAATTATGAATGCGGCATACCATTGCATACAATAGACCATTTCCGATGACTAAAAACTCAAAATGTCCGAGTCTTTTGGCGTAGTTTCTCATTGTGACGTCACTATTAAAACTTAAAAGACGCAATTCTATTGAGAAGTAACAATGAAAAAGTGCGCGAAAGTTGCCTGCCTCGGACATGTTTTTTTGTAATTTTGTCAGCAATTATAGATTTTGGCAAGTAGTCTATTAAACGTCACGACCAATATTTGACTTGATCATCTTATTTTATCTTATTTAGTGAATAGCTAAAGATATCAAAAATATCCCCATATGGGCCATCATAACCCGACCGGAATACATCCGCGTAATCAAACAAACAATGGATTTAAGACATCCACAAACAACAGGGGACAACGGGACTTTTAACACCCAAAATAAAAGGATAAAATAATAAAAGCGCATAAAACGTCCTACATGGTACATAAATTACAAAGATAAAGGTAGGAAAATGAGGCGGACCATTTTTACCGAGCGACGACTTTTGACTATAACCTGCTATATAAAAGCGAAAAGGTGTGCTTATCCGGAATTCTGCATACAACCCTTCAACTCATCTGAATACACATTGGTCTTCCCATGAAGCCTTTTTAGTCCATAATCTAACCCAAGAGATCCGACAACAATACATAGAGCAAAGGAGGGGATCTCCAACAACACCAGGCTGCAGCACCCACAGCAAAACCCCAAAACACCCAATGAAAACACAGAGCAGACAAGCACAGGAAGAGACGCAAAAGGGACAAGGAACGTCAATGCACAGCACAGAAACATCAAACACAAAGGACTACACGTAAACCAACGAGACCAATGGGCAACCGGTGCCGACTTAGGACGGCCATCTGCCACGGAAATAGCAGAAGGTGTGGTTATCCTGGATTACGTAATTTGGCATTGGCATGGAAAGGTTACATCATATCCACTTAACTTAGACCTTCTCACAGACAGATCAAAAGCTGGCTTCAGTCAACTAAACAAGGTTGGTTTTATGTTTGTCCACGAAGCATGCATCTTTTATACTTTCATTGTTAATTGAGTCTTGTAGCAGGAATACTAGTATGTTCCTGTCGTCATTTAACAAAACTTCTTATTTTATCATTTTCTTCTTTCATTAACAGCACTATTTAATTTCTACTGCCCCTTATATGAAGGTACCAAGCCAACTGTTGATATATTCAAAACATAACCAAATACAAAATTCAATGTTTTTTTTTTTCAATTTGACAAATCTGGGGTACGAAAAAAAAAAATGGAATATGATATAGGAAAAGATGAATGGAACAAAACATTACTTGGTTAAGAATACCGGTATTTACCATATACTCCATAAAAATTTCAATCAATTGTCAAAATAAACTTCTCTTTTATATATATTTTTCATGAATTTGTAATTAAGCCTTTCGGATGTGATCTTTGGATTCTGATTTCTGATTTTTTGTGTGTGTTAGACTTTTAATTTCTGATTCTCTGTGTAGATCTATCTCTACTCTGTGTTTTCACATGTGGTGGTTCCCCGTTTTGCCATGGGTGCTGAAACCACGTCTTGTTTAATATCCCCTCCTTTTGACAGTAAGTGTTTTGAATATATTTCTCTGACATGGTCGCCATAGCACTTTCTATATAGACATAACGTCAGACAGTGCATGAATTTTATATACTGTGTTCTTCTGCATTAACATCGACGGCGGGTGCGGCTAGCCAACAGGGGATGCTTACTCCTCCCGGGCACCTGATCCCACCTCTAGCTTGCTAGGGGTCCGTCGATGCTCAAGATAGTGCTCTATTGTGAGTGCTGTTGAGATTATCGTCAGGATCTTCTTTAACTCATTTATTCTGCATACCGGATGAAGCATCAGCTCTTTTCCATCGATGTCTTTTATTGCTCCATAACTCTGAGTGAAATAAAAATATTTACCATATATGATTCTTGACAAAAGGTACAATGTTGTTTTTTTTTTTAAAGTGTAAGCGACTTTCGTGATTTTTTAAAAACATTTTAATGATAAATATATGACAGGTGAAGCTGGAGAAAGATTATTTTATGAAATTATTTCACTCACTTCTGCTCCCCTGGATCGTCTCGCCATTAGAATCTGAAACCAATTTGAATTAGAACTGAACTGTCTAATTTATTTTGATTAACATGTATATAAAATCCGTGTTTATAACAGGGTGAAGTTTATTTATCTTCTTTAACTCATTTGTGTCACACTTATGCCCTTTGCCGTGTAAACCGCGTGAAAAAGTTCCCCGCGAGGGGTTTGGCAGTAAGTGTTTTGAATATTTTCCCTGACATGCTCGCCATAGTACTTTATATGTATACATAACCTCAAACAGTGCATCTATTATGTATAATGTTTTCATTTTCGTTCATGAACGTCGACGGCAGGTGCGGCTAGCCAACAGGGGATACTTACTCCTCCTGGGCACCTGGTCGCACCTCTGGCTTGCTAGGGGTCCGTCGATGCTCAGCTTGGTACTCTATAGTCAGGATCTTCTCTAATTTATTGTAATCATTTGCGATTTGTTGGCTGTACTATAGGATACTTTTAAGTATGAATTTCAGTATTATATTTAAATAAAAACAATCCTAAAATCAAATTATATGCATTTGTACTAAAGTGTTTTATTCAATATATTCAGTACTTGTATAATCCTGAGAAAAAAGTTATGCCGTCTGGCCATGTTGTCATCTGTATGTTCGTCTCGCATTTTATTTACAGGTACATGTATTAGAAAGAAAAAAAAAATTATGGACTCATTTCTTTTCAACGGTAACAACAAGAAATGTAGGTAGAGTTCGCATATGGATTCTGTTATACTTTTCTATGAAGAGTTATGCCCATTGACACTCAAGAAAAATGTGGTTTCCGGAAATTTAAAGAATTACCCATTGATTATTTTCTTTGATATAGCGTTTATAGAGATTGGATATGGCCATTTGCATGCAAAGTTATACCGCTTGAAACTTTGGAAATAATTTTGTAATTTCCAGACATTTCAGGTATTATTGTATAGTCTGTTTCTATTCCCACTTTCATTGGCCGAGAGCTGTCACGTGACGAGTCATTGTCACATCATATTGACCTGTGAGCGTCGATTTCATTAAATAACACTACCGTGAAAACTTTTGCTTCCGATTTACCATGAAATATCGAAAACGCGCGAAAATCATATCTGTGACGTCTTTAACGTTATTTCGTGAACAGCAGCAAGGACACTGAAGCTGAGCTACAAAATCCTTGTAGTTTGAACCAATCTAAATATAACGACGGATTTTGACTCTGAAATCATCTTCATTTGACATTGTGAGTATATTGTGAGTTGGTATTCAAGGTAGTTACACGGGTTTTAGATCGAGAGAAAAAAATGTCCTGTTTTGGTTGTATTTCACGCAAAAATTTAATGAAATTTGGAGTAGAACGGAGTATATAGGATTGTAGATGATATTACCAAATCTGAGTGGATTTTGGAGAGAAAACGGCAAAATTGAACTTAAAACAGTGATTTATATATTTTGATGACCGCGGGGCATTCAGGTGTTCACGACATTGGCACTTTAAAAACGTATTGTGTATAGAGTATAGTATAGAGTACAATGGCGGATCTAGGAAATCAATCGGCTATTCATAACACATCTGAACTACTTGGGGAATGTAGGAAAACTCTCTTTAACGATGATGGAGATTTATACATTATGGTGAAGGAATTAGTCACGAAAGTTACAAACATGGAGACAAAGTTAACATCTATTGAACACCAGACACGTACTCTACAAGAGGTGAATGAAAAGCTTACAAGATTGACAACTAGAGTTGAAAGATCAGAAGAGAAGATGACAGAAATTGAGAATAAAGTGATAGATTTAGACGGAAATTTGCAGGGATGTAGTAATCTGTTTGACGGATTGAAAGAAAAGTCCGAAAAGGTATCGACCGACTTAAAGGAGCTTGGATCAAGAGTCTCGTGTACAGAAGTTGATGGGAGGAGTATGACTATGCAGATGAACAGTTTGGTGAGAAGATGTGAAGAGATGGAAGAAAAGGTGAAAGATCAGCAATGTAGATCAATGAAATATAACATTATTTTTTCGGGAATACAGGAGTCAGAAGGAAATGAGGATTGTGAGAAAATCATAAAGGAATTTATAGCAGAGAAGTTGAAGGTGGAGGGAGAGATCCCCTTGGTGAATGTACATCGTATTGGCAATCGGTCGAAAGCAAGGAGGGGAGGTCGTCCTCGGTCGATTATTGCTAAGTTCCTGTATTACAAGGATATGCAGAGAGTGAAGGGAGCGGGAAAACAACTTAAAGGTACCAGTTTCGGTATGAACGAACAGTTCCCCGCCGAAGTAGAGGAGGTCCGAAAAAAGCTTTATCCTATCGCTAAGGAGGAAAGAAGAAAGGGCAAGAAAGTAGTATTGTTGCGCGACAGATTGTACGTAGAGGATGAACTGATAATTCCAGAGAGATACGAGTGGCCACAACATAGAAGTGATGCAAGTGCGCGCCCCCCGCGCCCCCCACCGAGGCACAAACGGACGCGATATAATGGATCCACGCCTGATCGGAGTGTTAGTTTCGGGGGTGCCATGGCTAGTACACCGTACGTTAATAGCTAGGAAGGCGCCGGAGGGCATGAACAGGTTTTGGGCAGTGATTTGAGCCTAGATATTAGAAGTGATGTAAATAGAACTGTAAATCTATTGAATACTGTTTGTGAATTAAAATTTTTGCATTTGAATGTTTGTGGTCTAATCACCAAACTTAACTACCCTGAATTTGTTGAATTTGTTAATAAATATGATGTACTATGTTTTGTAGAATCGAAAACTGACAGTTTAGACACCCCACAATTACCCGGATATGTAGTAAAAATGAAAAATAGACATAAAGTTGCAAAAAGGAAATCAGGAGGCATTGTTCTAGCCTTTAAAGAAGTGTATAATGACATGATTAAAGTAATTGACACGAAATGTAAATATGTTTTGTGGTTTAGGATTGATAGAAAATTGATAGGCCAAAACGTTGATATGATTTGTGGTATTGTTTATATTCCACCAGAGGGCTCCAAATATTGTGGAACTGATCCTTATGGCGAAATTGAAATGGAATTTTTAAATTTTTCGCAAAACGAAAAAGTGATATTGCTGGGGGATTTTAACTCAAGAACTAGTAAAGAAAAAGATTACATAGAAAGTGATGAGTTAACAGATTTGTCTAATATTGATATTTCGCATATGCTCGAAGAATTGAATATTCCTCTTATTAGAGATAGTCAAGATATTGTTAAAAATAACTTTGGAAACTTGTTACTTAGTTTATGTAAGGGTAACAATTTGTTTATCTGTAACGGTAGATTTGGAGCTAATTCATCATTATTTACGTGCAAAAGCTCCAGTGTTGTTGACTATACCATTGTATCAGCAGATGTTTTTGGTTTGATGAATTCCTTTGAAATTTTAGACTTTTGCAGTTTGTATTCCGATGTCCATAATCCAGTAACTTTTACAATTGAATGTAAATCTAATTATATTTCTCAAAATGCCCCGGAAAATTGCACCGCTGTAAATGAAATAAAAGTGAAGAAATGGGATAGTACTAAAAGTAAAGAATTTTCAGATAACTTAGATGTTGAAAGGATAAATGATATATCTTGCAAATTGAGTGATGTAAATTTAGATGTATATTCACAGGAAAACGTTAATAAAATAATGTCCGATATTTGTGAAATTATAACAGACGCAGCGAAGGAAACATTTGGCACGTATAGAAATAAATCTAATTATAAAAATCAAAATATAAACATACAAAAACTATGGTTTGATCATGATTGTAAAGTCGCACGCAAAAACTTTCGTAAATCAAGAAGTAGATACAGACAATGCAGAACAACTGATAGACGTAGTGATATGAATAGAGATGCTAAAATATATAAGAAACAAATGAATAAAAGTGTTAAAAATCACAGGAAAGAGATTAGTCAGAAAATGAAAACAATGAGATATAAAAATCCTAAAGAGTATTGGAAAATCCTTAATACAAAACAACAAAAATCAGAAGGAAAAATATCAATTGATTCTTTATATGACTTTTTTAAAAACCTAAATGAATCTGACCAAGAAGTAGGTCAAAGTCTCCCAGATATACCCGAGGCAGATTTAGACAGTTTAAACGAGCTTATGAATTCAATTATTTCAGAAGAAGAAGTAAATAAGGCAATCAAGAAATTGAATAATAATAAGGCTTGTGGCGATGATAAAATTTACAATGAATATATTAAAAATTCGCAAAGTAAGATGTTAGACATTTATGTAAAATTATTCAATATGATTCTTGACACAGGTAAAATTCCTGAAATTTGGTTAAGTGGAAATATCATACCTATTTACAAAAATAAGGGTAGTAAAGATGATCCTAAAAATTATAGACCCATCACTATTATTAGCTGTCTAGGTAAATTATTTACATCTATATTAAATGATAGATTATCAAAATTCTCTGATGAGGTCAATCTCATTTGTGAAAATCAAGCAGGATTTCGGAGGGGTTATTCTACAATTGACAATATTTTTATTTTACACTCATTGATAGATATGTTTAAACAATTAAAAAAGAAACTATTTGTATCTTTATTGATTTTGAAAAAGCGTTTGATAAGGTTTGGAGGGAAGGGCTTTGGCATAAATTATTAGTTAACAATATTGGGGGAAAAGTATACAATATCATCTATAACATGTATCAAGGGATTAAATCAAGAATAAGTTTTGAAGGAAATTTCTCAGAATTCTTCCCATGTAATAATGGTCTCCGTCAAGGTGAAAATTTATCACCGTTCCTTTTTTCTTTGTATCTGAATGATATTGAGAATTTTTTTTATTCAGAATAATGTTCGAGAACTCTCTACAATTACTGATGATATTGGTGATCAACTTGGTATTTACATAAAATTGTTTATATTGTTGTATGCTGACGATACAGTCTTGTTAGCAGAGTCAGTCGAAAACCTACAAAGTATACTTAATGTGTTTCAAGATTATTGTACACAATGGAAACTTAGAATTAATGTAGACAAATCAAAGGTACTTATATTTTCTAACGGTAGAGTAACGAATAAAGATTTCATTTTAAATGGTAAAAAGTTGGAAAAAGTAAAAGAGTTTAATTATCTTGGAATTATTTTTACTTCTAGTGGATCCTATCATAAAACTATAAAGAAAAATGCTGAAAAGGGTACTAAAGCAATGTATGAAGTTTTAAGGAAAAGTAGATTACACAACCTTAGTGTTAGTTGTACAGTTGATTTATTTATAAAGATTGTTAAACCTATTTTAATGTATGGAAGTGAAATTTGGGGATTTTCAAACTTTACTTTGTTAGAACGTGTGCAATTGAAATTTTGTAAATTATTACTTAATTTAAAGAAATCAACTCCAAATTTTATGGTATATGGGGAATTGGGTATTTGTCCACTTATTGTTGATATTAAGGCAAGAATGATTAATTACTGGGCCAAAATTTGTACTGGAAATGAGTCAAAACTTTCTTCACTACTGTATAGATTAATATTCATTAAGTTTTCTACAAACAATTTGAAATCAAATTGGATACTAAGAGTGAAACAAATTCTTGATGATTGTGGTTTTAGTAATGTTTTTTATATGCAAGAAAATTTAAGTGTATTGTGGTTAAAGAATAGCATACATAGAAGATTATTAGACCAATTTATACAGAGTTGGAAATCTGAAATTTTTAATTCACCAAAAGGATTGTCTTATAGAATTTTTAAAGAAGAATGGAAATTTGAAGAGTACTTAGATTTATTAGATAAAAAGGATAGGAATAATTTTTGTAAATTTAGAACTACTAACCATCATTTACCTATAGAAACAGGAAGATGGCATTCTATTGAAAGAAGTAACAGGAAATGTTTATACTGTAACAAAAATGATTTAGGGGATGAGTATCATTATCTTTTTGTATGTTCCTTTTTTAGATTAGCAAGAAATCAGTGTCTTAGTACTTATTATAGAGAAAATGCAAATACACTATAATTTAAGCAGTTGTTTAAAACAAAAGATCATCTAACTCTACGTAAACTTTGTAAATTCATAAATGAAGTAAACACAATAATATGTCCTCCATAGTTCATCATATTATCCATGTCATCTGTTCCATGTGCTACTTTGAATACCTATATGTTTTGTTGTATATATTGTACATATGTATTCTCGATACCTTTGTAAGTCATTGGTTTATGAGAAATAAATATCTTGTATCTTGTATCTTGACTAAATGAATGATTATTATATTACGTTTAGTATAATTCAGCGACAGATTATGCTTATTTTGTCTTCAAAATATTTTATAAAAGAAAAGTAGGTTCCAGTCATTTTCGAAAAGGTAGTTTTACAAATACCTAGTAAATTCACTATATAATAAAACAATTGTGGACTTTTCACTCGGCTATCGATCGCCTCGGTCAAAATTTTCAAATTAAGAAAATATCACACCATAATCATCTCGTAAAAAGTCCATAATTGTACAATATTTATGATACTCTAAAAATACTTTATCCATCTGTAACTTTTTTTCGTAAAGTGAAATAAGTCATATACATACCAATATAGCACTTTGTTATGTCAACAAACTCAAACACTAAAAGGCAAGAGATCATAGCAATAAATGAAACCTTCATCTTTGGAGCGTCCCGTTACATCAGTGACAACGGTCCTTTCAACATCCTTATGAAGAGTGTCTATACATCAATATTTGTCGTATTGTCCATATTGATATGTAATCTATCATATTTTACATAGATAGGAATGTGCATGTGCATCACCCGCCTTGAGACATACCAATCATATTAACACTTTTTCTTGGTAACTTTTAAATAAAGAAAACCAAGTAAATTGCTCTCAAGGACGGTCCTTTTTCCTTATTCTGCCTTGCCTACAATGTTTTCATTGTCTCTACCTGTAAGCTGGTGATATATTTGTATATAAACGGATTGTTCCTATGTTTCTGAAAAGGAGATATCATAGAGCGCTCGGTTGCAGCGTAACAGAAAAAGCCTGAAAGACCCCTACGCGAAAATACAGAGAAACAAGCACGATGCAAAAGAATGAACATTGAATACAACATCAAGGAAGGAGGGAATCTCCAACAACAACCGGTTACAGCACCAACAACAAAACCCCTAATCATCCATTGCAAAATACAAAGCAGACACGCACAGAAATAGACGCAAACGGTTCAAGGAACGTCAAATCATCATAGAAACATCAAACACAAATGACTACATATAAACCAACTAGACCAATGGGCAATCGATGCTAACTTAGGACGGCTATCTGTCACGTCATTAGCAGACGGTGTGGTTATCCTGGATTACGTGCACATAACCCTCCCACCTTTCTGATTACCCAGAGATCTCGCAGAACGTACAATTGTGCTGTAATATAATCTCCTCACTGTAAGATGAACATACAAACAGACAGCATGACGCAAGGGCCCACGAAACACACAGATGAATATGTGAATGGATATAAAAACAGAAGGCATACAGTCTGTACTCTGTCTCCTGTAGAGAGTTCATGCATATGATCACCCGAGGACAGATGGTCGGGACCTTGTCTTCTCTGAAGAGGTTTGAACAGGGCCCGTCATGGAGTCCAGTCGTCACAGTCAGTGAGTGCAATTGTAGATTGGTCCAGTACCAAGCCAAGTGTCCGTCTGGTGGCAGAAGGATCATATCCACGGTATAAAAGTCGTTTGATGATCATTCTAGCGCGATTTTGATTGTAACTCTGACTACCTTTGATCCTTCTTATTTTCTTAATTATGTCACCATAAATGCAGGTTGTGAAATAACCAAAGTAATACACTCTTTTGCTTGTATTGTTCCGAATTTCAAAAGAAGTTGACAAAAGTTTTTGTAAAAGGGGTAGGGCCACGAAGCCCGATATTGGCCCTAGTTTTGAACATTGTACTTCATAGAATTTTTAACTGTGATTTGACATTTTGAAACGTTCTCTACAGAATCATGAATCTATCTTTTGTAAACATTACGTTTATCACTAGCTTTTAGCCCTTTGAAAACCCCGAAATTGGTCATATTCCGCGAAATTGATACAAAAACTACGTATTTCTACAAAATTAGCAATGGCCGCATGCATTAACTGAGATGAAAAAATTATATGTGAAAGATTACCATTATATCCTTTTGTCATAAACGTTTTATCTCAGTTAACGCATGCGGCCACATTGAATTCTTCCATAAAAGACGAAATTCCAAGCAATTTTCGCCATATATTGTCCATAACCTCAAAATGACGTCACTTCATGACGTCATTACAGTTAAATGACACTTTGTTTGGTGATATTTTTCTATTCATTAAAAGCGGTGAACATTCGTGTATTTTCATGAGAGATATCAAGTATTCCCCATGAAATTTATTTCTAGAGAAAAATCGAGGGCCGATTTAGGGGTCTCGTGGCCCTACCCCTTTCCAGAAAGTCTTTACTAGTTTATGAAAGCGAAAACCGTGACCTAAAAGTTTCTTCGTAATATGTAAATTTCTGCTATGAAAATCCAAAACATCAGTACATGCTCTAGCATACCGGGTGAGCTGCGAAACACGAAACAAAATACTACGCATAAACTAGCGAGACTCATGGGAACAAATCAAAACAAAATACTACGCACAAACCAGCGAGACAAATGGGAAATCGGTATCGACTAAGGACAGACATCTGCCAAGTAAAGAAAAGGGAAGGATCTCCAGCGAAAGAAACCAAAAACATTTTGGTTGATTCCAGACAACCTACAAACCGCAAAAAGGCGCAATATTACATCATACAAAGCAATCGAAACAGACGCACAGAAACATCAAACATTAATGACAACACATAAAAGGAAGGAGACCAATTTGCAACCGGCACCGACTTTTAACGGCCATTTGCTATTGGCAAATGGTGTGGTTATCCTGATTACGTGCGTAAAATCCTCCTATTTATCCGGATACACAGAGGTATCCATACATGCACAATTGTTGTGGAAATATAAAAATTTTCACTGTAAGGTGACATCACAAACGCAGCGGCCTCTTGTAACGCAGATTCTATGTAAATGGATCTTAAAAATGTTATGGCTTGCGTATAACAGTCTATATGCTCTGCTGGCTGGAGCGAGCTCAAGATCAATCACCCGAGAAGTCTGACCAACTTTCAGATAGGACAAATAATCAGGACTCATTCTTCTCTAACGAGATTTGAACAAGGCCTGTCATGGAGTCCCGTCATCACGGTTGGCCAATGTGCAACGTTGGGAAAGACACTGATACAAAACTGTAGGTTGTTCCAGTATCACGCCATTACAATTGTAAGTTGCAATTGGTATCGTTATCCGATTACGTGCGCCCAACCCTTCTACTTACCATTTGCATTCGAAGAGCGCACATACACAGCCAATTCTGCCTCATATGTAATTCACATGAACTGAGCACCATGTAAATTTCACATGAAAGGTCATGTGAAATTATATAAATTTCACACAAGATTTATCTGAATAACAAATCACATATTTCAAACCCACAGAAAGAGACGCAAAGAGACAAGGAACACCAGCCCTAACTATAGAAATATGAAAAAAAAACAACATTTAAGGTATCTGATGTACAATTGGGCATTTTTCCATGCCTGGTAAGGTACTATAAACTATATATTTTCTGAAAGGTTACAATGCCCACTGCTCAAAAATAATAATTTTGGGGTCAGAAAAATAAAGGGGAATAGCTGGTGAAGCATTTAAAGGGTCTATTTTCCCTATATAACTTATGCAAAATGACAAAGTTGAACAAGAGTTTTTCCCCTTTGATTTTTAAGACCTGGGAGTCTTATATCTGTACTCAGGACATCATTACCTTTCAGAAAATATATAATTTATGGTACCTTACCGGGCATAAAATTTACCATACTTTACAATGGAGATGATTAAAACGCTATGTAAAATGACTCTATTGTACAACGGATGCCTTAAACAAACGAGACCAATGGGCTATCGGTGCCGACTTTGGACGGTCATCTTCTACGCAGATTGCAGAAGGTGTGTTTATTTGGATTACAATGTGCAAAACCCTTCAATATCCAGATTACGTGTGCACCCCCCCCACTTTTCCGATTACCCAGAGGTCTCGAAGAATGCAGAATGATGGTGAAAAATAACCTCCTCACTGTAGGATGAACAGACAAACAGACAGCATGTCGCAGGGGCCCAGGAAACACACTCAGATGGATATGGTAAAGTGTTTAACGTCTCCAATTCAAAAGCACCATTTAAGAACAGATTAATTAACAGCATGGACCAGACATGCACGTTTCGGGCACTTAACCCTCGTCAGTTATCCTTAATCTAAACAAAGTAATATGGCCAATGAGTATGAAAATTATGATGTCCAAAAATGTACAGAAAGACGTAGCAGGATGGGTGGGATATGATGCTACAGGACCCACGTTTTAGAAATTTCGAGAAATTTTCGAATGCGTTGAAGAGACAGAAGATCAACCGAAGTTGATCGTACTTGGCTACATGTGCGCTCGGGGACTCCTGGTCCACCAGCAGTGACACTCACCAATTAGTTCAAATGTTAAACTTCTTCAATTCAATAGCATCATTTAAGAACAGATGAATTTGCAGCATGGACCAGATATGCACGTTTCGGGTACTTAACCCTCGTGATCCTTAATCTAAACAATGTAATATGGATATAAGTATAAAAAGGACATAAAAACCATAAGGCATACGAAATAAGTCCATGCTCTGCCTGCTGCAGCGAGCTTATGCATGTGAACACCCGAGAAGTCCGACAGATATTCAGAGAGGACAGGTAGTCGGGGTCCTGTCTTTTCTAAAGAGGTTTGGACAGGGTCCGTCATTGAGTCCTGTCGTCAGTCAGTCAGAGAGTAATTCTTAAGAATGCGCTGGTACAAAGCTGTAGATTGGAGTATATTACAGAGAAAAGATTATTTTACACCACAATTGTGCGTTCTTTGAGATCTCTGGGTACCCGCAAAAGTGGGAGGGTTGTTTGCAAGTAATCCAGATAACCACACCGTCTGCTTCTTAGTTGGCAGATAGCCGTCCTAAGTCGACACCGGTTACCCAGTGGTATCGTTGGTTTATACTAGTATATGGTATTATGTGTTTCATGTTTCTATGGTGTGAATTGGTGTTCCTTGTCCCTTTTGCGTCTCTTTCAATGCGTGTCTACTCTTGGGGTTTTTTTTTTGCATTGGATGTTTTGGGGTTTTGCTTAGGATTATTGTTGGAAATTCCCCTCTCCCCTAAGCGCAGCGTTTTACTTCGTAGAGTTGTTTGGGGATAATTGAAGATTATTTGCTAAAATGATTACTCGTTATATGTAAGATAAAAATATCTATGAAATGGAAATACTTTGGTTAAAGAAACATAGTCCACAAGGAATGATTGACAAACTATTAATAGTTTACGTCTGAATGAGGTCTAATGAAACAGTTCAGACAATCCGGAATTATCAACTGTCGAATATAGTTTATTATGTTAGAGACGCCACCTACAATAAATATTGTTCAATTGTTTATAAGTTAGTTTGTCTATTATTGATAAATAATAAAATATTTAGCGGTGTCCAAGATTTTGTCATATCTCTAGGCTGAGAAACAAAATGTAGGCCTCTTAACAATGTCATGGCAGACTATGCAGATTTCCAAGTTTTCTCATCCTAGTTTCGATTCCACAGAATTGAACAAAAAAAATTAAAATTTGTCAACCACTTTCATGTATGTACAGCGCCAATTCATTTGAGTGACGCTACCTAGGAAAAGCTCTAGAGGTGGAAGAAACCACTGAAAGCATAAACTCTGCTTCATATTTAGATCTTATGTTATCTTTTGACGAAATTTCGCCTGAAAACCTTAATATATGAGAAACGTGACTACTTAAACTTATAAAATATCTCTTCCCTAAGTAGCAACATTCCTTCGTCGCCTATCTATGGTGTATTCATATCGCAATTGATACGCTATTCCAGGCAAGCTCAAACTACAACGACTTCGTTCTGAGGGCAAGGAAACTCACCGAAAAACTACTGATCTAAGGGTACATTTGTGAATGACTGACTTTTCCTCTGTAATTATTGTTGGACCGTACAGTGAAAATATCAAACACTATCACATCCTGTTATCATCCAGGTTGAAAGATATTTTAGGTTAGAGTCATCCTAAACATTACATATCGGATATGACTCTTCTCTGCACGGTCTAACTGACGGGTGTTGCAAGCAAACAGGAGATGCTTACTCTCGCCGGGCACCTGATCTCATCTCCACTGCGGATTCACTTTTGCTTCTTTGCAGAACCTTTGAGTTAATCTTATTCTTTGTTGTGGGAATATTTTGTATGCTTTTTTTATTATTTGTCGACGTGCTTGTCTTCGGTGTTCTCTGTGCTTGTATTTTAATAACATCACCAACAACAATGAATTTTGGTTAAGTTTTAATCTTAATTCTGATGACCGCGACCATTTTGCGAACCCCTTGTTTTTCAATAATACAGAGAGAGAATTTAAAATAAGCTTGCAGCTTCCTTTTCAATCCAGGGGCGGATCCAGAACCCCAATTGCCGGGGGGGGGCACATACAATTTTTATGGAAATCACTTGCGAGGCCCGAAGGGCCGAGTGGGGGAGGGTATGCGAGGGGGGTTCCCCCTCCCATTGGTGGGGGTTCGGGGGCCTCCCCGAGAAAATTTTGAAAAAATGAAGCAATTTGGTGGCATCTGAAGCGTATTTGAACTGAATTTAGAAGGGATTTGGCGCGCATGATTCAGTCAGTGTCAGTAACAATAATCATTATTTATATAGAATATATTTGAAAATTTTCGAAATTTTCTGATGCTATACTGTTCTTGTACGGCTTGCAGTTCTTAGTCAACATAATCAGGATTTCCTAAAGAAACGGGCGGATCAGGAGAAGTTTTGAAAGGGCAGAGAGGTCAGCCCATGGGAAGGAGGGGTGTCCAGCCATAAATTTTCGTAAAACTAGGGAAAATCAGCATTTTATGCAAATTCCAGGCAGTACTTGACCCCCCTAACCACTCTAGATTCGCGCTTGTTTGTTAGTATAAAGGTAAAGAAAATAAGTAATTACAGGTTTTTTTCTAGCCCCTGATGTCAGGGGCCTGGGCCGATGAAATTGGGAATTTTCAACATTTTAACCTAAATTGGGAAATGAATTTCAAACAACAAAAAGATATATTCATTCATCCCTTATCATACCAATTGTCTATATTTTGAATCCCTCCTAGAGCATGTTTGTTCTACTTTCGTTTTCCTTTCAGTTAATGATACTGTACGTAAATTGGAAATGAATTTCTCGTTTTGGAGAAAAGATTGAATTGGGAATTTTTAGGTCTTAAATTGGGGAAAAATACCTCTTTTTACCGAATGTCGGCCTCATACAGACCCTAAAAAATTCCCTTGTAAATGATAAATTTCCTTGACAAACGAGAGATCACGGGTGTCCCATTCCCTGCATCGTCCAGATTGAAAGGTTTGATTATTTCTTGGCAGTTACCTAGGGGCTTAACCAAAATGTAATCATGATAACTTCGATTCTAAAAATAAAGAAAAACATGCATTTTTATCTTTTCAAAATTCTTGGAGGTTGCCGGTATAACGATGCCGAGTACAATTAGAAAAATTTGATGACGGTGAAATTTCAATTTCTTTTTCTTAAAATGATATTTGAAGTACAACAAATAAATAACATGAATTTAATTAAAATCTCTTGCGCAGAAATATGAAAAATTTGAGAAAATCATTATTTTGCAGTAAAACCCCATAAGGTCTCATTGTAAGATGCCATTATCTTTGAGATGACCCCTACACAATACTGAACGGTCAACTTCTATTTTCTTTCCCATAAAATGAATTTTATAATACTGCAATTATATGATCCGAATTTAGTCAAAATACCTTCGGTAGAAGTTCATCATTTCCTAATTAGACACAGCCTCGTTAAATCTGGCCAAAACAATTTCAATTGTTCATTTTAAAACGATTGATCACGACCTCAAATTTAGAGTTAAAAAATGCAAGTTTTATAGGAGGTTGTATCGAATATTTGGTCAAGAAATATGTGTGTTAAATATGCCTTGCATAGGATATAAAGTTCCCGATTCATCCCTCAGATAAAGAAAATTCGATATGAACATGATTCAATGTAGGTTGTTTCCGAAACGTGTGTACGTCCACGTATAGACAATGGACATGACTATCTATCCCCGAGAAATTTTTGGAAAATTTACTCAAATCGGTGGTTTCTGGGGTGTTTTGGGGCTATTTCTGACTAGTTTCACAGATTTATTACGGAAGCAGTAGTTTAATGCTTCCAAAAGCATGTCATAAGTGCCCCTTCTTTGGGCACTGCCGGGGGGGGGGGGGGTGCCCCCCCCCCCTCCCCCCGGCTGAATCCGCCACTGCAATCCATATTTCTTCAATTGTGTATGTAACATGAACTCATGTGATATTTGAATACAATGTGTTTAAAAATGTTAACTAATTAACGCTGCAAGAACTCTGGAAATTCATTAGATAATGCTATCCTTCGTGTTTCTATTGTGCTATTTCATTGTCTCCGTCCGCTGTGCCAATTCTTCTTTTGAGAAAACGTTCCGCTGTTTTAACCGTTTCGATCTCTTTCCCCATCTTGTTTTGATCCATGTTTTTGCGAGATCGAGTATGCTAAGGCACGGTCCATTTGATATTCTGGGGGGGGGGGGGGGGGGGAGGGGGGGGCTTGGGTTTTTTTCGAAAAAAAATAATTTTGCTCTCAATTTTGATGAAAAAAATTAATTTGCTTATGGTGTGACAGAAAAAGATAATCTTGCTCTTACAAGTAATCTGAATTTGAAGAATTGCCATAAAATTTTGCTAAAATTCTTGAAAATTTTCCGGCTCGCTTCGCTCGCCGCAGTTTTCAAAGTGTATAAAAATTTTTGGCTCGCTTCACTCGCCATTGTTTTCTATCAAAAAATTTAGTTCATATATTTGAAGATATCAAAAGTTATACATGTATGTGAATGAAAAAAGGGCTTCCTTAAAAGCTTAAATATTTTATCAATATTTATGTATTGCTATTAGTACATGTTGCATGTAGTCTAATTTTATGTTCCTGTAAGCTTGGAAGGAGATCTTCAGTTATTCACCAATTTACAATTCTCAGTAACATTCAAAAATCTGTCTAGGAGACCTTCCCCTCAGACCCTCTTATACATGTTATATACATGATGTACCTTATATTAGATATTGAGAATTGTTTTGTAAAAATCTTTTATCTCTGTTTAAAACTGAATTGAAAACTTGGATAAAAATAAACTAATATATTAATATTTAGAGTTTTGAGTAAAAATATAAATAATTTCTATTGATAAAACACAAACATTCTTAATACATGTATGGACATCACTTTGTAAAAAAAAAAAAAACCTTGCTCCAACTTTGCAAGAAAAAAATAATTTGCCCCGATCCGGGGCGAAAAAAATAATCTTGCTTCGACAAAAAACCCAAGCCCCCCCCCCCCCCCCCCTCCCCCCCTGAATATCAAATTGATCATGCCTAATCGGTTGCGATTCTTTAAATTCTGGTTTTGGTTTGACTTTCACTCGCTAATTATGATTATAATTGGTTTTTTGAAACAAGATGAAGGTTCTCTCGTCCTCTCTTTCTCTCAAATCAACTTTATTTAATAAGTTGTCATGGAAGGCATTTTAATACATGTAACAAATTCCAACAAATTCTATTTTCAACGCAGCATCTTTTACACGGGTGGTGGTGAGAATCCTTCGTTTCCAAAACCATCCGATTCTTTGTTACCTACAATAAACCAAGTAGAATTATTATAGACTACATACTGTTAGCGCAACCAAAATTAAGCAGAAACAGAGGAAAATTAGCCAAATTGACAGCATAACTTAATCACGTATTATCACAGTTGACTTATTTTTCACATTAATCTATAAGACATTAATGATATAATGTAGTCTTGTAATTGACACAGTCTTTAAGTAGCACTAACTCGACTAATTAAATGAATCTTGCTAAATTAGTAAACATGCATACAGTACTCCTGTATCATTTACAATTGTATTTTTGTCAAAATTAAAGTTTTGCTTCAAGTATTTTTCATTTAAAATTTAGTTACTAGTTGTTTTTTTTTTTAATATTCAAACTACCATCTAATCAAAACATTTGATATTGAAATATATATTACAAATTATGTAAACCAAGCTCAAAACCCTGATGATATACATAATTGTACTTACCTCCTTGTAATATCCCATTTCCACTTACAGCAATAGCGCTCCTCCTTCTGAGAATCCGTCCATCTCCATTCCATTCTGAAATGAGATTTTTTTTTCTATTTTGAAAGGAGATTTATTGAACAGTGGATGTGTGAGCCTATTTGCAATTCGAGAGTGAAAAAGAAAAGTAATAGCTTGAGCATGTAGTGCCAATGCATCAAAACTTTAAAAGATTTAAGACTTCGGTATTGTTATAAACATGATAATTAAAATTGGAAAGAGTGCTGCGATTTTATAACAAGATAACACTATTTTCCCGAAAAATGAAAAACTTTCATGCCCAATATCTTATTCACGGTGACAAGTGGTACGCCTGTAATCATAAAAGTATACTAGTATTGTCAAAATTTCAGTGCACCATATGCGCATTTAAACAAAGTATGTGATCAGCCTTGTTCGAGGCCGAAAAGAGAAAATCTAAATAATTTTAATTTGTGAAGAGCAAAAAGTCTAAACGACCTCAAATTTCTGCCATAGAACTTTCTTATGACAAAACTTTTGATTCGGGGAGATACTTCCATTTTCATAAAATTTTGTGACGGAGAATTTAAAAATATATTCCAAGTCAAGTGCCGAAATACTTTGAAAATAGGCGAACGCTACCGGGATTAAATAATCCACCTGCAGAGATGCAGTACTTGTGGTTGAAATGATCAATTCTACAATTCAGTGCACCATATGTGCATTTCACCAAGTTATGTCTCATCAGTGATGTTCGATGCTGAAAAGGAGGGAAATTCAAATAATATTAAGCTATGCAAAGCAAATCAAAAGTCTAAACTTGACCTAAAATTTCTGCCAAAGAAATAGCTAAGGAAAACCTATCCTTCAGGGAGATACCCCTTCACTTCGGTACATGGACATCTCAGATTTGCACTAAAAGGCGGAGAACGAACTCTTTTTTCTACTGTTCAGTAATAAATTACATCTTCTCTTTTAAATTTATTGAATTATTTAATATAAGTAATTGGTTGATTTACAAACAAGACATTGCACATTTGTTAAATCTTGTTCGATAACGCGTATCAACATCCGAATGTTGTATGTTGAACCGAGTTCCAAAATCACACTACCCTTCACGTCAGCAACATTAGTTGACCAAAAAAAATTATCTTTTTTTCATAAAATACATGATCACTATCTTTACATTTATGTCATGGTGACACATACTACACTAAATTGACGTATATAATCGAGTGTTGGTGGATATCCCCTCCTTTTCTTTATAGTCGTAGCCACTATGGTATTAAGGTATGTCAATCGGCAATTATGTAACGATTGCAATTCACTTTCTTGAAAATAGATATTACTATAAGACAATAACAAATAAAAACACAAACACTCAAATACACACATTTTCGGCTCCTTGGCCTTTATCAAGTGTAAAAACAATTCTAAGTAAAATCCATTCTTGCTTCTCTTGCGTTCTTTGCAAAAGACGGACGACAGACAACTTGCTACTACAGAAGTTCACTTTTTTTGTGGTTTTTTTTATGGTTGAAAATAAGATTTTATTCTATGCATGTTTGTATAAATGTACGTAAAACTATCCGTGCCTTGTCAGATGAAACCATCTTTCAGAAGGAATCGAAATCCATTATTTCTTGCATAAATCAATGATATAACATATGTATTTAAAATAGCTTTGGACAAATTCCTCGAAGAGATACCGGTATATGTATGCGAGACAGAGCGCTCATTTCAGTGCTATATATATACAACCGCTAGTTAACACACATTGTTGCTATGACAAGATTTTTTTCTCTCTCTCAATATTCTATGTACATGTACAAGAATTACAGTCCTCAGTGCAATGAGATTTTGCTCTTCGTTTTGGGATTAGGGAGGGTCAAACTATCCTGTATTGAACCGACGTTTCCGAATCCCTTAGATTCTGTATCGTCTACAATGTGTGCAGTTTAATTTTTTTCATTACAAGTTAGAAGCAATAGTTGACATTTGTAACTAAAAGAAACAATATATCGACATTATTAATTTTTTGGAATTATAAAGATTTTGAAAACAATAACTCCATCATACCTCCCCCATTTTCATTAACAGCGATAGCTCCTCTCCTTAAGCGAACATTTGACTCCTTTGTCAATTCTGAAACTAGATACGAAAATTTGATTTACAAATACAATGATAATTTTAATCGCATACAACTGTCAATTTAATATATATATAATTCTAAAATACCTACCATTGATGTAGATCAAAACACACATGGTTCACTGAAATTTGACTATTTTTTGTACCAGAATTTTTCTCTTGGCTGCAGAACATAAATCAACTCATTATCAATTTTCTAAATACTACTATCAAGTATTGTATTGGTATATACGTACAAATCCGTACATGAGGAAGGGTGAATCCTTCAGAAACAATTAAACTCCCTAAGAGAATAACAATTATTAGAGTTTTCATGGTTCTTCAGAAAGATCCACGATACTTCCTCTGATACTTCTACAATCTGTTTTACTTAACCATTTCCTTCCTAAATAGAAAATTTGTTTTCTTTGTTATTTTCTTTCGGGATCATTGACTCTTGGTGACATCTTTAAGCAACGCATAAACTGGAAAAAACGTCATTATATTATCTATAGCACACTACATTATGGTCAAAGAAGTCCATAAAGCAGAATTTTTTATATATAGAATGCTAGTTCAAAGTTTGCAAAGCAATCTCAAGTACGCTTTAAAGACTGGTAATCCATACAGGAGTCGACTTCACCTGCAAATATAAAAAAAGAATTCGATTTTGGGTAGGAGAAACTCAGAATACTCACACATGACCTATTTGAGGAAGTCTTAAATGTATGCACAGAACATTTTGATTTCATTTTCGAAAACTCATCAGTGGAACATGCAGACAATTTATGATGGACGAAGCCACAACAACAAAAGGTTAGGTTATCTAAATTATTGTCTCTGCAGAGAATTTATTTTTTTATGAACACACTAAACCAAAATAGTGAATCAGACATGCATACAATAATAATCAGTGATGTTTTAAGCCAAATACGGACTACTAAATATAATTGTATATACATAGAGACACCTTTGTTTAAGAGTACGACGTTGCGATAGGGTTAAAATGGCTGGTTTGTCATTTAGTAGTAGAGGGAATATTTTATAATAAAATGAAATGTAAAACGACAGAAATACTGGTATCTCTGTAAATGAAAAGTTGTTTCACAACTTCAGAGTGTAGCAAGTACATATAGCTGCTATGTCGCTCGCATCAACTTTAATGTACATGTATATCCTCCTACTTTATTATGATAAATTAATTGAGTGATACCAAGATCGATCTTCAATGAAAATATTTTCTGGAAACAGAAATTAGCCAGCAAGATGTGACATGGACCTTTTTAAGATGTAGTAAACAACGATAATCGCCAAAAGGCTCAAGCGAAGTAAAGTATACACGGACCCTGAATGGTGACAAATGTTGACAATTGAAAGTATCTGCAATAGTGTTTCCGTTACTGGCTTTAGAAGATACGTTTGTAATCTTCTCTTGGCTACACACAAATAAATCGGTTGTCATCCATTGAAATGTTTAACCTGAATGACGTTAGCTAAGAGATAGCCATTCACATTGTTAAATTGGTAATTGGTATCAACATTACTTTCCGTAAAAGTCTGTGTAATCATTTTATATACTACAAGTAACCTTTGTATGCTACTTGACCAAATTCCCCGGTCGAGCACCCTTCTGAAAGGAATTTGTTTTTAGGTATATATTATATAGCAACCGATCGCCGGTAGAAATTTTTAAAAAGCATTGTACTGATACTACTGATCAGCGCAATCTTAAGAGTTGCACTCTTACTGACTGTAAAGACGGGACTCCAAGAAGGGCCTTGTCCAAACCTCATTAGATAAGACATGACCTCGAGCATCTGAACTCTCTGAAAGTCTGTCGGATGACTGCATGTATGAGCTCGTTCCGGTCGGTTGAGCAAAGACTGTTTTTGTAGGCCCTTATGCTTTTGATGTTCATGTACATATCAATGTTACTTGGGTCTGCTGTCGTCATTTTACAGTCAGGAGGATATCAGACATAATACTACGATGTTCGAGACCCTTGGGTAACTGAACAAGTGGTAGGGCTGTGTGCATGTAATCCAGATAACCACTCCGTTTGCTACTACCATGGCAGATGGCCAAATTAAGTCGGCACCATTGATCTTGTTGGTTTATGTGTAGTCTTGTGAGTCAAGTGTATTGACGTAATCTTTCTCGTTTGGTCTTCATTGTCTCTCTTGTTGTTTATTATTAATCTGTGTTTTTGCGATTGGGTGTTTTGCTGTGGGTGATGCAACCTTTTCATAATGGAGATCTCCTCCCGTCTTTTCTTAAGTGTAATAAACTCTGCATCATATTTATACAGTACATTTGATGGAGTGTCATTGAAAAATGCTTCCTCTAGAGAAACCAATTCCAACTTGTAACCTAAGTTGATCTTGAGGGATAACTGACCATGTTTTGTTATCTGAAGTGTCATCTAAAAATGATTTAACTTATTTCCATGTCACCGTGTGTGACCTTGACCACTTTTTAAAAATACCCATGACCTTGATATCATTCTGGTTTTTCCTCAAATCATTTGAAATCAGTAGAAAAAATTCTAGCAAACTCTGAAAGAATAATTCAGATCCGTTAAATCTTGGAAGTGCAAGCAGACATAATTGTAGACAAGGATTTCTATAGGGCACCTGCTGATTGTTTGAGCCCTAATTGTCTGAAATTCCTCTGGTTATTTTAAAATGTGCTCATGAAAAAAAAAAAGTTTTGGTATACAGATCATGAGATGTCACCATGTGAGGTTTGTATGCAGAAATGTCTTGCAAGCTGTAAGTGCAAATTCTTTTGTGATTTCTCTGACAGTTGTTGGTTTAAATCTATTAATACAAATTACATTATTCACATAAACCTTTGTAGTATGGTTATACCAAGTATTCTACAATAAAGCCAAGATAAACTAGGTTTTTAAAACTTTATTCATTAAAACAAAAATGTACAATCATAGAGCACCTTCAGTACGTTGTTATGACAACACATTGGATCTCTCATACAATCAATTACTCAACAATTACAAACATTTATAAAGTTCATCTTGAGGTGAAGGAATGTACACTATCACATCTAAATACGACAAAATAGTAAATACTCTACGTAAGATAATTTACAAACATCAGAAGAAAACTACAAGGATTTTGAGAAAAAGACAAGAAATAAAATTTAAACAAAAAGAATTCTCTAAGTATACATTTCTCAATCAAGAAAAACTTTTTTCATTTATATTCTCTCCAAATCATATCAAAACCATAGAAATGAAGTTAATATTAGAAATGATTTTCATCCAAAATAGGAAAAGAAGACTATCATAAAGTTAAACAAATTAATAACATCTTTCATACAGTTCAACTCCTTTAGAAATCAAAAGAAAAGGAGTAGAGCATCAGAAAGGTAGAGAACACATGCACTTACACTCTTCATCTTGTCTTCCAAAACAAACAACGAAACAAACCGAAATTGAGACAAGTGAAGAAAGTGCTTTTACGCAAATTTCAAGCAAAATTCATTCAAAATATTTCATCATTAGTCTCCCTTTTTTCAGATTAAAAAGGAAGACCATGCTGAATAGCTCATGTATTATTATCATTATTTAATGGCCTGAATCAATTTACAGATTCCTATTAAATTTTTCTATATTTTTTGTTAAATATAAGGTTTTATTTGACATGATTGGGAGAGAATAGAAGAATTATGCACCATCTTTGTGATGTAATAATAACACTATACAATATCTTCCTGGATCCCCCAGGGGAATTAAACGGGTACAACAATATCACAATTAATGAACATACATTGTTAAATTCAACACAGAAAACACAACTCTACCGTCATCAGTCAGTTCTAACTACTTTACATTCCATAACCTTTCAAGATCATTTTATCATAATTTATGCCATCATTTGAATTTTCTTAGTGTTACAATTGATTTTAGGCAGTTGAAAAAAAAAAAAAGCTAGAAAAAATAATTCCAAAACCAAAACGTAAACTAATAACATGCATGAAGACCTGCCTCCAAAGAAAAAGAAATGCGAAATGAGCCAGAAATGAGAAATAAGACAGACGATGTTATCAAAAATTCTGACAAACTAATGACGAGTGCGAGACAGTGAATTACAATCTAACTAATGCAAGTCAATACATGTATACAAGTCAACTAGTAATTTACAATTGTGCATAAAAGAACATGATTTATGAATAAAACAGAATTTGGCAACTCTTGTATTATTGATAATTTCTTACAAATATAAAATGTAAAAATAAATATGAATAAATGTACCATAAGTATACTGTGAAATAATACCATGCATTATAATATTCTAAAGAGGGAAAATTTTCAAAGTTACAGTATTCTAATTTAAATTTCTGTATTCAATTTTACATTAATGAATTATCTATGTTGGTTTTACATGTACGTTTTTTTTGTATTTCCAATTTGGCAAGTATAAAAATATAAGTGGGTAAGAATCTGTGCTAAAATTAAGAAATTTAAAAATTCATATTTCAATTGTCAGTGTATTGTACTACATGTAAAATATGATAATGAATATACAATGTACTTATATAAACAGGTAATCGCGGATATTTTATCTTTTCATAAAATAATTTTATCTAATATTCTTTTCATGCAATTAAATAAATTTCATCAACATGCACATGATACAGATATTCAACATTTTGTAATAATAATAAATATTGCACTTTTCTCTGTTCTGGCGTACAAGTAAGAATAGCGGATCCTAGAATGCTGATAAACTCATACTCCTCTTCATCTTATTGCCGATTAACCGACTGCTTTTTGATGATGGTATAAGGGAGGTAAATCCTGTCGGCTGGCTAGGGACAGGGAAAGCTACGGGCCTGCCCTGGAAGGGAGTAGCAGTTGGAAGGGGAGGAAAGCCATTAAATTGCACCGGGGATTGAGAAAAGCACTGAGTTGCCTCCAATAGTTTTCTGAAAATTAAGGAAACGATATCATTAGTACTTTTATATAACTCCTTGAAAGAAAATGTCAATGTATCTTAGATTGTGGACCATTACACATCTTAGAAAAATATCAGGTACATTTATGCCTTTTTTTTTCAGTTTTTCAAATTATTGTTGAAAGGACATACTTGGAGAGAAGTTGATTTTTGAATCTTTCTTCGTTTAGTTCTTTGCGTAGTTGTGCCTTTGACTTTTTAGCCTGCGGACACAAGGAGGGATGCTGGAGAAGAGAGATGGCAGATGGGCGGGCGGTAGGGTCTGGATCGATCATACTCTGTAAATAAAAATGTAAATTTTATTGCAAAGCTCTTACAGTGTAGCAAATGACAATTTAATCTACTTCAAATTTAAACAACCTGTATTTACTGATGTACATGTGTATAATCATTTCCACATACTTGTACAGCTACAATATACAGTATAGAGAAGATTACAACAGTAGAAATTCACAAACTTTGCTGGAATTATACATCTGCACTTTGCAATATATAATATACAGCCATAACTACCTTTAATAATCCATTGAGTTCCTTTGAAAAGTGAGAAATTTCTGAGAGCTCTCCCCTCCGTACAGCATGCCACTGTTCTCCATTCTTAGGTAACTCTTCTCCACTAGCCTGAAAATAAACACATCAACTCATTATACTAAATTATACATGTATGTACTATTGAACATATGAGTCTTGATTGACAAATTAATTTGCAAATCAACGGCTCTACCAAATCTAAAGATACAACACTAGCATTTAAACAAATTTACGTTAATTCTGTGTCATACCCTGTACAACAGACAAATCTAATTCATGGTAAAAGTGATGAATTCTATACTTACAGCCTCAAACATGGTAAGACCCAAAGAGAAAATGTCGGCCTTGGTCAGATGGTCATAGTCGTCGTTTAATATTTCCTTGGGAAGGTATCGACAATCTCCGTCCTCTACTGTGGGGTTGGTAACTGATGTCACATGACCAAGATCACCTGATGCGAAGAAACATATTCAATTCAGTTCTATTCATCAAATTTTAAAATCGCCACATTCTAAATATGTCAACAAAGAGGTAAACCTTATACTACACTGTTATGTTAAACCAACATTACAAGTAATTCAGGTATGAGTGAAGGACAATTTGACAATTTGTAAGAATATAAGATTTATACCAATTTTGTAGATCTGAGCTGCTTCTTGTTCCTCCTCTTCGTCTTCCTCACACGACTCGAGTCCTGACTCCGGAGATTGTAGGAACTTGGGATTTCTATGGATGAAGATGTTTCCTGAAAAGTACAAAGGAAAATTAAACATCTCATATACAAATATCTTAAAAATCTAGACAAAGCATTACAAAAAATGTTTAACTGAAACAGGGCACACATTTAACTTTCCAAGTGATCAGGTAAAAATTTCCTGATAGAAAGAAACTTGTATATCTATATATTACATGTATATATAACATGCATATCTAGTCAATAAGTACATGAACTATTAACAGCCGTATGGATTCTAAAATCAAGCCAAACTACAAACATCTTGTTTTTTATTTTCATTTTCTGCAAAAATAATTTGTATCAATAAAATAGTACTTTTTCCATTTTTTTAAAATACTGACCTGGTTTTATGTCGAGGTGCACCAAATTTTGTGAGTGTACGTATTTAAGTCCTTGGAGTACTTGAGTCAGGACTTGTCTGAAGTCAGCCTCACTCATCTTACTCTCTGATCTTCTGTTCTCTTCAATAATGTCTGCCAAACTACCTCCTGTAATCATAATAATTTCAAGCATTATTTAAATTACATTAAGTTAAACCATACATGTCAATTTTATAGCACCAATAACGAATAAATTACAATGCTCTAAATATAACAATTTTGCTTAACACTGCGTACAGTTAATTCTAAAATGATCATGAGTATCAAAACTTTCAGTCTGTTGAATTAGAATTCAAATTTTTTTTCCATTTTAGCTGCAAAAAAAAAAGGAATTGATTTGGAGCATTTCTTGCCAACACTTATCATTCCTGTAATCAGGACAGCCGTCTCAAACTCACACAACACGATCACCAGTAACATTCTTAAAATGCTTAATCTGACAACCTGAAGGGAAGGAAAGAAATCTATCTACTCACCATTACAATACTCGTTCTGTATATACATATAGTCATCCTCCGCCCATGCCGAGTAGTACCGTACTACATGCTGATGTTTACCAAGAACTGCGTGGGCATACACCTCATTCAATGCATTACGTCTGAAAAGATCATTTTACATTGAAATCTTGCTGTTAGTGTTATCGTACACTCAACATAAAGGTCCAAGAGAGAGGATTTAAGAAAAGAAGTTAGCAGACTATTTCACAACATCAAAATCTTGTTTTATGACTTACAAGACTTAGATAACATCATGATTACATCAGTCTTCATGAAAACTTTTTTGACCACCAGCCAGCCGGGCTAGTTGAGTGCCAAAATCTACTAGCCACCCAAAATTTTCTCTAGCCATTGAAAAAAAAAAATAAAAACGCTATAAAGACCCATCGTTTCTTCAGCTAGGTCCGTTGAGTAGGAAAAAACTCACACAAATATAGAGTATACATAAAATCGAACAAAGTTAAACCACCACCCGATCATTTCTCTGGCGGATGTCAGCTACGTCATTATCAATAGACTCAATTTTACAATGAATGCATGATATTGTTTGTATAAATATAATTTCAAATACGCTTTTGTCTGCAGAAAATGGACGGAGAAAAAAAAGAACTTATTTGAATCATACTTGCTAAAAGGCCGGCCGTTGCTTGCGGCGCTTGGCCAATAGTTATAAAATTTTCGTAAGAATTTCTTCATCTCAGCAGGGACGTATATATATATATATATTTCATATACGTCCCTGATCTCAGTGTTCAGTCGAGATTTTTGAAATTGTTAGATAATTAATTGAACATGTTATACTCGGTACCGTAGAATAACCCGTCACGCCGCGCTGAAATCAATGCACCATTGTTACGGGAATATTTATCTTGTATCTTAGGACAATATTTTAATAAACATATTTTACAGGAAAACCTCATTATATTTCATTTGAAACATGTTCATTAATATATACATTTCATACTTAACCAGCGATAAAAGTTGAGACGCAACGTGTACTTTTGTGGAAAGAAGGCGGCGATATTAACCCAAGTATAAGATGAGAAATCGCCAGCTGTCGGCCCTTAATCAGAACACTGCATTTCATTAAAAGTCACTAGCCAGTCAGGCTAGTTCAGCATCAAATTTTGGTAGCCCGAGGAAATATTTGGTAGCCAGGGCGGTCGGGCTAGTGAGTTTTCACGAAGACTGTTACATGTATCATATCAAAATTGTTTTCATGGTGTAAGGAAAGTTACCAGATAATAAATTTATTATGTTTTGTTTTTAGTTTCATTTTTCACTTTATACAGATACTTATACCATGTCTTTAAACATTAAAATGCATAAAGAAATTGAACTAGCTAGTATATAGACTGAAATAACTTACTCATAAACACTTCCGGCGACAGGGGTCTTTGACTTTTTTATGGCATAGGTACATCCATCCAGTCTATGTACACATTTGTAGACACTGCCAAATTCTCCATCTCCAAGTTTACACACTTCATGGAACTCTTCATTGTATCTGGATGTGTTTATTTCATGTAATGCTATTTTCTGTAAAAGTAAAAATCATTTTGTAAATTAAAGTATTGAATGTAATAAATGTTCATTGGACATTTGTATGACATCATCTAGCCTTCTTCATCAGCATTTTCTTTTGAAAGCAAAATTATTTTCTTTAAGCAAAGTTGCAAACATTGATGATCAAGATTAATTTCTCAGTTTTCACAAGAAGAACTTCAAAGGCTAATGAACTTTTTGTATGATGCTTTGAAATATATACAAACTACAGAGGCAGTTCAAACACTTTGTGTGTAATTTAAAATCTGATTTCCCTTCTGGACTATCAAATAACCTAATTAACTGTAAATTTTCCTCTATCTATTCATCCCTATGCCTGTTACATGTACCAGCTGTGTGTGAAGTCATGCATGACAGGGTAGGAGGGCAGGTCCTTCAGGTGTCACGCCTGGGGTGCAACAGTCTCTCACCTGTTCATCTTCTATGTGATGTTAATTACTTGGGGTACAGACAGCTGGCAGAGGCACAGGCATTAATGATTACAGGCTTAGCGTGAGAAAGTTTACTCTTTTATTTGCTTTTGTTGAAGGTGATCATAACCAAGGTAAAGGCAGATGTTTTCAGATTGAAAACAAATTTGACCTGACCTTGACAGTCAGCTGACCAAGAGTTGTTGTGGACAATTAACAGTAAAATAACTGTACATCTGTCCTGGGCACCTGCATACAAAATGTACTTGGGAAAACAAATGAATCAGTCAGCATCTACAAATTACAATGTATAAATGATTGCATACCTTTGTTGAGGGAATATCAATTTCAATTTCATCTGCAGAATCTTCCAGTAGACTCCTAAAAAATTGAAAAATATACAAATGAATTGGATTCTACATCATGTACATTTCTTAATGTTGTTTGAATACAAAAAAATTAACCATTTTTATTTGAGTCAAAATCTTTCTGGTACCAAACCTTATACATATATGTACCGGTAGTCTTATCTTTCTTTTTACAAATGTTTTAGGTGCACATGAAATTCAGACTTAAGTTTTGACAGAATATATATATTAATGAAAAAACTTACATGTAATGTATATTGTGATACTGAATATTACTGATAGTGATATACATTTCGTATCACCATACAATACAAATCTATAATATCGCATTAGACAATACTATACACGTATGGATATATCGTATATTTATACATCATTGCACCCCTCCCCTCCTTTATAATAGCATTAATATTAAATTATCCTTGTGTCTAGCATGCCATGTGACCAAGGTAATTTTTATCCTTTCTGTAGTTTTTCCAGCGATTCTATGTATCATAATGTATTGTCATAAATATTAATGTCAGTAGTACATCATTCATGATCATTTGTATATAAATACACTCATATTATTACGATAGCAATATCATAGCAGTGTATGCGAAACTTTTAAATACATCGGGCATCCCATGCATGTGAACCAAGCAGTACAGGTACACATTTACATGTACATTTGCCATGATTTGACTTGAGCCAGTTTAGGCCTGTGTTAAACTTGCAACACAGCTTGGAAATTCAAATACATGTTGCATACTCTTGTACATTGTCAATGGCTTATCAGACACAAAACCCTGCCCTACTTAGGCTAGCCAACATAACTAACTTAAATAATGATCTGGTTCTGAAATGAAAACATACAAACCTCTCAAACTGATCTCTATTTCTCTTCCCAAAAACTATACTGGTTTGTGGTCTGTTGTTGTTTGGGGTGAACGGATTAAAGTTTGCTTCCACTTTATCTTCTTTCACTTGTCCAAGTTTGGTTTTCTCATCTGTCAGTCTTCGCCTCCTTGCTTTCTGAAGAAGCGATTTTGGTGTATGGGGTGTGTCAAACAGACGAAGAGCTCTCATCCTCCTGTGTGGGGGAGACATAGAGCTAGCTGGGGAGGGGGTAGGCCGTCTGGTGGGTCCTAACGATCTCTCCGTTTCGTCATCTGCGTCTCCTTCGTCCAGGGCAAAGGGAATCGGTGAAAGCTTCTTCGTCCGACCGAATTTCCTCCGTGCAGGTTTAGGACTGGGGCATGATGGGGTCGGCAAGTCCAATTCTAAAAATTCACCTGAAATATCCTCCATTCTCTCTGTATTTGTTACACATGGTGAAGAAAGTGGACTAGATCCATTCACAGAGCAATCACCATCGAGTGGGCTGAGCTCGCCATCGTCCGAATCGTGATATGTGAGCGTTTTCATAATATTCTCATCTCTTTGTTTCAGCACTGATCTCCTACCTCTCCGTACTCGAGAACTTAGCACAGACATCTTCTTAATTCATCAAGTAGCTTCCGTGATAATCAATCCTTATTCTTATTCAAAAACGTAACAGGTTAAAAGTGACGCACTATCTGCTGACAACACGCTTTTGAGATTTGGCGCTTGCGGTGATCACATGATTGTTTGACCAATCAAATTGCCTGTTTATATGACACGTCATTTTGTCTATTTATAAAGTTGTTTGAAATACCTATAGTATAGGGTGTTTCTGGAACTCAATGCCCTTATATGGCTTTTTTTTCAACTGAAATAAGATTTTTGAAAGAATTTTAAATAAGAAGAATTCATAATTAAATAATTAACTTATGAGACTTTAAAAAAAGCAAGTCTATAACTATATGTTATTCCTTGAAATGAATTTAAATAAATAAATAAATAAATAAATAAATAAATAAATAAATAAATAAATAAATAAATAAATAAATAAATAAATAAATAAATAAATAGAGATACCGCAGTGGATACAATGCTGGACCACTTAAACTATACTAGGGTGAGGGGTCGCATGGCCTGGCTAACTATCAAGTTGGGGGGGGGGGGGGGGGGGGTGTTGTGTTATAGAACGTACATAGCAATTTATCCTTACATCCAGCAGTCAATTTTCTCCTACGCAGAATCAAAGAGGGAATTTTCATTAGTTTTCATTATTTTTACTTTCATGTCAAGACGATGGAAACATTCCGACGTAATGACACTGTTCTAGATGAGGAGGGAGGGGGGGGGGGGGTAAACGTGTCCGCTTGATCCGCTCCCGAGGTTGCAATGCATATCAATTTGGAAACTGTTGTTTATTTTCTTGTGTGCGTTTGTGTGTGTTTCTTTTCTTTTTTTTAAATTAATATTAACCAGAAAGAAAGAACAAATTGGGCATGATCACTTAATTACTCATAGCAGTTGCAGTAAATGTGTATTGATTTGAGTTATCCGTGTAATTATTATCAAAACAATTTTAAAATTGGTTATCTTGAAGTTTACTCAAAGCTCGTCAGAAATGCAGGCACTGATAAAACATGACACTAAGTTTACTTTCTTTAATCCTTTACCACTTTTATCTCGGCACGGATGTAATCGGATAAGATTAAAGGCAGTGAAACAATATGAAACAGTAAGAAACAGTGTAGGTGACATTTATCCAGATTATCTATGTACTGCCAAAGAAAGCTGCTCACACTGATTTTAACGGCCTTGACTGTAACGGTATACACAAATAATGCTTCCTATAAATCAGGAAATACTTTCGGTAAGGGGGGGGGGGGTGTTCGGGATTAAGGCACCTGATTGAAAATAGGGGAAATTTATACGCACGCCATCATTCACACATATCGAAAAATATAATATAATATAAATCCACCTTCCTCAGTAATGAATAAAAATAAAACGTATATATAATTGAAAAGAAATTTATATCCTTTAAAGGAATATTTGAACATTTTTTCTTACATTTTGCATTTTTTTTTTTTTTTTTTTTTTTGGTCTAACATATTTTAGATGTTTGATACTTTCCATGATACGTCCCTAGACAATATGGTGGCTTTTCTTTCAGAGATCATGCTTATGTATATTGTACGGATATGCCCCTTGATGGACCTATTTGATCCCTTTGATCTACTAGTATTCAGATTATTCATTCCTTTTACTTTTCTTGAGTGTTTGTTTAGGAGTACCGCAAGGATGTACTTTCGAACCTGCTTTGTTCTGCAATCCAACAGTAATTGCCATCGTTAGATATAGATTCATTGTTCAAAAGAAGCCGACATTATCCTTTTCGCTATATCCTTTGTTTATTGGGATTAAACATATATGTAATGTTTCGATACCGATTAATACAGACAACAAAGGCTGAACCGGGCTTCTAGGAATTCCAATGAAATGCCATTGTCACCATATCGCTAGATGCAACTTTCCTTGAAGCAAAACTTAAGTTTAAGATACTATGAAATTCAATAGAAATGAGGAATCGAACTTAAAGTTCTATTTTGTTTCAGAAATTAATTTGAATTTCCTTTTCATTTACAACCAGAGAAACACTTCAAAATACAAGATTTGTACAAATTTTTAATTTTGGCAGTAATTGTATGTCGACGACAAAATTCATGAATGACAAAAAATGTGTGTGTTTTATTTCATTTCTTCTCTAATTTATGCAAGATAAAACCATTTGAGAAGGGGAAAAGAAATTTCACATTCGTTCGTGCATCATTTAAATTCATATGGAATCAATTATAAAATCTATTTCAGACTCCTTTTCTATCCCCCCGCGTTTATTATGAGGTTTTAGTGTACTTAATAAGATCCTAAAACATGTATATGATTTATGCACGAGTACTGAAGAATTAAAATTTTTCTCAAACTAAAACATGCATGCTTGAGGATTATTTTCTAACATAGGTGGAAAGAAAAAAAATCAAACATTTTGAAATCAATTCTCACGCAGACATGCTCAAAGGAATGTAACCCCCAACTAAATTGCATGTCAAAAAAAATAAATGGCATTTTGTTTTTATAAGAATATTCATGGAGGTGAAAGGGAATGTCACCATTGTTTACTTTGATATTTCTGTAACTACCGATCATTGGCAATGTGAGAAAGAGAGAGAGAGAGTGAGAGAGAGAGAGAATTTCCAGGTTTCATGGTGAAGTCCAAGTTCAATATAGATAATAATGCTACATGTACATTTGATTCATTAGAACGAAAACTGTTGTAGACATTTTGACGCTAAATCACCGTTAAATTGTGATTGCTTCGTCAAATATTTAATGGGAGTGCGAAAAAGTCTGCGATAAATATCCGTAACAATCAACTACTTATACTGGTTAATTGTATTTAATTACAGGTAAACGAGGGAAACAAAGAAAGGTGTTTCCATTTAGTGTGAAAATCTATTTTGTTGTCTCGGATAGATTCTAAAATCGATGGTAGGGTGTTTGTCACATCCGTTACAACCTAAACCGGTTTTCCAATAAGGTGAAACTTCTTCACACAGCATTGAATACAATCACTTTATGTACATTTTCATATTGTTCTAGTATGTTTCTATATTTTTTGAATAATTCTTATTTTAAAAAAAATTGCCGAGAAGTTTCAAAGTGTACTGTTGAACAGAAAAATGTCTGTAGCGTAACGGAAAACACAGAAAAATGTAATATTTACAAATTTGGAAGGAGTGCCAAACAATAACTATCCGTCAACAATACCAAGGACTTATAAACAGTTTATAAGTCCTTGGCAATACCTTATGTCGCCTTTTTTTTCGGGAAAACCATTTGAAACATATTCATTGCATAGTGCATTTTATATTTTGTTCATTTTTAGAAACCTTCGCGATTTTATTTATTTATTTATTTATTTATTTATTTATTTATTTATTTATTTATTTATTTATTTATTTATTTATTTATTTATTTATTTATTTATTTTAAGATTCAATATATGAAAATAAATGCATTGGGAAACAAAGAATACATGAATAAAGAAACGTAAAGAATACAAATATGGTGAAATACATGCATGGTCGATTTTAAATGCATTTTATATTTTTCAAAAGTATGTAGATCTATATCTAAATGATTTTGCATGAATCTTCGCTAAAGATGAAGCCATAAACATGAAATGTGTCATATGGTCGCGTCACACCTTACCGGATAGCGCGAACGGATGTATAACGGATGAAAAAAATGCCAATATCCTTAGTCCGTTGGTCGTCCGTTTGTAAAAAGTCAACACTGACACTGCCCGAGGCTCTGGCGACTAGTTTTGAACGGACGCGTACCGTACGAGTACCGGCTATCTACCGGAAAAGTAACGGACGTATAACGGACTTCACCGTACGAGAAACGGAAAAGCAACGGATAAAACGGATGTGCAACGCATATGAACCGGACGAAATAGACATCCGTTACTCGTCCGTTGGCCTCCGGTAGCTGTCCGTTACATCTCCGTTTTATCCGTTTCGCGTCCGGTAGATGACCGTTCGTGACTCGAGTCTACCGGACATCAACGGACATCAAACGGATATAAACGGACAACTAGCGGACACCCAGCGGAGATGTAACGGACGAGTAACGGACAAAACGGATTCCAACGGACATGTAACGTATAAGTAACGGACGCCTTAGTCCGTTCTGTCCGTTGACAAGTTTTGAGCATGCTCAAAACTTGCCAACGGACAGAACGGTCACCAACGGTCATCGCCGGACGAGTAACGGATAAAACGGAGATGTAACGGACAAATAACGGATGAGTAACGGATGCGAACGGACACCAACGGATTGAAAATTTTGCTATCCGTTACTCGTCCGTTCGCCTTATCCGGCTAGGTGTGACTGAGGTATAAGTGCCTGATGTCAAGACAAGGCTTATCATAAGTCCTAAATGATATTGAATTAATTCATTTGATAGATAAACAATTAGTCGCTATCAAAGATTCCCAGACAACAAATTATTATTGCAGTATTTTTATAGCAGTACAAATAATCGTCTGATAGGGCTAAGATCACAGATTTGTAATGTCCGTTGCTTATCAAGTGTTATTTACGTGACGCAGAGAGAACCTCCGTAACAACGAGTGCATTGATAGCTTGACACCTGTAGATTGGAGGTTTATGGAACCATATAATCTGGGTTGGTCGGATTAATGATTTTTGATCATTTGACTAAGAAAATCTACGGCCAAGTGACCAGTGACATCGAAAAATGGGAAGGGGAGGAAGGGGGCTTGAGGGTGAAATCTGGGTTTGGTCGGATTATACATATTTTAAAACAAAATCTACGGTCAAGTGACCAGCGACCGCGAAAATAGGGATGATAAGGTTTTGGGATAAATGATCCAATTAGCTATTGTAGGAATTAAGAGATTTATATAAATTCAGATTTATTTTGACAAGACGAATAAATGATTGAATGAACCACGAATTCAAATAAATAAATAAATAAATAAATAAATAAATAAATAAATAAATAAATAAATAAATAAATAAATAAATAAATAAATAAATAAATAAATAAATTGAAATCTAAAATTTTGAGAAATTGGATTTAGTTAAATGTTTGTTAATGTATCAATGATTGAACATTAAGTATTTCTAAACATTTGATGCAATCAATCCTCAACAAAAAAAAAAAAAAAGCTGAGGACACGCAATGGTCAATCAATTAGATTAGACAAACATAAGAAAATAAACAAGTGAAATTCTTTCGACAAATATCCCCTCATTGAATGAAACTTTCCAGGACAACTCGACATGAAGTTTTTACGATCTTAACAATAAACTTGATAATTTTCTCATGTAACGTTATTTTTACCGTTGTTGTGTTACGTTTCAAAAATGTGCCGTTAGCAATTTGAAAGCCAAACATGTCAAGAAAACTACACCCAAGGCAGTTTTATAACAGATCGTAAATCTTAAATTATACAAGGTTACTTAGACTGTTTGATTTGTTTTTGTTTAGAAAGGCAATAAATCAATGTCTTTATAATTCAACAACAAGTTTCAAATCATTGATCATTATGACAAATGGCCGCTAACAAAGGGTGGGTACTACACATACAAATTGTACCATGCATGTGGGGTGGGTACAACACTTGTCAAATATAAGTATATGTATTTAGAATGTCATCAAAATGTTTGTCCTGCTACTTTTACATTGATTGTCAGGTGATTCAAATTTACGCGGGAACCATAAGATTAAAAACAAATACCACTCTTTAAAGAGAATGTCTGAGCGCAATTGGATTTACAATAGCTCCTATCCTGACTTTTTGTCTATAGCTTGAGGCATCTGAACATACCTAACCCCCCTCCCCCCCACCCCCGTCAACCTAAAGAAAACTAAATACACTCAACTCCCCTAAAAAGTAATGAAAAGTGGAAGGAAGGGGAACACAGAAACCAAACACACAAGTATACAACTGAAAAATCATATTTTTCTTTTAAGTTTTATAGTGTATGCCTTTTCACAAATTAAAAAAGATCTGAGGACTAACAGGGAATTCTGATTATCTAGGTACCGATTTTTATAGAAGTATTAATATTTTGCAAAGTCACATGAGCAATTAGAAAAGACAGATGTTTCGTTTCAAAAAGGAATATCTTAGTTAATATAACAATTGAGAAAGTTTCGTTTATGCATAACTTCTCTTAACCCTTCTGAAATATAGAGTCCATGGACATTCGAAGGGAGAATATTTTTTAGTCATCCCTTAAAATGAGACAGGATCTGAACTTTTATCTCTACACAGCAATACAGTGGATGACTAACAAAACGAACATGTACTATTAATTGAAAAATGGAATTTTTCTTATCATTCATGCCCTGCGGATATATATATATTACTTATTTTAAAAAAACATATCACTTTTTACGATAATGTATGATTTATAGATAATAGACATTATGTCCAGAAAGATGTTATCAAATAATTTCCCAATGTTTTGTGTATCATAACCATCTTTGTCTCGCCGAAGATAGTGTGAAAATCTTGCGGTATGCCCCCTCCCCCCTTAAACAAAACATGGTTCCGGAAGAGCTACGGTGCCATGCGTCCTTCTGTTTGTACGGGACATTATGAACTCAAAATGGAGGTTGTGGATTCATCAAACCTTCCATAAATGTTGGCCATTGGAAGAGTATGCATCCTATTCAATCTCAAGGTCAGAGGTCAAAGGTCAATGTCACTGTTGACATTATGAAACAAAAATGAATGCAACGAAAGACAAACAAGAAGTTCTGCAAGCACCAAACTGTCCACAATTTTTGGATTCGGAGAGCCAAGCCTTCAAGAAATGATCAATGCCCACGAGGAGAGGAGTATTGATGTCGAATTTCAAGGCCAGTGGTCAACGGTGAGGGTCATCTATAGGTCAGAGTGGATATTAGAAGGGAAAAACCTTCTTAATGCAATAGAAGACAAATTAGAAGTTGTAGAATGGGATATAGCGAAGATTGCGGGTTTATTTTTCTGAAAAAAACCCACACATATATGTAGCAGGTAACGCTGGTGTGTATCGCTAGTTAGAGTTATCGCTCTGTACATACATTTTGCATATCCGAACCTGATACCCTTTTGACATAGGATAGTTTGAATTTCCAAATCTTCTAAGATATAATGAAAATTGAAAGTTTTGTAAAATTTTAAAGTAATAATAAATTTTCCTAGAAGTTTTGTATCATTTGCTTTTGATTTCCAGAGAATTAAGAAACGCTAAGTCAATCAGTTAAAATTCTGTAATTTTGTTCCATTTAGTTCCTCTATTTGCCCTTACTTGAACAATATAAATATCTGTACTATTCTAGCGCGGATCTGGATGGGTTACCGTGGATCAGGACCCCTGGAATCCCCAAAACACACACACACCCTCTCTCTCACCCTCACACACATACACACACGAAAAAAAAAATGACTATGACTATTTATTTCTATGTATCATGTATAGGGAGAGGGCTTTACATAATGTTGGTAAAACTTCTTGCCCAATCCCTTTTCGTTTTATTGAAATAAGATATGTTTAAACTACGAAAAAAAAAGATTATTTCTTATTTTTCTCCTTTTTTTGCGTATAATTTTATTTATATAATCATAGATTAACCCCCTTTACGGCTTGGATCCCCCTGAAAAAAATGCAGATCCGCCCACACTTTGTATTAAAGTGCCAAACATCAAGGATTTAAAGTTTCTTTTCTTTTTTAGTTTCAGTTCATATATTTTGTCATTTTTCCTGTTAGTGATTCATAAACAGGAACAAGTAACCTTTGCATTTAGAACAAAATAAGATATGGGTATACAGGTACATCAATTTGTTTCCTGGTCCTCTTTGACCTTCATTAGAGCATATTTCATTTCTTTGTAATTTCGCTTCCTCTTTTGACATAGATGCCACTTTCCACAGCGTCTAGAGAAGTATAAAAACGCAGATTTACATATGAACCGATCTATGCCATAAGATGTTCCTATTACGTTATTTAGAAAAGAAAGAATATTTTTCGATAGATCTATCATTTAATAAAAGAAAAGGCTTCAGTTAGAACTAGATTTCAGGGTAATTCTTTAACTGGTCTAGAACACGATCTATGATCAAGAATTCACACGACTTTCTTAATCATTATCCTACCCAAACGGGAGATATGAATCGCCTCTTGTAGAAGTTAGTTTCGGTGTTTTCCAAGTCTGAAAATCTGAAACTGATTGGTTGAATGTCAAAGTTTCCTGTTGAGTAAGTAACTATTTTTACATTGAGGAGTTTGAGCACAACTACAAATGCTTCAGCCTTCTCAGCATTATCACATCGATATTCATCTCTTTATTTCGTATCGCCATGCCATAAAAAAAATCATTACAAAACACCTTTGACCTTGAACACATCGTACTTTACATTTTGTACTCTTCCAGGGGTTTGACTTAAAGTGTTATCGCGATAAATGTTAAACCCTTGAGTAAAAAAAGTATGATAATATCGATAGATATATGTAATTGTACAGGAAAATACACATCGATATTCCTCGCTTTTTCCCAGTAGAATGAACAGGAACATATAGAGGCTCCAAAATGGGGGGGGGGGGGGGGGGGGTCCTGTGAAAGAAGGCCGTAAAGCACGTAAGCTACAATTCTAGCTCTTGCATTACAAGGGGAGGAGTGCTCAGACTTGATTTTAGTTTTTCAACGGTATTTTACCCTTTAACTATTTTCCGTGACAGACCAAAATTCGGACTCCAGTATGTTTGAATCAATATCATCGAGGGGATGTTCGATATGTCTGGAGGTCTTACTAGTATTTCTAGTGTTGATATACGGGGGTGAGTCAAAAAGTAACCAGCCGACATTATTTCCGGTTGAGATTCATCTTTTTTTTGTCCTGGTGCTAGGTCTGGGAAGTACGTAGGGTGATGTGCTGGCTTAATGTTTGTTTCTTTATGTTTGTTTCCAACTGCTAATGTTTGTTTCCAACTCTGTACCTTCTTTTCAAGAAAGTATTCCGTATTACATGTATGTATATTTCAGCAATTAACAGGAGGAATTAAGTAATGAATTTGATGAAATATAGAATAAAGTTTCGCCATGCCTGTCCGCTGGAGTGGAAAAGCGCTAGTTATGCAGCTTTCACGTTTTAAAAACCGAGTAATATTTGATAAATCAAACTTTTATAAAGGTCGATGTTATGAGAGCAATTTCATTCTCATTGTGAATATTGGAGGTTTTTTGTAAAGATAAGAAGTTTTTGTCCTATACATCGTACACAAATAGTCATGTTTTTTCGGAAACGTACATGGAGTGTCGTATTGATTGTACCTTTGAATAGATATAACAGGTTCAATCCCGCAAGAGCAGTATTTATACTATTTCACAAGTACACAATATATCGACATGCTCTCAGAGTGATACGATAGATAAATTTATCAAATACAAACATAGGGTACTAAAACTACATGTATTCCTTTACTCGCTGTCACCATGTATGCACTAGACTGTCAAAATGTTGTGAGAATATGTCAGATTTGAAGGAATATTAGCAATGTTCTCGGCCTCATTCATCAGTAACTTGACCTCGTACCTTCACCAAATTTATTGCGTTTGCCTCTACGCCCAGGCATAAACTTCTGAAAATTTGACCCCTCTAATCAGGGGATTACTAGAAAATTTTGGACTCATCAGGGATTTATAGAAATTTTGGACTTCTGATTTTTTTTTAGAATTTGACAGAATTCAAGAAATATTTTCTAAGAAATCGCTATCTCATTCCTCGACAACTATAAATATCCGAAAATTAAATTCTGCTCCCAAACAAGGGGCTATAACATAATTTGAAAATTTGTCAGGATTAAAGAAATATTGGCAAAGTAATAGGCCTCGTAACTTCTAAATGTCTAAGCATAAATCCCTGAAAACTAAAACTTCAGTGCCATATCCAGGGGATTATTATCAACTTGCAATGTAAATATATGATTATATTCAGTTGTGTCAACTGTATTTTAGATTGCATTTCACGATTCAATCGTCAATTGTCAACTGCGGTCTTTTAATCAAAACTTGAAAGCCTACACCGTTTACTAGTTAAGGATTTTAATTCAAAATACGTTCTCACAAGGTGAAATGCCAGATCAATTGCATACGTCAATACATTTAAATTGTTCACAGTACCATAATTCATAATTTGAAAAGAGGTAGAGATAATATTTTTTCACATAAATTTCAATGTATTTCCTTGGATAGAGGAAGGACAGAACAACAAGGAACTTCAGAATAATATATCACTCAAAGATCAACCTTACACATTAGATATGTCGTAGAATTCAAACGCTCACATCATTTCCTTTTCATAGAGCGCTCATTACCGATAACTTTTGAAAATCGTTTAAATCTATAAAAAATTAAACAAAAAACAAACACAAAGAAAAAAAAATACACCCCCCCCCCAAAAAAAACATTAACAAAACAAAAAAACCCAAACCAAAAACAAAAACAGGAACAAATACCAAAAAATACACCTGATTTTTTTTTCCATATTTCCCATAATAAAAAGGAAGAAATGTCGAACAGATCTGATACATGTATTTCAGTTTCGTTGCGTAATTGACTTTGCATTGCGAAAAGTCAATCGTATTGTTATAGTACTTCATTTCCGCTACGCTTACAAGTTCGTTACTGAAAGGAATTTCTAAAGCACTAAATTGTTTTTCATTTTACAAAATCCTACATACCGGTATACATAGCACATCTTTCTTTTCAAAGGAAGGATATGTCCTTATTGAAAGAAGGGAGGGGATCTCCAACAAGACCCTGTTGCAGCACCAATAGCAAAACACCAAAACACCCAATGCAAAAACACAAAAAAAAAAAACGAGCATACTATGAGACGGAAAAGAGACATACGACATGTAAACATCAAACACAAAAGACTACACATAAACCGACGAGACCAATTGGCAACCGGTGCCGACTTTGGACGGCCATTTGCCACGCAAGCTGTAAATGGTGTGGTTATCCTGAATTACGTGCGCCCAACCCTCTCACTTATGCAATTATCCAATTACCCAGAGGTCACGAAGAACGTACAATTGTGGTGTAAAACAACCTCCTCACTGTTAGATGACCTCACACAAACAAGACCGCAAAATGTAGGGGCCCTAGCAACACAGATGACTATGTAAATGGATATAAAAAGAGGGCGTGCGTAATACAGTCCATGCTCTGCCGGCTGCGAGCTCATGCTCACCCGAGAAGTCTGACTTATATTCAGAGAGGACAGGTGAAAGACTCGCACATGTGGAGAAATGATGCCGCTTCTCTCAGTCACGTGACGTAGTTCGGCGAAACTCCTATTTAAATCAGTTAGTAGCTTTTCTCCGCTAAAAATTCGTTTTATTCAATTTCTGTTATTCATATTATTTCAAATAAATTATTTAACGATGATTTATGACCTATTTTTTATTCTATAAGAAAACATAATGATTTTATACTAGAAAATAGAGGAAATTTCGTAGAAAGAAGGAATTTTAAAATACATGGGAACCGCCAAAATCAGTTATCCGGAAAAACGAAGTTACCTGACTTCATGTTTCTATTATAAACTTTCAGTTGCGATGCCCGGAACATGAATTATTACACTAGAAACCAACGAAAACGGACATTGAAGTTGCCAAAACTCGCCAAATCATGCAGTATTCTTATGAAATTACTGTACAGCCTATGGGTGAATCTTCTTAATTTTCAACTCGTGTGGGAATCGCGAATTTATCACGGAAAATAAAGTTTTTTACATCAACTTCTTCAGAAAATAGCGGGGTATCATATCCAATGCCCGCCAACCATTTACAGTGATGCCCATATACGACAATAGTCATTTCAAATCTGGCTGCGAGCCATGACGTTATGTCAGAGTGGCATTATTTCTCCGTATGCAAATGGTCCATGTAATGGCATTTAGACTCTTCAGGCATTATTTCCTAGTAACATCATCACTTTCTGACAAGTTTTTGTTCCTTAATTATTATCTTATCTAAAAATGCACTAAGCTCAAATTGCAAAGAAGGTTATCGGTAGCACAGTTAGATTTCAAAGAGGAGAAAAGCGGAAATAGGACGCACGCACAGGAGATTGTATCAAACTGTCAGAAATGACCCATTGTGATGAAAGCAGAATTAAAAAACGTTTAACATTATAAACAGAGGCGAATGAACATTCTTGTCATATTCTTCTCTTCATTTCAAACTTTTTTGTGAAGAAAGTGATACGAATAGCATACAAATATGACATGTTAGTAAGACGACTGATTTACGAAAAGAATGTAAAACGAATATGACACAAAAGTACAAATACAAAAAGTACACATGCCGATATTGCAAGAGACATTAGAAGACTTTCCACGGGCAGAATCGACAAAGGAAAATTTGCCATGATATGATAGCGAAAATTTTGATAACGATTGAACTATGATGCGATAGTACGATTGCGACGGCGCGATAATGGGTTGGCGATAGTTCGATGACAATTACACGATAGTATTACAACGATGTCGCGATAGCGATAGTTCTGACGAGGGTAAAGTACCCAAAACGTGCATGTCTTGCCCATGCTGCAAATTTATCTGTTCTTAAATGATGCTATTGAATTTGAAGTCGTTTAACATTCACCATCATTATCACATTTCGATTTTATGTTTGAACAATATTGAGAAACATGGCCATATCAGAATTCCATATACGCGATGAATATGTTTTTTCTTATTTGTATAGCTCATTATTTCAAACATTTGTGACAATGTAAACTTGGTTTTTACGTTTACAAGCGGAAATTAAAGCATTGTATATGCGCATATCTAAAGGTTGAGAAGGTTATCGGGTCGTCAAAAATATGCATATTTTCAATTTCACCACAACCCCTCGTACTCGTAAAAACAGTGATCAAAATTCTCCCATGGGATCAAGTCTAGAGAAAAGGGAATGATATCACCAGAATGGTGGATGATATTCTGTCATAGACCATTTGAACCATCCAACCAAAGATTGTACTCTATATCTTCCAAAATGGAAGTAACCGGATGTGACAGTTCTACCGAATTGAAGCGACAGGTGTTGCATGCAAGCAGGAGATGCTTACTCTTCCTGGGCACCTGGTCTCACTCACATATCGGGAGTTCGCTTCTTTTCATATGGTGGAGGTTTTTGTTTCTGTTTGCTTTGGTTCCTGTTTTATCCTGATTTTGTATGCCTTCGGTTTCTGATTTTCTGAATTATCGATTTTGTACTGTAGACAGGGATATGGTCATTATCCATATTTGTCATCCAGCATGACCAGCCTGCACTCACCCAGCGAAACAAACCCATAAGAAAGTGATACGTAAATGACATCAGACAAAACAACAACCACAAAAAAAAAAGACACGACGATATTCACTAGAACAACATACAAGACAATCGAAACAGACATACAGGAACATCAAATATTAATGACAACACATAAAAGGCAGGATACTTTTTTTATAAATTGAAGATACTAAGCAACTTTTGCCACGGAGGGATTCCAAATCCCAGATCTGTGCATCTGTGCTAAAAGTATTTGTGATCTACATTTGGGTATTGCATTTGATAAAGTGTCCCCCCTTATCAATGGAATCTACAGGACGATCAATGGAATATCATGGTAAACATAAATTATATTAAGATGAACTCTTTCACACGATTCTTAGTCTCCGTTAATAAGAGATAGCTTTGAAAACACATGTACTTTTTTATGCAAGATCTTCAAAATGACAAGATTTTTATCTAAATCATCACTATCTAAAATAGACTCCCTCATCATATTTTTTGCAATGGCCTTGGTGCGACTGAAGCTCAAATAAAGAAAGCATATTTGAGCTTCAGTCGCACCAAGACCATTGCAAAAAATATGATGAGGGAGTCTATTTTAGATAGTGATGATTTAGATAAAAATCTTGTTATTTTGAAGATCTTGCATAAAAAAGTACATGTGTTTTCAAAGCTATCTCTTATTAACGGAGACTAAGAATCGCGTGAAAGAGTTCAGCTTAATATAATTTATGTTTACCATGATATTCCATTGATCATCCTGTAGATTCCATTCATAAGGGGGACACTTTATCAAAGGCAATACACAAATGTAGATCACAAATACTTTTAGCATAGATGCACAGATCTGGGATTTGGAATCCCTCCGTGGCAAAAGTTGCATATTATCCTCTTTTAAAAAAAGTATCCTGCCTTTTATGTGTTGTCATTAATATTTGATGTTTCTGTATGTCTGTTTCGATTGTCTTGTACGTTGTTCTAGTGAATATCGTCGTGTCTTTTTTTTTTGTGGTTGTTGTACATTATTGTATCTGTCGCAAAATACTGAAGAAAAAAACTATTTTAGGTTATGAATTTTTCAAAAGAAGGGCCCGGACATAAAACCAAATGTATGTCAACTATTTCCTTGTAAACAGCATTGTCAATAACCTATGGTTTCTTCATTCTTTCATTAAGTATAATTTCAGAAACTGTATAATGTTGGTAGTTTTGTAAAAACGTTGATTTCGATTTTCGACGAAATCAATTACCTATCCGGTTTCATGTAATTTATGGTGACACTTTTATATGGAAACAATAAAATTTAAAATTCCGTTATCAACAGACTTGGGTATATGATGAAACACGTTTTAAAGTTTGTTTTAAATGCATGTTTCATACCCTGCAACAGAGAGGTATTTATTTAGTGCTCTATTGTGAGTGCTGTTGAGATTATCAGTCAGGATCTTCTTTAACTCATATATGAGGTTAAAATCGTTGATAAATTGAAAGATTGGAGAGAGAGTTCAAGAGTGCAAATCCATTGGGTTTAAGGTTTTTGACAAAGTCTGTAAATACGCAAAAACAAGTCAGAAACGGCGTGGATCAGATATATAGCAACACTGTGAGATAACTCATCATGTTTTTAGTAAGTGGATACGTATTTCTGTTGTGATGAATGTTGTAGTCAGAGCTTTGATCCCCAATAACAAACGGTTGTTACCCTACAAACTACGTACACACAAAACCCGACCCAAAGTTAAAACCTGAGCAATCGATTCAAAGCGAAAATTGTATAAATCACTGACGAGTGTTAAGTACCCGAAACGTGGATGTCTCGTCCATGCTGCAAATTGATCTGCTCTTTAATGATGCTATTGAATTTGAAGACGTTTAACATTTGTACCACTTGCTGAGTGTCACTGCTGGTGGACTAGGCGTCCCCGGGGGCAAAGAAGATCCTGACGATAATCTCAGCAGCTTGTCGTGAGGAAGCGTGGTGTGCATATTGGAAAAGTCGTATGAAGAAATCGTATTTGCTTGAAAATTTCTTGATTTCACAATAGGATACAAAATTAAGCATCGACGGACCCCTAGCAAGCCAGGGGTGGGACCAGGTGCCCGGGAGGAGTCAGCATCACCTGTTGGCTAGCCGCACCCGCCTCGATGTTCATGCACAAAAATAAAAACAATATAAAAATACATGCACTGTCTGAGGCTATGTCTATATAGAAAGTGTTATGGCGACCATGTCAGGGCAAAATATTCAAAACACTTACTGTCGAACCCCTCGAGGGGAACTTTTCTACGAGCTTCACACGGCAAAAGACATAGGTGACAAATATGGATAATGACCATATCCCTGTCTACAGTACAAAATCGATAATTCACAAAAACAGGAACCAAAGCAAACAAAAACAAAAACCTCCACCATATGAAAAGAAGCGAACTCCCGATATGAGAGTGAGACCAGGTGCCCAGGAAGAGTAAGCATCTCCTGCTTGCATGCAACACCCGTCGCTTCAATTCGGTAGAACTGTCACATCCGGTTACTTCCATTTTGGAAGATATAGAGTACAATCTTTGGTTGGATGGTTCAAATGGTCTATGACAGAATATCATCCACCATTCTGGATAGTGGGACATCATAGTGTATGACGAGTTCCCCATATCGACCGTAGAACTTCCTCAGTGACGATGTTAGTCGGTCACAAACATATCCCTGATTGAGAAGCTTATCTGAAAGACGCCTAGCTCTCAGAACAAAATCCGTATATTTGGTACTTGCTCTGGCATAGCGTATCATAGGTGTGACACAAAAGAATTAAAGAAGATCCTAAAGATAATCTCAACAGCATTCACAATAGAGCAACTTCGGCTGATCGTCTCTTCAACGCATTCGAAAACTTCTGTTATAGAATTTATTGCAATTTCTAAAACGCGGATCCTTCAGCATCATATCCCATCCACCCTGCTACAACTTTCGTTACATCTTTGGACATGAGAATTCCCACACTCTTTGGCCATATTACATTGTCCAGATAGAGGATAACTGACGAGGGATAGGTACCCGAAGCGTGCATGTCTGTTCCATGCTGCAAATTTATCTTTTTATAAATGATGTTTTTTAATTTGAAGACGTTTAACATTATAAAATCATAAGATGTTTGAATAAAATCTTTTCACAGATTGATTACAAAACAAAGAATATTTAGGATATATATTATTTTGCCTTCAGTTGGAAATACATGTCAGGACAATATTTTAAATGGTAAAAAAACTCATCTGATATCAAGGTTTTTTTTTTATGCATCGCCTATTGTGTATAAGAAAAAAGTTTCGGTGTTTTCCAATTCTGAAAGTTTTAATGTAAAAGTTTTCTGTTGTGTAAGTTACTATTTTTATACTGCTTCTCAGCATTAACACATCAAAGCTGCACCTAGAAGTTTCTCAGGGTCCAAACCGGGGGTCGAGCATTCTGGTTTTGAAAAAAATATATACATGTACGTAAAACTGAAAACGATATTCATTTTTATTTTTTATCTTCATATATTATGAATTAGATCAATTCATCTGTTTATTTGGTATCACAATGCCATAAAAATTTCATTATTACATATCTTTGATCTTGAATATATCGTAATTATAATCTTGAATCTTCTAAGGCTTAACCTAACAGGTATTAAACACTTAAGTGAATAAAAATATGATAATGATGATAGATATATGTATGATAACTTTTTAGGGAACAAGAGGTCCAGGGCCACATCACTCATCTTTAACACACAATCATGATAACATGAGAGATAGCACGATTCTGGTTCACCGAGACTAGACCTATTTCCCGGTAGCTTACTTAATGCTTTGATATGTATTTTATGCTTAAATTTTATTTTTTTGATTTTTTATAAATTTTTTTCTTATGTAAAAAGGAAGGGGGGGGGGGGTGATTTTCATACATTTTCTGCTTCTTTTCTATAACCACTCTTCAGATTGTCATGACAATTTGTAGGTATGAGGTACTCATGCATGGTACCCTACAAGTGAAAGAATTTTGTCCAGATATCCACTTTTGGATTTTTAAGGAATATTTTTTAAGATAGGAGGTTATACACATTGATACTACTTTTGAATGAAGAAATTTTTTTTTGAATCACAAAAAAAAATGCCGTAAAGATTAAAAGTACACAACTTTTTAAATATTTTTTCAAAGCCATGCACCTGGTTCCGGACCGGAATTATTCGAATTTTATGATCTGAGGACCCATTTTCAGGTGTCATCCAAGGAAATAAAAACCTTCTTTGTATGATTAATCATTTAGCTCAATTTGAGTGACTTCCAATCCTTCAATAATTATGAATTTGGTCTCGTTGGATTTGGACACCTTTGACACACATAAAAATAACAGAAAAAAGGGGGGTCATGCATACCGTTTTCTCAAAATTTCCACTTTTTTACATCACCCCTCTATCCATTGCGAAAATTTTACAAATTTCATCTATTTTTAAATCGATCTATAGATTGCATAAAAGACAAAAACAGGTTCAAAACTCAATTTATCCCGACTACAGGGAATGGTACATTGATTTCATGTGCTATTTTTAAATTTTCAATAGTTTTGACCAATGGTGTGACACCTTTTATTCTGCCCTGTTCACCAGTCAAAACTGAGGGGATTCCCCGCTAAAACGATTTCCTTGGATTACACCTTCACACGTATTCTTCCACACATGTAGATGTCTCACACACTTTAAAACTATATTCAAAATTTTATTTCATCTATCTAGTAAACAATCACGGGAAGACAATTCAAGATACACATTGTGTGTATTTTCCACCAATTGTTGAAAATAATAAGAAAATAATCGGAACTATTTGACAGGACAATGACCTAGATATGCATTAATTCATCTTCGTCCCCAAGGCGCATCGTATTCCGCTAGGCGCTTCATTGCAATACAAACCGCAAAGCAGTACTGCGATATATTTCAGGAGATACAGTGCAAACGGAATAGATTACACTTTCATAATGGTTATCATTCATGTACTTGGAACACTTGCATATACTTGTTATCATGTATAAAGTTTGCTCGAATTTCCTCTGTCTTAGACTCTCTTAGATGAAGTCATTTACGGACTGATTTCTTGAAGAAACGTCTAATGAGTAATCTCTTCCTCTGGATTTTGAGAATGCATAGGACATTTAATATCTGAAATTCTTGAAAATAAATAATTCTGTTCAGAGTTCCTGAAATCTTCCAATGAAATGTTGGACCACAGAAGCTGTTGTTTTAATAGAGAAAATAAATTATTATTCACAACCTTAAGCCACTGTGTTCGTCATCTTGTATGTATAATATTTCTAAGAGGAACACAGAGGCCTGAGGTTGTGAATAATAAAACATTTTCTCTCATAAAACGACAGGATCCTGTGTTAAGACATTTGGGAATTTTTATCTGTTCAAATAATAGATACATAATGAGTTTTTATCGGACCAAATAACTTCTTGTCGGCAAATCCAATGCAACCGATACATTTAATGAACTCTCTCCGCTAACAACTTGTCCGTGTAACAGACCTATGATGAGGTAAAACAATTAGTTAACAGTAAATAACGATGTCGTAGGTCTGCTAGTTGGACAAGCTTAACAATTTCATGGGCCTTTTAATTTGTTTCAAACTGCGAAACCTTAGAGAAACCACTTGAGTTGTTGAACAGCGTATGCTGAAATGCGACGCTCCTTCTCGCCTGTTGAAATATGCATAGGCAAGAAGCGTCGCATTTCAGCATATTTACTGAAAATTATTTATTCAAGTGGCTTCACTGGGTCATGAGGTTTGATACAACATACACTGCTTTTTTGGAAAACAAACTGCATGGCACAATTTCTGCACAACTCACTTGAATTGATGAATATTGGATCAAAACGATTTTAACTGTACGTTTCATGTATTTGAGATGAAATCAATACTATTCAAAAGCATAATTCATAGATTTCAGTGAATAAAGGCAAAACCGAAAAATCTTTGTTTTTTATGCCCCTGGAATAAAAGATTCGGGAGCATAAAGTTTTTGGCCTGTCCGTCTGTCTGTTTGTCTGTCTGTTTTCCGAAAAACTTTAACATTGGGCATAACTTTTGAATGGAAGCTGGTGATAGAGGTTTCATATTTCACATGTGTATTTACCAAAATTTTTGACCTCATGACCATAACCTTGACCTTTCACGTACTTCTCAAAAACTTTAACATTGGGCATAACTATTGAATGGTTATAGTGATAGGGCTTTCATATTGTACATGTGTATTCCTTGTGACAAGATCTTTCCATTGAAACCAATATTACGCTGACCCTGACCTCTCACATACTTAACAGAAAATGGTGTTTATACTAACAAAGATGCCGCCGGGGGCATTCTCGTTTCACAAACACAGGCTTTATAATTTCTGGCATGCTAGCTATCAATAATGAAAGGTTTTGTGTTCAATTTTAAATAAACTTAATTTGTGAAATCATTTCATTGTTTTATTCCCCTTCTGCTGCACATTTATGTGGAATTTTACAATATGATTTTATTTTTGATGTTGCATAATTGAACTATACTAGCTGGGCATATGACGTTGGACCACTTTATCCGTTTTTTTTCAAATCAGTAAAAAAGTTATTGTTTTGAAATGTGACTATTTTTTTCTGTTTTGTACTTTTAAAGGTTGTCTGAAAAAAAAACACTTCTCTGCATCCGGCAAAAATCTTTTTAGAAAGGTTGTGGGCTAAAATCCTGGTACTGGCACTATCAGTATTCAATGTCAGTATAACAGTTAGAGCGTGCATGGGTATCAGGTGAGCGTTGTGCCCCCTGGGGCTCTTGTTTTTCAGACAACCTTTAAAAGTACAAAAAAGAAAAAATAGTCACATTTCAAAACAATAACTTTTTTACTGATTTGAAAAGACGGATAAAGTGGTCCAAGGTCATATGCCCAGCTAGTATAGTTTAATTATGCAACATCAAAAATAAAATCATATTGTAAAATTCCACATTAATGTGCAGCAGAAAAAGAATAAAAGAATGAAATTATTTCACAAATTAAGTTTATTTAAAATTGAACACAAAACCTTTCAATATTGATAGCTAGCATGCCAGAAATTATAAAGCCTGTGTTTGTGATACGAGAATGCCCCCGGCGGCATCTTTGTTAGTATAAACGCCATTTTCTGTTAAGTATGTGAGAGGTCAGGGTCAGCGTAATATTGTTATCAATGGAAAGATCTTGTCACAAGGAATACACATGTAAAAATTGAAACCTCTATCACTAACCATTCAAAAGTTATGCCCAATGTTAAAGTTTTTGAGAAGTACGTCAAAGGTCAAGGTTATGGTCACGAGGTCAAAAATTTTGGTATCAATGTCACAAGGAATACATATGTGAAATATGAAACCTCTATCACAGGGGAATCCCCTTCGGGCACACGGCAAAACATGGCCGCGTTTGAAATCTTGTTCCCGACTTTAAAAATAAAATTCTAAATAAGTATGAAGAATTTAGATAATTGAATCATATCACATAAAAGGTCAATCAATAAGACATTGAAGCATGTGTCACTTGTTGAATTATCAGCTGTAACTATGGATGAAAGGTCGATCTAAAAATGATTAATCATACAAAGAAGGTTTTTTTCCTGTAGTTGCACCTGTAACATTGGGCATGGAAAACATACATTATACCTATGTACAATCTTAACAAATATTCCTTAAAAATCCAAAAGTGGATATCTTGACAAAATTCTTTCACTTGTAGGGTACCATGCATGAGTACCTCATACCTACAAATTGTCATGACAATCTGAAGAGTGGTTATAGAAAAGAAGCAGAAAATGTATGAAAATCACCCCCCCCCTTCCTTTTTACATAAGAAAAAAATTCATAAAAAATCAACAAAATAAAATTTAAGCATAAAATACATGTAAAGCATTAAGTAAGTTAAATATGATAAATATGTAGTAAATGAGTGTGTAAAATCATACACTTATTGAGTTATTTAAAGAAATAGTGCAAAAATGTGCATTTCTGACTAAGTCCGAAAAGACGTCAAAAACGTGTCAAAAATTTGACTTCGAAGTGGAACAAAAAATAACAACACTTCTTAAGACATCTCTCTAGATCATCCTGATGCTTTCGGTTTGTCGATACATGCTTCGGTTCTGAAGAAGAAGTTTGTCAAAGGAGGGTACCCCCGTGACCTACTTTTGGCTGTGGTGGCGCCACCTGTTGACAGATCCGGACGAAAAACAACAACACTTGTAGGGAACCATGAGTACTTCATACCTACCAAGTTTCATCAAAATCCCTTCAGCCGTTCTGGAGAAGAAGTTTAAAATGTAAAAAGTTTACGACGACGGACGACGACGACGACGACGCCGACGACGCCGACGGACGACGGATGACAGACGCAACACTATGACAATAGCTCACTTGAGCCTATGGCTCTGGTGAGCTAAAAAGGGAAAAAAATTGTTGGGGTCCCGCCGGGGTTTGAAGCTACTCCCCATGGGTCCATTGGGCATTGAAAACATACATTATACCTATGTACAATCTTAAAAAATATTCCTTAAAAATACAAAAATGGATATCTTGACAAAATTCTTTCACTTGTAGGGTACCATGCATGAGTACCTCATACCTACAAATTGTCATGACAATCTGAAGAGTGGTTATAGAAAAGAAGCAGAAAATGTATGAAAATCACCCCCCCCTTCCTTTTTACATAAGAAAAAAATTCATAAAAAATCAACAAAATAAAATTTAAGCATAAAATACGTATCAAAACATTGAGTAAGTTAAATATGATAAATATGTAGTAAATGAGTGTGTAAAATCATACACTTATTGAGTTATTTAAAGAAATGGTGCAAAAATGTGCATTTCTGACTAAGTCCGAAAAGACGTCAAAAACGCGTCAAAAATTTGACTTCGAAGTGGAACCAAAAATAACAACACTTCTTAAGACATCTCTCTTGATCATCCTGATGTTTTCGGTTTGTCGATACATGCTTCTGTTCTGAAGAAGAAGTTTGTCAAACGAGGGTACCCCCCGTGACCTACTTTTGGCTGTGGTGGCGCCACCTGTTGACAGATTCGGACGAAAAACAACAACACTTGTAGGGGACCATGAGTACTTTATACCTACCAAGTTTCATCAAAATCCCTTCAGCCGTTCTGGAGAAGAAGTTTAAAATGTGAAAAGTTTACGACGACGGGCGACGACGACGACGACGACGGACGACGGACGACAGACGCAACACTATGACAATAGCTCACTTGAGCCTATGGCTCAGGTGAGCTAAAATCGCAGACTGCAAGCAGAAACTGCCTATCCCCTAGGACTTAATGATCATATTTATGGACAGGGAAATATTTCTTCATCCTCCACTAACATTAATGTATTTTCTATCCGACCTACAATTAAAAGGAAACACAGATCACACGGAAACGGCGCAACAGAAAATTAAGAAGACAATCTAGAATAAGTCGTACGCTAGACGATTTACTTGTCATTGCACGCAATAACGGAAGGCATGAACTACTACACACACTGTCCTCGATTCCGGCTATTAAACTCAAATCTTTCTTGGATGAGGCTCTACCGGCGTATTACAAAAATTCGGACTGATTCAGACTCAACATCATCGTTAGCTTTGGTTTCAATAAACATTATCCGGCCATTAAAAGTATTCAACCGAAAAGGGGATTCATCAAAATTGAGTTTATAAACAAACAATTTGATCTTTTAAACATCTCGAATCTATTCCAAGATCATCGCGTTCAAAGCAAAATATCCCAAAACCCGCTACTATCTGTTATAAATATATAAAACCTGTACGAAGTTTCACTTTTAATTACAACAAAGTCACCTCTGATGTTACTGTTAATGAATAATGTCCTACATCATGCGAATGCGCTAGCTCTGCATATCTTTACGAACCAGCTGGTCATATAATAACTGGAGACCTGTCTATCATTCAAGACTCGAGGCTTGGTAGTCTTCTAAAGAAGGGACCAAAGTATAGAATTCCTTCCAGGATAGATTTCATTAAATGTCGGGAAGTGATAAATGAGGCGTTAGAAGTTGACATACGAAAATGATGTAAGTTGGAAGAAGACGAACCACACTCTCAATGACTGGAAAAACCTTATTTTAGACATTGTAGATATCCGAATTGACAATTAAAAAAAATCCTCATCTTTATTCGGAAGCACCGCCAAGATCGGCTAAATTTTATAAATCTAAACTTTAGGATTTGCAAAGTAAGTATGTCTTTGCTCCGGCAGACAATGCAGCAAACAACACTATAATCATTTGAAAGCGCTATTACATATCAGTTTTACATTCGGAACTTTCTACCACTAACACGTATATAAGAAGCAACGAAACTATCCCTTCCATTTTACAAAAGCATCTGGATGAAATTTCTTTATTTCAACTCTCTATTTCGATATCAGACGTATCGACTATCTACTGTCTGCCCAAACTACACAAGTCTCCTTACAAATTTCGATTTATTGCTAACTCGAACAATTGCACTACTACTGTTTTATCCAGGAATGTGACATCAGCGTTAACGGCAATTACGGATCATGTATCAAAATATTGTGAAACTGCATTCAATAATAGCGACATCAATTATTTTTGATCAATAAAGAATTCTGGTGAGTTGATCGACAAATTTAAATCATTTAATTTTTAAGCCGAATCTATCTCATCTTACGACTTCTCTAACATGTACACCACGCTCTCTCATGAGAAGATAAGAGATCGCTTATCAAAACTTATCAAATGGTGTTTTGATCGAGAGGGTAAAACATTTATATGTACTTCTGACACAAAAGGATCATTTTCCTCAGTAGAATGCAAATCGTACAAATCATGCAATCGAACTGAGTTGTGCAAGACCTTGTCCTTTCTTTTAGACAACATCTTTGTAAGATTTGGTGAATCTCTAAACATGCAAGTTATTGGAATTCCTGTGGTTACTAATTGTGCGCCTCTGGTTCCAGATTTGTTTTTATACACATACGAAAAAGAATTCGTGCAAAATCTGCAAAAACTCAAGAGATTTGACGACTTGAAATGTATCAACGGGACCTTGACGGGTATCTTGATGATATTTTGAATATTGATAACCCATATTTTGACCATTACAAAAATCAAATTTATACTACAGAGTTAACATTGAACAAAGCTGACAAAAATGATAAAGCTACACCATTTTTGAATCTTGATATCAAAATTAATAACGGAGAAATTCAAACAAAGATATACGACAAAAAAAGAACACTTTGGCTTCAACATAGTCAATTTTCCTTGGCTTGATGGTGATGTTCCAAGATTGTAATCGTACGGCATTTACACCTCTCAACTCATCAGATACGCTAGAGCTTGCTCCCATGTGTCGGACTTCCATGACAAAAATATACAATTTACAAAAAACCCTTATCAGTCAAGTATTTAGATATATGATAAACTTGTAAAATCTTTTTGGAAATTATACAAAAAAACCCTTATCAGTCAAGTATTTAGATATATGATAAACTTGTAAAATCTTTTTGGAAATTATACAATAACTATTTTGAACTTCTGAAATTTGGGGCGACTCCGGCATCAGAACTTATGTATCATTGGGAATTTCACGTGTCACGAGAGGCTGCTACGTTTAACTACATGTATCTTGTTTGTGATGTCACCTGACATCACCTTACCGATCATTTCATCATGGCATTTTTAAGGTCGCCTCGTATCAAATTAACTCCTTTGAGATTACCCTCTATTACTACAGTCACTTTCCCATCATCAACATTTAACAGTAAGAAACTTTTTTCCTCACCAAAAGTACTTCTATCACCTTTAAAATTAAAACCCCGTAGACGTATTGCACCCACTTCTCCATCTGCAGGCTCTACATTTAACAACAAACATAGAGGGTTCTCAACCATTTGCAGGTGCAACGGGAAAAGATGCGGTATGTGTCCGCTCATCAATTGCAATTCCACAACAATTAAATCTAGTGTTAATGGGCAGACCTTTAAAATCGAGATTGATAAGGAAATTGATTGATCGTATCAAGATGTCATCTATGTCATTACATGACACGACAAGGGATGTGGCGCCCAATATGTAGGGGAAACAGGCCAGGCATTAAAATCTCCTTTTCGAAGTCATTCGTATCAGATAAGAAACTCGCGTCAGAAAAAACAAAGAAATTTCCTATATAATCACTTCGTTAAATACAATCATTCAATTTCGGATATAACAATTACTCCAGTTCAGTCATTCCAAAAACTTAAAAATCAAAGTAAAACTGAAATTAAAAAAACGCCGCTTACAAGCTGAACTTGCCTGAATAACCAAACTACAAACTGCGTACCCCCTTGGTCTAAACGATCAGATTTATGGACAAGGAAACATTTATTCGACCTCTTCAAATATTAATGTTTTTTCAATCCGCCCTAACACTAAAAGGAAGCATAGGTCTCACGGTAAAAGGCGAAACATAAAACTCAGAAAAAGAGCTAGAGTACATCGTACCCTCAAAGATCTACTGATCATTGCACGCAACGGCGGTAGACATGAACTGCTACATGCTCTCTCTTCAGTTCCAGCAGTTCAAGTAAAATCTATCTTGGATGAAGCACTGGTTGCATTCTTAAGAAACACTGATTGATTCAGGCTTAATATCATTGTTGCATTCGCACAAAATAAACTATATCCTTTGGTTAAAAACACCTCCCCTAAAAGACGATTCATAAAAATTCCATTTATTAACAAAGGATTTGATCTTCTGAACATCTCTAATATTTTTCGGGATCATCACGTACAAAGTGCCATTCCTCAATATTTTGAAAATTTAGAACCTTCTCTTATTTGTTACAAATATAAGAGACCTATTCGAAATTTCGTTTTTAACTACAACAAAGTTACACAAGATCCTAAAATACTTGAATCATGTCCTGCTTCTTGAGAATGTGCAACGTCTGCATATCTATATAAACCAGCTGGTCATATTATTACAGGTGACTTTTCAATTCTCAAAGACAGGCAGCTCCGTGGTCTTCTTAAGAAAGGACCTAAGTATAGAATCCCATCCAAGATAGATTTTATTAAATGTCGCGAAGTGCTAAAGGAAGCTTTAGATAACTATACCAAACGATGGTGTAAATCGGAAGGAGTCAAATCGCATGCTCTGAATGACTGGAAAAACCTCATTTTGGATATTACCGATATTCGAATAGATAACTACCACAAAAATCCTCAACTTTTTGAAAATCCAATTTCTAAATCTGAAAGATATTTCAAATCCAAGTTACGTAATTTACATGAAAAATATGTCTTCGCGCCTGCAGACAAAGCAGCCAACAACACCATTATTATTTGAAAACGCTACTACATATCAACTTTAGTTTCGGAACTTTCCTCTACTAATACTCATATCGAAAGCAACGAAAGTGTTCCCAATATTTTGAACACATAACAGTGAAATTTCTTCTTTTAACATTCCTATTTCTAAATTGGATCTCCCTACAATATACTGTATACCAAAACTTCACAAGTCTCTTTACAAGTTTCGATAATTGCTAATTCTAGCAACTGCTCAACAACAATTTTGTCTAGAAATCTGACGTCAGCACTCACGGCTTTAAAGGAACACGTGGCAAAATACTGTGAAACTTTCATGAACAGGAATGGCGTAAACTTCTTTTGGTCTATTAAAAATTCAGGGGATGTGATTGACAAAATGAAATCAAGAAATTTTGAAGCAAATACGATATCTTCATACGACTTTTCTAATATGTACATCACGCTTCCTCACGACAAAATAAATGATCGACTGTCCAAACTCATTTAATGGAGTTTTGATCGAGAGGGGAAAACTTATATTTGTACTTCTGAATCGAAGGGTTTCTTTTCCGCCACAGATTACAAATCATACAAATCATGGACATGTGGTGACCTGTGTATTGCCTTGTCCTTCCAATATTTATGTAAGATTTGGTGAGAAACTCTACAAGCAGGTTGTAGGGATTCCAATGGGTACTAATTGTGCGCCTCTTGTTGCAGATTTATTTTTATACACGTATGAAAAGGAATTTATCCAAAATCTTCAAAAACAAAGAAAAAATGATGATGTGAAATGTTTCATTGGTACTTCGAGGTACCTGAATGATATTCTTACTATCGACAATCCTGTTTTTGAGAAATATAAAAATGTTATTCATCCACAACAATTGATTTTAAACAAGGCAAACGTCTCAAACACAGAAACACCATTTTTGGACCTAAATATCAAAATTGTTAATGGAGAGATCCATACAAGTGTGTATGACAAAAGAGATGATTTTGGATTTAACATAGTAAATTTCCCCTGGCTTGACGGTGATGTTCCTAGATTACCGTCCTATGGTATCTATATTTCACAGCTCATCCGGTATGCTAGAGCATGTACTGATGTTTTGGATTTTCATAGTAGAAATTTACAAATTACCAAGAAACTTTTAGGACAAGGTTTTCGCTTTCACAAACTAGTAAAGACTTTCTGGAAATTTTACAAAAAATATTATCAACTTCTTCTGAAATTCGGACCAATACAGGCAACAGAGTATATTACTTTGGGTATTTCACAACCTGCATTTTATTGTGACATTATTAACAAGGTAAGAAGGATAAAAGATAGACAACATCACTATCGAAAATGCGTCAGAATCATCAAACGCCTTTTATACCGTGGGTATGTTCTTAATGTCACCAGAGGGACACTAGGCTTGGTACTTGACCGATCTACAGTCTTGTACAAGCGCATTCTAAAAACTTGCACTCTGACTGACTGTGACGACGGGACTCCATGACGGGCCCTGTCCAAACCTCTCTAGAGAAGACAGGGCCCCGACCACCTGTCCTCTCTGAATGTCAGTCGGACTCCTCGGGTGATAACATACATGAGCTCGCGGCGGCAGAGCACTGATTGTACTACGAGCGCCCTCTTTTTATATCCATTTACATATTGATCTGTGTTGCTTGGGCCCCTGCGTTTTGCGGTCTTGTTTGTGTGTGGTCATCTGACAGTGAGGAGGTTGTTTTACACCACAATTGTACGTTCTTCGAGACCTCTGAGTAATCGGAAAAGTGGGAGGGTTGTGCGCACGTAATCCAGGATAACCATACCTTCTGCTATTACCGTGGCAGATGGCCGTCCTAAGTCGGCACCGGTTGCCCATTGGTCTCGTTGGTTAATGTGTAGTCCTTTGTGTTTGATGTTTCTGTGTTGTGCGTTGACGTTCCTTGTCCCTTACGCATCTCTTTGTGCTTGTCTGCTTTGTGTTTTTGCATTGGGTGTTTTGGGGTTTTGCTAGGGGGGCCACAACCTGGTGTTGTTGGAGATCCCCTCCTTTGTTTTACAGTGAGAGTTTTATTTTTATACAAAAGTTGTGTGTCTATGGAGACATCTGTGTATCCGGATAAGTGGGAGGATTGTGCGCACATAATTCGAACAACAACACCATTTGCTAAAAGCAGATGACCGTCCATAGTCGGCGCCGGGTGCACATTGGTCTCCTTCCTTTTATGTGTTGTCATCAATGTTTAATGTTTCTGTACGTTTGTTACGATTATTTTGTATGATGTTCTAGTGAATATTATTGTGTCTTTTTTGCGATTTGGAGTTTTTATGATGACATTTATGTGTCGCTTTCTTGTGGGTTTATTTCGCTGGGTGAATGCAGGGTGGTCATGCTGGGGATTATTCCCTTTTCTTTATTGACAGGGGTTAAGTACCCGAAACGTGCATGTCTGGTCCATGCTGCAAATTTATTTTTTCTTAAATGAAGCTATTGAATTTGAAGACGCTTAACATTGTACAACTTGGTGAGTGTCACTGCTGGTGGACCAGGAGTTCCGAGGGCACATATATATAGTCAAGTTCGATTTATTTCGGTTGGTCGTTTCTTCAAACGCATTTGAAAATTTATGTTCATAACATTTTTCTCAGATTTCTAAAACCTGACGCATCATATCCCAGTCATCTTGCTATGTCTTTCGGTATATTTTGGACAAAATTTCCACATATTTTGGCCATATTTCATTGTTGAATACCCGAAACGTGCATGGCTGGTCCATGCTGTAAATTTATCTGCTTTTAAATGATGTTAATGGATTTGAAGACGTTTAACAATTGCCCGGGGGTCCGTCGATGCTCAATGTTGTGCTCTTTTGTGAGTGCTGTTGAGATTATAGTCAGGATCTTCTTTAACTCAGATTATAAAATTGTAGCCCCATCCGTGTCAAGTTGACATCTTTTACGATGAACTTTAAATCTGTGTCATTTTAATATCTTTTATGATGAAATTTGAAATCTGTGTCAAATTCAAATCTTTTATAATGGAATTTTAAATGCTGAATATTGAGGGTGTATGTTTCTTAGTCGAATAGTCAACTGTACTTTTAAATGTATTTCATGACTCAATCGTCAACGGTATTCCAAAATACGTTTGCCCCTTCGAATACATCTATAAAGTCAGTTCTTTTTTAAGTCCTCAGGGTGAAAGGCGAGGTCAAAGGAATTTCTTCTATTCAAGACTTGAAAACCTACAGCTACATAAGTTCAGGATGTTAAATTCTATATATTCTCAGTTGAAGGTGAAATGTTGAATTGTTGACAACGCCATAATTCATAATTTACAAAAGGTAGAGATAAAAAATAATCATATAAATTTCAATGTATTTCCTTCGAAAGACGAAGGAGGGAACAACAAGGAACTTCAGAATAAATGCAGGGCAAATTAAGATCCTTCTCAAAACAAATGAAAGATCAATAAGAACATTAACTATGTCTAACAATCTCACAATACTTCCTGTTTACGAAGTGCTCATTTCTTTTGAGTCTTTTAGATATCAAACTGAATTATTGATATTCCGATGGAAAATTCGAATGATTTTGCATTGCCTTCTCGACTTTGAGACTGAGTAATTGATGGGTACTTCTTCGATGTTTATCACAATTCACAGGAAGAAATGTAAAAAAAATCTAAAATATGTACTTGTATTTCAATTCTTTTTCTGTACCTTTGCCTTAGTTCTGGTTTTATCCTGGTTTTATATGCCCTTGGTTAGACGATTTTTCTATAAACGATTTAGTACTCCTTGATAGGGATATGGTTTTTCCATATTTGTCAATCTTTATGTAATTGGCTTCGTATTGCGAGAAGTCAATCGTATTGTTAAATATAATACTTCATTTCCCGGTACGCTTGCAAGTTCGTTGCTGAACATAAATTTTTCTTCAAAATTCTATAGTACTAAATTGTTTTTAATTTTACGAAATCCTGACCCACAGAGAGCACATCGTTCTTTTCAAAGGGAAGATTATGCTTTATTGTCTATTATTCAAAGACTCACAAATATTCCACGAAATGGCATTGAAACTCTTCAGGAAATATTTTGAAGTAGTCATTACATAAGATATCCTCTATTTTTGTCGAGATATATTATATTGCAAACGAGGTCATGAGTAGCACAGGTAGAAAAGCGGAACTGAAATAATGTCAAAGGTAATCTATTGTGATGAATGCAGAGTTACAAACAGGGGCGAATTAACAATCGTGTCATTTTCTTCTCTTCGTTCCAAACTTTTTCTTATGAAGAAAGTGATACAAATACAATAAAAATACGACTTGTTAGTAAGACGATTGATTTGCGAAAAGAATGTCTAGCGAATGCTACACAATATAACTCGAATGGGCGGGCGGGGAACAAAATCAGAACAATTTTAAAACGCAAAGTATCGCCATGATGTGATAGCGAAAATTTGATAACGGTTTTAAAACTATGATGCGATAGTACGGCTGCGACAGCGCAAAATTTCGAGGCGAAAGTTCGGTATTAATTACATATTTTTATATGTTAGGTATTATAGTATTATTATGATGTCGCGAAAATGACTATTCACTTACGCCATTGTACCAACATTATCGCCTTGAAGTCGATTTTATGATGGCATCTTATTGAGATACATGGCCCTTTCAGAATTCCATAATCGATGAATACGTTTAGCCTATTTGTATATCTCGTTCTTATAGAGTAGAAACAACGAAATAGTTTTCCATAGGCGACAGTGTTAACCTTTCCAAAATTTACTACCTGTTGCATATTAATTTTCTATATAATCTATATGTTATTTGAAAGAGCATTGATAGACCTTTCAGAAACCAAGAAAAAATGTACCTGTTCCCGTTGATATTCTCACCTCAAATTTGAGATGTTTACAACTAGTGTCAGGACTGCACAAAATTGACATATTAATTTCCAAGCCAATGGTCAATTATTATATTTATTTTAAAAATATATCTTCAATATCTAAAAGAAAAATTTTGGTGTGCATAAAGAGTCAAGTTCATGTACTTTTATCTGATATGACCATCCATCATTATTATCCAATCAGCTTCCAGAGAATCTTTACTATGCGGCAAGAGCTTGGGTATCCAAAACTGGTCGCGTGGAAAATCTCAGTCTTTTAGTTGTTTCTACCCTATAGAGAGAACAAATTCGTTTCCATGAGACATCTCACCATTTAGTTAAAAAATATGTGTATTCAAGATGTAAACATGGAACTTTCATCAAATCATCTTATCATTTACACTGGTGGGTGGGGGTTCAAACACCTACCCCCCATGTCAAAATATGACAAATATCAAATAATGTATTACAAACATTCATTGCATTTCACAGAATAAATATTTGACACTTTATCTTTAGTTATATCCTATGTACAAGGACTGAGTAAAAGACATCATTTGATATGTGAATTTTATCTTAAGTTGTCAAGGGGCAGATAACTCTTGAGGTATATTGCTCTTATCATGAAAGTGAAGAATTATAGACATAAATATCATATTTAATGACCAATATATAGGTTAGAGCTAATCTAAATATCTTTTCTGCCATGAAAAATATTAAGTAAACAAATTAAAGGTCATTCATTGATCTTAGTAAAGGTATTTCAAAGCAATGAGGCCAATAAAAGAAGCATGGTGCACTAACTCATTGTATATGCAGAAGGGGGGGGGGGGTAGTTTGACAAACAATTTTAGCCTACTAGATTGAATGAGGTTGACCAATATTATTATTTTAGGACATATACATGCTAATAATTATTTATAATATATAGTTATATGATATGCTCATATACACAAAAATGTGTAGTAAATTTTATGACATGCCATGTTGGAAAAAAAGAAAAAAAGAGGTTTGCATAAAATGTATGAGAGTACAGAATACTGATGATACATAATAAGTGATTCAAGTGAAAGTACATTCATTAGGGAAGATACAGAAGCAAATCATATTTTAATCAACAAGACTAGCTACATACTCAATCAACATCAAGGAAGGTGGGGTGCTCCGTCTGGGGAAATAAATCACAGCCTCAAGACTCAGGCTCCTCTCTTGACTCCTTAGACCATGAATTTGATGGACAGTGTCTGAAAAGGATAAGTATTCATTTCTCATTCTTCTAGTTCAAAACATTGAAAAGTAACAGCAAGTATTGGTAAAAGGAGCTGTTAAGATAAGGGCTTGATTTAGCCCTGAAATCACTCGATTATTTCTCGTGCGCTGTCCTTCTATTTCAGATAAAAAGTGGTCAGGATTAAAATATATAAAGTATGTGAAGATTCTTAGTAGGTATTTTATTTAAATAGATTTGGTGAAAGATGTTATAATTACGGGTTGAAGAGGTAGGGGTACGGATGAGAGAAAACGTCAAATATCGAGCGAAAATTCACAAAAAATACATTAGTTTACATAAATTTGATGTTTATTATATTTCTCTACCTTTTAATGTCAAACTTGGATAAGAAAAAATAACCTTGATGTTATTATATCAATATAATCGGCAAAAATCGCAGATCTAAAGGTCCTCCCAGTCCTAAATATTTGCATATTTTTAATCCCGACACAATCCATCGTACTTTCCCATTTGATCAAGTATAGTCGTTCAAAGGTAGATACTTAGCAACTTTTGCCAATTCTGCGGAGGGAGTCCAAATACCCTACATCCATGCATCTGAGCAAAAAGTATTTGTGATCTACATTTGTGTATTGTCTTTGATAATGTGTTCCCCTTATCAATGGAGTCTAGAGTACGATAAATGGAACCCATGGTAAGCATCAATTATATAAAGCTGCACTCTTTCACACGATTCTTGGGTGCCGTTAATAAGAGAGAGCTTTGAGAACACATGCATTTTGTTATGCGAGGTATTCGAAATAACAAGATTTCTTGATCTAAATCATCACTATCTGAACATTTACCCGCATCATACTTTTTGCAATGTCCTTGGTGCGACTGCAGCTCAAATAAAGATAACATCACAATTATGTCGTAGAGTATGTATAATCAGGATTAGAAGTGCAGTTTTGAATGTCTGATTCTGACAGCTGTACCAACGCTGGCATGCATTACTGTATATGTCACCAAAAATTGAAAACAAACTATTTTCGATTATGAATTTTTCAAAAGAAGGACCCCAGACGTAAAACCAAATGTAAGTTAACAATTTCCTTGTAAACAAGTCTAAAACCTATGGTTGTTTTGTCTTTCAATAAGTCTAATTTCAGAAGGTATACGTATTGTTGGTAGTTTTGTAAAAACGTTGATTTCGATTTTCGACGAAATCAATTACCCATCCGGTTTCATGTAATTCATGCTGGCACTTTAATATAGACACAATAAAAGTTATACATCCTTAATCAACCGACTTGGGTACCTGTTGAACTTTGTCGAAACACGTTTTATAGTTCCATACCCTGCAACAGAGAGATCTTTAAAAGATAAATCGGTTGATAAATTGAATGATTGGTGGAAGAGTTCAAGAGTGCAAATCCATTTGGTATAAGGTTTTTAAGAAAGTATGAAAATACGCAAAAACGAATGGCTGTCATCATCACCAAACAGAAATATTTACCTGGTATGTACATCAATAAGTACATCGAGACAATCACCGAATTTGACAAGTTTCCATGGGGCTGTTGCGACGGGTGTTGCATGAGATCAGGAGAAACTGACTCTCCCCGGGCACCTGGTCTCACTTCGGAATGTTATTCATTCCGAGGATCTCAACCGTTCCAAAGGAAATTTAATTTATTTTTCCTTGCCTTCCCGACTTTGAGACTGAATAACTGATAGGTACTTCTTTGATGTTCATATCTAATGCAAGTTTAGTATCCAAGTAGGAAGGACCAAAAAGGAAGTCCAAAGTCCATCCCAATTTCTGTCTTAGTGTTACCCAAAGCTTCGCTGCTTGACAACAGGATGAGCAAAAATAATAGTAAGTAGCATAACCCTGAATAAATTCGATGAAATAGATGTACACTATAATTGATAAATGCAACTCCATTGATCCTACAGCCCACCTGCCATGGCAAAAAAAGCGAACACTAAAATAATTCAACAATCACCTTAAAAATTCTTTCCGTTTAAATAATTTTTAACTAATACAAAATTGTAGACATGTACAAATCGGGGGAATCTATATATATAGCACTTAAAATAATAAATATCTACAGCGCCACCTACAATAGATATCGATTCCACAAAAACATCTAAAAAAACTTCTATTAGATGTTTATCACACAATGTTTTTACAGTTTAATTATTTTCCAATATATCTATTATTTTGCCTTTAATTTGATTTATATATGTCAGGACAATAATCTAATTGATCTAGAAAAAGATCTGAAATCAAGGATTTTCTCCAATTTACATGTCTTCTAATTCAGTTTCCTACCAAACGGGATATATAAAAGAAAGGAAGGGGATCTCCAACAAGACTTTGCACCCATTTCATGGATACTCTATGTTCTAGACGCCAAGTAAATGACAATTCAAGTAAAGTGGTCCGTAGATCACTCAATTGATTTAACTTATTCTAAAACAAATGAGATAAAGAAGATCATGACGATAATCTCAGATGTTTGGTTACATCTAGCTAAGACATCCTTCTACATCTTATTCCCCTTTTTTGATAAACAACTTAATGATTACCAATCGTAATAGTTGGTTAGCGCGATAGTGCGATCGTCAGAGTACAATGACTCGACAGAGGTAGGACATTGATGCGATGGCGATCATTAGTAACTATCAAACCTCCGTTATCGCACTTACCCGTCATCGCATCGTACAATATCGCATGAATTTATCGTATCACTATTCTTTCGTCGTCACATCGTATAACTAAATGATGCTATTGAATTTAAAGATATTAAACAACGTTCTATCGACCTAAAGTGAGCTGCACTTTGAATATTTTTTTCCTATTTGTAGTTCATTTCCAAACATTTGTGACAATGGAAGCTTGGTATTCAATAATTATACATGCGCGGATCTAAATGTTAGGAAGGGTCTCGGGGTCGTCAAAAATTGGCCTATTACTAATTCTCGTTTACTCTCACAATTTATTGCAATCCCAACCCAACCCCTCGTACAGGTAGGAACTATCGTGCTGGTGACGAATATTTTTCCAATGGGATCAAGTCTAGCTTTTCAAAGGGGGACTTGGGAAATACTAAACAACTTTCGCCACGGCCCAAGTCCACTGAGGACATCCTATGCATCTGAGCGAATATGTATTCTGTATTTGTGGATTGCCTTTGATTAAGTGGGTTTCCCTCACTTTTTCTTATCTATGGAATCTAGTGTACGATAAATGGAATCCATGGTAAACATTGATTATATAACACTGTACTCTTTCACACGATTCTTAGGCTCCGTTGATAAAAGATAACTTTTAGAACACAGGCACTTTTTTATTCAAGGCCTTTTAACAAAAATTCTTTATTTAAATCATCTAAATAGACATTATGATTATATTTTTTTTCTAACGGCCTTGCTGCGACTGCTAGCATCAGATTAGATAGCAACAATGATCTTGTAGAGTATGTATAACCAGGTTTATAAGTGCAGATATAACATGTCTGATTCTGACAGCTGTACCATCTGCTGGTACACATTATTGTAAATGCTCGACACACGGTATGTCACCAAATATTTTTTCCGGTTATGTATTATCGGTCGTAAAACCAAATGTAAGTCAACTACATAATTATATTTCCTTGTAAACAGCATTGTCAATAGCCTATGGTTTCTTCATGTCTTACATGAAGTCTGATTTCAGAAAGTATATTGTCGTAGTTTTGTAAAAACTTTGATTTCGATTTTCAACGAAATCAATGACCTATCCGTTTCATGTAATTTATGCTGGCACTTTTATAGGGAAACGATAAGAAGTATGTATCCTTTATAAACAGATTTGGACACCTTTTGAAAGTTGTCGAATCAATCACTTATACAGAAAGGTATTTTTAAAAAATAATTGGTTGATAAATTGAATTATTGGCGAATGAGTTCAAAAATACAAACTTTAGGAAAAAACACATGGAGCATACCTGCATTTAAATTGGTAGATATGGTACCCAACTTTAGCTTGGAAATCCCAAAACTACTGAACTGCATTGATAAGTGAAAGACTTTCATTTGTGTTAACCATATAAAACTGCAACAGCTGGTTCCGTCCATGGGATTCTTCATTTGCTTATTGCATATTCATGTAAAACACATATGTAACATATCATATCTTTCATAATAAATGAATATACTGTGCTATATTTACAATCTGATTAAAATTATACCTCTGCATAACAAAATCGGGAGCATGTAGAGATCTGGTTTTAATCATATTACTATGTTTAGTACCAGAGTTGAGACACTTCGTTTTTCCTTTTTTGTAATACGGGAGTGTTATAACTCTTAATCTTCTTGAAGAAATTTTCAAACCGATTTTAATGCACCAGACACGTGTTTCGTAAAGTAAATGCCGAAAATATTTTCGAACATAGCCAAATGTATTTCAGTAGCGCCCTCTGGTTTTATTGTCTTAATTTTTGTGCATTTACTTTGCAGAAGGTGCACGGTTCCAAATATTGTGAGGGTCTATTTAGTAGCACAGTTTAATAAAATCTTATGACCAAAATAGCATTGGGGGATGGTGCTAAGATGTTAATCTACTTTAATTTTGATTATCTTTTTGGATGAAATGACAAGTTTCCGAAATAGCAAAATAATCTATACTACTAGATAGATAAAGTTATTTTTTAGCCAGTTCCACGCTGCACCGGCAAAGAGTTAATTTTAAAAGTATTGCTGATAGTTATAAGGTCAATGGCCGCTAAGTTTATTTTTATATCTTCAATTGTGCTCTTTTTAATTAATTATCTCGGTTTCTAATTATCGAGTTCCGGATTTCACCGAGTACGATTTTGGTGTTACATAGGTTACGAGAATATTCGCATCGAAACTTTTTCGTGCAGGATCATTGGGAATAATCGCGTAATTTTCAAAGGTGTATGTGACAGTTCTTGGCTAGATAAATCCCTCTTTTTGCTTCAAAGGGAAATATGCTGGGGAATTTTGGGGGATTTTATGAAATACCTGTACTGTGTATTCAATTAAGATTAACCACTACCAAGGCCAAGATTTGTACGTGAAAATGACAAATATGGATAATGACCATATCCCAATACACAGTACAAAATCGATAATTAAGAAAATCATAAACCGAAGGAATACAGAATCAGGATAAGATAAAACAAGAACCAAAGCAAACAAAGAAAAACCTCCACCGTAAGAAAAGAAGGGAACTCCAAAGATGGGAGTGAGATCAGGTGCCCAGGAAGAGTAAGCATGTGAATTATGAAATCGAACGGTGTATGAAAATTGAATAAAAAAAAAGATATAGCATATAAGAAAGGTTTAATAGAAGGTAGATCTTATTCTCTTTTCCTATTGGACTAATTTTATAATTCTATAACCCCCCCCCCTTTCCTACCTACTCTCTGCGTAAATGGATGTAGGCACCCCATACCCATTTCCAATTTTTTTTCGCATCACATGACAGGAAATATTCGATCATGTTTTCACATAAGGCGTACAAAGTGACTGAAAGCACTGTTCTTCTCCAATGTTTGGAGGGGAAGAGCAAGGAGGAGGGGGGTGCTTTTCAAGTATATGTACTTACTCTCCGGGTAAATGAATGTTACCCCCCATTTCCAATAAAAAAAAGTCAAACGGAGAGTGCCTATTCCGCTGACAATGTACAGCTACCTTTTATACATTAACTGAGATATTGTATCTAAACGCACACGGTTTTCCTTCAAAACATCTTAACTCTATCTTTCATGTCAACATTTCTTTTTATTTAATATTCCATTCAATAATACCCGTGCTTGCACGGGTTATTGTCTAGTATAGATAAAGGACCGAAACAAAGTTTCTTTCAAGTACATGATATCAGAGAAATGACACTATAGCCTATGCGCTGTATCTTGTTGAAGAGTTGAGATATTTTGGTGTGTGTTTTTCTAAAGCATTAATCTTTTTTAATCATCGAATACATATCTTACATACACAATTCAATGGTCTTTAGAGTTTAGAATCTTTGGAGTTTAGATGATTCTCGTATGAAATATTTGTACGAATACCCGGTATATATTTGGTCCTGAATTGAGATTTAACGACATTAAATCAAGTTTTGGATAAAACTTTTTCAAAACTCGAATAAATCCGATTACAATTTTCCTCCCCTATTTTCTCAAGATTTCCGTCATCGCAAACCTCTCCTCTTTGGTAAACAGATGTGATAGAAAAACTCATGAAGTTTTGTGGGGAAATGTCGCAAAATTAAGGTCGGATGACAAATGTGGATAATTACCATATCCCTGTATACAGCACAAAATCGATGATTCAGAAAATCAGCAGCCGAAGGCATACAAAATCAGGATAAAACAGGAACCAAAGCAAGCAAACAAAAACCTCCAACACATAAAAGAAGCGAACTCCCGATATGGGAGTGAGACCAGGTGCCCAAGAAGAGTAAGTATCTCCTGCTTGCATGCAACACCCGCCGCTTCAATTCGGTAGAAATGTCACATCCGGTTACTTCCATTTCGGAAGACATAGAATACAATCTTTGGTTGGATGGTTCAAATGGTCTATGACAGAATATCATCCACCATTCTGGAGAGTGGGACATCATAGTGTATGACGAGTTCCCCATATCGACCGTAGAACTTCCTCAGTGACGATGTTAGTCGGTCACAAACATATCCCTGAATGAGAAGCTTATCTGTTGTCAGTGGGTTATCCCCTTAGAGCTCCTTTGTTTATAATATGTTTGTATGAAATTAACAGCAAAATTTGTGTGTAGGTGGTTTAAACCCACAGAGGCCAATCAAAGACTACGACGAAGGACATAAAGACGAACGATGGACGGATATCATCGGGCAATCACTCAGCTTGACCTTTTGTTCAAGAGAGGTAATACGTAAGCAAGCAGAGGACATACAGCTTAAATGATCGAGTTGGGATAGTAAATAAATAAATAAATCATGAATCTGAATCTGGGAGCGACTATCCAAAATCACTTTGAATGTAGAACATTGATTTGAAGATACATGTATATCTAATCTTTCCAATCTGTGTCGCTACGCCCTGTATCAACACAGCCTAATCAACCCGGAAGTTTAAATACCTACATGCAAACAATAATTATTACTAAAATATGATAATTCTGTAATCGCCCTGAATTCTTTGTTGTTCAAATAAATCAAACTATGAGTTGCGGTGATAAACTTAACAACTCGTTAATCTTGCAAATAACTATAACCATCTACAATACTATAGTATACTAGGACCTAAATATCAAACTTGGCAATGGAGAGATTCATACACGTGTTTATGACAAGAGATTATTCGGTGATTTTCTTAGTAGAAAAAAATTATCCAAAATCTTCAGAAGCAAAGAAAAGATGATGATGTGAAATGTTCCATTGGTACTTCTAGGTACCTGGATGATATTCTTACTATTGACAATCCTGTTTTTGAAAAGTATACAAATGTTATCTATCCACAAGAATTTCCTGTTAACAAGGCAAATATTACAAACGCATAAATCATTTTTGGACCTAAATATCAAAATTGTTCATGGAGAGATTCATACACGTTTGTATGACAAAAGATGATTTTGGATTCAATATAGTAAATTTTCCCTGGCTTGACGGTGAAGTTCCTAGATTACCGTCATACGGTATCAACATTTCACAGCTCATCCGGAATGCTACAGCATCTACTGATGTTTTGGATTTTTATAGTAGAAATGTATTAATTACAAAGAAAATTTTAGGTCAAGGTTTTCGCTTTCACAAACTAGTAAAGACTTTCTGGAAATTTTGCAAAAAAATAAAATTCAACTTCTTTTGAAATTCGGGCCCATACAAGTAACAGAGTATACAGTTTATGGTGACATAATTAACAAAATAAGAAGGATTATAGGTAGACAGTATAACCATCGAAAATGCGTCAGAATCATCAAATGCCTTTTATACCGTGGATATGATCCTAATGTCACCAGACGGACACTAGGCTTGGTACTTGACTAATCTACAGTCTTGTACCAGCGCATTCTTAAGACTTGTACTATGACGACGGGCCCTGTCCAAACCTCTTTAGAGAAGACAGGGTCCGACCACCTGTCCTCTCTGAATGTCAGTCGGACTCCTCGGGTGATAACATACATGAGCTCGTTACAGCCGGCAGAGCAAGGACTGTATTACGTACGCCCTCTTACATATTCATCTGTGTTGCTTGGGCCCCTGCGTTTTGCGGTCTTGTTTGTGTGTGGTCATCTAACAGTGAGGATGTTGTTTTGCATTACGTTTTCCGAGACCACTGTGTAATCGGAACAGTTGGAGGGTTGTGTGCGCTTAATCCATGATAACCACACTGTCTGCTATTGACGAGGGAGATGACCAACCTAAGTCGGCACCGATTGCCCATTGGTCTCGTTGGTAATGTGTAGTCATTTATATTTGATGTTGCTATGTGATTTGGCGTTCATTGTACCATTTCTGTCTCATTCTGTGCGTGCATGCTTTCTGTTTTTGCAGTGGGTGTTTTGCTGTTGGTGCTGCAACCGAATGTTGTTGGAGTTCCCTTTCTTTCTACAATACTATAGTATACTAGTAATTATATGATCAACTCTTTCATCATTGGGGTGAAAAAAATAACATGGAACTTGTTGATCGGCAGAGAGCATTGCATTTTATATAAACTGAAACTTTGAGGAGATCAATGAAATGTTGCTTCCTAGTGGGAGTTGTCATTTCATCAAAAATATCATCGAAATTAAAGGAGGTTCACATCTTAGCACCATACTTCCAATGATATTTTGGCCATAGATTTCATTTACCAGAGGGCGCTACTGAATACATTTGGCTGTGTCATAAAAACACTTCGGCCTTTTTTTTTTTAGATAAGAACCACTGATTTAGAAGATTTACTATCCGAAACACCCGTCTGGTGCATAAAAATTGGTTTGAAATTTTCTTCCAGAAGGTAAAGAATTGGAGCAATTCCGTATTATTGTCAGCCAGAACTATTGGTCACTGGATGGATCAGAACGGCAGGAAACCTTGGTTCGTGAGGGTTTGCATCGGTTGAAGCTTTCTTAGCCAATCATAGCACTTGAAGGTAAACAATTTTGGCCGATCGAATCGAAAGACACAGTTGGTAGATCTACACGTCCTTCACTTCCTAAATATAGTTTTGTGAAATTGCTTCAACCTTTTGTATAGCATGCATCAGCCATTCGGACTTCTTGGCAGTTATATCAGAAGATCGAGCTGAAATTGGTAACTTGCCAGCAGTTACGACTGCTAACCCAACTGCGGTGATAGGGAAAATGACAAAGCATTTACTTATCTCATTATCTCGTCTCCATGCGACATAATTGGTAGACTGATCGAACTACAAGATAAAAACACTACAGAGGACATTAGATAGAGCAAGGAACAATATTTCGCCGTTTCATGTTTAATTGCTTCTCGTTGGTTATCGGAATTGTTTGTCAAATTTATTTTTCTATATTACATATTAAATATGACCATAGCAGTCATATTTTGATATATTGTGACATCACATGCACTCATTTGTAACGAAAAATAACACAAAACAGGAGAAAGTTCATGAAAACACCAAATTTTAGACTAAACGTCCGATTTTGTTTTTTTAACAAAAACCAAACAAAGAAAACATTTTATATGGCATCATTTCTTAGAAATATTAGTGACAAAAGATTTCCTGGCGAAAAAATCATAATTTTGTCCATTTTGTGTGCAAATTAGGATACTTATCAACAAAAACGGCAAAATATTGTCACCCCCGAAAACATGGAAACGAAATATTTTGACGTTTTATAAGGAAACAGTGAATTTAGTAAAATAAATTAATTTTGTAGTATTTCGATCGAGAATGGAGTTACATTAAATTTTAGCAAAACCAATTATTGAATTCGCCTCGAAGTTTTGAAAATTTCTTGGAAATATACGAAAAATACGGCGAAATATGATCACAGTCTCTACCTGCTTCATGAACATTACATATCAAGAAATTTTCCACATAAGCCGATCAGAATGGTCCATTGGATTTCTTGATGACCCAAATGGCTTATCAGGTGTTTTCGAAAGAATGAACTTTGAACCTTTTTTATCTTCTTCATTTTCAAAGATTTTTTGAATACATCGTAACTTCGAAGACACTGGTACCACATTTGGTATACGACGACATTTGGTATACTTCTTGTTTACGAAGTCTGAATTTCAAACTTTTTACTGCCTCTTCTAAAATCTCGAAACAGATCAAGTAAAATCCAAAATGGTAGTTCTAAAGGTCTTGCAGTGGGAATGATAATAGCGAGCGGAGCTTGCTGCAAAAGGCCCGAAGGGCCTTTGCGAGCGAAGCTCGCCCTTATGGTAACGCGTATACACATATCTTATTGAGAAAATATGCTGAATCAAAGAATGAGAATGTACTACTATGCTTTCAAAAACTTTCGTCCCCTCGCAGACAGAGTTGCTGCGGAGATGCTGGATATTGCCATTTAATTTTTTTTTTTTCGACTCCAAGTAGACGTATATGTTATACTCAATTTTTGTTTATAAGTTAAATTTATTGAAAATATTTTTCGTAAATCAGGCAATGATAAAGCACCAACAAGGTGGCGTAACCACGGGAAATCCGACATTTCCGGTTTTAAACGAGACGTTTCGCTCTAATTGCTTTTCTCGTCTCGGGTAGTTTCGTACTGTCAGAAGTCGGAATATGTTTGTTTTTTCTTTTGTTCTTAAGTAATTTATTTTCAGCTAGCCTAAACATTATTCTTACAAAATAAAAATGAATTATAAAGAACCATATCTTAACCCCCCCCCCCCTTAAAATGTTCATCTGCTGGCCTAGATCAATTTTACAAATGCTTCCGTGTTTCAACTCGCCTTATACTACCTTTTTTGGCAATCATCAAACAGTAAGTTTTGTAAGATAAGATAAACCATCATAGGCAAAATAAAAAAGAAAGATCTTTTTTTATTTTATATAATCATATCTATTTTCTCTCCGCTCGTACAAAAAGGCTTTGCCTTGATTCATATTAGGATCCAAGATCTACGGTATAGATTCAGCTTTAGATGTCGTTGTAATATTATTCACACAACCCCCTGTCAGATTGGAACGAATCATCCAATATAATTTCTTGGATCTTCGCTTGATTTTGATCCAAAATATAAACATTTTATAAATGTCCAGTGCGAAATGCCTCTGATTTATAGGTCATATGGTGTTCTCCCTCTGATTTATAGGTCATATGGTGTTCTACTTGACATTGTGTTTAATATATAACTATTTCGCAAAGGCGCAAAATGAATGTCTAACTACTGAGTTGCAGCTGTGAAGTGTAGGACCGAATTATATATAAACAAAGATAGAGTTTATGATAACACAATTTTAGCGTACGCAATTTTCTGTATGGAAGTAGTCAGTGAAGATCTGTGGTTGGATGTAAATTAATTCACAAAGTGCTAAAATGCACTTTAAATCTTCCTGTTGGTTGGAAAAAAGCACCCTGGAGAACCCCAGCATAACGGGGTAATTCCGAGAATCGTTTAAATCTATGACTATGTTATATCTATGGATGGGAAAATCCGGACTACACTTTTATGTACGAGGCTAACGCAGCTACTGTGTTGTCTTATCGTGGATCGTTATGTAATAAATACGTAAAGGATTTTTTTTTTTTTTTGGTTCAGGAGGAAAGAATTTTGTAATCTTACCAGTGTGAAAGCGCCGGAATTCATAAAATTCAAATTCAAATTCTCTTGTGGACAAACCATGACATAAAACGGTAAGTTTAACACGTTTAAAGTCGTTTATTTGCAGTAGTTCATTCACTCGTCAGACAATTTTTTCCTTCATAATTAACCGAATTGTATGTGTTGAGTAGAGAATGGATAAAAAAAAATAAGCATGCGGATATCCTTTCATTTCAACGGATGTATGTTATTTCATACTGTGGAACTATAAATGTTTGGGGGAAGGGGGTGTCCAACCTTTGATTTTGTAAGAAAACAGGAAAGGATTTTTGGCATTTCAGGGGGATCCTGTAAATCGCCCCAACTCCAGCCTTGCCCTAGATTTGCGCTTGAATTTTTAGTTGTTTTCAGCTGATGAAGTGACATTATTTTCAGTACATTGCGAAATAATAAATACCAACCACCACTCCTCCTCTTTTTCCCCATCATAAACCATTCACTCTTCTGTTGTAAATCTAAATATTATCATAAAGCCCAATGATTTAAAATTGTTCATTATATCTGGCTAACATTAAAGAAAAAAAGACTTGACTGGATTTATATCATATCGACTGTTACATCAAATGCCCCAGATATACCGTGATAAGTTAATGTAGGAATTCACATTTTAAGCCATTCCAATAAACCATTGACTGGATTTGAATTAATATCGGGTAAAAATAACGTGTACCTATTTCAATTTTGTTATATTTTGAGTTGCGGTACACCTCCCCCATTTATGATATCTCCGGGAGCATAATCACTGATTAATATACACTTCATAATCTAGATTTATTATGATCCCTATCTGTCTATAGATATTATCTCATGAGGATGGATCTTTTTTTTTATTATTTATGAGAGAATGAGACTTTTATTATTAAATTCACTTATCTACTCATGAATTTATTTATTTATTTACTTACTTATTGATTCGTCGAATTGTTTTTTTCATTTGCTTTTTTTTTAATTGATTGATTTTTTTCTTTTTGGGGGCCTATTTATCTATCTATTCATTCATTTTTATTTATTAAAAAATATTTAAAAATTATTTATTTATTTATTTATTTATTCATTAAATAATTAATCTTTATCTATTCGTGTTATATTAATCAATTCATTAATCATTCATTCATTCATTCACTACTGTCAACATTTCCAATGTATTTATAATATAAATGTATTTAATTTTTAACACAAAAACACTATACATGTAAGACTGAACTTTCGCACCCTTTCGACATTTGTAGCGCGGTCGAAGCTTCTACGCTAAAAACTTTGAACAGTCCGATAGACTTTGTGATAACTTCAACTTGACGATTGATTGATAATTCTATCTTTATTTATTTATCTATTTGATTATTTATTTATTTAATATCTTATTATTAATAACGTACGTATTACATGAAATTGTGCCTGTTGGTACTTAAGGCTCCACCATCTCTGTCCGCAGTCGCAGTCCTCGCCTCTCCCTCTCCCCTCTCTTCTCAACTCTTCTTCTCTGTGTTGTGTTGCTTTCGGCTCTCCGGTATCCAGAAAAATCGTTGTCGTGGTCCTCTCTTAGAATATGGCCTATGAATTTCAATCTTCTGTAAAAATAATTATAATAATCACGTGAATATCAGCTAAAAGATGTCCTAATGATATCTTTTTGTTACAATGCATCCCAAGGGCGGATCTAGCACAGGGTTCGGTGGACATCCACCCCTCCCTCCTCTAGGATTTCCGAAACAATGTTTATATATTTAATACAAAGGAGTATGTATGATATATATTGAAAAGTTTTTTTAAAGTCTGCTGAATTTACACCAATTTTATTTTAAATATAAATACAATGTCTTAACTTCTTTCCTTACTTTTTTTTCGAATTTTGCGTCAAACAGGGTTTGTTAACATTTACTCCTTATGTTCGAAAAAAAAAACACCCGTAATTTTTTGGCTAATTTTCTACAAACTTACTTATAGATAGTTTAGAGCGGGCTAAATATTCTGAAAAGCTTTCATTTTTTATATAGTATTAACCATGCAAACCGTCCAGTATATGCAAATGTCCCGCTCTATGCTGTTCATGATATCTATGGTCTTTGGTAGATTTCTGAAAATTTAGATTTTTTTTCTCTTGAGGACTAAATGTTTCAGATAAGTCTCTTAAGGGGGGGGGGGGGGGGGGGGGGCTTTTCAAAGGAAACCGTAATCATTGTAAGGGGGGGGGGGGGGGGGGTCAGGGGCATAATTTTGACCAAGTGACGTTGACCTTGATATTTGACCTACTTTTCAATAAATCAAGATTGGCCATATCTTTGATTGGCAAGTGATAGGGGTTTGATATTTCACATATGTATTCCTTGCGGCAAGACCTCTTGACTCATACCATAATTTATTAACTAGTGACCGTGACCTAGATATTTGACCTACTTTCAAAAAAATTAAGATTGTCTGTATCTTTTGATTGGTAAGTGATGCGGCTTCAATATTTTACACATATATTTCTTATGATGAGTCCTTTCTTTTGTTCCTAAAATTTTACCTAGTAACCTTGTCCTAGCTGATTGACCTTCTACATTGAAAATTTGAGATTGACAATATCTTTAACTGGTAAGTAAGAGGTCTAGTATTTCACATGTGAATTTCATTTGAAACGACTTTCCTACTGATACAAATAATTTAGAACCAAGTTACCTTGACCTACATATTCGGTCCCCTTTTTAAAAATAAGTCGCTTCACAGGCGACACAAGCATTCCTTGGATTGCTATTTTTCATCCAAAGTTATTGATTCAGAATACTCTTTTTAATGCTTAATCTCTTTACTTTTGGAAAAATTGTTGACTCGATTCTCTCGCCGTACTTAATTTTTTTTTATTACATATGCCTGTTTTCAATACTCACTTTCCCTTCACCTTTCTTTCCTATTGTACTTAAATGGATCAATATATATATATAAACTTTAAATCTTGAATTATTACTAAATGTTCATGGGCCGATCTATACCCAGGTCATACAGGTGAATAGCGAGGTTGCAGCGCCCTAAAACTTCCCTACCTTTCCCCTTTTTGGTAAAACAAAAATGGGGCATGGAAAATCATACAGAAAGAGAGAGAAATCGTATTCTATAGAAGAAATGTGATAATCAATTCCGAAAATTTTACAGCTCGCTCCGCTCGCCAAAATTGTAATGTTCTATAATTTTATGATTTTGATGACTGAATTTAAACAGAACAAGAAAACTATTTATGCATAGCATCAATTCGCAAGGAGAACATGAAAATCATTGACATTATCAACAGGGTATATATTTGGCATAAAATTGTTTTTGAAATAAGACAGTCGGTGACGATATGTAATCTTGAATTTTTTCAAGGTCTAGTTGACCATTGGTGTCAGCATTGCATCCCTGTCTGGATTTTAACTGTATTTCATTTTTACGTTTTTTTTTTCAATATACTGTTTCTGGTATTGCTGTGTGGTAGACACCATACATTGAATTTTTGTAGACTAAATACTTCATCTCCCATCTTTAAATGAATCAGCATAAGTTATGTACTCCGAGTTTTCTTCAGAACTACAAATGCAGGGGTATGTGTACATCATGATTACCAGAACGGTGTGCTTAGGTGACAAATGACAAATATGGATAATGACCATATCCCTGTATACAGCACAAAATCGATAATTCAGAAAAACAGAAACCGAAGGCATACAAAATCAGGATAAAACAGGAACCAAAGCAAACAAACAAAAACCTCCACCATATGAAAAGAAGCGAACTCATGATATGGGAGTGAGACCAGGTACCCAGGAAGAGTAAGCATCTCCTGCTTGCATGCAACACCCGCCGCTTCAATTCGGTAGAACTGTCACATCCGGTTTCGTACATCGATTACATGGAGAAAATATACTCCTAATTTAATTTGCAGATATTTATGTTTTCCATACATACATGTTTCAAAACAATTTTTGTGTCTAAATTACAATTTTCTCCGTTTTAGTCGTGTATCAATGGTAAACAAAGTTGCATCACTCAAATGATGTCATCGATGAAAACGATTCGCTCTTCTTCTACTTGACTTAAAAATCGTTTCGTCTGCCTTATTTGCGCTTGCGTATCGTACATGTAGCTCCGGTCTTTTGTTAAAACTGCAAATTACCGTTTCAAAATCAAAACCTATTTTCTAAAATGTTAAAACCGTAGGACGTTATTTGCTGTCTATACCGAGTAAATCTGCAAAATAAAAAATGTAATGATCGCTGCGCGATATAAGTCCCCTACCGGCGGCATAAATTTATGTCCTTCATCTCTGTTCATCAGTTCATTATCTGAAACAACAGGCAAGAAAAGTCTGGGAAACTGAATTCAAGAAATTTGCTAAGTCGAAGGGCCATAACTCTTGTGAAAATTAGTCAATCTAAATTAAATTCGAAATAGATCTGCATCACACAATAATGTATTCACATACAAAAGAATCAGTTCATTATCTGCAAAAACAGGCATGAAAACTGAAAATTTCATGAACTTTGCTAAGTCCAAGGGCAATAACTCAAGATTGTAAAATAGGCCAATGGAAAACAAACTCAAACATTGTCTGTATCACACTGAGATGTATTCATATACAAAAAAATCAGTGTATTATTTGCAATAGAACCGAAGAAAAGTCCGGAAAACTGAATTTTCATAAAATTTGCTAAGTCCAAGGGCCATAACTTTGTAAAAATAGGCCAATGGAAAACAAACTCAAACTTGATCCGTATCGCACTGAGATGTATTCATATACCAAAAATCAGTACATTGTTTGTAATAGAACGGAAGAAAAGTCCGAAAAACTGAAATTTTCATAAACTTTGCTAAGTCCAAGGATCATAACTCTTGTAAAAATAGGTCAATCTAAAGCAAACTCAAACTTGATCTGTACCACATTGAGATATATCCACATACCAAAAATGAGTTCAATCTATGCAACAACAGCGAAGAAAAGTCCGGAAAACTAAATTTTTCATGAAATTTGCTAAGTCCAAGGGCCATAACTCTTGGAAAAATAGGTCAATCAAAAGCAAACTCAAACTTGATCTATATCACATTAAGTTACATCCACATACCAAAAATGAGTTCAATATATGCAACAACAGCGAAAAAAAGTCCGGAAAACTGAAATTTTCATAAAATTTGCTAAGTCCAAGGGCCATAACTCTTAAAAAAATAGGTCAATCAAAAGCAAACTCAAACTTGATCTGTATCACATTAAGTTACATCCACATACCAAAAATGAGTTCCATATATGCAACAACGGCGAAGAAAAGTCTGGAAAACTGAAAATGGGACAGACGGACGGACAAACAGACAGACAAACGGACGGACGGACGGACGGACAGACAGAGAGGAAACTAAGAGTCCCCTTCGGCGTTGCCGGTAGGGGACTAAAAAACAACTTTCACGAATGCGATGAGTCTTGGAATTGTCCATTCTGGACTTGACTTCAAGATCATGGGCTGAAGCGCAAAAGGATCAATAACAAACACCGGGCTAGTGCCCGGCGGTTATGAATACTTCATATCTTGAAAGTTTTCATATGAACTACAGTTATGTCTCATATTTTTTTTTTTTTTTTTTGGTTTGTTTGTTTGTTTTTCATTTTACCTGTCAGCATTTCTGTGAACAATTTTCTTTGAAGCTGGACTTCGGGCCCCCTTTTCTGAAATCCTAGATCCGCCACTGATAATGTTGTCCTTTTATCTACCTAATAGTATTGTCTTTATGGTTATTTTTATTTATTGTAAAAATCTGCCATTATGACTATTTAAATAGTCGTAATGGCATATTTTTATAATAAATAAATATCCAGAAAGACAGTACCAAAATACATCTACCATCGACACTGCCTCTGATGTTAACTAATGTGAAAGGAACAACGAAAAACCCATATATTGGTTTACGGGCCAATTGAATTTTAAGGCCCTCTCCCCTGAAAAAATCCTGGATCCGTCCATTTACAATTCAAAAAATGTTTGACAGTAAGTTGCACTTAAAGCATCAACGAAGCATGCAATGTATCTCTGATAAGGCAAACGTTATTCATCCCTTGCTTGTAGAACTTAAGTAAAAAAAAACTGCCTTCAAAGCTCTGTTTTACACTAGTCTATATTTTGTTTTAAGCTTGGATTTAACTTTTGAAGGTATTTTTCATGGTGCATATAGATATATCTATTGTGGTTCATGGAGAAGGTCAAACCTACCACAGACACTCTGTCACTATAGACATTGTGAACTACAAATTCCTTTAGAAGAGTACTGGGTTCTTTCATTTGTTGTTGTTCACACTGTATTTTATTACCCAATTATGTACATATTAGTGCAGTATTTGCGGAATTTAACCCCACATAGATCAAATTATGTTATGACTTGTGGCTGATCTATGATCTAACTTTTCAACAAACATATGACATTTGTTGTCCAGGAATTCTATAATTTTCATTTTGATTGTTTTTATATAACCTAACAGCAGGAAAATAACGAAATGGCCTTATTTCACTTAGATTTTTCGGTATAGTAAATGCAAAGAACATCTCTATACACCGGTAGTCTTACCAATATCTTCTGACGATATTTTCTTTAGATTTTTCGCTCCTCTGAACCAAAGGATTAAAGTGCGCTTTGTCATACCGGATCGTCTGTTGTCCGTCGTCTGTCGTCCGTCCATTCACACTTCAAATTTCCGAACTTTTCCTCTAAAACTGCTTGACGGTTTTGGTGAAATTTTGGTGATCAATCAAATATTGATATGCATAGTAAATAAAATAAAAGTACCTTTAGAACACATAAATTCTCTATGATTCACTAATGTATTTTGACCAAATCATTCGATTTTTCGACACTTTATACCACGATTCTTCATTTTTTAAATGAGCCAAAGAAGATCCTGACAATAATCTCAACAGTACTCACAATAGAGCACTTTGAGCATCGACGGACCCCTAGCAAGCTAGAAGTGGGACCAGTTGGCCGGGAGGAGTGAGCCGCATCCCCTGTTCGGCTAGCCGCACCCGCCGTCGATGTTCACGCGCGTAAATGAAAACAATATCTAAAATACATGCACTGTCCGAGGTTATGTCTGTATAGAAAGCGCTATGGCGACCAAGTCAGGGAAAATATTCAAAACACTTACTTTCAAACACCTCGCGGGGAACTTTTTTTACGAGCTCCGCACGGCAAAGGAAGCCAAAGAAGGTCCTAAAGTGATATAGAATTAAAATTAAAATAAAAAATGCTTCATCAGGAATCTATCACCCAGATGTTATCAGGGACAAGGAAATCCAACCCGAGTATCCAGGATTTGCTTGTACCACGACGAGGCTTGTCGAGTCGTGGACAAAAGCAGATCCTGGACACGAGGGTTGGATTTCCGTGTCCCTGGTCCATAACTGATAATTGATTATTATTCTCCCGCTGTCAGATAGCGGTCAAAAATGATATTTTAAGGAGGGTCTCTACTCATAGATTTAACAGATGAAATTGTATTTAAGGCTTTTTCCCTAAGCAAAATGTTCCAAATGAGAAATAAAACACAGACACAGATATGTAATTTTTATTCATCAAAGATACAGTACATTATAGAAAGGATACCCTTGCACAATAAGACTGAGGAATATCAATTATCCCGCCCCTGGCAATTTTTTTTCGCAGTCTGATTGTTCGAGAAGAACTAAACTATTATGTTGTATTATTTTACTAACAGGATATTATTTAATATCCTGCTTCAACTAAGACGATTTACGCTTTTGACGTCACCAAAATGCTTTAAAATATGTTGACGTAACAGACACAAACCAAAAGCCAACGGCGGGATAAATTAGTTATACAGTGTTTTACAGGGGAGATACAAAATATATTGGGTTGATGAAAAAAGTTGTATTGGGCTCGGCTTCGCCTCGCCCAATACAACTTTTTTTATCGACTCAATATATTTCTGTACCCCCCCTGTAAAACACTGTATAACTAATAATATACAGGTATCCTTTGAACCCTCCAAATTCAGTAATGATAATAGTTAGTTTATTTATTTTGTTTTATTTTATGATAACAAGTCATATAGAAGAAATATAACACATAAAATGATATTCCAACGTAAATCTAAGTATGATTTGTATCCAAACATAAGGGTACCCCCTTATAATTTATTACATTTTTGACTAATATCATATACTAAATTCAACTTTTTGCAAAAAGAAACAGATGAATTATTTTCGCTTTGTAATATTTCATGATATTATGTATGTAGATGAAGAAAAAATAGCATACAGGTACACAGTTTTATAAATGATAAGATATGGCTCCAAACATAAGGTTACCCCCTTACAATTTCATCACATAATTAGTTATACAGTCTTTTACAGGGGTAGGATCCAGAAATATATTGAGTCGATAAAAAAAGTTGCATTGGGCGAGGCGAAGCCGAGCCCAATACAACTTTTTTCATCGACCCATTCGCCTCGCCCAATACAACTTTTTTATCGACCCAATATATTTTTGTATCCCCCTGTAAAACACTGTATAACGAATTTATCCCGGCACGTGAAAATGTTATATTGCCCAATAGGGGTAAGACTATTTATCTATAAGACTCTTTCATGTTCCTCTATGAAAGATACATCGGTTCCACCCGAGGGGTCTCAAAAATCAAAATTATGTGAAAGTTTTGCAAAATTTTGAGACCCCGAGGGTGGAAACGATGTATATTTCAAAGAAGGACATGAAAGAGTATTTTTCTCTCATATCTAAGGGCCAAAGTTAAATCTGTGAGCAGATCTATTCTGCAACATTTGGTGAGGAATCATGCTGTTGTCTATCCCTGGGAAAGTATCAGTTTTGTCAAGAATTATACTGGAGAGATCCTACACAGACCATATTGCCACCATGCGTATATTAATTGAACGTTCCTTAGAGGGGCAGACTCCCCTCTACACTGTCTTTGTTAACTTCCAGAAGGCGTTCGACAGTGTTGACGGAGATGTCATCTTGAGTCTGATGCATCACTATGGCTTTTCACCAAAGTTTGTCGACATCATTTTGCAACTATACAAGGATGCCACGTGTCAAGTTATCCATGATGGGAAACTGACAGAACCCTTCTCTGTGAAAACCGGGGTTCGTCAGGGTTGTTTGCTATTATCACCGACAATTTTCCTGATGGTGGTCGACTGGGTCATGCGACAGTCCACGGCTGACAAGAAGACCTGTATCCAGTGGACCTTTACAAAACATCTGGTGAATCTGGATTTTGCGGACGACATCAGTCTACTCACACAAGCAGCATTGCTGCAAGACGTACAAGAGAAACTATGCTGTGTCGCAGAGAAAGCCGAGAAAACAGGACTCAAGATAAACATCGGGAAGACCGAAGTAATGAGGATAAACAACAGGCAATAAGACCCAGTACAACTTAATCAAGAAACTATCAATGAAGTTGACAAGTTTGTTTACCTGGGTAGCATAGTCAGCAAATAGGAGGGACGGACGAAGACCTCAAGAGCCGTATAAATAAAGCCAGACATGCCTTCATCATCTTGCAACCCATATGGAGATCAACAGTTCTGTCACTCCTCAATAAGATCCGCATTTTCAACACAAACGTAAAGTCAGTTCTACTCTATTGCTCTGAGACACGGAGGGTAACCAAGAACAACACCCGCAAACTCCAGACTTTTACCAACAGATGCCTGCGGAACATCCTAAACGTTAGAGGGCCAGAAGTTGTCTCAAATGAATGTTTGTGGGAAAGGACACGCCCCAACTGAGATTGATATAAAGAAAAGAAAATGGGGATGGATCGACCACACCCTTAGAGAGTCTGCAACAAATGTCACCAGTTAGTCTCTTGATTGGAAACCACAGGGAAAGCGGAAAGTAGGTCGACCGAAACAGACTTGGCGAAGGAGTGTTGACGCGAAGATAAAGGTCGCCGGAATGACATGGACTGAGCTGAAGAGGACCTCCTTAAAACCATGTCCGTTGGAGGATAGCTGTTGCAGCCCTATGTTTCCCAAGGAATCAAGAGGCATAAGTAAAAAAGTCAAAGTTAAATCTGAAAGCAGAGTGACGAAATTTGAAAAATACCGAGTTGATTCAATCGCATTTTTTGCGATGTTCGAATTCAGCGCCCCCGAAAATACAGAATAAACTACGAATATTATGCTTTTCAAAATATAACGGCAAGAATACATTGAAAAAAGATATTAAAATCGAAGTTTTATTGGCTGAAATCATGACGTCACAAAAGCGTAAAGAATCGAAACAATAGCGTCACGTGATATGAGATACAGCTGTCACGTGAATATGTGAAACAGATGTCGCTCACATACCTGTATCTCATGGGCATTCTCTGCAACACATACGCGGTTATGAGAGGAAAGGATAAAATTCCCAACTTTTCCATGGATATCATACTCCACAGTGGGAGAAAAATGCAACTACATTGTTGTTGGTCACAATTAAACATATTTCGTAAGGGAAAATTCTGATTATGGTAATAAATACACAGACGAAGTAACTAAATCAAAAAGCATTTTTGTTGTGTTTCGAGGATTTGTCGATTCATCATATTGTGGAAAATTTCAATGGGAACCAACCAATCAGAAGCAACTACATGTAGCATGCAACAATATTATAATGTTATTCACAGATATATCGATGGCTGGCTTGGTCTCAAGTAATAATCCAAAATGATAACTATTCAAAACTCCGAATTTGTAGTATTTTTTTTTCTGCACGACCTAGAATCTTTAAGGTAATTTTATCTAAGGTGTGGTAGTCTTTAGTGTACATTGTTTTTCTATTTTAAAACAGCAGGTTTAACAAGAAATTATGTTATGCAGGCTTTGAAATCAATGGAATTGTATTTTTTGTCCACCGCTTTCGCGAAAGCGCGGGACATTAAAACCGTTCCGTCTGTCTCTGTCCGTCAGTCAGAAAAACTTTAACCATGCCCATAACTTTTGAATGGTAAGTGATAGGGCTTTCATATTTCACATGTGTATTCCTTGTGACAAGACCTTTCATGGATACCAAAATTGTTAACCTTGTGACCTTGACCTTGAAGTTTGACCTACTGTTCAGAATTTTTAATCCTGAGCATAACTTTTGAATGGAAGGTGATAGGGCTTTCATATTTCACATGTGTAGTTATTGTGACAAGACCTTTTCATGGATACCAAAAATTTTGACCTTGTGACATTGACCTTGGAGTTAGACCTTCTTTTCAAAAACTTTCATCATGACCATACCTCTTGAATGAAAAGCGATAGGGCCTCCATATTTCATATTGTATTCATTGTGACAAGACCTTTCCATGGATACCAAAAATTTTGACCTTGTAACCTTGACCTTGGAGATTACACAGCCTAATTGTGCCTCATATGAAATTCATGTGAAATTTACATGAACTTTACATGAAAGTTCACATGAAATTTATGTGAAATGGGCACGAACATGAAATTTGCATGAAATTTTTCACATGAAAATCATGTGAAGATTTTTATATGGATGTTATGTGAATTCAGTTTCCTGTGAAGGTCACTTGGAAAATTCATGTGAACTTCATGTGAAGGAAATTTATGTGAAATTCATGTGAAATATTTTTCACATAAATCTTATGTGAAATTTATATGTATTTTACATGAACTTTCATGTGAAATTTACATGATGCTCATTTCATATGAATTTCATGTGAGGCACAATTGGTTATGTAACCTACATTTCAAAAACTTTACCTTTGACGATACCTTTTGAATGGTAAGTGATTGGGCTTCCATGTTCCACATGTGTATTCATTGTGACAAGAACTTTCCGTCGGTAACAACATTCGGACCTTGAGACCTCGTCCTTGGAGATTGACCCACATTTAAAAACTTCAATATCGACCATAACTTTTGGATGGTAAATAGTAGGACTTTCATATTTCACATGTGCATTCCTTTTCACAAGAAATTTGGACTTTTTGACCTTTTCTTGCAGTTTAATCTTTTGATATTTAGAACTTTGATAGCACATGATATATTTTTGAAAACTTAGTAGGGGTGTCTGTAAGAATTTCTTTAAAGGCAAACACCCAAAAGCGGAAGACCGCATTTCCTTGAATTTTTTTATTATCGTGTACGTCTTTCTTTATTCATTTAATACATTATTTCAAGTAGCGCCGCTTACAACGAATTTCGTTTTTGCAATAGAGATTATTGAGTATAATATCTTGACATAGTTGTATTTCCAACGGAATACATTCTCTGGATTAATTTTAGATAGTCAAAATATATTTAAAATTGGCAGTTTTCTCAATATCCTAATTTCTGATTCCAGTGCCATAGTACAACACCCCTTCACTTTCTCTTTCTTAAATTGAAATACAATGATAGGCACCACCTACGGTAAATTCCACTGGACTACACAGCCAATTCCTTGTGTATTCCTTGTGACAAGACCTTTCCTAACAACATTCGGACCTTGTGACCTCGTCCTTGGAGATTGACCCACATTTAAAAACATGAAATTTACATGAAATTTTTCACATGAAATTCACGTGAAGATTTTTACGTGGATGTTATGTGAATTCAGTTTCCTGTGAAGGTCACCTAGAAAAATTCATGTGAAATTCATGTGAAGGGAATTTGTGTGAAATTCATGTGAAATAATTTTCACATAAATCTTATGTTAAATTTATATGAATTTTACATGAACTTTCATATGAAATTTACATGATGCTCATTTCATATCAATTTCATCTGAGGCACAATTAGCTGTGTATGTGGGGATTTTTCATAAGATAGTGTTGTTCTCCATGTTTCTATGTATATTTATTGCATCTTCTGTTTGCCTGATATTTTTCTTCTCGTTAGAATATACGTTCCGCTATTTTCACTTTTGGGGATTTCATCCCTATCTTAGTTTTGTTTATATTTTTTAAGAACTTGATATTCCTAATAATTGTGATTTTTGGATTCTGATTTTTGATTTTGTATTTGACTTTATTCGGTCATTGGTTAGCTTGGAGCACTAAAGTCCTCCACCAAGTTGATTTATTTCGGCATGATCCCTTCAGGATGGATCTAGGGCGAGGTAAAATAGTTTGCGGGTACACCTCTTTGAAATCTGCTGTTCAAAAAATAAAAATATAAAATATAAACTAATGGCACCCCATCCCCAACCAATAACAATCATAAAGTTTCTCCCGTAGGTAATGAAATATTGTTTTCAGCTAAAACCAATAACGTATCGAATTCATTTTCGGATATTCCCGATCTACCCGTGGTGATCAAAGCTAACTCTTTAACACAGAGAGTGCTCTGGACCGCGAAGAATAATGGAACGCCCTCTGTGTATATCATTCTTTAAATCTCTTACACATACATGCATATATATCCGACACTCATATCATTGTTAATTCTCAAATAGATAAATGAACTAACATATTCGATCGGAACATCCCACACCTTTTCCTGTGTCATGAGAAAGGCTGTAAATGTCGAGGCCTCCGACTGTAACGGTGGAAGTGGTGATGGGGCTTTGCATTGTAACATTTGTACTTTAAATATCTGATTTACAATGAATAGAAACAACAATAAATGTATTCTGAGTTAAAGTGTTGAAAAATATAAATATTTATCTCATAAAAATAGACTTCAAAACGAAAGTAATACTTGGTACATGTCATATGACATTGACGTTTATATAATTTACGAAAACAAGGAAATATTTACATAATCTATCCACTTTTGACAAGTAAGTAATCGTGTTTTACAATACGGATTTTTTTCGAACAAGTCAAACCGATAGCTATGTAGAGTCTGTCCTACCTATAATATGATTGAAATAATATCCCCTGTCATTGTGTTGCTCTGGTTTCTGTACCATTTTGCACCTTAAGAAGTGATTATGTTACCTTAAGTTACGTCACTGTGTATAATGTGCCTATTATGTTACGTGTAACATTATTATAGAACTTGGTGGGTGTCAGTGCTGGTGGACCAGGAGTCCCCGAGGGCACATGTAGCCAATGACAAATATGGATAATGATCATATCCCTATACATAGTGCAAAATCGATAATTCAGAAAATCATAAACGAAGACATACAAAATCAGGATAAAACAGGAACTAAATAAAACAAACAAAACCTTCCACCGCATAAAAGAAGCGAACTCCCAATATGGTACGGAGACCAGATGCAGAAGACGAGTCTCCTGCTTGCATGCAATACCCGTCGCTTCAATTCGGTAGAATTTTGTCACATTTGGTTACTTCCATTCGGAAGATACAAGTACATTCTGTGGTTGGATAGTTCAAATGCTCTAAGACAGAATATCATCCACCATTCCGGACAGTTGGACATCATAGTATATGACGAGTTCCCCGTATCGACTGTAGAACTTCCTCATTGACGATGTTAGTCGGTCACAAAACGTAATCCTGACTGAGAAGCTTATGTAAAAGACACCTTGCTCTCAGAATAAAATCTGTATATTTGGTACTTGCTCTGGCTTAGCGTATCAATTGAGATATGAACACGCCATAACCAGGCGATGAAGGGGTGTTGCTACTTACTTTTATGGTGATATGATAAACAAAATTAAAACGATCAAAGGTAGACAGCATTACCATAAAAATGCGTCAGAATTATCAAACAGGGCCTCGACCACCTGTCCTTTCTGAATGTCAGTCGGACTCCTCGGATGATAACATACATGAGCTCGCTACAGCCGGCAGAGAACGGACTGTATTACGTACGTCCTCTTTTATATCCATTTACATATTCATCTGTGTTGCTCAGACCCCTGCGTTTTGAGGTCTTGCTTTGTGTGGTCATCTAACAGTGCGGAGGTTGTTTTACACCACAATTGTATGTTCTTCGAGAACTCTGGGTAATCGGAAAAGTGAGAGGGTTAGTGCGCACGTAATCCAGGATAACCACACCATTTGCTACTTGTGTGGCAAATGGCCGTCCAAAGTCAGCACGGTTACCCTTTGGTCTATTGGTTTATGTCTAGTCTTTTGTGTTTGATGTTTATGTGTCGTATGTCTTTTTTTTTTCTAGTGTGCTCGTCTTTGTGTTTTCGCATAGAATGTTTTTGATGTTTTGCTGCTTGGTGCTGCAACAGGGTCTGGTTGGAGATCCCCTCCGTTCTTTCAGAAAAGGAAAGTCGTTGATGCTGAAATTGAAGTCGTCACGTTTTGTCATGGAGTGAGGTTTCATGTGACCATCAGTATCGTAGGACAACATTATGTCCAAAAAGGATGCTGAATTATTTGTCTCTGTAGTTTCTTTGACTTCAAGCTCCGACGGATAGATTCTGCATACGTAATCCACGACTTTTGGATTATTGATTAACAGCACATCGTCTATATATATGTAAGTGAAGTTAAAGTCAGACGCCGAGTATCTTTTCCCTTCTGAGACCAAAGATTGAATGAATTCAGCTTCGTACGAGTAAAGAAAAATGTCGATAAGGAGTGGGGAATAATATGTTCCCATTGGAATTCCGACAATTTGTTAGTAATGTTAAACGTCTTCAAATTCAATAGCATCATTTAAGACCTGATAAATTTACAGCATGGACCAGACAAACATTTCCTCCAAACACTGCAAATACGATGTCGATCAGAACGTTTAACATTGCGATTACCGTTCTTGCTTGTAAACGCATTACTTATAATTTTTGCGAGTCTTGTGGGATCGTTGTGGAGCGAGGAAATATCAAAGGATTTGATCGAATGAACTCTTTTGAAATAAGTGGATTTCAGATGTTCTTAAAGTTCCTTCGAATTCTTTAAAATCCACATCTGGTTAATACCGCTTTGAGAATATACTGTCGAATAATATTTTTGAAGCCCAGATTTGATTTTAGTTAAAACTTTGGTGAGTAAGATGGATACAGATTTGATTAAACATTTTGAGGAACCAGCGATGAAACGTTGTTTGTACGGATTTTTATGCATTTTATGTATACAATATAAGTATGGTAAATCTAAATCTAAATTGTTTGTGTCAAAACCAAAGGAAGCGATGGTCCGTTGATCGTTTCTTCAAACGCATTCGAAAAATTCTGCTTACAAATTTGTTTAGAAATTTCTGAAAATAGGGTCCTGTAGCATCATATCCCACACATGTTTGCTACGTCATACGGTATGATTTGGACATAATATGTCATTCTTTGAATTGAGGATCACTGACAAGGGTTAAGTACCCGAAACGTGCATGTCTGGTCCATGCTGCAAATTGATCTGTAATGATGTATGAATTTAAAGACATGTAACATGCAGTTCATGCTGCAAATTCTGTTCATAAATGATGCTATTGAATTTGAAGTCGTTTGACATGCAACTGACTTTACTTCTTCAGATTATGTATCTAACCAATAGTACTTTTTCGATTCCCCCTTTATACAGTGCATATATTAATTAAATAGATCATATTCGAAAAGTTGTACTAAATTTGTGAAAAAAAATCCTCGAAATGTCGAAACCTCTTTCATCTTTTATCAATTCTGTATTGAGCCTTTTGAAACTGAAAGGTTACAGTCATTCAAGAAAAACGTAGACTAGACACGTGAATCGAGAAAAGTGAGTAACGGAGAAAAGAACGATCAAATCGCGTCATTGAAACTATATATAGATATGAATAGAGTTCCATTTTAAAACGAAATTTTTGTAGGTGGCACCAATGAAATCAAATAATGTGGCATTGTACAAAGTCAACATGCTTAAAAAACACACACATAGTCCGCTTATCAATATGAATCAATCACTCGAGAATTCCGATCAGATTTCTGATTGGACAAATGATCAGGGTCCAAGTTCCGTTATGGAATCCCATCGTCAAGGTTTGTCAGTGTGCAATGTAAGTTTCTTATCTATTTCATAGGTTGATTTATAAGCCGATGGGATCTAGGCTTCCACTTCCCCTTTGAAATCACCAATATAGATATATATATATTTAATTGTTATTGTAATGTATTACCGGGTATTATCACAAATAATGAAGTTTTATAATATTTTACATCCATTTAATATTACAGGCATGTGGATCAAGGTTTGGGAATTTCTGACATTTATCCTATGGTCCGCAACGACTTGGAAGAAAAACTATGGTACGTAAAACTGTATCTCCTTAGATATTTTCGTCGTGTACGTAGAGGGGAAAAATTTTTTTTATTATTGGATAATACATATAAAATGACAAGGCAATGTACATAAGACCACAGGGACATGGAACTCCAATAGAATTTTATCAATCTTCTATTACTGATAAGAGACCAAAGAAAAGAGTCCCTATTGATAAAACCATACGCCAATAACAAGTTTTAAAAATCACGAATTCGAAAATCAATAGTTTAAGAACATACAAAAGCCGGCAAATATAGATAACAAAGTGGAGTTCCCAGCTTGCGTCAAATTTTCATGCATTTTTAGTATAAAAGATTCAGTATGAAATAATATTTTCGAAATTTTCTGTTATCTTGAAAGGAGTATGTATGGTTTATATAGTAAAGTGGCCCCCTAAAATCGACTTCTCCAAAATTAAATTTTGTTGTTATTAATTAAAGTTAAATATCTATATTTTGATAAATCAAGTTACATAAACTACTCCTCGATTTATAACACATTGTAAATTTTGCATAAATATCATGAAAACCGGTGATTTTGTCAATTTAACACGAAAAATAGCATAATTCTTGATTATTTTCATTTCAATAACATCGAGCGGGATCGTGAACAACTTTTTCCTTTTGCATGCACTTTGAGACATACAAAACTAACAACATATTAAAATATAAAAGTTGTTCAGAAGCCCGCTCGATACTAACTAATAGGAAGTTTGTCGAAAATGAGCCCCAAAATGACGTTTTTCCAGAAATTTGGCAAAATATATCATTTTTAAGCCCAAATGCTATGCAACTGAGATTGGAAATTAAAGATTATGCATCATTTCATAAGTAGCCTACATTGTAGAATAGATATTGATACAAATTCATTACTTCATGAAAACTTCAGATTTCGCCTTGAAAGGGGGCCACTTTACTATGTAAACCATATATAGTCTAAAACGTGGGTCCTGTAGAATCATATCCCACCAACCCTGCTACGTTTTTCGGTACATTTTGGACATAATGATTTTCACATTCTTTGGTCATATCACATTGTTTAGATTGAAGATCACTGACAAGGTTAAGAACCCGAAACGTGCATGTCTGGTCAATGTTGTTTTATCTGTTCTTAAATGATGCTATTGAATTTGAAGACGTTTAACATTTGAACCACTTGGTGAGTGTCACTGCTGGTGGACCAAGAGTCCCCGAGGGCACATGTAGCCAAGTTCGATCAACTTCCGTTGATCGTTTCAACGCATTCAAAAAATTCTGTTATCAAAAATCTTGAAATTTCTAAAACATGGGTCCTGTAGCATCATACCCCAGTCATCCTGCTACGTCTTTCGGTACATTTTTGGACATAATAACGTTCACACTCTTTGGCCACATTACATTGTTTAGGCCGCCTTTAACAAATTCTGCGTTTAACGTCCAGGTTCAATCTTAATCAATCAAAGTTAAATAAAAACAACAAAATTTAAAATAAAACCTTGCTTCAACAGAAATAAATAATTAGATATTAAATTGATTAAAAATTGTATTGTGACCTCTTTCACGAAATGACATGAATACCAATAAGCAATATATAAAGGTGGTTTTACAAACTAAGGCTAAGACAGACGGAAACTTTCCCATTCTCTCACAAGTACATGTATCAAGTTTGTAACTGAATCATGACAGTATGTGTTGTCATATGAATTCACATGGTCATAAGATATTAGCTTGCATTAGGGAAGATATTGGGGATATCAAGGTAGGGAACAGAACCAAGGACTTAAAAACTCTCGCAATGTACTGCAATTTTGAAAATGAAGCTCAATGTTTGCTTCCTCATGGGTAGTCCCATTATATGAGACTTTGACCTAGATATTAGGAAAGGGGGGGGGGGTCGAATCCTTGCTTGCTGTAGGGTCATACATTATAGGACTACAGTACATGTACCCCCCGGGTGGCTGCTCGATCCTTTCAGAGATGTCGAAATCTGTTTCACTCTTGTCAGACATTTTAGTAATTTTGTCAGTAAGAACAATGAAAAGAACTGCAAACATTTGTCAGTCCGAAAGGATTTTTGTCAGACATTTCCTTCGGACTGACACTTTTCAACATCTTCATCTTGGCAGAACATTATCAATACTGCAGACAGATCAGCAAGACTTAGATTCTGAAATGAATTTGTGACACTTACACTATTACAGGTACAAGGACTATAAAACATCACAAAAGTGTTGTATGTATCAATCTAACATAGTGCAGTATCTGAGAATGGATCAAATGAGAAAATCTGACAATCACTTCTCATTGATTTTCATGCAGTAAAACTTGTATCAGAATATTATGCAAACTTTAGTACACTAAATTTCACAAACCCTCGCTATTTTCAATGATTCATGTTCGTTTGTGAAGGCCAAAACGTGTTAGAAAGACAAGAAAGATGTTTGAACTCCCCTGAATCTTCTTTATGGAAACCGAAACGTGAATGTAACATAAAGAATTAAGACGCTTACGAAAATCCGGATCGCACAAGTCGGGATTTTCTAAATTATTTGTTTTTGTTTTCTTATTTTTGGAAATTTTCCAAAACTTACGCGCGAGGTGGACGTTAAACATAGAATTTATTTAGGATGGCCTTAGATTGAGGATCACTGACGAGGGTTTAGTACCCGAAACGTGCATGTCTGGTCCATGCTGAAAATTTACCTGTTCTTAAATGACGCTATTGAATTTGAAGACGTTAACACTTGTTACAGCCGGAAGAGCGCGGAATGTAATTCGTACGCCTTATGTTTTTTATCCATTTACATGTCCATCTGTATGTTTCTTGGTCCCCTGTGTCATGCTGTCTGTTTGTATGATCATCTTACAGTGAGAAGGTTAATGTACACCACAATTGTTCTTCGAGACCTCTGGGTAATAGGAAAAAGTGGAAGGGTTGGGCGCACCTAATCCGGATAACCACATCGTCTTCTACTAACGTCGCTGTCCTAAGTTGGCAACGATTGCCAATTGGTCTCGTTGATTAAGTGTGGTAATTTTTGTTTGGTGTTTCTGTGTGTGTTTGTGTTCATTGTAGCCTTTTGTGTCTCTTCTGTGCGTATCTGCTCTGTGTTTTTGCATTAGGTATTCTGGGATTTTGATGTTGGTGCTGGAGATCCCCTCCTTTCTTTTAAATGGAAGCTGGATATAATGTACCCTGAATACATTGATAAGCAATCCATAAACATAGCAATATACAATGAACATACAACTACCAAACTAAATGATCTAGTTATGCAGATAACGTGCACACAACCCTCCCACTTATCCGGATATATACCTATCACTTATCAGAGTATGCTGTAAATTTATCTGCTCTAAAATGATGCTAATGAATTTGAAGACGTATATGGATGCACATCCTTCCACTTATCCGGATACGTACCCTTCCACTTATCTGGATAAACTTTTAACGTCTTCAAATTCATTAGCATCATTATAGAACAGATAAATTTACAGCATGGACCAGACATGCACGTTTCGGGTAATAATCCCCGTCAGTGATCCTTAATCTAAATAATGTAATATGACCAAAATTTGTGAAAATTATGTCCTAAATATACCGAAAGACATAGTAAAACGGCTGGGATATGATGCTATAGGACCCAGGTTTTAGAAATTAGAGAAGATTTTGTAAACAGAAATTTTCAAATGCGTTTGACGAAACGACCAACCGTAATTGATCGAACTTGGCTACATGCTAAATGCCCTTCCACTTATCCAGATGTATATACACCCTTCCACTTATCCTGATACATATCCTACCACTTATCAAGATAAACACCCTTCCACTTATCCTGATCAACACTTTCACTTAGGGAGCAACCATTTGATTTTAGTGGGGGGAGGGAGGGGGGAGGGCAGGAAGACTTTTGCCAGCCGGAAAATTTTTCTCGGCCATTTTAAGAGCCGGAAGTTTTTTTTTTTTCGCCGGCCCTTCGGGCCAGATTAATTTTTTTTTTGTAATTTTCCAATGTTGAAAATTACTGAAAAGTTTAAATAGTTCAGCGTTATTTTATCGGCCATATTAAACATCAACACAGAATAAGTTCATCTCTTGCCAGCAGATCACTTCATTTTAATTTCTTGAATGGCATATGAATCCTATAATCTATTCACTTAAATGATACTCAATGGAGACAGGCTACATGGTGTTAATGACTTTTGAATTTGATTAATTCACTCAAAATTGCATAAATTTTGTTCCATTTTTAATTGTATTTAGTTTATGCCACACAAAAAAGTGTTTACTGGGCATGTGGAAAGGTTGGAAGAGAGAGGGGGAGGGCAATTTCATGATCCGGGAAAAAAATTGCCGGCCCATCGGGCCGGAAAATATTTTTCCCTAAAATTTCGATCCGGAATTTTTGTTTTGCCTTGTCCTGCCCCCTCCCTCCCCCCCCATAAAAATCAAATGGTTGCTCCCTTATCCAGATACACCCTTCCACTTATCCGGATACATATCCTTTCACTTATTCGGATATATACCCTTCCACTTATGCGGGTATTTACTCTCCCACTTATCCGGATATATGCCCTACCACTTATCCGGATATACACCCTATCACTTATCCGGATACATACTCTACCACCTATCCAGGTACATACAGGTATCCAAAGACGCACAACTGGTGTCTAAACAAAAAGCCTTCTCATTGTAAGGTGACATAACAATTAAGAAAGTAAATCACAACGGTCCCCAAGGCAACACAAAAACTACTGTAAATGGATATCAAAATAAAACGGTACTCTGCCAGCAGCGCTCGGACTGTACAATAGATTGCGTGTCAGCTTGGCATATAATCATGTGTCCTCCAATGTATTGGGTTATCTTTTATTAGTCTTTTCACTCTTTTTGAATGAATATTATCTACTTGATCTTGATTTCTGCATCTGATTAAGAAATTCAATTTAAAAGAGAAAATCTAGGTCCAAATGGAGCTCCTTGGTTATGATACTTCTGATATTGCTAATTGCTGAGGGGCAGATAAAAGATGTATTCTTACGCCAACCGGGTATTTGTATTGAAGCCATATATCCTTATGTTTACTACATGTATGTTTTGCTATTTGATGCCTTAATAAAATTAAAGGGGTGATTTTCCCATCGTAATATAATGGTACATAGCTTGTAATAATTTTTGGGATAAGCAAGGCTACATCATCAAGTTTTACCATTTGTATATGATTAATCTGTTCAATACATACATTGGTAATTAAGAAATGACTATGAAATATGTCTTAATACATTTATGTTCATTATATAGAAAAAGCAGCTGCAAACGTGTGTAATATGAAAGTAGAAACCTTGCTCCCATAATTTTTTGAGCAGTGTATAATAATACGAAAGTGGTTCAACTCTGTAACTCTGAACTGAACAAACTTAAGGAGGGTTTTAATACCAAGATGGCGGCGGTATTATTTGTTTTCTCGCTTCATAGGATAAGCACAGTCTTAACTCCCTTAAAACATTTGATACTCTGATTGATATACGCATTTGAGTATCCTGATGAAGTTTGAATAATTTCCGGCGTCATTTGAAGAAATTATGGCGATTTTCTAAATAAAGGACTTTGGGAGTTTTATCCATGAGCAAACCACGACGTCATTTCGACGTTATCGGGGGAAATGGCGTCACAAGCCTTCGCATTCAAAATGCAATAAAAACATTATTACTAAACGTATTGCATTGAAACTTAGCATGTAAAAATAGAAAATTAAATCTTCATCACAGTGTATTCGTTGACAAATTGACGTTACAGGAAAGCGGATGTCACTTAATTGAAAATGGACGATTTTGGAAGAAAAAAATGGAAAATATAAAGCCTTGTAATATTTTAATCCTAAATTCATTTTTTCCCATTTAATCATGAAATCATCTCTGGACATTCTTGATAATTTTGATAGTTTTTGACAAAGATTCATCCACAGGATTCCAAATAATTAACTAGCAACTACAGTAAATTGGCTCGAAATTGCAATTTTTTTATCGACAGTGTCATCTTTTATTCAAGTATCCTGCCTGTGTTTAAAACACAATTCATTTTATCTTTTCAATATGTAAGTGCAATATATTTATGGATATTTTGGAAGTTAAATCAAAATTAATTTCCGATAGCTTTACGAAAACTGGAATGCCACTTTCAATATTATGACGTCATCAAGAAATTCACGAAAACGTCGATTAATGCATATTTCAAAGTCTCGTAGAAAATGTTCCTGTGGATAGAATCAAATGTAAGTTTGCATAGTCAAGAACAAACAAGAATAATATAATTTCATAAAATTTCAGAAAAATTGAATTTGGTGTCCAAGTGTTCAATACCTCCTTAAAATAATGAGAATTTTATTTGTACATATTGTACGTAGTACTGATCTACGTCCGTCCGTCCGTCGGAGTTTGTCCATAGTGTTTTTTTTTTAATCCAAGCGGTGAGTGTTAATTAGACAAAAATGTTTTTAAAATCGGCAATTTGCTCGAAGATGCGTTCTAAATAACCAAAACGCTAGTTAAAAGCAGAACCATTATTTCATGGTATCATTCGATTACATCAACAATTAGAAATATGTATTGATTTGTAAGCGTAAAAAATTCAAATTAAAAACAGTGTTCCATGGACAAGATCGATATCTTTGATGACATCACCATTTCTGAGTGATATTGCATTTCGTAAAAATATAGAAACCCTTTGATACTGGTATCACATTAATTGACCACTTGGACGACTTGCCAATTTTGTGATTCTGAACAGACCCGTAATATTACGGAGGTGTTCCAACGCTATACCTCCAAACCATTTTTTCCTGCACCAGACACGTGTTTCGAATATTTAATTCTCATCAGTGATGCTTCGAGGGGAGCCACCAAAATTCATTTCAGTAGCGCCCTCTTTAATGTTTTGAATTTAGATTTGTCCATTTACTTTACAGAGAGTGTGCGGCTCCAAATTTCCTGTAGGGTCGATTCAGTAGCATATCCAAATAAAATACATGTTCAAAATAGCATAGGAGGGATGATGCTAAGATGTTTGAAACCTCCTTTAATTTAGGTGATAGTTTTGAATGGAATGACAATTTTTCAAAATAGCAAATAATATCTGTGATGTCAAATCGATAGGGGCCAAAACAAAGCTTCTATCAGGTGACAGAGCTGGAAAGAAGTAATTAATACACTTCTAAACATCAGGTCATGGGGAACGATTTTAACTGCTCCACAATGCAGCATGAAATTAGTGTTTATATTAATAATACGGAAGTGTTTCAACTCTATACCCTCATGACGAAAATTCCAAACCAATTTTTCCTGCACCAGACACGTGTTTCGAATATTAAATTCTCATCAGTGATGCTTCGAGCGGGGCCACCAAAATTCATTTCAGTAGCGTCCTCTTTAATGTTTTGAATTTAGATTTGTCCATTTACTTTACAGAGAGTGTGTGGCTCCAAACTTCCTGTAGAGTCGATGCAGTAGTATATCCAAATAAAATACATGTTCAAAATAGCATAGGAGCGATGATACTAAGATGTTTAAAACCTCCTTTAGGGAGCAACCATTTGATTTTTAAGGGGGGCAGGAAGACTTTTGCCAGCCGGAAAGTTTTTTCGGTCATTTTAAGAGCCGGAATTTTTTTCGCCGGCCCTTTAGGGCCGGATTATTATTATTATTATTTTTGTTGTAATTTTCCAATGTTGAAAATTACTGAAAAGTTTAAATAGTTCAGCGTTATTTTTCGGCCATATTAAGGTGGCTCCCTACTCGAACCGTTATAGGTTTTTCCTTATATGCAGCAGTCTGCCTATAACGTTTTACAATGGCTGGTGAGGGACGAGTCAGCGCATTGAAAAACACAGACAGAAGATCTTAAATGCCAAAAGAAGCAAAAGATGGTGCAATCTATCAATGTCCACACCAATCATATAGTATATTTTCTTAGTTGAAAATGTGATGAAATTATAAGGGGGTACCCTTATGTTTGTAGCCATATCTTGATCATTTATAAAATTGTATACCTGTATGCAATTTTTTCACCATCTATATACATCATCGTATAAATGATCCAATTTGAAGAAATTTCATCTGTTGTTTTTTGTACAAAAATGTGATATACTATATATTATTTGTCGAAAATATGATAACATTATAAGGGGGTACCCCTGTGTTTGGAGCCATACCTTGATCATTTCAAAAACTGTGTACCTGTATGTGATTTTTTCTTCATCTACATACATAATTTTATGAAATATTACAAAATGAAAAAAATTCATCTGTTTTTTTATGCAAAAAGTTGGATTTAGTACATATTCTTGGTCAAAAATGTTATGAAATTATAAGTGGGTACCTTAATGTTTGGAGATACATTGTATATCATACTTAGATTTATGTTACAATATCATTTTATGCGTTGTATTTTTTCTATATGACTTGTTATCATAAAATAAAACAAAACAAATAAACATATTCGTATCATCACTGAATTTGTAGGGTTCAAAAGAATATGAAAGATATTTGATATTTCTCAATTTTGAAGTGTTAGGGTACCTTTCTTTAATGTACTGTATCTTTAATGAAAACAAAATTACCTATCTATGTCTGTGTTCATTATGTCATTTTGACTATTATGCATAGAAAATAACCTTAAAATACAAATTCATCTGTTAAATTCACGAGTAGGGACCCACCTTAAACATCAAACACAGAATGAGTTCATCTCTTGCCAGCAGATCACTTCATTTTAATTTCTTGAATGGCATACGAATCCTATATCCATTCACTTAAATGATACTCAATGGAGACAGGCTTTATGGTGTTAATGACTTTTGAATTTGATTAATTCACTCAAAATTGCATAAAGTTTGTTCCATTTTTAATTGTACTTAGTTTATGACACACAAAAAAGTGTTTACTGGGCATGTGGAAAGGTTGGAAGAGAGGGGGAAGGGCAATTTCATGATCCGGGTTTATGTACTCTATGTTCCCGACGACCACGGCAGGCAGTCACGGCGGCCCAAAAAAGTAGCACGCCGTAGTATTGGTATTCAAGTTCTGTTAAGTCTAGCTACGTTTACGCACGGTCTATCGAGGTATCCGTGACGAGCCGCGGCTCCTGAATCCAGGAGAACTGACGGCACACTACGTTTCAACTTACGGCTTCTTACGAACGTTTGTACGTTTCCTTATGACCTGCTACGTTCTGATAAGGTCTGTCACGCTTTGTTACGATCCAATTGAATTGGTCACGTCTACCGAGTTCTGTCAAGGCCCACTACGATTACCCGTGACCGCTGGAAAAAGGAGACACCGAATGCTGCAAGATAACGTTGGCTTGATATACTTCTTGTGTGACCGTGCCAGGCCGTAGTAGAACTTTTAAAAAATAAACTGTAACAAGCCGGGACATGCCGTGATTGAGCGTGATGAAACGGCTAATTCACTCCTTAGCTCGCTGTGAGAAATCGTTGCACACCTTAATTGATAAAACGCGCATCTGCCATAAAGCAGCTGCAGCTGAACTGGACATAAACGTGACAGACCGTAACTGAACTTTAAAAGGATCGTTAAGGGGTCGAATCACACTTTTGCTTCCCGTTTTGTTACGTTCTGTAACGTTATGTCTCCTTTCATCACGTTCAACCTGTTTTGCTACGGTTTCTAAAGTAGACCATCTGCACCGTGGGCTGCCGTGACAAATGTTTCGACAGTTTAAACATTTGCCCCGACAATAATGGCTAGTTACGTTTGTCGATCCCGTTTCCCTACGTTGTCTCACGGTCACTACGTTTCGTCCACGGTGGCTTGAAACGTGGCCTCCGTGACCACCGGGAACATAGTGTAAACGGGGGGTAATGTCAAAAACAAAATTATTCGCGATGCTATTAAGAGAAGACAATAAATATTACAGTACATAGACCTTGACTGATTTCAATTTTCTATTTTCAGGTAGCCTGTGTATATCGTATGAAACGGAATCACCTACTCGTAAGTAACATCTTTTTAAATGAGATAATAAATTTTTTTTTTCATTTTTAACTTCTTTTATCGTGAATTGCTATTTTGAAATGTACGGAAATCGTGGTTAACCTACAAGGTAAATATCAATATTGGATGACCCTTTTCGGCTTCCGTAGAAAAAGTACATATGATTTATTTTTAACTACCGGAGACGGATCCAACGATCCAAAAATATGTTGGGCTCCTTGCATTATGGCTGAACCGATGTACAATTAACCTAAAAATAATAATACGGAGGTGTTCCAATTCTATACTTTCCCGATGAAAATTTTAAACCAACACGACACGTGTTTTGGATATTAAGTCCTCTTCAGTGATGCTTCCAGCCAAAGCGATTTCCAGAAGACGCCTAAATTCATTTTAAAGCACCCTCTGGTTTTATTTTTTGAATTATTTGTCCATTTTCTTTACAGAGAGCGCACCAAATTTCCTGCAGGGTCGATTCGGTGCGTATCCAAATAAAATCTATGTTCAAAATGACATTGGCGGGGTGGTGCTAAGATGTTGACCTCCTTCAATTTCGATGATATTTTTGGATAAAATAGCAAGTGTCCGAAATAGCAAAATAATATATATGGTGTCAAATTGATAAAGGGCCAAAACAAAGCTTCTTTCAGGCAACAGCTGGACAGAAGTAATTAATACACTTAAAACATCCATGTCAATAAGTGATACATATAAATACCCTAACCCTAACCGATTTCGTTTTACAAATACATTAACTGTTAAACAGATTTCTTCATTCAAGTGCATTGTTATCTTTCAGCTCCCAAGAACATAGATGTATCAGATCCTAAGTCATGTATCGATGGTATGTCTTTGTGTTATCATTAAATTATGATGGATGTATCTAAAATTTCAACAATTTAAAAAACTTGGTTAGTTGAACATCTTCAGGTTTCTCGTGCATATAATGAATTTTCAAGTTTTCATATCAATTTTAGTTTCACAATTGAGTGGACGCTATGAATGCGAGTTTAATATGGAACTCGAGATAACCGTAGGATACATCAAACCGGAATGTGTGTGCCCATCTTACCTTTTCTACCCTGATATATATGATCATCCAGTCTGCATGAATGGAATGCATAGGATAACATGTAAGTCTTTAGAATTCGTTATTTATTGTCTCTGGGTTGGATTTATCATTGTTTTCTTTCTTTTTTTTTTTTAGCAAATCTGAGCCTAGTTCGATATATCTGGCCAAATATTGAGCATTTGAATGTTATATGGACGGAGAGTGGCTTGGTTTGAAAAATTCATACCAATCTGCACCAACAGTTCTGAACATTTAAGCTATTTTTTTGGATTAATTTCACTATATGCCCTAAAACTACTTCACATACTAGAACATAGTAAGAGTGAAAGATTTAAGATGATCTACTAAACGGGGTTAACATGACCAAGTAAATGTACGGTAAGTTTATAAAGCTCCTTTTAACAGGGACCCATTGAATGCGATGAAATGTATTATTTTCTGAAATATCTCCAATGGAAAAACATCCTTGTCAGTAAAACACCGTTTTCTTCTAAGATGTTCAAACTCCAAGGTCAAGGTCATGGGGGAAACTTTGGTGTCAATGGAAAGGTCTTGCCACAATGAATACACATGTGAATACAAAAAAAATGTATGAAAGCTCAATTAATTACCACTGTTATGGCCAAAGAAGTTATTCAAAAATAGACCAAACTCCATGGTCAAGGTAACAAGATCAAAAATTTTGGTATACACGTGTCAAATATGAAGGTCCTATCACTAACTATTCAAAAGCTATGACCAAGGATAATGTTTCTAAAGGCAAAAACTGTATGCCCCTGCGGGGGAATAAAAATGTTTGTTTTGCATATTTTAAAGCTAACCTGAGCTATTGCCATACTCTGCCATCTGCATGCATTTGTTCGTATAACCCCGCATTTTCGACCTCTCCATAGCAGCTGTACAGCTTTGTAAATAAATTTTGAAGACAACCAAAGGCTTATCACTAAGCTTTCAATATTATGCTAATTGATGTGGTAGACTGACGTATTACTGACTTGCAGCTTCTTTTTCGATAGTACTTAATAAAATATTTACTTCGTATCTATTTTTAAAATGCATTTGATATAAGGACTTCAGCAAGTCTAGTAACATGATTCATGTGAGGTTTGAATATGTTTAAACTTAACGTATAAATACAGCGGGTATTAACGACGCCACATACAATTAATCCCGTTCTTGAACTCGACTCTGGATATTTTTATTAGATAATGTTGTCCGTCGTGATTCTGTTGTGCGTTATTATTGTCTCCGTCTGTTTTACCGCTTTTTCTTTTCTCACGAGAACACGTTCAGCTGTTTTCGTTGTTGGTTATAACCTGTCTTTGTTTTGTTTCATGAATATTTCAAGGATTCGTGTGCTTTTTCATTATGATTTTTTGGATTATGGTTTTTGGGTTTTGCGTGTAATTTACAACCTCTAATTCCAAAATAATTTTACATGTAGCCAAGTTCGATCAACTTCGGTTGATCGTCTGTCTCTTCAACGCATTTGAAATTTTCTGTTACAAATTTCTTGAAATTCCTAAAACGTGGGTCATGTAGCATCATATCCCACCCATTCTGCTACATCTTTCGGTACATTTTTGGACATAATAATTTCACACTTTTTGGCCATATTACATTAGTTAGACTGAGGATCACTGACGAGGGTTAATTACCCGAAACGTGCATGTCTATTCCATGCTGTAAATTTATCTGGTCTTAAATGATGCTATAGAATTTAAAGACGTTTAAAATTTAAACTACTTGACGAATGTCACTGCTGGTGGACCAAGTGTCCCCAAGGGCACATGTAGCCAAGTTCGATCAACTTCGATTGATCGTCTGTCTCTTCAACGCTTTTGAAATTTTCTGTTACAAAATTTCTTGAAATTCCTTAACCGTGGGTCCTGTAGCATCATATCCCACCCATTCTGCTACATCTTTCGGTACATTTTTGGACATAATAATTTCACACTTTTTGGCCATATAACATTATTTAGACTGAGGATCACTGACGAGGGTTAAGTATCCGAAACGTGCATGTCTGGTCCATGCTGTAAATTTATCTGGTCTTTAATGATGCTATCGAATTTAAAGACGTTTAAAATTTTGTCTGTTATAGAATAAACAATCTTGACTGCAGATTTGCTATTATTACCTTTTTCAGGTCAAGATTGTAAGAATTACAGCTTGAATCAAAGAGGTCCGTGTCTAAACAATGGTACATTTAGATGTAAGGACCGTCAATTAGCTAAGGACATCAAATGTAGTTGCCCGGAAGGCTACAGTGGCTACTATTGTCAAACAGTAAGTAAGATCCTTGTCCGTTATAATTTGCACCTATTATTATAACAAATAGAATAAAACACATTTACGACGAACGGAATTTGGACCAAAGAATAACATGATTCCTCTATCCGCATCTTCATTTGCTTCTTAAGATCGTAACTTAAATTTGCCTTAATTTGCTAAACGAAGAAACAAAGCACACTGAATTTGCCATGCGAACACGTGATGTCCGCAAAAGAACACTTTAGAATTTCTCTAGTTTATTTTACAACACACGATAGCTGGCAATGTTTTGATTGGCTGGTGTATTTTCGAATTCACTTCATCTGCAATTGTCCAGAATATCCTCAAACATTGCTAGACGCTGGAACCTCAAGATCGAGTTTTTCAACCTGATCTGTCAAAAGATCTTAATGCGAACGAATACACAGGCTTCAATGGCATACTGTAGATTTCTCTGCTGAATCTCACCTCAAAATAGATTTGACATAGACTTCTCCTGTTATATCCTCTTATCCTTACTTGAAGCCAATGTAGCTCATAGTCACCGATCATAGTTTTGCGTTTTTAACCGATACATCAACTAGGAGGACCGCATATGTATCTGGTTGGCTAACCCATAGTGAGCTCGTCGGGCTTCTTGGCTCGACAAAATCGAGCAGGAAACAAATAACACGGAGTCCTTATTTCCCTTAAACCATAAAACTAACCATCTAAAAGTCTGACCAATAAAAGCTCTAGGGGACTAGTGCATCTTCTTCATTGCAACAGAGAGTTGTATATCATTTGGTCAAACTTCATCCAGCCTCTGAGAATCATTTGTTAACCCCACTTATCTGTCATTATTGACACGACTTGTTTCAATTCAAGTCATTTATATTAACTTCAATCCGCTCCGGCGTTTGTAGATATTTCATTGGTATTTTGAACAAATGGAGGGGATTTCTAATAAGACTCGGTTACAGTATCAACAACAAAGCACCAAAACACCCCAAGTGAAAACACATAATGGACCCGAATAACAAGAGACGTACATCCGACATAGAAACATGAAACACAAAAGACAACACATTAACCAATGTGGTCAATGGATAAAGGAAGGAAAATAATATGACATGTATCTATTTCAGATTAAGAGGGTCTGTGAGCCACAAAGGAAGTGTTGTAGGTCGTATAAAATAGGAGGTATGTGTACATAGATACTATAATTACATTGGACTCCAACTCTATACCTTCCCGGTGAAAATTTCAAACCAATTTTCATGAACCAGACACTTGTTTTCATCAGTGATGCTCCCAGCCAAAGTGCTTTATATAAGCCGCCCAAATTCATTTCACTAGCGCCCTCTGGTTTTATTTTTAGAATTTAAATTTGAGCATTTACTTTACAGAGAGTTCGCGGCTTCCAAATTTCTTGCAAGGTCGATTCAGTAGCATATCAAAATAAAATCTTATGTTCAAAATAGCGTCAAAATATTGTTCGACAGTATATTCTCGCAGTGGTATCAACCAGATGTGGATTTTAAAGAATTCGAAGAAACGTTTGGAACATCTGACATCCACTCATTTTAGTAGAGTCCATTAATTCGATCAAAGCCTTTGATTTTTCGACACTTTACACTACAATTCCACATTCTAAATTGAAAGAAAAACTCGCATAAATAAGTAAAAAGTAATGCTTTTAGAAGTAAGAACGGTAATCGAAAATACAAATCTATTCTTGTTAACTATGACAAAACATACTTTGTAAAAGAAAAGTCCGATTCTGAAACTAAGTACACTGAAAAAGATATTATTCAGATGTTAAACTTTCTGATCGACAACACTTTTTGTGGTGTTTGGAGGAAAGGTCTTCCAGCGAATTGTCGGAATTCCAATGGGGACCAATTGTGCCCCACTCCTTGCCGACATTTTCCTTTACTCGCACGAAACTGAATTCATTCAATCTTTGGTCTCTGAAGGGAAAAGATACTAAGCTTCTGACTTCAACTTCACTTACAGATACATAGACGATGTGTTGTCCATCAATAATCTAAAATTCGCGGATTACCTAGACAGTATCTATCCCTCGGAGCTTGAAGTCAAAGAAACTACAGAGACAAATAATTCAGCATCCTATTTGGACATAATGTTGTCCTACGACACTGATGGTCACATGAACACCTCACTCTATGACAAACGTGACGACTTCAATTTCAGCATTACAAACTTTCCTTTTCTGAGTAGCAACATCCCTTCATCGCCTGCTTATGGCGTGTTCATATCTCAGTTGATACGCTATGCCAGAGCAAGTACCAAATATACGGATTTTTTTCTGAGAGCTAGGCGTCTTTCAGATAAGCTTCTCACTCAGGGATATGTTTGTGACCGACTAACATCGTCACTGAGGAAGTTCTAACGGTCGATATGGGGAACTCGTCATACACTATGATGTCCCACTCTCCAGAAGGGTGAATGATATTCTGTCAGACTATTTGAACCATCCAACCAAAGATTTTACTCTATGTCTTCCGAAATGGAAGTAACCGGAAGTGACAGTTCTACCGAAGTGAAGCGGCGGGAGTTGCATGCAAGCAGGAGATGCTTACTCTTCCTGGGCACCTGGTCTCACTCCCATATCGGGAGTCCGCTTCTTTTCATGGGGTGGAGGTTTTTCTTTGTTTGCTTCGGTTCCTGTTTATCCTGATTTTGTATGCCTTCCGTTTCTGATTTTCTGAATTATCGATTTTGTGCTGTATACAGGTATATGGTCATTATCCATATTTGTCATTGGAGGGATAGTGCTGAGTTGTGGTGGAAGATGACTAACATTAAAATGCAGAGGATCGAATTGCTCTGACTTTAATTGTTTATAATCACTATTAGAATTTATCTACATGTATTTTCTCAGTTGATGTTATCTTCATACGATCTCTATAAAACGAGCTTTAATGGTTTTCCCAAGCTTTGATATCTCATTATATTTCAATTTACTTGATACAATGTTATTTCACTGTCAAATTGGGTTAAAAATGGAAAAGAGTCATTCAATTTTGACAGGAAACTCGGTGGTTATTGGTGCGGTTCTTTCTTTGAAAAGAAGTCAACGTTTTCTAATTGACCTCATTCTAACGATGTACATATAGCATGCATTTGATAATGATTGGTGTATCTACTTCTTTATTATTCAGACAGCAGTATCGACACAAACTGTTCCAGAAACTACACACAGAGCTGCCCGGAATATTCCATTTCAGACGAGACTACTTCCGGAAAGAGTTGTGTTCTTTGTTTAAGCAGTTTTTATACTTTATCAGGTAAACCTTTCCTATATCTGGAAATTATTTTTGAGACTGAAAGAAGTATACTTCTTAAAACTGTAATATTTCTTAGAAACGATCACATGATTGTCTACAGAATCATATATTGGTCTCTTTCAAGTTGAAAATATATGAAAGCAAGATTCGGAAAGCATAGTTGCAATGATTACAAAGATGTTAAGATATGAAGTGTATCTTTATATCTCAAACTAATGTTTATGAAATGCTAATTAATAACGTGATTTTGTCGTTGCAGTTAGTGCTGTTGTGATGTATTTTATCCATGGACTAAGTTGACTCAAGAGGTTTATCACATGGACAAAACAGACACTCTCAAAGGGGTTCTCTTGAGGCATATAGTGATTATCTTACAATCCGTGTGATATTATGAAATATCAGTATATTTGAGTGTGAATTTACGTATTATCGTTTCCATTGACGTTTCTGAAGTTGATTTACATATGGTGCTATTTTAATGGCAGAATTGAGTGTTTAATGAACAGTTATTTGTATCTACGGTGATTAGAAATTCGGACTTGGATAACATGAGAACAACAATGGAGAATCATTTCCAAGAGAAACATTATAACTTATATTATACATTAGATTATCCCTTTGCCCTCGAATTTTATCCTCTCGAATAAAATAAAGATCTTGTAGGCAACCGCATATGAATATATGCAAAAGAGATGAACAGCAGACAGCATTTCTAGACTATCGACCAAATCGTTTTAAAATCTCGATAATCGGCATTTGCAAATTCGGTTTTACGTCACACAAAGGCTTGATTAGAATATAGAAATGGAGAGTTCCAAATTCACCTGGAGAACGCATTATCACAATATAAATTCAATATGTCTAAAATCTGGGCCCGGCATCGTAAACTATAATAAGCAGCGACAATTTTGAAATAATTTTATGCATTCTGTTTTACTTTGAGATAAGAATAAAAATGTTTGAATAATTGCTAATATTATAATGAGACAAAAGTATTATTGAAATTTTGACTTTTAGTTAAAGGTACCTATTCCTGGTGTTCATAAAAAGAAAAAAATACTAGTAGAATGCATTTAAGGAACCGTTTTAGAATGAGATTTAGTCCTTTAAATCAAGATATACGATGTAGCAGGTTCGAAAAACGAGTTTTCACAGGTTACACTGATAAATCAAGAAACTTAAGCCTGGACGATATGGCGGAAATTGGTTCATGGTACCGAGTCCCTGAATGTTCGACGTCAAGTAGACCAACTTACTTATTAAAACTACTTGAGTCGAACAAATTGATATGCCTAATGGACGCTGTCAAACAAAGCCAAAAGTCAGACGTGAGTGAGAATAGCTATTGCAGAGAAAATTTTTAAAATATGATGTAATACAAAATACTTTCACCAAGCATGAACTTTATATACACGAACGAGGTTGAGTGGTATTTCATTGTGTTTACATTAATAATTTCATTGTGTTTACATGAATAATTGTTGATGTAATAAGTTACTTTAAAATGTTATAAATGTGAATAAATATTATGATTACTTTCTATCTGACCAGAGTAGTCTTATATGTGAGCGTTGTCCGGATTGATGGATCCATGTAAGAAACATTTGACTGTAGATTTTATCTTTAACATGTTTAATCTGGACAAAATGTCATCAAGTACCTACGCGCGGAATTTCATATCTCCTTTTTATCAATCAAATCAGTGCAATTAGATAATTTTAGCTTTTACATAAATCTGAAATCTAGAAAAAAATATTTGTTAAAACTTTATTTTTCATTCTCTGCTGCATATTCATACCAATGAAGAGTAAAAGCAGATATGAATCCTTATTTATTGAATTTTGACTTTGAATTTATCTTATGCATGTCATTCATTTTAAATCATTTCAAATCATTTGATTTAAAAAGATATACATGTACTGAATTGGCAAAAAATGCCTATACTACCTTCAGTAGAATTACTGTCGTTTGTACATAGAATATCAATGAGAAATGTCAGAATTTCATTTTTCTAACGATATAAACATGCTTAGTATTACCAATACTTTAATTATGGTTTTTTTTAGTCCCCTACATGTACCGGCAACGCCGATGGGGACTCTTAGTTTCCTCTCGGCCCGTCTGTCCGAATATCAGTTTTCCGGACTTTTTTCAGCAACGAATGGCGATATTCAGATGAAATTTGATACACAGCTAGGTCTTGGATAGTTACAGAGCAAGTTCGACTTTCGTCACGCTTGACCTATTTTAAGAGAAGTTATGCCCCTTGATGACTTTGAAAATTCAGTTTTTGTCAGTTTTCCCGACTTTTTCCTGCAACAAAAAGAGATATTCAGATGAATTTGATACACCGCTTACTCTTGGTTAGTTACAGAGTAAGTTCGACTTTCGTCACACTTGATCTATTTTTCAAGGAGTTATGCCCCTTGATGACTTGGAAAATTCAGTTTTCCGGACTTTTTCCTGCAACAAATAGAGATATTCAGGTGAAATTTCTTCTCAGCTTAGTCTTGGATAGTTACAGAGAAAGTGACATTTGTCACGCTTGACCTCATTTTTGAGGAGTTATGACTCTTGATGATTTGCACAATTCAGTTTTTGTCAGTTTTCCGGACTTTTTTTCTGCAACAAAATAGAGATATTCAGGTAAAATTTGATACTCAGCTTAGTCATGGATAGTTACAGAGCCTAACCTCTTTTTGGTATCGATAAAGCAGATAAAACCTCAGAACTGAGCTGCACGGTTTAATTAAAACTCATGTTTAATTGAAGAGTAATTCATAGGCAGAGTTGCAGGACATAGATATATGCCACCGGTAGGGGACTAATATCGCTCAGCGATCATAACATTTTTATACTAGAGCTGTATTGAAACAGTACTGAAATTTGGGCATGTCTATATTCAATTTTTCAATAGATATATTTTACATGACTATACAATGTATGTACATACAATTTTCACGAATTAAAATTGTTTTGAATCAAAATATTTCTTCCAAAGGGAAGGGATGTTACAAAATAAAAACACAAACACTAAAAAAACTTTTTCATCGTTTTCATCTTTGTTATTTGTATATGAACGACGTGTATTTATAGAAAATTAGTCCGTTTATCGGAGCACTCCCAAGAGGGGATCACATATTAAACATGTCATTATATATCAAGTCCTCTCTTACTCCTCACACTATACTCCCCACTCGTTCACCATGATCTGTACAAGATACCTTCAATTATGTATGCAAGTGTATGCAGTGTATGCGGGGAAGGTGTGATGTATGTATCTGTATTTTCAACGACCTTTAACGTGCCATCACACGAGGCAATCTCCTCAGCCGCAGCTGCCGAAGGGCCACTTAGACTGTTTTAGTTCCCTCCGAGTCAGAGAACAGGTGGGGGCAAGATGATGAATGAACGGGATTCGAACCAGGGATCTTCAGGATGAAAATCAGGCGCTCTACTGCCTGAGCTATGTGCCCCCACTACATATGCCAATTAATCTCTGTATTGTACAGAATTCTTTTTCGCACTCTTTGGCCATATTACATTGTTTAAGTTGAGGATCACTGACGAGGGTAAAGTACCCGAAACGTGCATGTCTGGAAAATTTTCTGTTCTTAAATGATGCTATTGAATTTGAAAACGTTTAAAATTTGTACCACTTGGTGAGTGTCACTGCTGGTTGACCAGGAGTCCCTGAGGGCACATGTAGCCAAGTTCGATCAAGTTGATCGTTTCTTCAACGCATTCGAAAATTTCTGTTATCAATTATTATTTTTTTTTTTGAAATTCCTAAAACGTGGGTCCTGTAGCATCATATTCTACCCATCCTGCTATGTATTTCGGTACGTTTTTGGCATAATAACTTTAGCACTCTTGTCACATTACATCGTTTAGATTGAGGATTACGGACGAGATAGACGCATTGAACCCAAAACACAAACATGGAAGCCTATGGCATTTGATCATGTTTTCTACATTAATATTTGGTATAATTCTGAATATTCGAGCATGCATCGGCAAATACAAACCTTTGTGGCCATATTTAATGGCAATTACGTCCTGTGCGGTTGCAGAAGTTCGATACATAGATTGCAGAGAAGTCGAAAAAATTAAAAGTTTACGGACGACCTACAGACTCTGATGAAGCCAAACTCAGCCCATACAGTGTATTGCAAAAGAATGGAGGGGATCTCCAACAACACTGCAAAAAATGCAGGATCTCCAACTGAAAAATAAACATCAAAGAAGTACCTAACCGTTATTCAGTCTCAAAGTCGAGAAGGCAAAGCAAAATCGTGAGAATTCCCATCGAAACGGTTGCGAACCCCGGAATGAACAACATTCCGAAGTGAGACCAGGTGCCCAGGGAGGGTCAGCGTCTCCATGGAAACCTGTCAAATTCGGTGATTCGGTGATTGAAACAGACGGCCATATATAGTTTTACCGATTTGATGTTTTGATAAATACTCACCCTTTGATAATGTTTGATAAGAACTGACAGGGTAACGATTACCAATGCAGAAATCCGGAATAAGTGCGAAAAACTTTCACACTTATTTGATTACCCAGATGTATTTAAAGACGCATAGATCGAGTCTGTATTTGTTTTAGGAGAGTCGGGTTTAGTAAAATACCAGAATTTTGAAAACTTCTGATATTGTTTGCATTTTCCTTCACAGCAATGTTTCCACAACGTACTTCTTGAACAGCTTGCTGAAGATGCAGACTAATTCCCGTCTGTAACTTGCTTTACATACAGCACATGGATCCAGCACAATTGAAGGTCCTATAGAAAGGATATATTGTACCCATTTATTCGCATATCACTGGGTTTTCTCAAGACAACAATTGTCGAGAACATATTTGTAATGAAAATACGGAAGTGTTTCCAACTCTTTTCCTTCTTGAAGAAAATTTCTAACCAATTTCAATGCACCAGACACGTGTTTCGGATAGTAAATCCTTATCAGTGATGCTAAAAGTCAGAATGGTTTTCAGACACAGCCAAAATCCAATTCAGCAGAACCCTCTGATTTATTTTCTTGAATTTCAATGGATGCAATTTGCAAAGAGTGCTCGGCTTCAACTTTTCTGTATGATCGATTCATCAGCATACTGAAATAAAATCTATGTCCAAAATAGCATTGGAGGGATTGTGCTAGGATGTTAACCTCCTTAAATGTCGATGATATATATGAATGAAATGACAAGATTCCGAAAAAGCAAAATCAAATACATGTGTGATATCAAATAAATAAAACGCCAAAACAAAGCTTGATCGGTTGATCGTTTCTTCAACGCATTCAAAAATTTCTGTTGTCAAAATTTCTTGAAATTTCTAAATGATGGGTCCTGTAGCATGATATCCCAGCCATCATCGTCTTTCGGTACATTTTTGGACATAATAACGTTCGCACTCTTTGGCCATATTACATTGTTTAGATTGAGGATCACTGACGAAACGTGCAATTTACCTGTTCTTAAATTATGCTATTGAATTTGAAGAAGTTTAACATTTTTTCAGATGGCGACAGAACTGGAAATTATTACACCTAAAACATCCAGCCACAAGGAACAAGTTTAACTGTTCCACCCTTCAACAGGAAATAAGTGTCTATTATAATAATACGGAAATGTTCTAACTTCTTTACTTTCTTGAAGAAAATTTCAAACCAGACACAGCCAAAATCCATTTCAGTAGCACTAGGATTTTGTTGAAATGTATTTCTAATTTTCTACGTTTGGATATTATATGTTGAAGTGTCTGAAGACACAAATTAAAGAATGTATTTTTCCTCATTAATGGCAGATATCTGTAAGCATTTTTCCTATCAATATGATTTAGAGTGCTTACTGCGGAGACTGCTTGATCCAGAAGACAGTCAACAACTTATCTGGTCACTGGTCATGTGTACAAGAATGTTGTGAAAGAAAAAAAATTGGTGTCCTTGAAATGACGAGTATAAGTCACAGTATGTTTTGTATCAGCCCATATTACTGCATTTAAGTCAAATGACTCGACTATAATCAACACTTTGTTAAATACATTTTATCTTTTCGACTTGTCTAAGGAATGATATGTCGCTAAGAATGTTGAGATTAGATGTTGACGATGTATCGCGAGCATGTCTTTTTTTTTATTTGAGGATAATGAGGAGGTATATTTCCAATATAACGTAACCATCATCAGGACGTAACATTTCAATAAGTTGTAATTGTTGTGTACCTTCCCAATGCCTCTGCAGTTAGGTCACAACAATTTTTTTTCATTGTTAAGCGTCAACGGGTGGGTAGGTTTTCATGGTAGTATTTGCAAAAAACCAAACGGTCCATTTCAATATTTGTCAATCACTATCCTTGTTTCTAAAGACAGAGGTGTAGTCTCAACAAGTTATAGTGGGTATTTAGTCTTCCAAATGTTATGTAATCTGAAATTAATGACACAAAATGATAATCTTTCTTTACATCCCTACCATGAGATCCTGCTCTCTTAGATGACAAATATGGATAATGAACATATCCCTGTATACAGCACAAAATCGATCATTCAGAAAATCAGAAACCGAAGGCATACAAAATCATGATAAAACAGGAACCAAAGCAAACAAACAAAAACGTCCATCATACGAAAAGAAGCGAACTCCCGATATGGGGAGTGAGACCAGATGCCCAGGAAGAGTAAGCATCTCCTGCTTGCATGCAACACCCGCCGATTCAATTCGGCAGAACTGTCACATCCGGTAAGTTCCATTTTGGAAGACATAGAGTACAATCTTTGGTTGGATGGTTCAAATGGTCTATGACAGAATATTATCCACCATTCTGGAGAGTGGGACATCATAGTGTATGACTAGTTCCCCATATCGACATTTATTACGTTTTCTTTAGATATTTATGTCTCCCTGTTGTTTGTTTTTAACGTTTTTAAAGATAGATATGTTTCCATTGATTGACATTAAAGATGCAGTGTTCCTGAAAATAAATTTTATTGAAAACTTAAAATTTATTCCGAAGGGTCTAAGTAGAGAAAAAAGGGAGCAAGAAAAAGTTTTATTTGAAAATATGCAGACACGACCATAATATTGTCGAATTTGTAAAATTAAATCTCTATATACCTTTATTGTAAAATGTCAATACATTGTAGGTGGTGCTAGCGGAAGGAATAAAAGCTGCGTACCCCAAATTCAAAATAACGTTTTTAAACGTCTATGATTGCGAATGTATGCTTTAGATTCGCTTGAAATTTTAAATCTATACAAATGAGAATTTATACTTTCATATGAAAAGAAAGATTTTGCATTATAAAATTTTGTGAAATTAATTAATTTTCAGGGAAACGGTACCTGTAAGCTAAGGAAAGAAAAAAGAGGTATGGCTTTTGTCTGTTCAAAAATATATTATTCCAACCAATTTTAATGCACAAGACACGTGTTCCGGATAGAAAAAAATCCTTATCAGTGATACTTTCAGGAAAGATGATGTTCAGACTTCTTTCAGGTGACGACAGAGCTGGAAAGAAGTCATTATGACACTTCAAACATCAAGCCACGGGGAACGAATTTAGCTGCTCCTCACTGCAATAAGAAATAAGTGTTTGTAATAACAAAACGGAAGTGTTCCAACTCTTTACCTCCTTGGAGAAAATTTCAAACCAATTTTAATGCAAAAGACACGTGTAGAAACATCCTCATCAGTGATGCTTCCAGCAAACGTGATTTTCAGACACAGCCAAAATCCATTTCAGTAGCGCCCTCTGGGTTTTTTTTTTTCTTCTTCTTCTTTTTTTAAATTCAAATTTGAACAATTACTTTACAGAGAGTGAGCAGCTCCAAATTTCCTGTAGGGTCGATTCATTAGCATAGCTGAATAAAAACGAGTACCAAAATAGCATCGGAGAGATGGTGCTCAGATATTAACCTCCTTTACTTTCGATGTTATATTTGGATGAAGTTTCTAAAATAGCCAAATATATGATGTCAAATTGATAAAGGGCCAACACAAAGCTTTTTTTCAGGCGACTGAGCTGGAAAGAAGTAATTATTTCTTTTTAAACATCAATTTAAAAATTGATTTTTAAAAATGTAGATGATAGAAAAATGGCAATATTTTTGAAAGAAGTAATTATTACACTTCAAACATCAATTTAAAAATTATTTTTTAAAAATAATAGAAATAAAATAGAACAGAACTGGAAGCTTTTTTAAAATATTTTGAAAGACAGAAGTGGTAGCATTCGAGGGGCCTATTGCTCTATTACCTCATTACTAGTACCGGTACCAGTACAAATATGTTCAGGTATTTGCTGATCGAAGAGCTACCTTTGGCAGGTGCTATATTTTTCTGTATTTTTAAAGCAGCAGGATCCACCAGAAATTAACATGTTTGGTAAACTTTGAAATACCTGATACATGTTAGAAGAACTTCATTTCTAAGTAAGTATACATATTTATTCGCCCAAATAAAAATGCCAAACACCTCCTATTGTGACGTCATAGACGTTTACGTAGGTTTATTCATGAATTGTGTGAAAATATATGAGTGAAAGAAAAATAATCAATCACCCCTTTGTACAGGGACAGGGAAATTCGACCCTTGTATCAAGCCTCGTCGTGGACTGCAAATCTTTGATACTTGGGTGGGATTTTCCTGTCTCTGTACAAAGAGGTGACAGATTCTATTAATCTTCGACTGAACATTTACATCCTTTTGATTATTTCCATACAATCAGAATATATTTGGGAAGTTTTCTGATACATGTTTCCATCGCATAACCATACAACTGCTACATTTAAGGTATCCGTTGTACAAATAAATATCAAGTGTATTATATAGTTTGAACCAATTAATATTTTTACCTAAATATACCTTTTACAACATAAAAATGGTTTCTATCTTCAAAGGTCAACATGCCAACCTTCGCTCAATCCACGGAAACAATCGAGACACTGCCGAAGATTACCGAGATTATTTTAACACTGTTTAAATGGACGAGACGTCCGCGATATCTCCATTTGTACACTGGATACGTTAATTGTTTATACTGTAAACGTAGTTATTTTCGCGGGGAGGGGATTTCGCGATTATAGCATCAAGACGTAATGCGTTGGGGAAATATTTGCGATAAAAATGTCTTAATGCAGTGAGGATATTTTCGCGTGGGATAATTTTCGCGAAGTCACTTGATTCGCGAAAACGCGAAAATTATCCTCACGCGAAAATTTCCACGTTTACAGTATGTATTTATTTGAACCATTTTGAACATTATTTTTTAAGATACCAACTATAGAATTCAGGATTCACGCACAGTGTGGATATCATTCCTATCCGTCTTGTTTTTATGATTCCTTGTTATTTTTCCTTATTTCCCGTCTTGTGAGAGTGAGTTCAGCTGTTATGGATCTCCTTTTGTAGTTTTCAATGTTACTGATAAGCAAAATAACCAATCAAACTACGTTTTACAGGTCATGTTTTAGAGTAAAGCTTTTGACGATATTATATATATTGAATGTTAATAATACGCTCAATTGGAAATGGTGCATCCCACACTATAAAAGGCATCTGAATCGAGTTCCAGCTTCGCCTTAATAGACCCCTCGGTTAGATAAAGACAGCTAGTAAATAGGCACGTTATAGACCTTTGGAAATATGGGCCATGCAATGCAATATAATCAATAGACCTTTCCCGCACACAATACGTAATGAGAGCCTGGTGAAGCGCATAGTGTTATTTAATGTCATGCTTATCATGTTATTCCCTTATCGGGTGCTCCGAAAATAAAGATTTTTTTTTATAAAAATAGATCTCGGAAATCCCAAAACTTATACCCCAGGTGACAGTGGGTCAATAGATAAATCCCGGAAGTTCCTATAAATAAACTTATTTTTAAAAGGATATATTTCTCAGCTGTTTGATATAAATCTGTTTCGGGAGTATCATAGTGCTTAACACAACTAGTTCATTGTAAATCTACATGGAATAACAAAAACTTACACGAATAGTTTTATCGTGTTATAACGATTCTAGCCAACATGACGTATTTTGAATCCTCTGTCCGTCATCTACTAAATAAGGTAAACATTGATATACATTTGGTTTTAGTTAAGCTAATATAATTAATAATATGCTTTATTTGAAAGGGGACAATTATCTAAAAATGGGGAGGCATATTTTCGCTATTAGTATATACGTAAATCGAAAGCGAAAAAGAAAGAAAAACCGACATTGATATGTCGTGTATTTCTGTATATTAATACATCGAAATATTGTATAACTTCCTAGTACCTTACCGGTTAAACCAAAATGAATTATAGGTTTCCTCACTGTTTGTTTGTCTATCCGTCAATTTTTCTATTTGTCTGTCTATCCGCCTGTCTGTCCAAATAATCTTGTTCGGGCAATATCTTTCCAGTGCCCACATGAATCTGAAATTATTTCAATATTGTAGCTAAGGACACAAGAATCATGATCTTGATCCAAGGTCAATGTCATAGTAATATTTTTAAAGCGAAGGTCGCTGTATTTTTTGGTTGATTCTCTCTCTCTCTCTCTCCATTCTTCTCATATGCTTTATCCGAAAAGCTTTTATTACATGGATTGTTTAGTCCCCGAGGATATCGTTCGCCTAGTTTCGCAGTGTTTTGCCGCTTGACTTGAAATATATTTGAAAATTCTCTGTCACAAACTTAATTGAGAATGTTATAAAACTAAAGGGTATCTACATGATATCATAGCTCTGTCCTAAGTAAGCGGTTTCTTTGGCAGAAACTTTTCTCTTTACAATTTTATATTATTAGGATTTCCTCTTACTCGGCCTCGAGCATCACTGATGAGAGATAACTTGTTGAAATGCGCATATGGTGCACTGAAATTTTATTATAGAACATATATTTCAATATTGATAATGTAATATAAACCATATTTTTTCTTACAGTATAAGTTTTCAGACATATGTAAACGAGATATAGCTAATGCCATATCACAGTATAAAGATCTGAGACCAGGAAATGAGAGATTCAGTAAGTATTATCTGCTTCTCAGTAGGTCAATAATTACACTAATTTTTTCCAATGATATATATCTTTTGAGTATCATTCCTCAACTTGGATACCCTATATGATATAATATACATAAAGTCAAGTTCATTTTGTTATCCGTATTCTTGCAATTTAGTTATATAGCCTTGAATTAACAGAAAAAGTGATTGATGTAGTAACATATTGATCAAATAATGATGATCCAAACTTCTAAAGAAAATAAGATGAAACTATTGAGGAATTTAGAAATGAATTTATTATAATATGAAGATTTTTTTCTAAAAACAATCCTACCTAAATTTATGAAACTAAGGGGTATCTCCCCAAGAGCATTGCTCTGCCCTTAGCTGGGGTTTCGACAAAATATTTTCGGTAATACAAATAGTCTAGTTGCCAAATGGCTATTTTGGGGTGAACCCAAAAAAATGTTACGCACAAAATGTTTTTGCATGAAAGTGATGTTAATACTCTCTACTTTGATAATCCGACTGATGCCACTCTGGCATCCTTGGGCATTTCGAAATTTTTGGGAAAAAAGGTAATTTTTCAACGAAAACCGTTGAAAATTGGAAATACACAATTACTTTGTCCATGTTGTAGCTAGAACAACAAATTTGGTATCAAAAGAACAGCAATGCCATTGCCTTTAAGTCCCAAGCTCAGTTTATCAATTTACTCGTCCATAAAATGGGGAAAACTATGGATTTTCGATGAAAAACCGTTGAAAATTGGGAATATGTCATATCTTCTTTCATACCGTAGATAAGATAACAATTTTGGTACCAAAAGCACAATAAATGTATTGCCTTTCATTTTAAATATCAGATTAGCAATTTGCAAGTACAAAAATGGGGGAAAGAATGAATTTTGAATGAAAAATCGCTGAAAATTGGGATATTGCAATGTTTTTTTTTTCATGCTGTAGTTAGAAAAACAGCAAGAAAAATGATTTCATTGCTTTAAATTCAGAATTCCACTCAAGCAAATTGAATCTTCTTGTTTTGTTTTGTTTTGTTTTTGCTGAAAACAGGTTTTAAATTGTAAAAAAAATCGGTTTAAAGAAATTCTAAAACAACAATTTTCGTATCAAAATGATTGCATATTGATAGTTTTAGATTTGCACTCTCTTATTACCCTTTATTCTACTCTAGATATACCATTCCAAATAGTATAAATGTCCTAGCATCATCTTACAACATCACGCATCATTTCACGAAAAGAATGTTCCATTTTAATTGCATAATTCATATTTGATGTTTGATGTCGTGTTTGCTGTTCCCTTCCCGTTTGGTTTCTCTTTCTGTGTTTGTCTTCTCTGTATTTTTATTTGAGATGTTTTGATGTGTAGATATTGGTGCTGCAACCCAGTTTTGTTGGATATCACCTCGTTTCTTATTGCCTTGTTTTTTTCATCAACATGAAATTGTAATTCTTGTGTGCAACTACTTCTAACAACAAAAAAACCCTCTTACATGGTTGATCAAAATGCCTCCTTTGCATCGTACTCTGACAATTTTCTACTCCAAAACATTTACAGAATTAAAGAAAATTGAGCACAGAATTTGTCACATCTGTTTGTTACACAGCTCAGATTTCATGTGCGACTACAACAAATCAACAGGATAACAGATAGAGGTTCAGACGCAATTGACAAAATATTATCACAATAGGTCTCAAAATTTATTTTAAATTTAGTTCTTTCAGCAGATCCAGGTTTGATCTTAAGAATGTTTCCTTATGCATGGCTCAAAATATTAAGTTTTTCTTGACATTTTATCGAAATTCTTCAATTGATAAAATTGGTGGTAATGGTCATCCAAGAGTTTTGAACTCTGTGAGGAGGTTGTTTTACATCATAATTGTGCGTTCTTCGAGACCTCTGGGAAATCGCAATAGTGGGAGGGTTGTGCGCACGTAATCCAGGATAACCACACCGTCTGCTGTTTACGTGGCAGATGGCCGTCCTAAAGTCGGTACCCGTTGTCCATTGGTCTCGTTGGTTAATGTTTAGTCTTTTATGTTTCATGTTTCTATGATCTTGTCCCTTTTGCGTCTTTTCAGTGGGTGTCTGTTCTGTGTTGTTTTTGGGGGGGGGGGGGGGGTTTGCATGGGTGTTTTGGGATTTTGCTGTGGGTACTGCAACCTAGTGTTGTTGGAGATCCCCTCCTTTCTCTTATAGCCCATTTCATTCAATCGTACACTGGACCTGACATCAGATATACTGTCTAGATTCTTTTCAATATCTGAATTAACTTCTCTCAAATTTGACACGGAACACCACTTCAACAGATTTCCCACAGAACAACCTTTGTCTCTCCTATACCATCATATGTTGATGGTATCCATCATCATGATCTGTTCGCAATACCTACATCTTTAGAATAATGTGTAGAATGCGAGTTCTTAATCAATCGGATTGCTTTCTCGATCAAATGATTGCAAGTACAAGTCATATCAATCAGTTGCACTTCATTTCATGAGATGTAGCTTTCTTGACTTAATCTTTTATGTCATTGTGATCGTAAGTAGGAGTCAATTGAATACCATTTAAATTTGCTCTCTGCAAAGTAATAGCAATTTCAAGTTCAGAAAATAGGGCCAGGGGAGATGCTGGAGAGGATTTTGGCTGTGCCATGAAGTCACTTCAATTGAAAGCATCACTGATGAGGATTTTTCTATCCGAAACACGCGTCTGGTGAAGTAAAATTGGTTGAAAACTTTCTTCAAGAAGGTAGATAGCTGGAACACTTATCATTGAACATCTGAAGTGTTTAGTTATTTTTAGAATTATATGACCAGAAACAATCAAGGTATTAATTCTACCATTTAATGGTCAGTTGATACACCAGAGCCCTAGCTGCATACATCAATCGATCACCAGCGCCTAGGCATTCTTGTCGAATAGATAACCTGGAGCTTATTTTAAGAACATATTTCGAAGTTGAAAAACTGAAGTAATCTTTTTTACATTGAACAATGTCACCACTAAGCAGGTCTTTAAGATCCACTTCAATGATTGAAAACAACTTCACAACCCTGGCAGAAATCATCTCTGTTAAACATCTTCAAATTCATTAGCATCATTTAAAAGCAGATTAATTAACAGCGAGGACTAGACATGCACGTTTGGGATATTTAACCCTCGTCATTGATCCTCAATCCAAACAATGAAATATGGCCAATAATGTGTGATAATTATGTCCAAAATATAAGACGTAGCAAGATGACTACGATATGATGCTACAGGACCCAGGTTTCAGAAATTTGTGTCAATTTTGCAAACAAAAATTTTCGAATGCGTTTGAGACAAAGGAGGGGATCTCAAACAACAGCAGGTTGCAGCACCCTTAGCAAAACCCCCTATGCAAATACCACAAAGCAGACAAGCACAAACAGAGACGCATAAGGGACAAGGAACGTCAACGCACAACACAGAAACATCAAACAGAAAGGACTACACATAAACCAACGAGCAACCGGTGACGACTTAGGACGGCCATCTGCCACGGAAATAGCTGAAGGTGTGGTTATCCTGGATTACGATTTGAAGAAACGACCAACCGAAATTGATCAAACATGTGCCCTCGGGGACTCCTGGTCCGCCAGCAGTGACACTCACCAAGTGGTACAAATGTTAAACGTCTTCAAATTCATTAGCATCATCTAAAAGCAGATTAATGAACAGCGTGGACAAGACATGCACGTTATGTATCATAGACAGTAGCCGCTTCCTTTTGAACAATGTGTCTCATTTCACCCACATCTTTCAAAAGCTTGCTACAAGATTCCATGTACTAGTAAATTGTTTTTCTTAAAACTGTTGACTTGAATACACATATCTTTGTTCTAGATTTTCTCTAAACGTTTTGCATTTTTCAAAGTCCCAACTTTGTATGGAAAAAAACCTTCAAAAATCAAAGTTTTCTCCCTCATTGTTCTTCTCCCATTTTATTTATGAGCAAGTTGCTTAATATGTATTCAGAATAAAAGACAATAACAAAAACCTTTATTTTGGTACCATAATTGCAGAACCTCATACTACAGTTTGAAAAAGTCATTGCATTTTGCAAATTTTCAGCGATTTTTCATCAAAGAGTAGTTGTTTTTCCCAATTTTTCGTACCAGCAAATTGCAAATCTGACTTCTGTATTAATTAAAATGAAAGGCAATAAATTTATTGTGCGTTTGGTACCAAAATTGTTTATTTAGCTACAGAATAAAAAAAGATATGGTATTTTCCCAAATTTCAACGATTTTTCATCGAAAATCCATAGTTTTCCCCATTTTATGGACAAGTAAATTGGTAAATTGAGCTTGAGACTTAAAGACAATAAAATTGTCGTTCTTTTGGTACCAATTTTGTTGATCTAGCTGCAGCATGGAAAAAGTAATTGAATTTTTCCTATTTTCAACGGTTTTTCTTCGAAAAATTCCATTTTACCCCAAAATTTCGAAATGCCCAAGGATGCCAGAGTGGCATCAGCCGGATTATCCAACAAGAGGGTATTGACAACACTTTCATGCAAAAACATTTTGTGCGTAACAAATTTTTGGGTTTCGTGAATGGCACCTAGACTAAAATGCATTTAGATTTAAGCGATTTTTGGCCATATTTTTCACTTTTACGCTTCTGAATACACCCTACACAAATTTTGGAGCCGCTCATTTTTGACAAGAGGAAATTAACAGTCTTTATTGTAGGACATTGCTTGACATTAAGTACTACTGATGAGGATTTCATATCCAAAGCACGTGTCTTGTACAATAAAATTGGTACAATAGAACATTTATTTCAATATTGACAATGAATTCAAGAAGATCCTGACGCTAATCTCAACAACACTCACCAAGGAGCAAAAATTTGAGCAAGCTAGCAAGCTAGAGGTGGGACAAGGAGCTCGGGAGGAGTAAGCATCCCCTGTTTGGCTAGCCGCATCCGCCGTCGATGTTCACGACCGTAAATGAAAACAATATCTGAAATACATGCACTGTCTGAGGTTATGTATATATAGAAAGTGCTATGGCGAACAAGTCAGGGAAAAAACATTCAAAACACTTACTGTCAAAGTCCCTTCGCAGGGAACGTTTTTACGAGTTCCCAACGGCAAAGGGCATAAGTGTGACCCAATGAGTTCAAGAAGATCCTGACGATAATCTCAACAGCACTCACGATAGAGACCAAATTTGAGCATTGACGGACCCCTAGCAAGCTAGAGGTGGGACCAGGTGTCCGAGAGGAGTAAGCATCGCCTGTTTGGCTAGCCGCAACCATCGTCGATGTTCACGAACGTAAATGAAAACAATATGTATTGTTATACCCTTGTCAGTATCTCTATATAAAATCCCCATAGGAAAAATGCCTATAAACTCGAATATTTGACCAAGCGGTTAATATTTACATCAATATTGGCCCTAGAGCAATATTTCAAAAAATATATATTCTGTCATAGACCATTTGAACCATCCAACCAAAGATTGTACATATGTCTTCCGAAATGGAAGTTACCGGATGTGACAGTTCTACCGAATTGAAGCGGCGGGTGTTGCATGCAAGCAGGAGATGCTTACTCTTCCTGGGCACCTGGTCTCACTCCCATATCGGGAGTTCGCTTCTTTTCATATAGTGGAGGTTTTTGTTTGTTTGCTTTGGTTCCTGTTTTGTCCTGATTTTTGTATGCCTTCGGTTTCTGATTTTTGAATTATCGATTTTGTGCTGTATACAGGGATATGGTCATTATCCATATTTGTCATTGACCGATAAACGGTACATCGTTTGTGACTTCTCCTCATTGATGACGCTATCAACTCTACCTATTTTTCCGCGCTCTTTCTCTTATAGAAGAAAATGAACGTAAACATGCCGGGCTAATCAGTTCGTTGCTGTTGTATTGATGTAAGGTATAACAAAACAATTATTGACTGGGAATGAGGGCAATATATGATTTGTTGGACCTGAAGACAAAATAAAGCCCTCGGCCTCGGGCAATATTTTATCTTCAGGTCCAACAAATCATATATTGCCCTCATTCCCAGTTAATAATTGTATAAAATACATTATGTCTATATAGAAATTGCTATGGCGACTTGGTCAGGGGAAAATATTCAAAACACTTACCGTCAAACCCCTCGCGAGGAACAGAACTTTTTTTACGAGCTCAACACGGAAAAGGGCATAAGTGTGACACAAATGCGTTAAAGAAGATCTTGACGATACAACTTTCTGAAATATTCCTCATTTCAGTTTTCAATAACGGCTCAAGGAAAGACTTGGTTAATCTGGATGGAACCATCCCTGTGATGTATAAAGGAAACACGTACAACATCCCTATATGTATATGGATACTGGACACACATCCTTATAATCCCCCAATGGTCTTCGTCAAACCCACGAACACTATGCAAATAAAACAAGGACGCAATGTTGACGCCAATGGAAACGTAGACTTACCATATTTACGAGACTGGAGATATGTAAGTCGTCATTGTAGACTAGTTCAACAAAATAAAACAAAAACCCTGGAAATCACAGATTACGAAGATCACCATATGATATGCATTGTAAACATATTATCATGGCAGCAAGAATTCCCTGGGTAGTAGGGAAAAAATCAACTTTGTTCAAAGTGGGCATAATAGCAACTTCTGACGTAAAACTGTCTGGCAGTTAGTAAAGTGTACTAACCTCAGGATATTGTCACAAAACAAATCTTGATAAAAAATAACTGTTCTTTAAAACTTTATTTGATAAGAGGTACATACATTTGTAACAGACAAAAAACACAGAGTGAACAAGTACAACAAGGGACACCAAAGGGACAAGGAAGACCAAACACCAAAGACGTCATCAAAACATGAAACACAAAAGACTACACATAATCTATCGAGACCAGTGGCCGGAGCCAACTTCATATGGCTATCTGTCACATTAGAAGCAAATGATTTACTTATCCGGGTTACATGCGCACAACCCTTCAACTAGCTAAGTTACCCAGTGGTCTCGAAGAAAAGAGGGAAAGGATCTCCAACAATAATCGGTCGCAGCACACAAAGCAAAACACCCCATGGGAAAACATAAAGTTGACAATCACAGCAAGAGATGCAAAAGAGACAAGGAACACGAAATACGATATAGGAACATTAAAAATAAAAGACTACACATAAACCATCGAGACCAATGGGTAATCGGTGCCGACTTAGGGCGGCCATCTGCCAGTGCCAATGGAGTGGGTATCCGGATTACGACTTTCGACTACAATTTTCACATGCATAGCAACAATTAATGAAATACAACTACCAAAAGAAGTGAGCATACGGAACACAATCCGTGCTCTACTGGCTTAAGCGAGCTTATGATGATATATTTGAGAACGGTCATGTGACATCTACAAAATGTAATGCATATTTGATGACTTCATGATCATACCCACGGTATATAAGGCAGCTCATGATCTTATTACACTTATTCGATAAATCTACCTTTGATCATCAAATCACCGTAAAATAAGGGTAACGAAATTTCAATTGAAGTGGACTTTGTGAATTGGTGGACTGATACACCTAGATTTTGCATACAGAGTTGGAACAATTCCGTATTATTGATATAAACACTTATTTCTTGTTGTAGTGTGGAGCAGTATAACTAGCTCCCCGTGACTTGATGTTTATTAAGTGTATTAATTACTTCTTTCCAGCTCTGTCGCACGAAAGAAGCTTTGTTCTGGCCCCTTTATCAATCAGGCATAATATATTTTTGCAATTTCGGAAACTTGCCATTTCATTTTAAAAAATGATCGAAATTAAAGGAGGTTAATATCTTAGCACCATCCCTCCAATTCTATTTTGAACATAGATTTTTGGATATGCTACTGAATCGACCCTACATGAAATTTGGAGCCGCGCAATCTCTGTCAAGTAAATTCTAAAAGTAAAACCAGAGGGCGCTAGTGAAATGGATTTGGGCGGCTACTGAAAATCACTTTGGCTGAAAGCATCACTGATGAGAATTTAAAATTCGAAACACGTGCCTGGTGCATGAAAATTGGTTTGAAATTTTATTCAAGAATGTACACAGTTGGAACACTTCCGTATCATTGTGATGCAAAAAAGTGTCATATGAAATCTATAATGAATGAAATAATAGAAATCAACGCAGCATTTCATAATTGCAGCAATCAGATAATGAATTTAAAACTGTAACCATTTATTGAAAAGAATAAAGCTTGAAAATTTAATTAACTTGATATTATTTTACAGCCCCAGTCAGATTTGCTTGGATTGATACAGATCCTCACAATAGTTTTTGGAGAGGAACCTCCTGTGTTCTCTCGTTCAAGTCAGCCGTCAAATCGTCCCCCATATCCTGGTGACCAACAGTCAACACCCTACCCAATGTCAGGTAAGCTTCGAGTGAGCCGTCAAATCGCCCCCTTATCCTGGTGGCCAACATTCAACTCCCTACCCAATATGAGGTAAATTTCAAGTCAGCTATCAAATCACCCCCATTTCCTGGTGCCCAACAGTCAACTTCCTACCCAATGTAAGGTATGCTTCAAGATAGCCGTCAAATCACCCATCTTTCATATCCTGGTGGCCAATAGTCAACTCCCTACCCATTGTCAGGTAAGCTTCATGTCAGCCATTAAATTGTCCCCCTTATCCTGGTGGCCAACAGTCAACTCCCTACCCAATGTCAGATAAGCTTCAAGTCAGCCATCAAATCGTCCCCCTCCCTTATCCTGGTGCCCAACAGTCAACTTCCTACCCAATGTCAGGTATGCTTCAAGATAGCCGTCAAATCACCCATCTTTCATATCCTGGTGGCCAATAGTCAACTCCCTACCCATTGTCAGGTAAGCTTCATGTCAGCCATCAAATTGTCCCCCTTATCCTGGTGGCCAACAGTCAACACCTTGCCCAATGTCAGGTAAGCTTCAAGTCAGCCGTCAAATCGTCCCCCTAACCTGGTGCCCAACAGTAAACACCTTACCGAATCTCAGGTAAGCTTCAAGTCAGCCGTCAAATCGTCCCCCTTAACCTGGTGCCCAACATTCAACACCCTACCCAATATCAGGTAAGCTTCAAGTCAGCCATTATATTGTCCGCCATATCCTGGTGCCCAACAGTCAACTCCCTACCCAATCAAGTAAGCTTCAAGTCAGCCATTAAGTTGTCTCCCCTATCCTGGTGGCCAACAGTCAACTCCCTACCCAATGTCAGGTTTCAGTAACACAATGAAATTAAGCGAACGATATCCTCAGTAACACTCGGGGTCGAAATGTTAAACGTCTTCAACTGCATTAGCATCATTTAAGGCATTCAATGGGTAAAGAGAAGTAATTGGGCCACCCATTTATTCAAGTCTGAGGCCTAAAAGCACAAATACTAGTAGTTATAATGTAAACATTAATTAATTTTTTTTACCAATTTGGATATTGAAAAAAAATGGTTCTTTTATGAGTTATGGGTCCTTACAGTTACATTGAACTCAATGGGAAAAGGTTCATTTTCCTTAAATTTTTCAACAGAATGATGGGGCATCAAATATCGATCGGTCAAAAATTTCTTAAAAAATATATATATTTCATCAAATTTCGCTGAAAAATCAAAATTCCACCAATTAGTTTTTCCTGTAATTATTTTTTTCTTTATTTTTCATCAAGGGGAGATAACTCCTAGGTTGGCACCTTTTCAAAATATTTCCTATTTCTATGTGTACTAGGCTAGTAAAAAGGTTTTTAAATATAATATGACACAGAAATATACTGAATGATAAATACATCTGATTTCAATGATTTTTGGCATAACTTCCTTCATTACCCATTAACTTCCTTAAAAGCAGATAATTTATAGCATGGACCAGACATGCGCGTTTCGGGTATTTAACCCTCGTCAGTGATCCTCAATCCAAGCAATAAAAAATGGCCAAAATCTGTGAAAATTATGTTCAAAATATACCGAAAGACGTAGCAAGCTGGCTGGACATGATGCTACAGGACCCAAGTTTCAGAAAATTTTATAAACAGAAATTTCTTAATACGTTTGAAGAAACGAACAGCCGAAAATCATCGAAGTTGGCTATATTATATGCCCTCGGGGACTCCTGGTCCACTAGCAGTGACATTCACTAATTGGTATAAATGTTACACGTCTTCAAATTCATTAATTAGCATCAATGTACGTTAAAGTAAGGAAATCTAATTAGTGAATGTATGAAGAGGGTTATTCTAATCATGAAATATATGCTAAAGAGCCAAGAACAGAGCTATGTCATGTGGGGAGGTAATCCTTAGTGTCAGAATAATCTATCAACTTCAGTATAAGAAAATTTACAAGACAAATGTATTTTAAGCACAGTTTAACAAGGAAAACGGTATCCTCGGGGACTAACAGTCCACCAGCAGAGATACCAATCTAGTGGTTGAAACTATCATATTGAAATAGTATGTTCTATCGTATCATTTAGAGCAACATATGTGCATTTCAACAAGTCATGTATCATCAGTGATGCTCAAGGCCGAAAGAGAGGAAATCTCACTATTTTACTTCGGAATGTTGTTCATTCGGGGTTCGCAACCGTTTCGATGGGAATTCTCACGATTTTGTCTTGCCTTCTCGACTTTGAGACTGAATGACGGTTAGGTACTTCTTTGATGTTTATTTATGAAAAGCGAACTTCTAAACATGATCCGAAATGTATGCCAACGAGATAAATACTATAACCACTAAATAATCTGACCATTTTTCAAAATAACATCTTCTCTTGTTCGTTAATTTCATTAAACCGAAGAAAACCTATTATTATTTGAGAAGATATGTTCAAAGAAATTCAAAACAATTGATAAAGCCTATTCTCTTTCTCCCATATATTGATATAATCGTGATACTACAGTGTATACTGTAATACTGTATACTTGTAATTTTGGTATTGTTTTTTTTTTCAAAATGCGCATCACATAGTCATTATTTTAAAATTACAAGGATTTTTGTGTTCTTCAATATTATTTTATGTGTTCTTCAATGTTACTTTCAATAGCTTTGTACTTAATTGCCATTTTGTATTATACGTGTATACAATTTTAAAATTTGGTGAATATCAATAGATAATTCAAATGGAAATATACATATACATACGTAATTTACTTTTTGTTCATTGAAATAATTCAGCTTCAGAAGAAATCGAAAGAGAAAGATTACAGTTGGAAAAGGATAGACTTGAAATTGAGAGAAGAAAACAAGAATTGGACCATGAGCGATTTAGATTAGAACAAGAAGAGAGAGTGTCAATGATGAACTTACTTCAAAAACTAGCAAATAAATAAAGTCAGGGAACATGACATTTGGTAGAAAACATTTTTTTACTTTCTTTTGGACCGGACTAAATTTAGATTTCATTTCGTGTAGATAATATCAATTTGAATCCTTTGATTTGATTAATTATGACAAATCAGATACATTATATTTTGTTGTTAAGTTTAGTTTAAACATATTATATTTTCCAAAACATGAAAATGGGATTGGGCAAAAGTTATGCCAACATTATATACGCCCTCTCCCTATTGTTAAGACAATGTAGATTATAGTTGTCAAAGTTATCTGTCGTATTGTACAAGTTTATATATTCGCATATTGTTTGTCGAATTCAGTGAATGAAAGCCAAACACTTAACAAAATCAGAATCCAATAATCACAATCATTACTTAATAATGCTCGTAAAAAAGTTCCCCTCGAGGGGTTCGACAGTTAGTGTTTTGAATATATTTCCCTGACTTTGTCGCCATAGCACTTTCTATATAGACATAACGCCAGATAGTGCATGAATTGTAGATATTGTTTTCATTTTCGTGCTTAAACATCGATGGCGGGTGCGGCTAGCCAACAGGGGATGCTTACTCCTCCCGGGCACCTGGTCCCACCTCTAGCTTGCTAGGGGTCCGTCGATGCTTAATTTTGTGCTCTATTATGAGTGTTGTTGAGATTGTCGTCAGGATCTTCTTTAACTCATTAAACAAATTTTAGTAAATTATAAAACGAAAGACAGATAAGGAGGAGATCCCCTACGGTGAAAACATCGATACACGTGACGAGAAAAGGTGGACAAACAGACGGAGTCAATAACATTATACCTTAGAAACACGAAGGACAACACTATCTTCATGAATAATCTCCACAGAGAGTACATAAATAAACATAATAAAAGTGGACAAACAGACGGAGTCAATAACATTATACCATAGAAACACGAAGGACAACACTACCTTATAAATAATCTCCACAGAGAGTACATAAATAAACATAATAAAAGTGGACAAACAGACGGAGTCAATAACATTATACCATAGAAACACGAAGGACAACACTATCTTATAAACAATCTCCACAGAGAGTACATAAATAAACATAATAAAAGTGGACAAACAGACGGAGTCAATAACATTATACCATAGAAACACGAAGGACAACACTATCTTATAAACAATCTACACAGAGAGTACATAAATAAACATAATAAAAGTGGACAAACAGACGGAGTCAATAACATTATACCATAGAAACACCAAGGACAACACTACCTTATAAACAATCTACACAGAGAGTACATAAATAAACATAATAAAAGTGGACAAACAGACGGAGTCAATAACATTATACCATAGAAACACGAAGGACAACACTACCTTATAAACAATCTACACAGAGAGTACATAAATAAACATAATAAAAGTGGACAAACAGACGGAGTCAATAACATTATACCATAGAAACACCAAGGACAACACTATCTTATAAACAATCTACACAGAGAGTACATAAATAAACATAATAAAAGTGGACAAACAGACGGAGTCAAGAACATTATACCATAGAAACACCAAGGACAACACTACCTTCATGAATAATCTACACAGAGAGTACATAAATAAACATAATAAAAGTGGACAAACAGACGGAGTCAATAACATTATACCATAGAAACACCAAGGACAACACTACCTTATAAACAATCTCCACAGAGAGTACATAAATAAACATAATAAAAGTGGACAAACAGACGGAATCAATAACATTATACCATGGAAACACGAAGGACAACACTATCTTCATGAATAATCTACACAGAGAGTACATAAATAAACATAATAAAAGTGGACAAACAGACGGAGTCAATAACATTATACCATAGAAACACCAAGGACAACACTACCTTCATGAATAATCTCCACAGAGTCCAATGTAACAAACGAAATTATCATAGGTGACGCCACTCCTAAGAATTCGATGTCATACTTTAATAAAAAAAATATGTTTGTACTATAGACATTTTTTATCCACATATTGTCAAAATTATATTATACTCATTTATCCGCATATTGTCAAAGTTATCTTTTACATATACATGTACTCATTTATATATTGTCAAAACATTTTTTGAAATAATACTTATCCACATCATGTCAGTTATCTTTTACATTATGCTTATTTATCCGCATATCGTCAAAGTTATTTTTTACATTATGCTTATTTATCCGCATATCGTCAAAGTTATCTTTTACATTATACTCATTTATCCACATCTTGTTAAAGTATACTAAGTCAAAGATACATTTTACATAGTACCTATCTATTCTTCTCTTTGCCAACGAAAAAGAGAGAACTTGCATGTGATTATGTGATTACTATATAAACGTATTTGTGCCATGTAACAGGACCTGAACATCGTTAAATGATGCTGTGAATACATCAAAATGTTGCGTTATTTCACAAACTAATAAAGACTTTCAGAAAATTTTACAAAAATTATCTTCAACTTCTTTTGAAATTCGGACCCATACAAGCAATAGAGTATATTACTTTGGGTTTTTCGCAACCTTCATTTTATGGTGACATGATCAACAAAATAAGAAGGATCAAAGGCAGACAGAATTGCCATCGAAATTGTGTCAGAATTATTAAACGCCTTTTATACCGTGGATATAATCCTTTTGTTACCAGACGGACACTATGTTTGGAACTGGACCAATCTACAGACTAGTACCAGCACATTCTCAAGAATTGCAGCCCCAACTGACTGTGACGACAGGACTCTATGACGGGCCCAGTCCAAACCTCTTTATAGAGGACAGGGCACCGATCACCTGTCCTCTCTGAATGTCAGTCGGACTCCTCGGTTGATCACATGCATGAGCTCGCTACAGCCGGCTGAGCACGGACTGTATTTCGTATGCCTTAAGTTTCTTTTATCCATTTACATATCCATCTGTGTTTCTTGGGCCCGTGCGTCATGCTGTCTGTTTGTATGTTCATCTTACAGTGAGGAGGTTATTTTTCACCACAATTGTGCGTTCTTAGAGACCTCTGGGTAATCGGAAAAGTGGAAGGGTTGTGCGCTCCTTATCAAGGATAACTACACCGTCTGCTACTGACGTGGCAGATGAACGTCCTAAGTCGGCACCGATTGGTTATGTGTAGTCATTTGTGTTTTATGTTTCTCTGTGATTTTGCGTTCCTTGTACCATTTGCGTCTCTTTCTGTCTGTGTCTTCTTTGTGATTTACAGTGGGTGTTTTGCGGTTTTGCGGTTTTGCTGTTGGTGCTGCAACAAGGTGTTGTTGGAGATGCATTCCTTTCCTCAGTAATTCAGCATCATGTTTCCTACCTTATACAGGCCTAAAGAATATAATATAGAGAATATACCATCGGAGGTAACAAAAGTTGGGATTTTAGTCAATGTTCTCGTAAATGTTGTCCATTTCAAACCTCGTCAGAGGAGACAGGACACTGATAAGCTGTCCTCTCTGAGAGTTGGTTGGACTCCTCGGATGATTGCATACATGAGCTCGCTCCAGCCGGCAGATTACAGAATGTTTTTCTTGTATCCTTATGCTTTTGATATCCATTTACACATTCATCATTCCTGCGTTTAGGTGTCTTGCTTGTGGTCATCTTACAGTGAAGAGACCATTATACACTACGATTAAAAGTCGGAACCGACTGTCCATTGGTCTCGTTGGTTCATATGTAGTCCTTTGTGCCGTTTAAAAATATTTTTTTATGTTGTCTTTGATGTTTGGTCTTTGTCCGTATGCTGCATGTCTCTTGTTATGCTTGTCCACTCTGTGGTTTTCATATTTGGGTTTTCCTTTTCTTTTTTGCTGTGAGTGCTACAACGAGTCTTGTTGGAGATACCCTCATTTTTTAGTTCCCTAAGTTTCCACCCCGTTTGTATGTCTGTCCGCCCGTCCGTCTGTCCGTCTGTATGTCTGTCACACTTAAGTTTTCCGGACTTCTTGTCGCCGTTGTTGCATATATTGTACTCATTTTTGGTATGTGGATATACACTGGTCAAAATTTCTAACCGAACACTTTTTAAATCTTCATAATCTAATGAAGAATAACTTTTCATTAGTGAAAAGTGTATAACAGATTAATTTAATACTTTCACTTTATTTTTTCGTGTATCCTTGAATCTTAATAGGAGGTAACGTTACTGGAGCGTGACAAATTTGGCGTAAATGAATATTTTTCGGACAAAGAACAAAATCCCGAATAAAACATTATTTTTTATATTTAGAAACACATAAAGATGCGTCCCCGAAACTGGAAAAACAGATAAAATATGGTTTTTATACGGCGCATGCCCCAAACAATTTGGTGTCGTAGTGATGTTTTATTCTGGTCAAGGTGAAATATCGATTTTCTTTCGATTTTTGAAAATGATCAATGTGGAAAAACGACATTGATATTCTTTTTTTTTGTCGATTGAAACAACTCTAAAAAGCCAGAACATTAAACAAAAGTTTAAATCAATGCACAAATTCAGCGGGAAATTTATTGCGACCGGAAGTGCTGGTTCTGTGAATGATCTCGTCGTGTCGATGACTTGAATGATCGGGAATCACAAAGTTAATTTTTGAAACGCACAAGATTGTAAAGAATCCAGTATGGTAAGTAAATGTTTCTTTCAATCTAATTTTAATACAATGGAATATATTAACTCAGGTGTTCGGTTAGAAATTTTGACTAGTATATCTCAATGTGATTCAGATCAAGTTCAAGTTTAGTTTCGATTGACCTATTTTTACAAGAGTTATTGCCCTTGGACTTAGAAAATTGCATGACATTTTCAGTTTTCCGGACTTTTCTTCGGTTCTAGCTATTGCAGACAATGAGCTGATTTTAAATATATGAATACATCTTAATGTGATACAGATCAACTTCGAGTTTGCTTTTGAATGACCTATTTTTACTAGAGTTCTAGGAGAGGGCATTATATAATGTTTTGTTACATTTCATCTGGTTATTTTGCATCTGTCATATCAAACAGATTAAAAGAGAGGGTGAATTTAGCACCCTAGAACAGAAAGAACATGTTATGCATTGATTTTGTTTCGATTTATTGTAATTTATGTGGCGGCCGCCACTTATATTATGCTGGTGGCCGGATAAATTACGTTAGGCCGCCAGATAAATTATAATTCATATTTGTCACCTACGGGCTTCCATACTAATGCTTTTTCGCGAACTTTCAGTTGTAATTACGTTACGCCAAATTGTTTCATATGGGTTTTTTTTCCTACGCTTATCTGAAAGACGTCTTATCCTCATGAAAGAAGTCTATGTAATATTAAAGCCAAATCAAAGTTATGGCCGTTTTAAACCCAAACACATATTCATGGTGACCTCATATTTGATCGCACGTTACAATGCTACAAATAAAATAGCATGCCCTGCAACTGCAAGAAATCATTCAATTTACTATGGTAACCGCAGTAGATTCCACCGAAGTTTTTTCTCCGCTTCATGATGTTGTTATCTTTTGTCGACAATGATCACCTTTTAAAATACCTCCAGATTACGAATTTCTAATTCTTGAGTAGCAACTCTCCTTTATCCTTTACTACTGGGCACCGTCAATGCTCAATTTGTAGCTCTATTGTGAGTGCAGTTGAGATTGCCGTCCGTCTTTATCTCATTTGTGTCACACTTATGCCCTTTGCCGTGCTGAAGCCCTTAAAAAAGTTCCCAGAGAGGGGTTTGACTGTGTTTTGAATGTTTTTCCCTGACATGGTCGTCATAGAACTTTCTATATAGACATAACCTCAGACAGTGCATGTTTTGTAGATTTTTTTCCATTTTCATGCGTGAACATCAACGATGCGGCTAGCCAAACAGGGATGCTTACTCCTCACGGGCACCTGGTCACACCTCTAGCTTGCTAGAGGTCCGTCGATGCTCAATTTGGTGCTCTATATTGTGTGTCGTCAGGATCTTCTTTGTCTCATTTGTCTGTGAGCATTCAAATCGCTACTAATAAACTATTCCAGAGCGACTTCCGCCTTCTGAGGGCAAGGCGCGACTTGCTGAGAAACAGTATTTGTGACTTTGAACGACTGATTTTGTTTCTGTGAAAATTCTTTGGACAATACATACACAATATAAAACACTATAAATTCATATGGTCCACAGTGTTGATATTTTACATTAGAACAATCTAAACTATCGGTTATGGTACATTTACCGGAGAAACAGCGGAACACACCCTCAGCGGCAGGATGACAACAAACAACGCACTTCAGACAAAACAACTTCGCCAAATAACTGGGACAACGAAAGATATGGCGACAACCACACCATCAGCGGCAGGATGACAACAAACAACGCACTACAACTTCCCCAAACAGCAACTAGGGAACAACGAAAAAACGCAGCAACCACATCAATTGATCGCACAATCAATCAAAGCAGACACACATCAAAACATGAAACACTAATGACACGACATAAGTTGGTGAGGACAAATTCTCTAGATCACCGCTTGTCATCTTTAATACCTTATCCCTTTGACTTTGTAAGGTATGCGAATACGCAGCGTTCTACATATTCTTTGAAAGGTAATGACGCCATGAGTATACTTACATGTAGTAGATATGTTTTAAAAAAAGACTCCAGGCCATGGAGGGTCTTGAAATTCAAATGGGAACACTCTTGTACAATTCAGGTACAACGTGTATTTTGTTCATGATATACGAAAGAATAGGCAATTCGTGCATGAAAAGATTTCATTTCTTTATTTTCACAAGTTGCATTCATTAACAACATGGAGAAAAACAGTACATCAAATTATGACCCTACCCTCTCCAGATTTTGTTAAAAAATGCTGGCAAGATATCCCCTCCGTGCTCCATTTGGATTTATATTTCCTGAACCGTTCATCTAAATTACTCCATTTTTCATCCATATATCAATTGGAAATAGAACTGATAAAAAAGTGAATTCTGTAACCCATTTTATAATATTTACCCATTATATCAGTAATAAGTTTTAAGCAAATGACGTCACGTGATGCATTTGGCCATTTAAATATCAAATCAAGTTGATAATGAAAAAAAAAAAACAGTCCCGAATGAAATGGGACGATGAAAACAAGATGTTTATCTTATGAATAGAATTATAAATGAATAGAATGTATTCAGATAAATGAATACGCAAAGAAAATTACATTACTTGAATGTAAGTTCAATTACAGGCTTAGTACATGTAGGTTTTGGATGAGGAGAAAAGCCGGGAAGAGCTAAAATCGGCCTTGTGACAGAATATCTTTTTGATTTTTTTTAATTCCATATTTATGAAAAATCATATTTATTTCCGGATGACATCTGTTTTCTTCTAAGAAAGGGTTTGAACCAGGACGTCGCTTTATAATTGCTCGGCGTTTTGAAACCTATTTGTCATATACCAGAATCTGGGTTTCTGGGTTTCAAAATAGAAAACATTTAAAAGGTGTAACAAAAAAACAAATAATCCATACAGACAATGTAAATTTAAATGCAATGAACATGATTAACTGATTTATATCAGTAAAACAATGCTGCAACTGAGTTCTACCTTTGATTAATATTATACACGTTCCATACCCCCCCCCCTTTTTTTTTTTTACTGGTCTACTTGCACATATTTCATGTCACCAAAATAGTCGTTAGATGACAAATTAGGTAAGTCGGTATACGTCTTTTTTTCATCAAACATGCTGGGATATTCAGCATTATGGCATCCAACGTGAGTCAAGGTCATCCTCAAGGTCAGTGTGACTTGTTGAGGATCAAATAGCCTTTAGGTAATTTTAAAATATGTATGTACTTTCCATCCTTATATTAACGTATACCGTTAATAATAATTCACTGCCGGGGAGAGGGTTTAGGCAACCATCCTGAAATCATTGATTTTAACAGGTCCATGAATATTCGCATTGTAAGAAAAGGAGAAAAACAACTAGAAAGGTTTCTTGTTGCGGTTGCAACAAGAGTGTCTTCCTCCTATACAATTTTTGGTTTGGAAATATGAAGGACGTCACATTACATGTATTTATATTATATATCTAAGTTTTCAAATAGCAGTAACATTAAATCTTCAAACCGATAATTGTTGGTGAGCAACCATTTGATTTGGGGGGGGGGGGGGGGGGGGGGGGGGGGCAGGAATTCTATTGCCAGCCGGTAAAATTTTTTCAGCAATATTCTGAGCAGGCCATTTTTTCAGCCATTACCAGAGTCGGAGAAAAATTTTCGCCGGTTCTTCGGGCCGGATTTAAACAAATTGTCAAATGTTGTGAATGTCTGTGTAAGTTACCTCCCCGCTGTTACAGAGTATGAGTTAATAACCGTTCCTTCAGATGTCTCTTTGCAATTAGCGAATTTCAGACAGATTGTATGATGTTTAAATAGAACCTTTTCTAGATTTTTGTGCCTATGCGTATTAGGTCTCTGGTAGATACAGCTATGTGAACAGTTTGTATTTATATTAATTAATTTTTTGACTTTAAATTGTCTGGCACAAAGGGCCAGCAAAAATTTCCATATCATGCAATGTATCCTTACTTTTGCATGGTCCGGGAAAAAAAAATTGGCGGCCCTTTGGGCCGGAATATTTTTTTCAGCATTTTTCAGAGCCGGGATTTTTTTTTTTTGCAAATTCTTCCTGCCCCCTTCCCCCATAAAAAAGGCGAGCTCGTAGCCGTAGAACCAATTTTCTTGAGAAGAGAAATGGTAATAACAAGTTACGTTCAATATTTATATATAAATACTATGAGGTTCTCGCTGTGCAGGTTCAAATTTGGACCCTCCCCCCTTCCCTTTTTTCAAAGTTTATTTTGAATTTCCATCATGGCGACATCGTTCAATATAAACAGAACTGTTTTCGAAAAACGAGGGGAGGGAAGAATGTTGGAGAAATTGTTCATCAATTTGTAAATAAACCAACCGAAAATTATGTTCGAACGTTTGCTAGAATTAGAAATTAAACTTGATGTTCAAAATATAGTTATTGAAGTTTAGAAACAGGTTTGTAGGTTAGAAATCGGAATCAAACTACCACTTTTTGTGTGTAAATTCTGGTTTGTAGCTGATCTCTTCTAAATTAATCAACTGTTTTAAAATCAAATTGTGTATATCGAAATGTATTTATGAAATGCATATCCATCATTGCCGTGAAATCGGAATTTGAAAATCTCAACACTGCTTTTCTCGAGTCGGACTCGGACTACCAATTTTAGTGTGCGCCCGATCTGTTGGCGTGAAGGTGTATCGAAATACCCAACTCAAAATTTCGATGCTCATATCTTTTCAACAGTAAGAGATAGGAAAAATCAGAAAGACTAAATAAGACAGATAATCATATATGGATAAAAAATAATAATATTGAAATTTTTTAGGAAACTTCATAAGCTTAATTTTTGTTTACTATTATAAGCAAAAAAGTGTCTTCCTCCTATGAACTTCTGAATTTGGAAATATGAAGGACGGTGAAGGACGTCATCGTAATAAATCGTTACAGTGTGCATCTAGCATTTCATATCTTGCATGGCTGTCGACTTTCAAAAAGAATGGAAATTGTAGATAGCAAAATACGAGATATTTAAGCTTACAAATAGCAAAACATGAAATTTTCGGTCCTTTTGAGTAATTCGACGCTCCCGTCAAATATTTGAATCTACTAAAAAACATGATAAAAAATATAACAGAGACCAAAAAATAAAAAAGACCAATCTAGCTTTTACTCCAAACGTAACGTTGGAGAACTTTCATTGTCCTAGCTTACAGGGTTCTTGAGAAATCGCTGATCCAATTTTCCACGGTTACGAAAACAATAGGTCTTCCGACGGAAGTCGGAAGACCTAAAAATAATGAAAAAAGGGAAACTTTTTAAGAGGGAGGATTCACTTTGAGAAGATTTGACTTATAGTACTATGTTATTTGTCATGAATATTCTTCTATTCGATACATTAAAAATAAAATTATTACGGTTCGCTTATAAATGACGAATCTTATACATAACGGAGAGTAATTGCGACGTAAAAGCGATACCCCCCTCCCTTTGCCCTTACCGTGATGCTTGCTGTTCTAAATATTACTACTCCTAGATATATAGAAGTTGTGCGAGAAGTGTCCATACATTTGTTTTACCCAAATCCCGCATTGTTGGTTCCTCAGTAATAAAATGTACAATTTTGTGAGATGTAGCTCATTTGTAACCCCGCGTGTTAAAAAATAAAGCATCACACATTTTAATTAGATTTGGCTTATTTTAACCCCGCTAATAAATCGAACGGCTGTTTACAAATAAAATAAGCATAAAATTATTCTTTCGTGATTTTCTCCTAGAGACGACGACGAGCGGCAGAATGCACTGTCAGCCTTTTCTCTGAGTATGTACATACCCATCAAAAAATTGTTTTACATCAATTTTTAATCAATATTCAAAAGAAAACGATAGAAGTCCCAATCTAATCAAAATACAGCAGTTTAAACTTTTATTTAGCACAATCCCTAAAATACTACAAATAACAATGAACACTCTATATCCACAAAATTTTGAGCCACTCGGCCTTTATCAAGTGGAAAAGCACGAATGCAAAAGAATTCTACGTAATATCCATAACTGCTGGTAAACAAAGCCTAAAATACTAGTTCATGTTAGTCGGCGTCAAATAATAAGTTTTGGCGCGTTTTTGGTGACGTCATATTCAAAATGATGAAATTTGATTTTTTGAATCCCTTTTGTTTTTCTATCCATAATTAACGTAGCTCGCGGGGAAGCTTTCATCACAATCAAATGTGTACGCAGGTTTCACCTTCGAATTTTTTTATGTGCACATCTACGCTATGACGTCATAAACCTTACTTGATCGTAACGTCACGTTCCGTTGCGCGACATATATCATTAGGGCGCAAATAATGGCTTTTTTTTAAATACTTATATTTTCTAGTAAGCGTAGCGAGCCGAAATTTTTAAACATAAACTTTACATTGTGTCTAAATTCAGTCAATGTATTTAGACACGCTTGCACTGACAAAGATTTGTATATATATCAGAAAGCAGAGCGAACCGGAATTGTTTTGTAAGGGTACGACCAATTTGATCCTGAGGGGGGAAGGGGGGGGGGGGGGGCTGGCAATTTTTTTCGGGTCAGATTATTTATTTTCAACGCAGGGCCGGCCGGAATATTTATTTTCCAGTAACTAAAGATCAGAATATTTATTTTTTAACCTATAACAATCCTGACAAGCCAAAAAAAAAAAGTCATACTTAGGAGTCAAGGTCAGTGTTAAAAATTTGCCAAAGAGACTACATATGTGCAAGTTGTTTGTTTGTTTGGATTTTCATTTTATTTATTCATTTATTTATTTTTTTTTTTTTTGTTATCGGAAAAAAGGATACCGTACTGCCTTCTTGAGGAATTCCTGAACTCGGAGAAATTGAAATTTCATTTTAATAATATATATATAACGAAAATCGAGGCGGCTGAACGTAATGATAGAAAACGAGCATGAAATGAAAATCACAATGTATATCTTATATGGACCGCCCCTCCCCAACCCTTTTCCGATATTATAAAGTATATGTACATATAAACAAGAGGGAATTTTTTGTATACCCCGCCAAAAGATATCGGATTAAATAGTAATGAGCATGTCCGTCCGTCTGTTCCGTATGATGTTTTCAAATATTAGAAGAAAAAAATGTCATGTACGGAGAATTTTATTTTTACATTAAGATATAAGGTCTAGTTCGAATACAGCCCATGTAATTGTTGATTAATTATCTTTAAAAAAAAAGGGTTTCTGGATGTTTTAAAGAAGACCGTCATAGGGAATCAAATATTCCACATACTCCTTGACGTCATGTTGACATATGCGATCTGAACACGCTGTGACTTTGACGTTGCGAGTAAAATTGACGCCGAAGCCACGCAAAACAAATTTTCAATCTTAAATTGCAAAAAAACTGCCGAGAAGACCTATCCATGTTTTTATATATTCGAATTCAGCTCATTCTCTACTTTTACGTGTAAGAAGGGCTTTAAGGACCTCCACAACTTAATGAAGAAAATGATAATGAAGCAAGCCGTGTTTTGCCTTTTGAATGAGTGCGGATTTTTGAATAATAAGTTGCAAAATGGCGATAAAAATTGCAAATTTCCCCTTAGAGACACAATAATCCGTAGAATTACAATACTCAACATGGCAACAATATTTTTGATCTCCCTTTTCACCCTCCTTGGTCAATTTTCGAGATTAAAATTATTTTAGTTCAGAAAATGCATATTTTCGAATTAGAACGTCAATGCCGTCTTTGAGGCTTAAAATCTCGAAAAACTTCGTGAAATAGTTACATGAAAATTATATCAAAGATTGATCAAATCTTATATTTTATGTAGACAAATTTTCAGGCTATGTCTTCTCGCAAAATTTTCCGTGCCGTAACGCCGCGATGTACCTTAAAACCAATATTTCTGAGATATGGACATTATTTCCTAAGTATGTATGAAAGATTCCTTTTACCGTGAAAATACGAAATTCCGTTCTCTAGCCGATAAATCTTTTTAGAAAATTTTACACCGGATCTTTCTTTCTATTCACCAAAATGTTTTATCACAGGGTAAACTAAGGTTACAATTCAAGCTTTTCAGAGAGTCAGATTTAAATCTCGGAAACCCCCAGATGACACTGAGTCAATAGAAATCTGAAGATTTCCTAATAAATAAGCGAATTTAAAGGATACTCATCCCAACTATGTGAAACTATAGTTACAATTCCGTCTCGAGAGAATCACAGCATCACAAATTGTTTATCATAAATCTTCATGGAATAACAAAAACAAGTTGCAAACTTTTGGTGTTTACAAACATTTTTCAGTCGAAGGAAATCGATTGCAAAATTCTTCGATACCTTCTTTAACCAGCATGGCACAGTTTGATGCCTCTGTCCGTCAGCTTCTGAATAAGGTAAAGAATTTGATTTTTTAAATTGTGCCAAACCATGAAATACATCAGGTGTCGGGGAAATTTAGACTAAATGATCCAGTCTCTCCCGCAGCCGCTACAAGAGACTGAACACCTCTATGGTTGCTACAGAACGAAGTCGGACGAGAACGTTGCCCAACAATTTTTGGCAGTTTGAAGGTCTCCAGTATTGATTTTCTTGTTGACGGGACAAAATGAAATCTTTATCTAAATATCTAAACCAACCTCACCTCTTTTACTCGCTTTGTTCTTGTATTTTCCACGACGTTTAAACTCCCACCGCTTCGACCCATATAAAAATGAAAGTTCAGAAAATCAACCTATCAGAACAAAGGATACCTTAGGCTCTTTCTGTATCCTTCGTTCTGATTGGTTGATTTTCCGAACTTTCATTTTTAAACGTACAACATGTAGCAATCATAGAGGTGTTCAGTCTCTTGTAGCGGCTGCGGGAGAGACTGGATCATTTAGTCTAGGGGAAATTCAGCCCATTCCCTCTTGAATTTTGGGTTGTTTGGGGAATGTTGTGCCTTGTTATTTAATCGGCTAGATCATTTGTCAAGATCGCCAAAAGTCCAAGGTTCCATTTCTTAAATTTACCAGTCACATTCTCTTGTGGACACTGCTGGGTTATATATAGGCCAATAAAGGTCGATTTTCAGAACATTTTTCAGATGTATTTCTTTTCTGTAACTAAAAGAACAATATATCACTATATAAACTCAGAAAATGGGTGTGGTCATTTTCTCCTCTTCATGTACCGGTATAACTCAATGTTATCTTTTGGTTACCATTTTTCAGAAGGTATAAATGGTAGAAAGTTCTTTTTGCAACATGATGGGCCTACCGGTATGGTCTAGTTGTGTAGTAATGTGTAACTGATATTTTGTTTGAGATTCAGACCCCCAGGGTCTTGGTACATTTTGTAAATGGGTGTTGTAATTTTCTCCTATATAACTTTGCATCCTGTGAACACCAATTTTCAGAATGCATAATTGATAGAGTATAAATTCTTTTTGCATAATACACATACATGTATGGGTATTTAGTCTGATTATGCACTTGATAATTTGTTTTAGCCACTGATCTCCAGGGTCTTGGGAAATGCGTGTGGTCATTTTCTACTATACAAATTGGTGATCACAAAATTACATAGAGTTGAACTCTATGTAATTTTGTGATCACCAATTCTCAGAAAGTATAATTTATAATGAGTTTTTTGCATTATATTCAGACTTCCGTCGTCCCTGACCCTTGGGTCTTAAAAAATGGTTGTGTCACTTATATGAATTAAGCTAAACAACCAGGAGAGCTTCAGACTCGTCAGAGACTTCTAGTTTGTACTTAATCTGAAAACCATATTTTTCTTACAGTACAAGTATTCAGACATATGTAAACGAGATATAACAAATGCCATATCACAGTATAAAGATCTGAGACCAGGGAATGATGGATTTAGTAAGTACTGTATATTAGCTTTGTTTGATTAAAACTTTAATTATCCTCTCTTATTCTTAACAAAAGAAGAAAAGAGAAATGTCAAGCATTTGTATACTACAAATGTATAGTTTAATGTAAACGGGCATACACATTATATATTAAGTTATTTACAGTGTAAGTAAATGGTATTTACATGTAGCACCCTGCTTTTAACAAAATTATTCAAACATATGCCATACTAATAATATCACACAGATGTTGGATTACATGTATGACTACATGTACAAGTTTCTAACTTCCAGAATTGAAATTTAAGAAAAACAAAACTTGTGCTGATCTTTAGAGTATGCGGTAGTTTTGTGACCATGTCAGATTTTTCTTTAGTTTGATATTGTTTTCTATGCCCAGGTTTTCAACAGCCAATCCCCTACATGTACCCTATGTCATGTAAGCAACAAATGAACATAACATTTTTTTTTTGAAAAAGAAAATAAGCATGAGTCATCAAGTTATTGTTTAAGCAATTTTTTCTAAAGAAGATAACCTTATACTTTGTAATTTCATTTTTTATTTTGCACCATTTCTTTTTAAATGTAAATCCATACAATACTAACATAACGACTATCATGTCTTGCAAACAATATTTGATTATTTAAATTGCATGTACATTTGTAACTGTAAGCAAATCTTTGGCGATAAAATCTTATGATTATTTTTCAAAAAACTTAGATACCCTATTTGCATGTAGTCAAGTATACATTTATCTGTATTCCTACCATATGTAGCCTTGAATTAACAGAAAATAGTGACTGTATGTCACAGATATAATAATGTACTGTTCAATTGTTAAAACCTTTTAATCATGCGGAAATTATGAATTATTATTTTGAATGTAGTAAAATGATATGATCTTCAGAGCGTGTATCAACTGAAATCTTTATAATCATATTAGTCATAGAACCAGTATATCACATACATGTAACAGTGTTGGTAAATACTCCGCACTTTTGAAATATGAACTTAATAATGAAGTCTGATGTTCCATCAATATTTACAATGTACATGTACTCTTGTATACCTCAAGGCCTTGTTTGATTCTCTATGTCCTTAGATCACAATTCTCAAATTGAAGAAATTGCAAGTATTATTGGACTATTACTAATATTTGTTTTTGATCATGTTAAATGTGGCAGACGGAGATGAAAATGTTAATAGTGATCGTGAAGTATGCTTGATTGTAAAGAGTTTAAGCCAAAATTTCATGTCCTAACCAATTACATTATCATCGCAAAGTGTCCACCAGCTTATCCAAGTTTCCAAAAGAAAGCTTGACTGCGCTTTGTCTTTTCTGTCCATCTTTCATCGAGGACAAAATTTTCGTCAAATACTAGTATGTGTAGTACTACAACTTCCTATCCTATGTTTGATTTCAGTATTTAATGACGGCTCAAGGAAAGACTTGGTTAATCTGGATGGAACCATCCCTGTGATGTATAAAGGAAACACCTACAACATCCCTATATGTATATGGATACTGGACACACATCCTTATAATCCCCCAATGGTCTTCGTCAAACCCACGAACACTATGCAAATAAAACAAGGACGCAATGTTGACGCCAATGGAAAAGTAGACTTACCATATTTAAGGGACTGGAGATATGTAAGTTCTTATGGTTGACTGAGTAAGAACAGATGAAAGAAAAAAGAATATGAATTATATAGAGAAAATAGATTTTAACTGTTCAATGTTTATGATATAGTAGGCATGGTCAAATTTTGTAAACTTGTTCCTACCTTCAATGCTCGAAAATGTGTTCACCAAAAATGTTTAAGACCTAAAAAATCTTACTGGCTTTGAAGAGTGGAGATGAAAATTTCGGGCAGATGAACTAACATGTTGTACGAAATGTATTACATGAATCCTAAAAAATAAAAATGTGAAAAATGAAATTTATGGTATATGATATACTAAAGAGCAGTTTAGCTTCTTTTTAAATAAATTTCACAATAATTTCCATAGCAGTTTATCAAAAAAAGAATAAAGCTTGAAAAATTTAATTAATGTGATATTATTTTACAGCCCCAGTCAGATTTGCTTGGCCTAATACAGATTCTCACTATAGTTTTTGGAGAGGAGCCTCCCGTGTTCTCTCGTTCAAGTCAGCCATCAAATCGTCCCCCATATCCTGGTGCCCAACAGTCGACTCCCTACCCAATGTCAGGTAAGCTTCAAGTTAGCCCTCAAATCGTCCCCCTTATCCTGGTGCCCAACAGTCAACTCCCTACCCAATGTCAGGTAGCTTCAGTAATGTACAAGTCAAAATATGGTGGCCAACAGTCAACACCCTATCCAATGTCAGGTAAGCTATAAAATTTACAAGATAAAAGATATGGTGGCCAACTGTCTATGCACTACCCAATAACAGGTAAGCTATAAAATTTACAAGATAAAAAATATGGTGGCCAACAGTCAACACCCTTCCCAGTGTCAGGTAAGCTATAAAATTTACAAGTGAAAAATATGGTGGCCAACAGTCTACGTCTTCCCCAGTGTCAGGTAAGCTATAAAATCTACAAGAAAAAAATATGGTGCCCATCAGTCTACGCCCTACCCAATGTCAGGTAAGCTACAATAATGTACAAGTCAAAATATGGTGCCCATCAGTCTACGCCCTACCCAATGTCAGGTAAGCTACAGTAATGTACAAGTAAAAAATTTGGTCATATTTTTTTAACAGATTTTTGATCATATTATTATTATCATATTTTATGTTGTTTTCCGTACCTAGGTGATCTTCTGCCGAAGCCTTACCCTGTACAATGTAAGATAAAGTGACAATATGAAACTTTTTTCCAACAAATATTAAAGTGACATGTGTGCAACAAAATTTTATGAAAATTTTCTTGAAAGAAATATCTTAACATGTGATTCTGATTACTTCATTTTAATATTTCAAACTTTTTAAAATTTCATTTAACTTACATGTAGCCAACTTCTAGCATGTAGGGGTATTTAAAAAGAAAATTGATTATTATAATTTTTCTTCATAATTTCTTCTATTTTCACTTTAGCATGCCTTCATACTACGTTTCTTCAAAACAAAAGTAACAAAAGTATAAGAAAAACCCAACATCTTAACAATAGATGAAGTGATACACATACAAATGTTTTAAAACTGTACAAACTGAAGGCAAGAACACAAGTTAAACATGCTTCAGTCTAAGAAACTATAGGAATGTGATGTAGGCTTGTAGTGGATCTGTGAAAAGTATCAATGAAAGATTTTCTAGTGTCCAATATATATTTCCATATTGCAAATTAACTCAATACTGTATTGGGGACCAAATATTTCTTTACTTGAACACTTTCATAGGATGTAGGGAGTTTGCATTTAAAACAAGATAGATATGGAAATCTAGAACTGAGTTTACTTATAGATTTAGTATTCCTGAAAATTTCTGAAAGATTGGTGCAGTGTGACAATGCTAAGTACTGTACACAGGAATTTACTTTTGCGGTCTGAGGATGACCGTACTAATAGCTCTGAGAAATACGCAGCATGAAGTTTTTATGTATAGAGTAGCATTAATGATGGTATAGAGAATTTTTAAAGATGCTGTTCCAAGGAGAATGATAAAAGGTTGCTTATATGAAGAATGACAATTTTTTCTTCTTTTTGAAATGCATGTATAGAGCTTGTTATTCATAATCTACATAGGTAACTTTTGTTACATTCAATTTTTTTTTCATTTCTGAATATTTTTTTTACTGATGATATTTTTCATTCTTAAGAAAACAAAAATTTGTGAAGAAATGAGAAAAAAATGTTCAGCTTCTTATTACATATAGTCATATACTGTAACTTTTAAGTCTAAAATTTTATGATATACAGATGAAAATTTTTGAAGGATATTAACAATTCATATTTCATTTCTTATTTTATGCACTTCTTAATTGTTTAGAATAAGATGCATGTTTCCAAAAACGTTTTCTTAAAAAGAATCTGGCAAATTACTACAGTTGCCATTGTGATAATTTATGATGATACATTATTTACAGGGAGTGGATTTCCCATGCCTACACCAGGAGGACCTAGTCACCCTCCTCCATACCCCTACCCAGGGGGAAGCTATCCTCAGCAGTCAGGCTATCCCTCCTACAATCAGGGATCAGGCAGTTATCCTGGGGGAGGAGGAGGAGGGGGAGGGTACCCTAGCAGTGGCTTCCAGGGCTACCCCAGCCAGCAGACAGCTGGAAGTTATCCCAGTCAGACCCCCAGTTCCTACCCAGGGTCCTCAGGCTCCACCAACCCTCCCTATCCATCATATCCCCAGTACACCTCTGCTTCATCACAAGGTACAGTATTATTCATAAAGATGTGTTGTTATAATTTGCTTATGTTTCTTAATTCGAGTAGAAAAAAGTTTTTTTTTATTTATATATTCTATGTATGATAAGTTACCAACTTTGACCAACATGAACCAACTTTCAGAGAGGACAAGTGGTCAGGGCCCTATCTTCTTTAATGAGGTTTGGACAGGGCTCATCATTGAGTATAGTCATCACAGTCAGTCAGAGTGTAATTCATAAGAAATCATTGTTACATATCCTGCTTATAGGCAAAATAAATGCTTGAATGTAAAGTCTACATGCAACACACAATTTTCATTAACATCTCAGTTTAATTACAAAAGTGCAGACTTTGTTCACTGAACTTAAAAATTTTGTGTAGAAACTATTTGTACTTAGTAGTATTTATTACTATAAGTATAGTTGTTAATGGTGACTTCAGTATAAGTATGTAATTGTAGGTCAGCCCAATGTCAGTTCACCTGGTAGCACCAGCACAGTCACTGAGGAACATTTACGAATGTCTCTTCGATCCGCTGTTGAAGATAAAATCAAGAGAAGGTTACGAGAAATATTTGAACAAGCTCAAGTGAGTAATTTATGGTTCTATATTGTGGCAGGGCTCTCACATCCATTTTTGGGACTGGGGCTGAGGTTTTTGAATTTGGGAACAATAGCAGCATTGTCTCAAAACTTTGAAAGAGGTAAATAAATTTGGATGCCTTTTCACTTGAAATCAGCATTTTTTTCTCTCATTTTTTAGTAATTTTCAATGAGGTTTCAAATTGGGGAAAAGTTGTCAACAAATTGGGAAAAAATGATACTACATGTATTTTGCATTGGGAACAGGGTTGGATATTGTCCCCAAATCAGGCCGATCAAGAGCCCTGTATGGCAATCTGTTGCCAAGCCTACTGTTGAAAACTTTTATACTGGCTCAAAGTTAATGATGTCCCAAAGAGGTCATATCTTTTCATAGTGAAAAAAACACTAAAGGTATAATCTCCCTTATAAATCTAAAAAGGAATGCACATTCTCCTTTATACATTTACATGTAACTTAATGCTATTACCAGGCTGAGATGAATGTCCTCCATAAAACCCAGACAGACCTGAAGGCAGGGAAAGATAAGCTGGACACGATGGTGCAGGATCTAGAGAAGGAAAAAGTTAGTGCCTGTGGTGATACATGTAGATTTCTGTATAAAGAATTCAAATGTTGTAATAATACACATCGGAACCAGAATATCAAAGTCACAATTTTATACATGGACCAAAAATGTACATTTATTTTATATTCTATAGCAATTACATTTTACAAATACAGTAGTTACTGAGCCCAAATTTGCAATCTTATTAATACAGAACTTGACCTCCGTTACTCTCCATGTACAAGAATCGTAAAGAAACAGAAGTTAAAGTTGTGGTTAATTTTGTTCTAAATTTTTATAGATAACGTCAAGGTAAAATGTCTAAGCTCCGTTCAGCTTACATTTACATCCTTCATTAGCTGTACTATGGATTTACATGACCTAGTTACTCTTCTCTGTAAAATGTATTATTATCGTTGTTTACAGTCAGAGCTAGATGCCAATATAATGATTCTGAAAGAAAAAGACAATGAAATAAAAGAGGCCATGAGTAAACTAGAAGGCAGTGACCAGTTAGATGTAGATGAAGCTGTTGTTACTACCACACCTCTATATAGACAGTAAGTACTTTTATCATGCCTCCTACTTATTTCAGCCAATGACATCACAGTATGATGGTCATGTGGTGTCCAACCTTGACCCAGAAGTATGTCACTTAGTTTCCAAATGTCAAAAATTACAAAGAAAATGTTACAAAACAGTACTCAATATGATATTTGTTACAGGGTTTGTTCCAGTCATACTTCCTACTCAAAGTAGGTACATGTATGTAAATACATGTATGTAGGAGATTTGGCCTATGAATGAATCCTATAACCAAAAGTATAATGTTTCAACTTATTGCTAGACTTTGTTTTGTACACATCAAGACCTGAAATCACAATATTTGACGTAACTTCTAGTTGCGATGTGGTAACAGATCTATGACGTCAAATGTGAATACGTCGGGTCTTGGCATGCCCATAATGCATGTCTAGCAGTAAGTTGAAATCTATCTCTGCCATTATTGCCTATTATTTTTCTACAAGGTTAGGGTTATAGGCTTGTAAATAAAGTATGGGTAAACAATATACAGACAATGTCTTTGTTTCAATGCAATATGATTCTAGATCATAGTATAGTATAGTATAGTGCACAGATTTAGATAAATAAGGTCAAAGTCATATTTCTGAAGTTCTAAGCTTACATTTACATCCTCTACTATTCTGATATGCCATACATGTACATCTGGGACGTACGTGTATCAGGCTTTATCGTTTTGGTATGATGATGTAGTAAAACGATGGCAAGGTCCAACTGTAAACGTGTGCTGTCTTTAACCTTGTCCTCCATTCTAGAATTATCATTATACATGTTCATGTATGCATTTATAAAAGTTAAAATTGTAGGCTAACTGTCGTATTTCTTCATTTCCATAATCCAGATTACTGAATTCGTTTGCTGAGGAGCAGGCATTGGACGATGCAATCTATTACCTAGGAGAAGCTTTACGGAAAAATGTCATAGATATCGATGTTTTCTTAAAGGTCAGTAACATTATGTAAAAATGCCATAGATATCAATGTTTTCTTAAAGGTCAGTAATGTTATGTAAAAATGTCATTGATATCGATGTTTTCTTAAAGGTCAGTAATGTTATGTAAAAATGTTATAGAAATCGATGTTTTCTTAAAGGTCAGTAATGTTATTTAAGAATGCCACAGATATCAATGTTTTCTTAAAGGTCAGTAATCTTATGTAATAATGTCATAGATATCAATGTTTTCTTAAAGGTCAGTTACGTTATTTAACGAAAAACATGTGTTTGTGAGACACGAATGCCCACGATGGCATCTTTGATAGTGAAACAGCTGTAAAAAAAAAAAGTATTTCATACTCTAAGGTGAAGGTCACAAGGTCAACAACTCTGGTATCCATGGAAAGCTCTTGTCACAATACACATGTGAAATGTGAAAGGCCTATCACTTACCATTTAAAAGTTATGGCCAAGGTTAAAGTTTTTCAAAAGCAGGTCAATCCCTAAGGTCAAGGTCACAAGGTAAAAAATTAGGGTATTCATGGAAAGGTCTTGTCACAAGGAATGTACATGTGAACTATAAAAGCACCATCACTTACCATTCAAAAGTTATGGTCAAGGTTTAAGTTTTTCAAAAGAAGGTCAACCTCCAAAGTCACGGTCACAAGGTCATAAATTTTGGTATCCATGGAAAGGTCTTGTTACAAGGAGTACACATGTGAAATATGAAAGCCTTATCACTTTCCATTCAAAAGTTATGGCCAAGGTTCAAGTTTTTGTGGACAAATAGACATGCCAAAAACTATATGCCCCCGAATCTCCGATTACGGGGGCATAAAAATGTCATAGATAATTAGATATCAATATTTTCTTAAAGGTCAGTAGCATTATGTAAAATGTCATAGATATCTATGTCTTCTTAAAAGTCAGTAATGTTATGTAAAATGACATTTGATGGTCAGTCATAGATTGTTAGTCTTTTCTATATATGGAGCATGACATGTCCTAGTTGACATCTGTACATGTTGTATTCCAATATAATGTCAATATGTAAGGATTTATTTTTCTTGTCAGCAGAGACATTCTTTACTTTGTTTTACCTTTTTTGTCATTCATTAAAAAATTACTTTTCATGTGGCATCATCATTGATTAATTATGTTCTGTATATGTAATTATTTCAGGGGGATTTATTAGAGTTAGTGCTGTTAAGACTGCCCTAATTCATGACTACTGTAAATAATTCAACCCAGCTGAAATTGTTTCAGCTAATATTTGGTTGCTCTCAAAAAACGAAACATAAAGTATGCATATGTACAGGTAACAAAAAAATAATTGAAATATTTTCTTTGATTTGCAGCAAGTTCGAGAATTATCACGTAGACAATTCATGTTACGAGCCTTGATACAGAAATGTAGAGAAAAAGCTGGATTACCTCCCTTAGCCTGATTTTCATGCTTCGTTAGTGTGTAAGTTGGACACTGTGCAAAGAATCCGGAATTCAAACTACGTTATTGTGAGCGGCTATATTGTGATATTTGTGTTTATTTCTGTTACACAGGATCATGTGCTACATAAAAAGTGCATCTAACAACATGTATATGACCTATAACTTATTAACTCATACAAAGATTTGTACATAGCACATGTTAACGGTACTTTGTGAAGGTAGTACCCTATCTCATTTTGTTTTGACATACCATGTGACAGATGTAATATTATTTTATTCTAAGATCAATATTATATTTTTGCCTCTACATGTACTAGTTAATGTGTTGTAGCTATTGTTACTTGTATGCTATATTTGTGAATGAATACCATCAATTAAGATGTATGAGAAAATGACACCTTGTTTGCTCCTGTATCAAAGACCAGGGAGCACATCTTGTATTTGTCCCATCTGTCTGGGTTTTTTTTCTGGTAGTAACTTTGATCTCTGCTATAAGATTTGATCATATCGAATACACATTTACTCCAATAGATAAGACCTTTTATTGATACCTTGACCTTTAGCTTAATAACCTTTATCTCGGAGTATGACCTACATTTGAGATACATGTAATTTGTTTATAACATTATCACTCATATTTTTGAAATACGGTTTCATATTTAAGTTTCTTCCTTGTGGCACGACCATTCTGTTGATACCATGACCTTTATGATTGACATCTTTATCCGTGTCGATAACTTTTGAAATTTGGCAGATTAAACTGTTACATGTACAGTCTTCATGAAATCTTTTTTGAGCCACTAGCCCAAAGATAAAGGCGGGCAAAATTCCTACTAGCTGTGAGCATCGAGTTAGTAAAATTCTGTGAAGACTGCATGTACTATATATGTTTCCATGTGTACATACATTATACACATTCCTCTACCAAAAGAAAACTGCCATTGGGGGCATTAGTGTTTCACAAACACACGTTTTAGACCCTCATATTAAGACTATGATACTTATTATCTAGTGAGGATGAATAAGAGATGATATGCTATGCTGATTAAAAGAGTACTGCTCATGAAGAAAAAAATTTCTGTACATTTGATCTTTGATCCTTTCGTCAATCTAAATGGTTTAGGAGGAAAATTAGTTAACTGAAACAAATATTTAAATTAACAAAATAAAGAGATGAGTACTCTGAACTTGCTTCATTTATGTAGATTCAGATGCTGTATGAATGCATATGTTCTGGTCACTACGTACAATATTAAGACATCATTCATTGAGTGTATCATATAGAATAGGCTTAGTGGAAACGGTTGTAGTATTGCATGGATTTAACAAACATTTGGAAGAGTTGAATTTTTGCTAGCCTATCTGTTTATGATTTAAAAGAGAAAAGAAATCTGTTAGAAATATATTGAGTACACCATATTTGACCTTTTGACCCAATATACATGTAAGTAGGGCTTCTCCTTGATTACAGAAAATCTACAACTCATCATCATCTACTTTTAAGGTACTGATTATAAATTTGACCTTGGTATATATTTTGTAATATTCTTTGCGTACCTTCTCCTTTGATCTCTACCTGATACAGAAAGGGATTTGGTAATAACTTTCTTTCATCATTTTGTTAGTCTCCTAACAGCAAATTTTAAGATAATTTTATCCAAGTCCAACTATCTGTCATTCTCTCCCTTTTGTATTTTTTCAGTTTGGTTTTTGTTTTTGTTTGTTTGTTTTTTTTTTCTTGGTTTTTGTTTTTTTCTTTTAAAATATTTTTTTTCTAAAGCAGACTGGAGAATTATTAAGCTAAGATTGTTAAGACCTTGTTTAAGACAGTTACTGTTGAATTTTAAATTAATATTTGGTCTTACTTGCTACTTTTCTCTGATTCATCATTGAACAGAAATCATTTATGCAGTAGTCTAATTTATTAGGTTCGATAGTTGAAAAGGTGACTGAAATACCTTATACATGTACTCTTATATATTGAAATGAATGTTGCACATCTAAAAAATAAAGCTTTATTTGTTCAAAATTGAATTAGTAATTATAAAGCAAGTTTACACAAGGGAATGTTTTATATACATGTACTTCTGCATTCTCAAGACAATTTTGGATTTTCGAATAAATCTTCTGTTTCGTGCAGCATTTGAATAAATAACGTAACTGAATGTCAACATTTATCTTCTCATTTAAGATTGTTGAAATTAAAATAATGTTGAAAAAAATAAAGTCATACATGTAGAAATGTACAATGTATACCATTACCAAGAAATATTGAAATGTCATATTCTCATTGTTCCATAGATTTTTTATGGCAAAGTTTGTACCATTCACATTTTTAATTGCTTCATTTTATTTTCACACATGATAATCTTTATGAAATGTTCATGCACCATATTGGTACATTAAACTCGAAGTTCCTTCCTTCATATAGAATGTACCTTCTTACTGTTGCTCAATTCTACTTTTGTTTTGATCATGTTAGTTTTACTTTCATTTTCTAAGCTAGACAAAATTGACTCGACCATATTGTGGTGCACATTTATTTTCTCTCAATGTACTGTTTGTACAGATTGATCAACAAGATTGATTTATGAACAAGTAACTAATAAAGAATGAAAGCCATAGTATCTATGTAAATTCAAATTTCTTTTGGTAAGGATTGGGGTTTCTTCGTATACATGTATGAAAGGAAAAAATAATTTGAGATCCTATATACATGTACATGTATATCCATGTGTGTGCGAGCTCTTTGTGTACCTATTCTATGACAGGTATCATCTTACCACTATACAGTGCCATGGAGGAAAAATAATCGTCAGTAGATGTAATAAAGACACACATGGAAAGATTTCATTTCTTTACTGGGCGTATGAAATGCCATTGGGACATTTCAGGTACCTTGCCACATTTTGTACTGTGTCTTACATAGCAAGTTATTTTTCTCATCAGTCAAGTGCTAATTAATCTTGAGTTTGGCAACAGATTACTCGTATTAATGGTTGTGTATTGAATTCAAATTTAATGCACATAACAAGACATACCTGGATCTTGGCTGCCTACTGATTGTAAATGTCAAAGTAGAACACCAGCCAATGTCATGAGTGAAGGTCAATTCTTGAAAAGTAGTGTTCAGACTTTCATCAATGCATGAGAAAGGGTTTTTCACTAGAGTGACGCTCTGGAAAAATAGAAATGATAATTTCTGCTGCAAAATGGAGGAGGGAAGGTTTGCTTCCTGAAGTCAAGAAAGGTCAAATCTGCACCAAAATTTTTCAATGAAACGAGATATGTTACAACTCAACATAAAAGAGTGAACAGACACTATGTATATGACTTATTTCTTTATTGTTATCTTAAAGTATTGTGATGTTCAGCATAATATATTATCACAGTAGCAGGGAATACTGAGGTCATGAAATAATAACAGGATCTCTCTTACGTCCATCTACAGAAAAAAAAAAAAACATATGACAGTACCCTAATATAAAGCTTTGTTATCTACACACTGCAACACCTAAACAGATTTTTTTCAAACAAAATGATCTAAATTATTGTACAATTAAACATTTTAGTCAGATCTTTTACAATGGATGTTGTCAACATTTCATGCCAAAATGGCTTAAATAGGAACATCTTTTAAAATGATAACTATTGAGGTTTTCACTACAGATAGAGGAACGCATGTATACCAAATATAGAGGTCGTTCATCCTAATGTTACTCTCAGACTAGGCAGACCAGGATCTATGAACACATGAGAAATACGATACAAATCTACTTTATCATTATACATATTTTGTTCAAGTATTGAAAAGAAGGTGGAATGTTTATTAGGAGAATTGGTGACAATAAAAAAAAATTGAAGAATAAAATGATAAATGTACCATAATAATTGTGGACGGTTCAAATAATACCAGCAAAACATCTGGCATCGATAAGGATAAAATCGATGACAAAATGTGCACTAAAATCATGGTGGAATAATTGTACCTATATATAGAATTTACTATTTTAAATAAAATATGGACGGATTAAAAGAATATACATGTATATCCAGGACGGATTTTTGGGGAAAAAAGTCCAATTAAATAATTTTTTTATCTAATGTTTTTTAAAAATCTATCACAGCAAGTTCTCTAACTTTCATGTATCATTGAAATACATGTATGCAATAAAATCTTTCCCTTTTTCCTTCATGTAAAATGCCATCAGGTTACATATTTCTGGTATTAATAACTTAGAAATAAATAATAACAATAATAAACAAGCTGGTTGCAGGGCAACCACTGTCAATCAATATTTCACAAATAAAAAAGTTGTACTGGCTAAGTGTGTAAAGACACATCTACATTGTATATATTTCCAAGGAATGTTTATTATAGCATTGGAATGTAATGTATCTCTCAGGATGAAAATATCTTGATACAATGTCATTGACACCATAATATACATGCATGAACATACAATTAAAAGATTTAAACGCCAAAGTCTATTATCTTAGTATAATTTTCTTTAACATCTTGCAAACTTCTACACTTCACTATGGAGGTGTGGGTTATTACAAGTCTCAATAGGAAAAATCTATAGACCTATAATTTCATACAATCACATGTGACTTTCTTTATAAACATGTACACAGATTTAATGTTAATGTACATATTATTGATAAGAGCACTAAAGAAATCAGAAATCATGATCACTACTAAACAAAAATCAACCATGCAGGTACAATTGGTCGTCGAGGTACAATCTTGTTTCTTTTCCTAAAAGATAATTCTACAAATGAGATAAGAATTCAAAATAAACATAACCTTATAAATTCTTTTGATTATAATAATATAGCAATTCAATCAACAGGGATAGTGATTTTGATTTCTAAGAGGCAAGAGCTTCAATTCAACTTAAATATTTCTGTAAAATAACCCTTAAATTATTCTTTTCACCAGTTTTGTGTATACATGTATCAGGTGAGGTAAAAATCTAAACTCTTGACATTTTTATGCAAGTAAAATTAATTCATCAGCAAAAACAATACCACTCTTGCTAATATACTTATAAAATAGCTTCGTTCATAAACTGCATGTAATTTACGCAAAATTACAGCTAAATTATGCCGGTACGGGACTAAAAATACTATAATGATTTTCATAAAAGTTATACAATATACATGTACTAAATTATTTTTTAATGGTAAATGTTTAAGAGATAAGTAGATTTCTTACAACATAATCTGCCCTATTGTGTAATTTGAACAAATCCAAAAATAACAGAATTTGAGCTCTGGAGATCTGTGGATGTACATTTTACAAGGTATACTCAATGTTTTGTATACACCATTGTTTGTAATTATATAACAAAAATTCACAAATATAACAGACATGTACTAACACCTGCTGTGTACTGTTTGTACATAATGACACTAGAAGCACCTTAATGTGAGTTTTGCTATAGATAAGATACAGTCATGCATGTAAGAAAATCATAATGGTATCTAAAGCTTTCCTTTTAATAATTAAGAAGTATGACAGTCTCTACTTTGCTTATTTTTGTATATATTAGCTAGGTTAAAAGGTCTGCAGTTTAGTTCCGAACTCAGGGACATTTGTTTTTTAGGTCAAGGGCATCCTATTTCCAATTTTGCAACTGACACAATATTCATCAATTCTAGGATCAGAACAGCACAACCTTGTGAGTACAACGATCTTTGCTAAACTGGACCAAAATTACTATTTTTGTGTCAAAATTTACGGAATTTGGCTCTGTCCGACATGATAGGTAAACATGTAAAGCTTTTGTTTACTGATGCAGTCAAATACTACAGTATGCAGACTTCATATGAGCCTCGGTGCCGCATCAAGAATATCTGAAGTTTTGGTTTCGGTTTGCAGACGTTGCCCTGAATCCTCCCCCTCTACTGGCCTCTAAAACTCTCCTCTGTGAGTTGATTGGCTGATGTCCTTTAAATGCACCACTCTGAAATCATAAAATAGAGAAGTTTACTGAATTTGAAAATCAAATCCAAGGTTTAAGATCGGAAACTTGAACACGGAATACAGAAACAGTAAGGTAACAAAATTAGTGTGCATACAACAGAAAACTACACATTTACAATACAAGTGAAGCTACATGTACTAAATACTAGAATTTTTAAAAATGCTACATCAGTTGAAAACTCTTTGAAAAACAAGACTGTTTTAAAACTTGTTACATTACTGCAATTATCAGTCTTTGATTTATTAAGCAAATTCACTTTTTCTAGAATTACTCAGGTAATTGGATAGATTTTTTTTCAATTTTTCATCAAATTTCAATTTTTCCCAAGAATCTATATTGAATGCATTTCGGACCAAAAGATTGGGATAAAATATGGACATCAATGTACCATTTGATACACGATAAATCATCAATGAAGATCGCCTTATAGATCTTTGTTAAAGGAATTAAAGTTAATATATGTCTATAAAAAGACATTTACAAAACGTAACGAATTAAAGTGAATGTCTTAAGACAGACCTTTTTTAGTAAAGGACAATTTTGTGCCATATCTTCCCATGAACAAGGCCACGTTAAAAGTTTTATGAATCTAACATTTCAAGGGCAAAGTTACGCAAGTCTTTGCTTCATCTATATGATTAATATTTTAAGCCTGTAACATTTATGTACAATGTAGCATAAAGCGTATAGCATCCTTTTGCACAGCAAAACAAAAAAAAAAAAATAAATAAAACGATAACAATATAGTTAGAATTTATAAGATCTTTCTTGAACCAATTACCATGAAATATGTCAGAACTGATTATTTCACACAATTGTTCTGTATCAGTTCCATATATGGACATTTTCTCAATTTGACAAAGATTATCCACAAACACACATATACATGGTGGCATTACTTCACAATCCCCTAAACAATGTTTAAGTGCAAGAGGATATCAAGCCCTGCAGAACCCATACACAAAATGTCTAGCACCTTGTACAAATACAAAAAGAACCATCTCTTCATCTCTAATATAATCAATAACCGTATGAACAACATTGATTCTATCATTCATGCATGGAAAATAAAAAGACTGCTTCTAAAAAAATTGCGACCACATCCAAAACATCTACAACATAATTTCTAGCACAAAATCTGTTGCAAATTCTACCTGCTTATGAATGTTCATATCGCTACAGTAATAAACCATAAATATATTTAATTAAGCTAAAAGACTTTAGCAATATCTTCTTTTTTATGTATGTAGGAGACTTTAGTACTTATTCATTTTTTTAATTTTACTTAACAAATTGTCCTTTTTTTAATGCTTTGGCAATCATAATATACACAAACTACAGTGTAAAAATTTTAACAAATTCATCATACCCCATCATTAACCTACAGTACCACATAACGCTTAAAATTGGTACAATTTACAAATTCTACTATTCTACTTCTCACATTCTGAAATTGACTAAATATAATATACTTAATTTCAAAGAATTATAAAAATCATGCCAAAAACAGCTTTGTTTTGACATAAATGTATCTCTCAAAATTAAGACAAAACAAATTTGCTTTATGGCAAGTAACTAAGTCTGAATGAGTATGCAATAAATTTACGTTATGTTACGTTACATTTGATACGTACATAAATGAAAGTCTGTGGGACAGGTTCTGGTGGCATTTGATTGGCCTCCTGTAGTAAGGCTCCTGGAAATTCTGTTACTGTAACATAAATATATACAAATGGTACTTACACATAAATACAATGCCTAAAGAATTTACATGTAAATCTATAGATATACATAAGCTTACGCATGCACCAATTTTGGTAAACTTATTAAGGCAGTCACAAAGATCCGATAAAAATAATGTTCATAGCAAACTTACTTTTTAATTTTTCGTTCAGCCTATCCAGTGATTCTAATAAACGCTGTTCCTCTATAGATAAGGCAGATGGCACTGTAAATAGATAAAAATAGATTGTTATATCCTTTATCTATAAGTATACCATAGTCTTTGTATACCAATACAACTTCGTTTTTGTTTTCTTATTGAATTGCAGTTATCAAAATCATAACAGCTAGAGACCCATGATCAGAAACATTAAACATTAAAAGTTGATGGGATATTTAAATGCACTATCATTCAATTTGAGCATAAATAAGAGGTTTTTTTCCCATTACTTGCCATAACCTATCGCCTGTAAGTTTTAAAATCTGATATAAAATCATACAAAATAAGGCTGAGAATCAAAAGCATGAATAAAGTGTAACATGGTGAGTGGCTTTGAAAAAGTAACAAGCACATGTACCAAGTGGCCTTAGAAAAACTTTATATTGTCTTTAAATCTTTAAAGCCTGTTTACATACATTTGTTATTTGGAACTTATTAAGGCTTGTAGTAAAAGAATAAAGAATATACTAGTACATGTATATCTCCCTCTCATCTATAACATTAATTCAGTTCTAAATAAGGTGTGTTATCCCACAGATGGTGAACACAGTATTTTTCTATGATCAGAAATATTTATTCATTAGAATGGCAAACCAACCACAGGTACTAAGAATCCTCTTTAATAGGTAGCATACTGTAAGGCAGGACTGGAAATTAAGTTCACTGATTTTGATGAGATGCTAATTGAAGGAAATGATGGAGGGTCATTGTTAAACTTCAAAAAGAAGGATTCATTAAGGGTCAGGTGCGCAAACAGGAAATTTCTTGATGGAAAAGATACGTACAAAGAAACATGTGATGTTTGCCTGAAATAATTTACAGTACTAACATATATAAATTGTTTAACAAGTAGGTTTAGTTTCAGATTTAGTTCTATTGCAACATGTGCAAGTGTAATGCTAAATCAGATGAGAATTGGGATTGTAGTGTTGTATAGGGCCATACACAAACCAACAAAAGTAATACAGATTTGTACACTATAAATTTTTTGTCCGATTTAATGTTAACATTGTTCTAGCCTGTTATTATCGAGTCTTTGCAGAAAACAGAGTTGCGGAAAACAGAATTATTTCCCATTTGAGATGGTATCTGACATAAAACCATTATGAAGTCATGAAAATGGTATGGTAACATTAATTTTATATCCTTCATTTCCCAGAATTAAGGGATCGTTTCCATAGAATTTGATGACATCACCACTACTCTACATCAGATACCGTCCTAAATGAGAAGTAACTCTGGTTTTTGAAAATCTGACCTTTTTGTGGTGGAGGTCTGTTTTATACAGTATATAACTGACCTTTTTGTTGTGGAGGTCTGCCATGCCTGGACAATCTGTTGTTGTCTCTGTGCGTCATCCATGGCGGCCTGTATTTGACTGTCAGACATAGATTGCTGGGCTAGATGCTCTGCTGTTAGGAAGGCTGCCATACTTTCAGTAGCTAAAATTGAAGATCAATCAATAAAAGTATAACAGGCAAGAGTGCCCAAAATAAAATCCCTATTTTTGTCTAATGCATATTTGAACCTAAAATATGACCTTGACCTGGAAAATGACATTGGCCTTATTTGGCGATTAATAAGACTTGTAATTGTGATTTACTTCCTTAAAAATAAATGCTAAGCCTGGACTAAAAACATGGACAGCTGGTTGCTACTTGGGCTGGAGACGTGTTATAAAATGACTCGTACAAAATTATTGCTATACATGTACTGCTTTGCAAGATGACTTGACTTTACATTCTCTAAGATTTTATTAAATAAATACATGTACATGTAAGTTTGTAGCAATACAATATAAAAAGAAGACAAAATTCGACGGACATCTCTAAAAGTAAATAAATTATTAACAGTGTACCTTCTGGAGGGGTTTGAAAAGCTGTGTTAGTTTTGGGTGATGGTTCCTGATTACTATACACTGGACCATGGTAGGTAATGGTTTGTCGTTGGAGGCCATTTTTATTGGTCAAACTATTTGGATTTTGCTGCTGTTTTCTCTGCTGCAGTAAACCAAATCGTTTTTGGTATGGTCCCATCAGTTTCCCCGTTCTGGGTCGGTCTGTAATCAATTTGTTGGTTGTTCCTTATTGCTTGTGTCAGATTTTGTTGGTTGATCACCGTAACCCGTGATTTTGGTCCCATTTGGGACAGTGCAGCGCCATCTATATACTTATTTGATACAGGAGCAGCTTGACGTGTACCAGCATCTGTCACAGTCACTGTGTTTGACTTTGGTGGCTCCGACACAGGAGGTCCAGCTGTGGAATTTCTGTTTAAGCAAGTCCTTACTTTTTCCCACAGAAAATTGATCTCATCGTCAGTTGGTGTCCGATCTATTCTCATTCCATTCTCGTTATAAACAGGCCCTACATGATTTACGTAATTATTATCACTTGATACATTATGATAAGTAGGTGCTCCAGGCACTTGACATTGGATAGCCTGAATCCCCATTTGTCGTCATTGTATCGTCCTGTCTGCCGACTTTTGACATGTTGGACGTATAGTTCATCCTCATGCCCGGTACAGAATACACAGTGACCTCTGTAACTGTTGGTGTGATAGAGCTTGTCTTCAGCGGACCTGTCATAGGGACCTTAGACATGAAGTCGTTATTGGTGAATGTCACTTTTTTGTCGCTTCGAGTCAGAGTAGCTATTACTGAGAATGGCTGTAGCGGCAGACGTGTGAGCTATGATATGGGCTGCAGCCTGGGGTCGTACCAAAGATGACTTGTGAGGTTTGGGCTGAGTCGGGGCCCTCTGAGACCCAGCACTAGATACACGCGGAATCCTTGTCTCTATTTTGGTTTGTGACGATACCTTGGCAGAAACAGGACGGTGATGTTTCTGTGCTGCTACAAGTTAAGAATATATGTTTATAGTATATGCAAACTGAATTCTAATACAAAATTTAATCATACAATTGTAGTTGTTTTTTTTTATTATTCATTGATTAATATCTAGTAGATAAACACAGTTACATTTATTATTGATATAATAATGTGTTGTTTGCAAAATACAACAATCCTATAAATCAACTAGTAAGATAACATCCTGGGTTCCCCATGGTATTTGCAGTAGGGGACTACCGCGCGGTGCAAATACCATGGGAAACTTAGGATTGTGAAATAAAAGCAGCTAAAAACCAATAATTGTTTATGTTTAAATGATACATTACATACACAGGTATTTCATACAATTCTTTATTTAAATACTACATATTATTACGGTAAATCTAATACAACTTGCTGATACACATTGCATCATTGAAATAGGTTAGGACTCTGTTACGAAAATTACAAATTAAACAAGAATCCTTGGAAGAAGTACATTTGCCTAAAGCAATAATACACTAGTCTTAAGCTAATACAAGCAAAATTCCATTGATTTTATAGATTTTACCTCGGTTTGTATGCATTGACTCTGGTTCTTCTTCTTCCATATCATCCGAATAACGTAAATCTGCAAATCGAACACTCTTCTTCTTTGGCACCTAAAACAGTCAACCAAAATGTGGAAAATTTTATACATGCATCATAAATAGAGAAAGAAAACATTGTCTTGAATTTAATTCATAATACCATAAAATGTATTGTCATAAAAAATAAATATGAAAATAAAACTTTATTTTAGATACAAATTAACTTAACTTACATATTCATGATTTCTATTGGTGAATTTAATTCTAACATGAGAAGAGCTTACTTGTTTTGGTTCGTGATGAGTCTGTATATTTGCTTTGGCAATTTCTATGCTGTCCTTCACGTCAAACCCTGCTGGATGTACCGTACCAGTAGATCCCGCTTTTTTAAGAGTTCTCATTCCTCCTGGTCGCTTTAAGATTCCTTTGACCTCTGCTGCATTGACTCCATGAAGTTCTGACTTCTGAGTCACAACTTCACTGTCATCGCTAGCTTTCTTTCCACTAATAGGTTTTCCTTCGTAAACTTTTTCTGTTTGTTGAGGTATTATCACTGGCTTGTCAGGTAAGACCTGCATTTTGCCGTAATTATTCATGTGTACATTTCCGTTGACAACACTTGCGGCAAACTTGACATTTGTAACTTGTCGCACCTGTGGTTTATCATTGCCTAGGTTGACAAAAACTTTCTGATTTTCATCAGGTCCGTTAGATGTGCCATTGTTGGTATTATTTGAGCGTACCACACCCATGGTTTTTTGTGGTGTGTTGTATGTGTTAATAGTCCTTGGAGATCCTGGAGGAATCGGGACTGTACTGGCGAATGACGAGGTGTGAGATTTGGAGGACATTGCACCGTTTCCATTAGTGGATGGAATTACTAGCTTCCGAATTATGCATTATATTAGAATTGTTTTTAGCACTAACTGGCCTAGGTAGCTTACTAGCTACTCCTTGTGAATTTGGCACTGACATGTTTGTAGTGCTGGGTAGAGGCTTGGATAAGGAGTTGTTGTCCCTGTTATCAATATTATTCAAGGCACCCTGAGTTACAGGCATGGCACCTTGGGAAACAGGCACAGTACCCTGGGAAAAAGGCAGGGCACCCTGGGAAACAGGCAAAGCACCCTGGGAAACAGGCATGGCACCCTGGGAAACAGGCATGGCACCCTGGGAAACAGGCACGGTACCCTGGGAAACAGGCATGGTTACATTTACAATGCCTTGTGACTGTACTTTTTTATCTAAAGTGTTGGTGACAGTTTCAAGGAACTCAAGATTTCTTGTGCCATTACGTTGGACTTCTCTCTCTTGAACATTATCTCCTACATTACTGTCTATAACATTATACCCATTTGGTATCACATGTGATGCTAATCTATTGCTGTATACATTTAGAGGATTTGGCCTTTCCTCAAGTCTATCATTGTTCTGTAAGTTTTTTGATTTGTTTTCATCATACGTTGTAGTCATAGTGACCGTTGTCATGGTATTTCTGGGTGTATACGGATTAGTGTTTGTCATAGGTATGACCGGAGCCTTACTAGAGTGAGCGCCATCTACAGGAGATGGAGTAGCCCATGCTCGGAGTTGAACCTTTGGTCTATTATCATTTCCTTTGTTCACACCTTGATATGCTGACTGGAAGTCTGGTTTCATTTCGGCTCGGCTCATATTCTTTTGTGAAATATTTTGAGTTTGATCAACATTGTAGGAGTCAATCTGAGATGTCATATCTGAAGGATTCATTGGTGAATACATATTTGCAAAGTTTGAATTTAACTGAGCCGACACATCCCTCACATTCTGGTGTGTATCCCTAGTTAGTACACCTGATGAGCTAGTCCTTATGACGTTACTATTACTGACCATATGCTCCATCGGCTGGATTTCACCTGTGTTTCCATGCGTGTAACCATTTCCATAATGACTATCTTGGTTCTGTGACCTCTCCAAGCTATCCACACTGGACAAACTGTCACTATCACACTGATCGTGGTTATCGTAATTATTATAACCATAACCATGGTTATCCTCTGACATTTCCTGCATCACTGCATTGTTAAAGTCATGTATCGCTTGTTTCTGTTGGTCCGCAAGCATTCGTTGCTGTTGCTCTAGCTGCTGCTCGAATAAGCTCTTGCTGTTTGTAAGATTACGCAGACTATTATTGTGAAGTCTATTTTTAGCTTGACTGTCACATTTTTCCGGTGGTGAGTTTGGTCTGTGACTGGAGTACTTATTGAAGTATGGTTTATTCAGGGCATCGTTGTAAGTTTGCCTTGGACTTTGACCTTGACCTCCATTACGATGGCGATGATGACCACTGTGTGCTGAGTGACCTCTGATTAATCGAAGGGTTTCGTCCAATCCCCGACCAGATCTGCTGTGTGCTACAGAAAAACAATAAATGAATACAATATTATCATTCAGATTCTAATTGAAATTTTGCAATTTGGTTTCTTCAGTTTGCAGTAATTTTAATGACATCACATGCTGCTATTAATATTCACTTGTGCTTAGGGTCAACATTAAAACTGATATTATGTGAGCTTATTATTCCGATCATTGCATGTAAGTTGATTATTGTGATCATAGCATGACCTAGAACAGATATTTCATTCTGATTTCTTACCAAAGACTTGATAACGTCAAATTGCCTTTCAAAAATTTCTATTTCATCAATAAGATACAGTTAGTGTGAGCCTGACTTGGTAGTTTCTGATATCCTGTCAGATATTGAAATGAGAATGATAATAGGTTACAGAATTATTTTTATGAACAAAAAATCTGACTTCAGATAGTTCAATATATAGGGATTGAAGTCTGCATAAGATATGCTCGACAATCGAGAATCATCTGAGTACAGTTAAAATATTGACACCATCACTGTCATGAGTTTCAAACCCTTGTTGAACTTTTACTCTCCGTGATTGATCAGATCCGCAATACATGTAGCATTATTGTTTATATACAGTACAGGTCAGGTGTTGAGGTTTTACTTCTAGACGGAGGTATCCTCCATGCGGGAGGTATAATTTAGCCATTAGGTGAACTTACATGTAAACATGTGCAATGTATACCAATTTGAATGGGTACACATTGGAAGGGTTCCTTGACTGATTTTAAGTTAATTTTCTTGTTCATTTAGCATATTTTGTGCAATCCAAACACATGAATTGTATTCTATACATAATAACCTCTGTGTGATGAGCTACTGCTCCTTCCACTCGGAGGACGGGCTGGGAGGTGAGAACGTTGGTACTTCTCAGTCGCCTCCCTTTGTTGCTCTCGTCGTTTGGACAGAATGAGTTGTCTCCTCTTCTCCTCTTTCTCCTGCTCAACTTTCCTCTTTGTGGCCTGGGCTCTGTAAGACGGATGTATTTCTTATCAGTATAAAAAGCACTTATATGAGAAACGCATCGAATCCTCTGACCTGTCTGGCAAATTTAATTTCAGTAATGCCTTAAAAAAATTATTGAGTAGACTGGAATTTTCATTTTCACTTTTCAGAAAAGCTGATTTATCAAAATGATACTGGCTTTGATATTATGTTACATGTTCTCACTTCCTAAATCAGTAATGTTTGTACTGGTATGTTAAATGTTAATTCTTACTTGCGTCTCTTGTTGGTTTCATTAGACAGTTTTTTAGCTTTAGAAATGACGTCTCCTCTTTCGTTTTCTGCTAACAGCCTAAGATGCTCTACTTGCTGCTGCTCAAGGATTTGATATGTTTTTCTTGTATATTAGTCAAGGAATTTTAAATAAAAACATTGGCTTAATGATTTCAAAATTAAACTAGAACTATCACACTCTTTTTTAAACAGACTTAAACAGATCCATTTATGACATAATATTCTATTGATCACATTGAATACTCTCATACATTTTGTACAAGTTCAGCAATCAAGGTCAAATGCTTTGAAATGAAAACGTAGAGGCTGAGCATTGTACAATAGATGTTGAATATATATACATGTATGAAATCACTATCATGTATACTTAAAGAGAATTCAGAACTTCTTACTCAAAATATTATTATATTGTCAGAGTTCAAGGTCAATAAGTCAAATGTCGTGGTATCAATATGCAGTACTTGATATGGTGAATGAATACTATGAATGAATGTATGTGTATGTTTTATGAAAGCCACATTGTTTACCTGTATACTTGAAGAGATATCCTCTTGAAGAACTTCTTAACCAAATATAACTATAAGGTCAATGTTCAAGGTTAAGGTCAATACATGTAGGTCAAATGTCTTGGTATCAAAATGTACCACTTGTTATGGTGAATGCATAAATGAACTTCCTATCCCTTATCTTTGAAGTGATTTCCGCTTAACTTCTTAACCAGACGGACAGGGTGTAGGACAGTAGCTGAATTTTAATCCACATCTTATACAAAAGCCATACAGATATTTACGTACTAGGTGTAAGTGAAACCAGAATCATGTATCTTTACTCTGATGCCAGTCATGCATCTTGCAGAAAATATCGGAAACCCTGTGATTTACAAAAATGATAATCATGTACTGTTGAGGCAGTTTTGATATCCAACCATTTCACTGATCTTCACTGATCTCTTATCACTTTACATCCTAATTTGAAGGTTTGAACTTTATCAGTCAGGGGCATAACTCATTTCAGTTATAAAATTTCATAACAGAAATCAGTTACTTTTCTTTCCATGAAAATCGGTAATGTTTAGGTAGGTCATGAAAAATAACTAATTTCTGCATATAAAAATTCCTACAGGCATTGTTTCATATTGATTCAATGGGTAGAGGATTATTTTACAAAATTTAATGGAGCAATGTTTAAAGATGATATTTAACCCTTAACTATCTGCAGGAAAAATTTGGATTAGAAAATTTAAACATAACCAAAAAAATATATAAAACCCAATTTTTTTTAAAACATATTAAAAGTAACTTGTTTCAGTTATATTTATTTTTGACCTAGATTTTGCCCAAACGTGATTTTTCCCAGCTGTGACCTTAATTTATTTTAGAAGACCCTGGCACCAATAAGCCTTTTTCACGTAACTGTGGTCCAGTTGATTTGGATGACAAAATAAGAACAGTTCCCGCAATATAACGTCAAGGACAATCACTTTTTAACTACTAGTATGACGTCATTAAATTCGGTACTTGCTGTCCACAAAATGCTTGTCACATAGTTATGTGAAAAGGGCTTATATTGCATCTGATGAGGTCAAACGTTTCTGTATGGATGATATATGATACTGAAAGCCAGTTTCTTTCTGTATTCTTTCTGCCACTTCCGCCGAAAACCAGAGTAGCCCAGCAGATATTCATACCATAATGAATGAATTAATTTTTGTTTGAAATCTGTAAATTGCTCAGTGCCTATCTAATTTTAATTTCATTGTGAGTTTCTTTGTCATACACAGCTGAATAAAATTTGCTAAACCAACTTTACTCCAGCCATCTTGCAAAAAGTAAATATAATAACGTAATGATGTCAGTGCTCAAAAAATTACGTCAAATCTTGTGATGTCAGGTCTTAGGATGTGTTAACAGGTCCGGGATTACTCCAGAAATGGCTATAATAGCTAAATATGGCTATTATAGCTATAAAAGGCTATATTGGATAAATTATATAGTTTTAAGTACTAAAAAAGTAAATTTTGGAATTTTGAGCTAATACTCAAAAATCGCAAATGTTTATGACCATCTGAACAATGTTTCCTAAAGAAGTTGACATGTAAAATGTACCATCTTTGAGATTGAATGAGTCAAATTTTGATAACTTATCCTGGTCAAAACTTGAAAATTGCAAGTTTTACATACCAACTTCTTTTGTAAACTTTGATCAGATGGTCATAAAGATTTGCGATTTTGAGTTTGAAAGAAAAATTCAAAAATTTTATTTTGTAGTACTTAAAATTATTTCTCCAATATAGCCATTTATAGCTATTATAGCCATATTTAGCTATTATAGCCATTTCTGGAGTAATCCCGTACCTGGTTTAGTGGTTAACGCAAGTCAGATGCGGTAATATGAAAATCATCAGACAAATGGGTGCTTCAAAAGTAAGACAATAACTTTGAAACATGCTACACTCTCCTGTAGGCAATGCCTAGATTCATATTAGGTTCTTTCTATTAATAAATGTTTTATCGTTATTTACAATAATACTCAAAGGATACGAATAGGCTCCTGCTAACATTTTTGTTAGATTCTTCGAAACTTTCTTCGTGCTGTAGCCCTCTTTCCCAGGATTTTGAGCATCATAGAAACTTTGAAATAAATTATTTTAACCTTGATTTCGAAAGATAATGACAGAATGAAACATTTATGTATTTCAACTCATTCAAACGACCGAAAAGCTCGTTTTCCTTCTCAGTGATGAACCTCTCGAGAAGGAATTGCCGCCATGTTGTTTTGGTTACAAGAATGCGCAGAGAGGAATGCGCAAACAATCATTTCCGTTTTTATTGAGGTATAAAATTACTGAAACGTTTCCGTATTATTCAGGAATTCTTTTTTAAAAATTTCTTCAAAATGATATTCAGTAGTTGAGTTCTGATGCCCATGCAGCAATGTACTTGCATATGAAAATGAATGGTATCTTAAATTGCTACACTGTTTAAAGGCGGCGTAGAGTCCTTTACTTAATTCAAAACATTCTGTTATGATCCGAAACCATTTCCAATTCATAAAAGTCTTATGACCTTGGCATTTGAACTTTTGATCCCAGAATCGAACTTTTGATCCCAGAATCAAAAGGATAAATCATTGACTAATAGAGAACATTTCTGGCTATAAGTCTCATGATTATCGGTGTATTACACATTTCATTGATTGTGACGGTGCAACTATTAAGTTGATTTTTTACTTAATAGTCTTAAATGTACTTTAATAAAAAGCATGCAACTTTAAATCTAATGTGTTTTCAAATCTTATACTGTACTATACACATATTTAAGTCTAGTACAGTGTGTTAAGACTAAGAGTGTGTTACTAAGAGTGTATGTACATGAAGATTAGTTTGCGGCAAGTTTGCTGCAAACTTGCCGCAAGTTTGCCACAAAACAAATGCATCAATCCAAATAAGGTTCTACAGTTTGCCGCAAAGTTGCCGCAATTTGTTTGCCAGAAAACTAATTTGCATACGAATTCTGAGCTTGCGGCAAGCTTGCAGCAAATAGTTGCCGCAAGCTTGCTGCAAACTTGCGGCAAGTTTGCAGCAATTGTTTGCCAGAGGCCTGATATTTTGGTAATTAAGGGTTATAAAGATACACCCAACATGTATCTTTGGAACATGTAGTACTTATACTTTGCTCAATATTGGCTTTTTAAGGCAAATCACTCGAGCGGAAAAAATAGGTCAAGGTCATTTTATTGAAGTTTGATTAAAGATGCATCCAACATGTATCTTTGGAACAACTAGCACTATACTTTGCTCAATATTGGCTTCTAAAGGCAATATCACTCAAGTGGAAAAAGTAGGTCAAGGTCATTTTATGATAGTTTGATCAAAGATACATCCAACATGTAAGTTTGGATCATGTAGCACTTATACTTTGCTCAATATTATCTTTTAAAGGCAAAATCACTCAAGCAGAAAAAGTAGGTTATGGTAATTTTATGAATGTTTGATCAAAGATACATCCACCATATAAGTTTGGAACATGTAGCACTTATACTTCGCTCAATATTGGCTTTTAAAGGCAAAATGACTCAAGCGGAAAAAGTAGGTCAAGGTCATTTTATGGATACATCCACCATGTAAGTTTGGAACATGTAGCACTTATACTTTGCTCAATATGGTCACGTGCAAATTCTGTGAATTGCAAAGCGATTCTCAAAAAATCTGCACGTGTCCAACCAGAATTATACAACCATGAACACCAAAAGTAAGACGGTCATTACTTATATTTGTAAACATTTACATGAAATATCGGTCATTAGCTCGACTGCACTTTGGTGCAAAAGAGCTATCACAATACCCCCGGCGTCGGCCGAACTAGATGATAAGGTAAATATTAAGATCACACAATTTCCTTTCCAATATTCATATTCTGTTGCTTCTTTTTGTTGTAAATGTTTAATTATACTTTGTTTAATATTACCAGATGGGGATGTAGCCCCTGGGATGGGGAATTTTGACCTTTGGACCCCAAAATCAATTAGGCCTCCTCAAGTCATGGGGAACATTTCTGGCAAGTTCCATGTTGATAAGTGCAATACACACTCAGTTATTATCTGGAAACCATTTTCAATAATCCAAGTCCTTTGACCTTCACCTTTGGACCCCAAAGTCATAAGGGGCATCCTTGACACCTGAAGAACATGTTGATAGGTGCAATTCACATTCAGTTATAAGCCGGAAACTATTTTCAATAATCAAAATCCCTTGACCTTTTGAATTCAAAATCAAAAGGGACATCCTTGACTCATGGTGATTGCAACAGCACTTAACATATTGGACTTATATGTTCTGGAAACCAATTGATGCCCATCTCCCATCAAATTTCACTAGGAATACACAAGTAAAATACAAAAATCCAGCATCATAAATCAATTGCACAGACAAATGAGTATAACAGACCAGATCTTATTAGTTGAATGAAAAGTACATATGGTGCTGCAAATTGCACAGAAATTTAAGGAACATACTGCATTCCAATACTGATCATTCAAACGACCAGAAAATGTTTGCCCTTTGATCTTACAGACACCTTATAACTTTAAGAACATGTTGTAATACACTTTCCTTGTCCTGTTTCTATTGTTTCACAAATGCATGAATTAATGGCATATGGGTGTATGTGTTGACGATGAGGCGTGTTTTCTTTCCCCAAGCCATTTTTGTCAAATTTCTACAAATTTCTGAAATTATGTCTGGAACATACGTATTATTGCCTTTATGTTACAAGTTATGAATGTTTTTACTGTAAGATCCAACTTCACCTGTAATGGTCGATGGCTAATTTCATACTGCTGAAATTGTGAAAGTTGGCGGGAATGAAGTACTCAAGATCCCGTCCAAGTGTGTCCATCTGCTCAATAGGAAGCACTGCCCTTGGAAAAAGTACTTCTTTGTGTAAACTAAAGCATGACTTCATTACTGTGACGAGGGAAACCATTAATATCACCATTTGCATTGAAATTTGAAAAATCATTCCAAGGAATACATGTGTTGCCTGCAAAACATAGTGACACTCAGGAATCACTTTTATAGGGTGCGACATCAAAGTGTGACAGACAGACAGACAGATGAACAACAGACAAAGCGATCCTTCAGTGTCGCTATGCTTCGCAGGCAACACAAAAATCAGACTTAGAAAGGGCCAATTTTTTTTTTGTAACATAAAGGCAATAATATGTATGTTCCAGACATAATTTCAAAAATTTGTAGAAATTTGACATAAATGTCTCAGGGAAAGAAAACATGCTTCATTGTCCACACAAACACCCATATGCCATTAATCAAAGGCTATCAACTTGGATTAATCAATAATATCTTGTGATATTAACCATTAGTTCATAATAAAACCAGACTTGTCAGAATGACAACATAGCTCGCCAGTGGCAACCATATGTAAATTGCAACAACAACAATAAAAAAGGTCTTATCACAAGGAATGCACATGTGAAATATCAAAGCCCTATCACTTACCAATCAAAAAATATGGCCAAGGTTAAAGTTTTTCAAAAGTAGGTCAATCATCTCAAAGGTCAAGGTCACAAGGTCAAAAATTTTGGTATCCATGGAAAGGTCTTGTCACAAGGAATACACATGTGAAATATCAAAGCCCTATCACTTACCATTCAAAAAATATGGCCAAGGTTAAAGTTTTTCAAAAGTAGGTCAATCATCTCCAAGGTCAAGGTCACAAGGTCAAAAATTTTGGTATCCATGGAAAGGTCTTGTCACAAGGAATGAACATGTGAAATATGAAAGCCCAATCTGTATTGGTTTAAAAGTTATAAGCAAGGTTAAAGTTTTTGTGCACGCAGACGCCAACGCCGACACCGGGGGTATAACAATAGCTCTCCGGACATTCGTCCCGGCAAGCTAAAATGTGTTCACGATGAAGAGATGTTGGATGTCATATGACGGTTCAAACCTTTTCAGATTTGAGAAAAATTATGAACTTGAAAAATGAAAATTTACGTATGTTTTTACTTCTAATGAAAAAAGTAAAATATCTTAAACAATTAATGCAGTACATCTATGATGAAATTTACATTTCTTGATCAATTACAGACTAAACAAAAATATTTCTTACCCATATTTAGAGATATTATGCAACTTAATTCCTTTTTTGTTTTGATTTATATTGTACTTGCAGTCAATCAATATGACATAACTAATTTCTAACATTTTGTAACAAGACATTTTGTAACTAGACATTCCTATAAGGTGTTCCATTGGACAAAACCCATGCAACAGTGAATCACATAATAGTTTTGCTTACTACATACACTTGGAATACTATCAAACTGATACTTGTGGTAATTAATAAAAGAAATGGTGCCGAAAATCAAAGTCAAAAGATTTATTTATAGAGTCAGATAAAAAATCATAGGGTAATCAAAGATTACATACATGTAGCTCGCCTATACAGGTTTTTGTCAGAAACCAGGTTAAAGTTTTTGAAAAGTAGGTCAAAGTCCAAGGTCAAGGTCACTAGGTCAAAGTCTCAAATGAAAGGTCTCGTCACAAAGTATCTACATATGAAATATCAGTTCAAGAGATATAGCCCAGGTTAAAGTTTTGTCTACGGACGACGACGACAACGACGACGACGACGAAAACGACGCTGAGGGTATGGCATTAGCTCTCCGGACTTTTTCGTCCCGGCGAGCTAAAAATTGGACAAAGTGATTCCAGTGTATTCTTGTTTCACATTGCATGGGATATACTAATGCCCTTTGATTCACAACATGCAATAAAACTGTAAATATATATAATTATATGTATAAAGTTTGTGACTTATAATATGAGATTCAAAGAAAATTATTCATATACAATTACATACATGTATATCAATATTAAAAAGAGAATATTCAACTTTCTGACTTTTGATCAAGGAAATAAGATACATTGTACATGTTTAAGTTCTTGGATGCTCAGTTTTCTTACTGTCTTGGATGTTTAAGTTAATTGGATATTAAAGTTTTTTTAAAACCATAATATGTATTAAAGTTAAATTCAAAATTTGATAGAATTCCATGGAAATCATTCAATTTTAAGAAGTTTCACTTTGAAATGAAAATCATATGTGAATGCTTCTTGCTCTTTGTAAACATTGAAAGCACAAATTCTAGAAAATAGAAATTATGAAGAAAATCAAAAAATGATTTGTAAGAAAATATTTGAAGAAATATCATTCAAAAAACATCTGATATGAGATTCACATAACAATTTACAAGTATATTATAATTGGATAATCATAGCTTACAAGGGTAGGACAAAAAATGTGTGTGTATCATATCTGACTAGTACATGTACATGTTCAGGGTCTACTTATATGACCCTCACAATTGTGAGAAAAGTGCATAGAAAACAAAGTTACAAACTTGAATAAATACTATACATGTACATACACATTCAGTTTCATAAATGGCAAAATTAGGCACAAGACACTATAAAATTGATACTTTCGAGGAAAATTTAAGGAATAGACTAGCTTAAAAATGTATGACATCATAGTGTGACATTGCACATCTGGTTGCATTCTGCAGTGCTCCACTAGCTTAATTAAACTTGTATGAGGTAACACATATAAACAGCTGGCTATATATCTAGATAATTTATTGTAAACATGTATACGAGAATCAGTTTTAGATTTACATGTACATATGCTAAGTTTTGCAGCATGATAACTAATTGTAATGCATTTGCAGATTCCAGAAATTCCCCACACTTGATGACCTTGACATCCAAAGTTGTTATTTGTATCCTTATGCAAAATATCATCAATGTAGATTGAAAGATATTTAATGGAGTCATAGGAGAACAATGATCAAAGATGCAAAGAAGTGTGACCTTGAGGTGAATGGATATCAACATTGAGTTCTTATATATTACACGTGTCTATAGAACCTTTGCTCTAGACCAAAGCTAATTTAGCCCAAATATCTAAAATAAGGACTTATCACCATAACCTACTATTTTTCTCCCCTCATCCAGGGAAAAAAACCCACATTTATCTTAATATCCACAAGCAAATATAATCAAAACTACTTGTAATTGATGTTATCTATAAAAGTGTCAGTTTTAATTCAGAAAAAATATATTATTCACGTAACATAAGGATGATGGCAAGGTGACAGTAGGTATCTCTATCTTTACTCACTCTATACTTCAGGAAAAATATCATGGAAGTGATATTTGATGCTTCTTGTAACCTTTTTTACATTTGAAACAAAAAAAAAACAAAAAAAACCATTGAATAAATCAAAACAAGAATCTCAATGAAAAAGGTAAATGCCCCATTATAATATCAAAATACAATTTTCTTGTATGTAAATGTTTCAAAAATAGTGAAGAAGGCTCTATGCATTAAACACTTTTTTCATATGGACTTATTCATGGTACTAGGCATTATCTGGACTTGCATGTATTCTAAGAGAGAGCATTCAGAAATTAAGTCCTTGTATATCAAGTGTAGTCAAGGGTTTTTAAACTTTTGAGAAAAAGATTTGTAGACATACCAGCGTTATAGTTTCACATAATAATACAAACATATATAATCAGAAAATACTTTGCTCAAAACACAAAGTACACGTAAAAAGAGCACTTCTGAGAAAAGACTAGTTCTGAGACAACCAGTAACACTTACGGTAAATACATGTACATCAATTTACGTACTTGGTCCTTTTACACCATGTAATGCCCACAACCTCAGAAAACCTTAATATTCTATATAAAAAGTTTGAATTCGATGTAAAGACGAGAATAAAAACAATAATATACAATATATAAATACAGATATACACAGTAATATACAAAAGAAATATACAAAAATCCTGTTTTAAGGTGAAATACCATAAAAATACATATTGTATGACATTGTAACCATGGTAACAGTGATATGAATTTGGTCGTTCTAAGCACGTACCCGCATGCCTAGGGTATAGTAATGTACATATTTATAGATAATGCCTCATAAATGAACGTAGATCGGTGATATACATGTATGTGAAAGTGCAACTGGAATGACACGGTGGGAACAATAAATGTCGTAAAACAGTAAAAATATGTTGTGCAATGATAGAATGTATCACAATCTACAATTATCACAACTGGAAGGCCACAGAATTAACGAATGCACAAAAAACATCAACATTGACAAAATGGATATAAAAATATACAATTCAATGCTTCAACAATAAAATACGCAACATGCATAACATGATTAAATATGAGGAATATGTCTGAATTGATTGAACATTTTAAGGTGGATATTAATGCAAACTTGTACAAGGTTGTGTAAACAGTACAATTTTTTTCAAATATAAGTATTTATAAAAAAGATGTCCAGATCTGTAACTCCAAATCATAGTTAGATCTTTATTTTGTCTTCCAGATGAAATGTCAAGATTCGTTGCTGCAAATTACTGTTAGATCATTTTTCTTGTCTTCCAGCTAATTATCTAATGAGCAAATCCGAAAACAGTGTAATTGGATCCTAGTTCAGCTCAATGTTGATTCCTTCATCATCTGAAATTGAAAGATTTGTGTTTTTGAACAACACCTATAATATATAAGTAGTAGATATCCTATTTAAGACACCTATGAGGTAATGTGATTCATTATGGTGTAATTTAAGCTGTCCTTGTGACACCATTTAGATATACAATACATAATTCAGCAACAAATACGCCAATTATGAAGAAATAGTGTACACATGTTTACAATATTAATACGAAACTATAGAGGGGCTAAGACTTGTCAATGCAAGAATTGTAAGCTAATGTAAATATGTTTAAAAAGGGAGATTACTTCAAGATACCGTATGAATGTATGATTCTGTATAAATTTGCATGTACATGACTGTCACAGTTTTAACTGGTCAGCTATTGTAAGACTTTTTTTTTTAAATTTTTTTAAGGTCAAAGTTAAGTTATCAGGTACATGTAAAGGCTTATGAAAGTATGAAACAAGTCCATGTAAATAAACACTACTTACACAAATCTTTCACAGAGACATTATGAAACAGATGAATATGATGTAAATAAGTATTTTCTCTGTCTCTGATGTAGTTAAAGCTAATAAAGTTGACAAGGAATCTTACCTTCAAATGCGTTATTAGACACTCCTACGTTATGATACACATGTTCCTCCTCCCTCCCCTCTAATACACACAGCAAACACTGATGTATACAAATATACTGTTGCTGAAAAAATTAGCACATAACACATAAAGTATAAAAAATAAAACATTTCTCATAGTTCTAATATGAAAATTGAAAACTAATTATTGTTTCACCAGTAAGAATCCACGGTTTTCTCAGGGGGACTTAGCTCTTACTGTCCTGTTCACTAAATCCAGAGCACCATGTTTTCCCGGTTTTCTCTAAAATATGATACTGTCATCTTCCAAAAAGATATCAATTTTGTAGTACTCCTTTAGTCCTAACAGAAAATACCATTCTTTTGGCTGTGCGTCAATTAAGTTAGAAATAGGACGGAAAATAAAAATTCTACAGGGATTTTCTATAGTAAAATCGCTGAAACTTCGTGACATCGGGAGCTTTGACGTCAATGTTTACCATTGTTGTCACTGAGAGCAATATGGCGGCAGCTTGAAATTAACATGGAAATTTCCCGTACATATTTTATTTTTCATATTGCGGTTTGAAGATAGCTGATAGGGTAAGTTGAAGTTAATTTTCAGTTACGACTAAAGGAGGTCAATTCTCGGAAACAATAATTTATAGGAAAATTCTTCAGATGACAGAATAAATCTACAAAACAGGGTGCTCTGGATTTAGTGAACAGGACAGTAGTTTGTTTTATTACAAAAACAGATGGGTACATGTACTTTACTGCTTTTTATTCATTTTTTATTAAAATTCTATTCTTCGAAACAATATATATCTTAAGATACACAATCCTAAATATGAGAGGTCATGGCACCTGTCTACGCCGGCCATTAGGTACCCACACTTTCTATTTAAAGGCCAAACACCTCAAACGCTACTGTGAAAGGAATTCCCTATATAACTCTTCTTCCTTGTGAGTTACTCTTACTAAGACTGAGCTTCATCTACAGCAATCTTACCTCAGTTTGTACCATCCACATCCTCTCCTTACGTAGCTCGTGTACGACAGCAAATACGTCTACTGTATCGTGATCCTTGATGTGCTGAAGTAGCCGATCTAATACGATAAAGGTTCCTGACCTACCCACACCAGCACTGACAAGTAAAAAGTATACATGAGATTATATGTACTGTAAATCACCCTTAAATTATTACATGAATTCTGTATCCTAACAATTGAAAAGGCAATTTCAGGAAATTTGTTTACATTTTTGTCTAATTAAAACTTTCATTTTCTTTTTCTACGAAGAGATATTCACAAAATCTCCTCTATCTAAGCATCGACTCAAAACAACTAATGCATCAGTTTTCCTGAGCGTTTTAAAATGAATAGAATACTATTTCAACAGATTTCCCTATCATCATAGATACCTGCAGTGTACAAGTATAGGGCCACATTCTTTGATGAGCTGTTCCCTGACGGTCTTAACAAATCTGACAAGTGTAGCTGGACGCTCTGGCACTCCAAAGTCTGGCCAGGCAGTAAAGTGGAAATGTCGAACTTGTCTCGTTAGGTTTCCCTAAAATACAGAAACTGATTTATAAGGAAAGCATGTACAGGTGATACACTAAACATTATTACATACAAAATCTTTACATTAATTGAGGCGTATCAGTACAAAAAAATGGATCAACAGCTGTTTTTAAACTATATACATACATGTACATATACATGTTCATGTATTCATGTATACTGGTTTGTACAGTTTTATGGGTACAATGTACATGTACATGCTGAGGGAAAAATTCTACACATATTGTCAGGTTAAGCAAAATCAATATCAGCCACGCTTATTACTTACAAAGAAATGAAATATAACATTCGCATATAGACTGATTACTCACATAAGCAACCCTGAATTCTGTGACACTCCAAGTTGGAAACTTTGTCTCATTTAATGCTGCTACTTGCAAGTCTCCATAAAACATGGCGTCTGAGCCCATAGGCCAGTAATGATCACATTTCTCCTGTATCACAGAATAAAACATAGTCATATATCAGTTCAAATGTGATAAAAATGATTATACTTATCATATTCATATAATAACAATTCTGTTTTAACGAAGCTGTGTCTAATTAGAAAATGATGAACTTCTACCCAAGGTATTTTGACTAAATTCGGATCATATAATCGCAGTATTATAAAATTCATTTTATGGGAAAGAAAATAGAAGTTGACTGTTCAGTATTATGTAGGGGTCATCTCAAAGATAATGGCATCTTACAATGAGACCTTATGGGGTTTTACTGCAAAATAATTATTTTTCTCAAATTTTTCATATTTCTGCGCAAGAGATTTTAATTAAAGTCATGTTATTTATTTGTTGTACTTCAAATATTATTTTAAGAAAAAGAAATTGGAAGTTCACCGTCATAAAATTTTTCTAATTGTAGAAGGCCTCGTTAAGATATTTCTTGAATTGAGGATTTTGCTGTAAGCTTGATTAAACCACAAGCTTAGATTCTCAGAAATCTTCTAAAAATTTTTAAATGAATGAGCACATACTACTGTTTTTTGAAATGGTATTGTTTGTTTATACACTAGTATTACGCTCTATTACTTTTTGGCACTTATCGATTAATACAAATCACATTCCATATAATACATATTGTATAGTATAAGCTTATGCATAGGTGACACTTACACGTCCCTTTTCCACACATCTGGTCAACATAACAATGTTCCTGATATTCTGCTCCCAAACCATTCTCCAGAAATCATCTCGTGTGGACGGCAGAGGACCCTGTGTTACTATATACTCCCGTTTTGAACTGTAACCCTGCAAAACAATTGAAGCTTGAGTAAGGTACCGGAAGTGCATAACTGTTTAATTTGTCACGCCCATTTTGAACTGTAACCCTGAAACACACATCTAAACTTTAGCAAGGTACAGCAAGTACACTGCTTTGTTTAACTTGTCATGCACGTCTAAACTTATGCAATCAGTTCTCGAATTTTAAAGATATGAAAGATAAATAAAAGAGAAGTCTATCAGTTACTTACTGGTACATAATTAGCATTAATGTAATCAGAGCCTTCTTCATCATCGGTGGGTAGTAGTTTGACTCGGGAATGATCATACGGTAAAATATTTGTAAATCTGTTCTTTCCTCTGTTGACTGGTAGCTCTGCAGCGTGAGATGACTGATCACGACCTACTTCCTTCAATTCCTGTATAAACCAACGATATTATTGTACATGTATTGTTAGATTGTAATATTTTATACCTGGTTGAATTTATTTATATTTATATACCTGGTTGAACATGTATATACATTGTATTAAGTACTGAAAATCATTTTTACAATAAACGTAATTATGCAAGCACTGAAAATTATTTCTACAATAAACATTATGCATAAGTGCCATGATTAAATTGAACGATATAATAATCTGAAATAACCATTTACACCAGCAGAGACCTGACAGAACTGTCAGACCAATTTCACATTACCGCAGGAGACTTGAATTTTATGCAGACCAAGACCCGACACCAGAACATTTAACGTAACTTTCAACTGTGATGTCGAAACTGATCTACGACGTCGTAATGAAAAATAAATAACGTCAAAATTTGTGATGTCAGGTCTTGGAGTGTCTAAAATGCAAAACTAGCGGTAAAATGGAAATGGTTTGGTAATGTTAGAAGTAATGTGGGAATTCTACTTTAAAGTGGTGAAAAATTTACTATTATGTTATGAAATGTACTGTTATGAAAAAAACAAGTTGTTGCTATCTACCTCAAAATGCTCAGCATATTTAAAGTCGGAATCTGCAGAAAGGGTTTTGATGTACTCTTTGAAATCTCCTATCTGAACAAGATGACTGCAAGAGAAGAACATGTATTCAAACAACGAGGTGTTCCCAAAACCAAAGAACAAAATCCTATATGTATGTAACTGACAAAGGTATAAAACTGATGTAAAATCTAAAAAAATAAATGTAGAGTTTGAAGCTATAATCTTACAATTATTCAGTTTAGATATGTACCTTTTCTTGATGACTCTCATGCTACTCCTGGGTGTGAAGTTTGAGCCAATGCCTGTAGATCGTGCCATGTTGCCTTTGTTATCCCGTCGTCGCTTTATGAAGATTATAACGGCTATAATGAATGGTACCGCTAACACAGCTAGAATTATACCCACTATCATACCGACAGAGGTGGATTCTGGCTCAGGGGGGATGGCAGCTGTAACATAACACAGTATAAAGATTATAACCGCTATAATGAACACAGCTAGAATTATACCCACTATCATACCAAGGGAGGAGGATTCTGGCTCAGGGGGGAGGGGGGGTGGCAGCTGAAACATTATATGTTCATAAACTACAGATATTTTGTATAACATACACATGTATTGACAAGGTATCAGAAGAAAATGACTTTGTAGATACCCAGAAGGTGTAAAGTCTTGTTATCATTAAACTAGAAAGTACATGTACATTAATAAGGCTTTCTCATCAGAAATTTTACAATTTGTAAAAGCAGTAACATTTCATAGTACAAGTATTTTTTGTACATAGGCAAACTATGGCAAAAGAATTCAATACATACAGAAGCAATCTATTGAATCATAGTAAGTTTACCTGTAATAATTGGGTCAGAATAGACAGTATCTGAGTAACCCCCTGTGGTATAGGCACGGAGTTTGACGTAGTACTTGGTCTGTGGCTGTAACGGACCGTTACAGTAATGTCCCGATGCACAGTTAGCATCGGCACCTATCTCAAACACCCTGTGATTCGCCTCTGGATCACTCGTGAAAGGTCCCAGAGGAGTGCACGTGGAATGTGGATGAAAGAAATCAGAGCAGTTAGCGATGGTTTGGTAAGCCTTAATGCTGCGATCATTCTGAGCCGATTTCCAGTCCGGCAAGGTATGGGACTTGAAGTACAGATCATCTGTATCCGTAGCAACAATCACAGTATACTGTACAATTTTACCATACTTGTCTGAGAAGGCATTGGTAAAGTAAACCTTCATGGTGTTTGGAGTCAGGAGGTTCTCGCCCTTGTCTAGCTTCCTGGGCTGTGCGTCAGTGATTGTGATCCCATCTTTCAGAGGAGGATCTAACATCAAAATAAATACATTAGAAAATTTAATGTGAATGTATCAACCACTCTTCTTTTAGTTACATTTATGGTTATATATTTACATGTATATTCTATGGTTACAGATGAACAATTAAAAGCTTATTTTCACAATTCTGCAATTTCAAGACAATTTTCATTGAACCATAATAGATTTTGATATTGTTAGATTCTGGGGAAGCTGACTGAATGTAACTCACGGTAAGTCCTGAGCTGTAGTTGTACTGTGGCCACCTCTCCTATCTCCACCGTTTTAGCATACACCTATGGAGGAAATTTTTTTTTTAGATACGTAAATACTCTGTAAAAACAGTGTGAGCAGTAACTCTTAAAATACAGTATGAGGTTTTACTTCTGTAATCAAAATAACAGTGTTACCTTCTTAAAAATCAAATTCAATTTATATAATTTCTTTCAATCAATCTCAATTAAATACTTGATAATTTGCATCTTTTATTTCACAAAGTAGGACTATTTTGACTTTTTACATGTAAAATGGCATGGCACATGAAATAGAATAGTTCAGTGATCCACCTATTTTCAAACGTCAGCTTACCATAAAGATGTATTTGTATCCTGCCTTGAGGTTGGAGAAGATCACAGACTGAGGTGACATCAGCGGGCCTGCCGTTTTATTCTGACTTCCAGAATCTGTAACCTGACCCTAAAAATAGCATGTAACGACCTGTCAGCAGCTATACTTATAGATTCATTTGCTACTTTATGGAAAAAGTGGTGTGATTTAAACATGTGCCTTTCGTTGAATCATATTTTGTAGGAAAGATCTGATACGAATAGTTACAAGTAAAACAGCTACAAAATCTGTACTGTGTAGCCTCTTCCCTCTATTGTATCACTCATATTTCATTGCAAATGTACAAATACCATTTTTCCATATAGAAGCAGAAACCATTTTCTCTTTCTTGCAATTATCTGCAGATTTGTTTAAGCTATTGACCTAGACTTACGTCTTCAGCATATCTGTAATACTGGACAATGTACGCTGTGATTTGTCCGTTGGTGGTGGAAGGTGGAGTCCACGTAACATTGGCTGTCAGTGCTGACGGCTCCACGGCTCGTAGGTTACCTACCGCTCCAGGCGCTGTAAAAAATTAAACATCAAACATTCACCTCAATGACAATGTAGAATCATAAGAAATGTTGGCAGGGAGGGGGGGGAGTTGAATTTTCTTTCTTTGTGGAGTTAAAAACTACATGTATTGCCATATGGTACCCCCTTTCACTAACATAGCACTATTATGTATATTTCCTTACATTACTTTACATATCACTTTGAAGTATTTTGTTACAAACACTACAGTAAGAGAACACCTTGCATTTATAGCCATTCTCTTTAGGAGAAGAAGAAGAAGACTGTAAATGGCAGCACATCATTTGCATGATTTACATGTACATAATAAATTTTCAGCATACAGATTTACTTTTCAAATCTGTAATTATATACATGTAATCAATATAATGAGAAATATCTAAAATGATGTTTTGTCATATTGTATTATTGAACTGGTTGTGTGATTTAAATTCCTCATCTAGAATGGTAGATGTAAATGCACACAACATGTTTTATAATACTGAAATAAAATTGTTAAAGACCCTCTATCTCTGACACTTACCTGACTGTGAAGTCTGGATATTGAGGAACAAATCGGACGTTTTACTGCCGGCTATTGTAGTGATCTGGAACTGGTACGATGTATATGGCAGTAATCCCTCAAACAGTATACTGACGACATCTTGGTTAGCCTGGGCGGTATGGCTACCACAGTTAGGTGTACATACGGCCATATAACTGTCCACGCCTCCCTCTGGACGGTGGATTTTCAGTCTGATGGACGTCTTGAGGCTGATTCTATCAACTCTAGGATTGTTGGGCACTGAAAAAGTAGATGCCAGTAAGTAATGATTTCTGTTTTATTCTTTATCGGATTACATTTGAAATTTTAAAGTGCACATTTAATTCAAGAATCTTCTTGTACATGTATAACAGACTTGTCTTATCTCTTACATGTATTACTTAAATATTTCATTGTTTTATTTCTTGCTGACCAGATTACATTTTCCTTTTATCTTTGAAATGGAGAAAAAAAAAAGAAACAAAAAGTTGGAGATATTGCATTAGACACTTAGACACAATGAATAGAAGTCAATGTTGATGTAAAATTAACTAAATTGGCTAAATGTTAACTTACATGTCTGAGCCGGTAACATGATAGGATCACTCTCCTGATCCCCACTGACAGCCACCACATATACAATATACTCCGTTCCTCCGCTAAGCTGGTTAAATTCTACCTGTCGTAACGGATCGGTCTTATTCTTCATGATTTCTTTACTGCCGTTCACCAACCAGAATTTGTAGTAATCAAAATAATTGGATTCTTGTGAATAGAAGACAGTGATGGAGTTTGTAGTGTCCTGTCCTAAAGTTAGGGAGACTTTACATACTGGCTCTGTGGATAGAAAGTAGAGTATGAATGACCTAAAGTTAAGGAGACTTTACATACTGGCTCTGTGGATAGAAAGTAGAGTATGAATGACCTAAAGTTAGGGAGACTTTACATACTGGCTCTGTGGATAGAAAGTAGAGTATGAATGACCTAAAGTTAAGGAGACTTTACATACTGGCTCTGTGGATAGAGAGTAGAGTATGAATGACCTAAAGTTAGGGAGACTTTACATACTGGCTCTGTGGATAGAGAGTAGAGTATGAATGACCTAAAGTTAGGGAGACTTTACATACTGGCTCTGTGGATAGAGAGTAGAGTATGAATGACCTAAAGTTAGGGAGACTTTACATACTGGCTCTGTGAATAGAGAGTAGAGTATGGATGATGCATTAATAACAGAAATGACTCGAAGATTACAAATATGTTGCATGTATTTTGTATTTCTTAGAAAAAATATAAGGAGATTTATGTTGTCATTGATAAACTGAATAATTCGAAAAACACAACACATTACTCAGTGTTAAATTGTGTTTTTCAGAACATCGCGTTACATCTGATTTGATGTAGTATCTGATGTAAAACCATTATGACATCATAAAATTTATACTGTAACATCAATTTTGTACCGTCATTTCCTGGAGTTTGTGGAAGATTTCCCTAGAATTTTATCAAATCAGATTAATTTACATCAGAAACCATTCAACATGGGAAGTAACTCTAGTTATTGGAAATACCAAATATAAAATAGTGATTTTATGCTTTCTGTGTTAGTGCATACTTTGTACTAAACAGTAGAAAACATATTGAATCATAGTACAGACACGGTATTTTTTTTACTTACTGACGGTGACATGGCGATGAATGATCTTGGACTTGACATCTTTCACCAAGCTATATATAGTAACATCGTACATAAGACCTGCCGTAAGACCACTAATGGTGACCGATTGATCTCTTTGACCTGATAATGCTACAATGGTCTCATTGCTGTTTACATTATCCACCAGACCCTCATACAAGACGACCCATTCCTCCACGTACGTAGACTGTTCATCATAAACCCAGCTCAAAGTGAAGGACGTGGTGTTCACGTCAGCTACTGTGAGATTGGATGGAGGTAGGGGAGCTGCAGAATAAAAATAGAACTTATTAGTACATACCAAGATAAGCAATCATGACAAAATAGGAATCGGTAATTACTCATTATTTTTGAAAATCAGTCAGAAAAGGAGGAGGTATCAAATACATGTATACAATGTTCAAATACATGTACATGTACATATAATCTACACCGTAATTGTTTCACTGAAATTCATGATAAAAGCCTATTTCTATTGTTTTGACATAATAAATTCTTTACATTACAAGACTTCCTAGGTTACAAATACATGTACATTTAAGTGTATTCATGTACATCAATAAGTAAAAGCTAAATAAAGAGAGATTTTGTTCTCTACCAATAATTACTTGCATGAGTACATCACTTTCAAAAATTAAAAATTTCATTACTCATTTACAAAAAATCTTTGCTAAAATCAGGGCACTTACGTATTTGTGTTGATTTCATGGTGGGAAGACTTGATTCTTCATAACTCACTGCAAACACTACCATTTCATATTGTAACCCGGGAAACAGGTCTTTTAAGGTGAAAGTCAAGTCCTTGGTGGAATTCTGCTTCCATGTGCCGCTAAATCCTGGCATTGTTGATCGATACCAAATAAAATAGGAATTCTGGGTGCTTGAAGTATTTGGTTGCCATGACAACTGGACATCGAAATCCATCAGCTGGTATTTTAAATCAACCACTTGAAGAGGCACTGAAATATTACAACATTTACGTCTTTAATCATTATTTCAAAGGTTCTTTCTACTGCAATATTTTGAGGAATCTGATTCAAGAAAACTTTTTGTATTCTCTGAAGCACAATTTTTTTTATGGTCACTCAACATAGTACATTTAGAACAAAAATGCAGAAGATTTACATGTACTGATAAATTTTAATATTCATAAACCTGTAACCTTGTACAGATGGTAGAGAATACAAGCTTGTAGTTTTATCTGCGGTAACCAATGGACTGTAGGCCACTATGGTTTCTATCTCCTGTTTGGCCTGTACATACACGGTGTACCTGTGCTGGGGCTCTAGGTTCAGTATGTGGGCTGAGTACAACATGACGTCATGTACGATTATAAATTATACGAACTTGTAGTTTTATTAGTGGTAACCCATGGACTGTAGGCCACCATGGTTTCTATCTCCTGTTTGACCTGTACATACACGGTGTACCTGTGCTGGGGCTCTAGGTTCAGTATATGGGCTGAGTACAACATGACGTCATGTACAATTATAAATTATACTAACTTGTAGTTTTATTAGTGGTAACCCATGGGCTGTAGGCCACCATGGTTTCTATCTCCTGTTTGGCCTGTACATACACAGTGTACCTGTGCCCAGGCTCTAGGTTCAGTATATGGGCTGAGTACACCGTGACATCATGTAGAGCTAGGATCATGGGCAGACTAAGGTTACCGGAGGCATCAACATCATGGTATTGTACCTGTGGTGGACAAAAGTATTGTAGATAAAACACATTTAGTGGTGATTTTTTTTATAGATCATGTTACAAAGATGGGTGATTATTTGCTTATAAAAATTATGGGAAATTGTCCTGGAAGCTAGAATTAGTAAAATCTTGAATAATATATGGAAGATTCATTACAAAATAAAAGTTTTAAATTTTTCTTTTTTAACTGAAAACTTTATGAGTTCTTACCAGGAAATGATGTTGTTGTTCAGGATCATCCACCCTCCACTCTAAGTTCAAGGTCATAGGGTCATGTGAGGTTACATTGAGGTCATAGACAGCTCGCGGTGTAGTTATGACACTTATGGATGTTTCATCAGTCTTCACACCACTATCTATTATAGCTAGGGATACAGTGTATCTCCTGCCTGGTTTCAGGTCAGAGAAGCTATAATGTACTATACCCGATGATCTGTGGAAAATTGGGAAAAAAATGGCTATAAAAATTTTCAGAAAATTTGAAGACACAGACCATACAATAAGAATGTTCCTAGGGAGCGAATTTGATAGCTTCAAATATAATGTATGTACAATAGAACCAATTATAAAACAAACTTCCTTCTAACGATATGAATACATTATATCATGTAATGGTTATAATAAAGGACATGGATGGAATGTGGAATAAAATCATACATTCAATGTCATAAATTAATTGATTCTATCATTTATAGCTATAATTATTTCAAACATGCATGAAACTTATAAGAATTATTAATTTTGGTAAGATGCACAATGAAAATCAAATATGTGATCATGATTCATTCAAGTTTAGCATTTTTCAAATATTGCCAGATTACTTACTCAGGAATTATTATAGAAGAATTTTTGTCTGATGGATCTATGTTTAGTTGGTATGAATCGAATACACTTCCGTTTGGTTTTGGCCAAGTGACATTGATCATGTCAAAGTCAATAAAATCCACAAACAACTCAGCCACAGAACTGGTCTCTGAAATAAAAGACATAAAATACATAAAAATTCATGAAATATTGTGAAATGGACATTCATGTACATGTATATGATCAAAAATAAACTTTTATTGAATATTCTATAATGACTTATACATATGGCCTGCTCATACATTTTCCATATCTGTAATGAAACCTATAACCTAACACATTAGCTAACAAAGCGGCCGTGCATATTTCTGACTCTAACGGGTACAATCTACGTCACAGGAAGATGATCGCTTCAGTTTCATGTGTATTTCTTGTTCTTGTTGTAAAATCTTTAAAACGAACCTCTATAATTCCTGAGAACACTTCACTACAAATTACTTACATACCTTGATAAAAGTGTGGCCGCTACTATCAGATTTCATAAAATGGTAGCCAAGTGTTTGTGAGAACTTAACAATTACTTATTTTTTTCCACCATCAATGATCATTTCTCCATTAGATGCAATCACTCATATTTTCAGGTTCAAGCTCTAGATTTCAGAAATATGAGGACAATATATCTCCAAGCCAATTTTTAACCTTGAATAAAGTGCCACAGTTAACACTTCCTGTGATGTCAGTTGCACCCCTTGAATACATACTTATTCTCACTAACAATCATTTGATCAATAGATATTCTGTAGTCACATCATACGCTCATGTAAATTTTCTCTTTAAAGTCTCATAGACCCTTAATACTGAGGCACATGTACAACGTATATGTATAAATGCTAGGTACATGTAGCTTACACAGGATACAATGACACTGATTTCATGTCAAAGAGGTGGGTCTCATACATGTATATATTTTTACTAACCAGTTGTAGCGGAGTTGACACCAGTTCACTGTAAGCATCTCCACTATTTGCTCGAACCGAGATGTTGTATGTCTCTCCCGGATGTAACGTAGTAAAACGGTAATATGTCTCTGTCAAAACAAATACCAGAGTGTCGAAGTCGGCATCTGTAGTGTTCTGGGAGGTTATAAACAACGTGTAATTATCCACCATACCCTCAGGGGGAGGGGCCCAATCAGCGTCTATCTCACGCCCACTCTTCACCGTGATGTTCAGATTGATAGGTGGGTTTGGCTCTGTGAAATAGAAAACACAGTCACTTCAAAATACATGAAAGACTATTCAATCTCAAATGATGTAACCATTTAAACAAATTGTATATTCTCTTAACTAATTTGATCATTTTACAAAGCAATGCTTTTAATACAATTAGTTTTGAATTTGAAAAGCTAAATTAATTTGCTAAATCGTCAAGAATTCAATTCCTTTGCTGATCAAATGAAAAAAATTTAAATCAATCAATGTAAAAACATGTACATTTCTATACAATGTACATGTACATGTATAAAATTATTGATTAGAATATATCCTAGAATGTCAATTAAATATTTTCATATTTACATTCCATATTCCAATCAAAATCAACTTACTTGTCCAAAATGCCTTGGTTTGGGGAGGGCTGATTTTTTTGCCTTTATAAGCCATAACACTGATGGTGTAAAACTTGCCAGGTATAAGATCAGAGAAAGTCTCCCTCCTGTCTGTAAGGTTAAACTGTACTCTGAAATAACAAAGATTTCTGTTATCAGTACTGAGAGGGACTTTAGCAACTGATTACTTACTTCAAATATATACCTACATGTATGACATGCATGAATCTTAAAATATGACCAACAGTGGCTTAAAATTTGAAAATAAAGTTGGAAATTTGAAACTTCATTTTTGTATACCATATACTTACAGTGGAGACATTGTGAACTGTTCTTTAGGATTTATAGATACATGGTAGCTGTCCAGACCTCCACTCTTAACAGAGGACCAGGTAACAGTCACAGAGGAATTTGTTATCTCTTCTAGAGTCATTGACTCTACGGAATTCGGAGCTGAAAATTGAGCATAAGATACTTCAGTGGATTTAATAATGTCATACGAGTGCTGTACTATTAGAATTTACATTTGTAACTGACCGTCTACTGAGATTTTTCAAGTTGATCAAGCACATTAGAAGGAGAGGTGAAGCCTCACCTTCTATGGGCTTGATCAACCCGACAAATCTTTGTGGACGGTCAGTAACCAACCTAATAATTGTTTTATTTTGTCAATAACCAAACCTCCGTTTCTTGTTGCAGAAAACTGATGTTTCACTTCTCCTTTTACATGACCATGTACGTGCAAACTCATTTATACCGCAATGACGGAATTGCTGACAGTCTATAGAAATTTAGACGGCGTGCACTTGACGCAATTTCACTCTGTGATTGGTTCAAACTAGTCCGTGGCAAAATAAAAGAATATATCAGCATCTTTATTAGTAACCAATTTAAACAGATCATAATTGCAATTTGATGAAACTTTGCCCTCTTTTCGTTATTTTCTGCTAAAACATGGTTTCCCTTTTTTTTTAAATAAGTACACAAACAATAACTAGACAAAAGTCAAAAAAGAAACATTTTTGTCATAGCTGTAAACAAAAGTAATATTTTGACATAAGAACCTATCATTACTTGTTTTCCTACCTGTATTAAACGCCATGTAGAAAGGATCGCTCTCCTCCCACTCTGTGGTTGCTGATACAGAGACGTTATACGTATATCCTGCTGTCAGGTTCCACAGGAAGAAGTCTGTCTCTGTCCCTGGGAGTGTCAGATTCCTCTCCGATATGTAATCCCCACTTCCATCGTCCTCACTGACACGAATAATGTAGCTACTATAGTTAGAATTGATGGGCGGGGTCAGAGAGAGGTGAAGGTGGTTGGTGGATCCAGAATCTTCACGAATTCCCTCCACAGGATTTGGCTCTGTAATAGAAACACAATGAGAGCAAAGGAAGCTTGTTTACATATGAATAACACTACCATTTCTGCAGTATAAATCAGACTCTGACAGAATTTGCTGATTTCCTATCAATTTCAAAACACAAATACTCAGATACATTAATTTTCTGCCAAATGGCCAAGAGGCTAAATTTAGTGTAACAATTGTTTGGTGTTTTTATTTTGGAGAAATTCTTCCCTATGAAAGCATTTCACTTCATGTCAAAGTTTTTATAAAACATATTTCAATGTAGAATATCTTACTTGTTGAATGTAGCACCATATCAGGTAGACTTCTCCTGCTGCCTTTGACAGCATAAACCTGTATCTCGAGGTCGATACCCGGTCGGCCTGTGTGCACCTCTGTGACACATGAGTGTAGTATGACATGACAGACTAGTTCTAGCACCTTCTCTACGCCTGATGTGTCGTTGTATGTGGCAGTGTATATGAGTTTATCCTAAAAATAGAAAACATCCTTGATATTAACTAGACAACAGGCACTAATCAATGTGTATTTTCTGACAGATTGGCAAAACATTGTTTCAAGCATTTACGCACATCTATCCTTTTACATAGAGAATAAGTGTCATGGGTTGTGTTTTGTTATGGGTATGCAACACACAGCAAGTGCATTTATTGTACATGTAATGCGCATTAGCGATTTCATGCGATAAATGCACTTGCTGTGTGTTGCATACCCATAAAAATACACAAATTATGACATTTATTCTATATATATATGCACCACAGTTGTCTGTTTCATTCTTCTTTTCTGAAACCGCTTTTTTTTCTAGGTAATAAGGTGACGTTAAAATTCAGGTACATTTGTAACCGCTGGATCAGTTTGCAGGTAAGAACAGTCGTTGCAGCATGTTACGTCATGAGCATTTTCATGCGAAATGAATACATGTGCCTTTCAATAGTGTCATCCTAGGGAATTATATTGGTTCTGCATATATACTTTCTCAAAAGATTTTTATTGATAAGGGCAATTTACAACCTTAATTTTTCATTATTCCATGAAAGCGCTATTTACATGTAATGTAGATTAATTGGAGTTTCTGTATCATAGGGCCACAGGCTATAAAAAAGGCATCAATTTACATGTATATGAGTATGAGGCCTGACAATCATACAAGTACAGTACTTACTGAGAACTGGTCAGATAATGTAGTGATGAGCAAACTTCTGTTATCTAAGGCACTGATGAGATGTATGGATGGAGGGGTGGGTACTATAATAAGTATAACACAAAATTAACAATTATTCTGACAATTATAATAGAGAATGAGCGGTTTCAAAGATTGGAAATTTTATTGTTTATTTCATGTATAAGAGTGTCTTTGAGTTCATGAGACATGGACAATATTTTAGATTTCATCCAAGCCAAAAAATGTTTCTCTTTACTGATATTCTATTGCATGAATTCACATGTAATTAAGAATTCAATTTTCAACAAGCTGCCAGAATTTAATCCATGTTTATTGAAGACAAATAGATAAAGACTTATTTAAAACACCATTTGAGAATACATGTACTGATTACCATCAAAAGACAGATCATCAATAAAAATAGACTGACTTCAATTTGCCAAGATGTTCATCAGTATTTTAGATCCATCATCATACTGAAGATTTTAAATACATGTATTTTAATCTCTGCCAAAGCTCATACTAAGCACATGTATATTCAAAGACTTTTGTTGTCATCAGTCGGAAGTCTACAGTGACACTGACCTGTATTATCAATGAGTGACATAGATGTGTTACTATAAACGCCTCTGCTAACAGCTGCCATGGTAACGGTATAATCCCTGCCGGGAAGGAGGTCTGTAATGTTATAAGTTATCTCCCCTGACGGTATATCAACCTCCGTAACGTCAGAATCATTAGAGCTGATCTTAATTCTTATTTTGTCTTGTTTACTTGAAGGCTCAAGACTCCAAGTAATTTGTAAAAAGTTTGTTCCAGCCTCAGAAATGGACAGATTGAATGGGGGAAGAGGCCCTGAAAATGTATGAGAGTTTCAGTGGTTATGCATGTACATTTCAGTTACTAGTATTTCAAAGTCTTATTTTGGTTGTATTACACTTAAAAAATAAAACATGATGACTATTACAAAACCTGACATTTACTTCAACAGGGCTATATATAGGATTCAATTAATTCATCACAATATATAAACAAATTATTTAGAATAAATAACTAAATGGCTCTACTTTATAAAATTCTAAATTTTCAAGACTTAAACTTACTCATTGTAATTGTAGTATTGTCTATCAAAAGGCCATCCCTATCCACCAGTACTGCATAAGTCTGGCCCGGCTGGAGCCCGCTGATCATGTGATCCAGATAGATGGCGCCACTTGCCATCACCTCCCTCCATGTCAGATTACCGTTACTGTCATCTAACCCCACTGAGTAATTAGCACCATTAGTAAAATTATAAATCCTAACACTGACGTCAAATTCACCAGCCTGTATCGAGATACTCTCCTCTGCTGAAACCTGGAATAGAATAACAAGTAATTGTTATTTTGCAAACAATGTGAAGAGGATTTGATTGTTTGGAACTGAAAAATAGATTAGTATCTATTTCTCTCCAGTTCCTAAAAAAATATGGATACAAAGAGTAATGAAGACACATGTTTCTTGATTATGAATAACATGTCATGCCCTTCAATTTATTGCTTTTCTTGAGTTGTGTGTAATGTACAAGTGTATTTTGAGTGCTTTTCTATAAAAAAAAAAACCCATAAAAATAAAAGCATAGGGTTTTCAGTGCTATTCTTTCGTAACATGTACAGATTTAAACTATTTCTACTATGTCCACTTCTTTAGAAAAAATACTCAAGATGACCTTCATCTTCGAAATTATGTTATCCTCAGTAATGCATGTCTCAAATACAATAATAAAGGTTTGAGGGATTTAATATTTACTGAGCACAATCTACCAAGGGATGAAGGACAATGGAAATTAAGTGAGATCTAGTCCCCCGTCCTCTTTCAAAAGTCACAACGCAACCATACTGTGAAAACCCTCCCTAAATAACCCAATTTAAGCCTATCTATTTTCCTTTATTTCTTAATCCAATCTACCTTCTACTTTTGAGCACAACATATTTATAATATCCTAACACGAAAATATGAAAAGAATCCCCGTCTATTAAAGCTCAGCTACGCTAATGATATATCATGATGTATTACTGAATTCTTCAGATGTATGTGCAGATCAAGAGTAGACTTGGAGTAAAGAAAATAATGCATAGCGTGGGTATCGGATGACTAGTCATCATCCTTTTCTCCCTCAACTTTGTCACATTGATATTTTTTACTTTTTGACGAAATTGTCAAGATTATTTTCCCAGCATTCAAACTGCATTTGATACTGATTCTTCTCAACTTGCGTGTACACATGCCGGGTCTCAACTAATCTCTACCATTGTACACCACGACAAGGTAATTCGGCTATTGCAGGTTATCATATCTATAAATAAGAGGGGGGGGGGGGGGGGGGGGTAAGGCAGTACTGAGTATTGAGAGCAGAAGAGTTTTTCACTGACATACATGTATTTCTGATGAACGGGTCATCGACACAAAACATTCGGCTCTTGTCATTATCATAATACAAACTCGGATCTAATGGGACCCCCCCCCCATCCCCTGGAATTACCAACGATGCTATTTCCCCGTTTTTACGTTTTTTCTTTCAAAACCATAGGCTGGACCCCCTCCCCTCCAAAAACGTTCTAGATCCGCCTCTTGTAATCGTAAAATTATGAAGAAAATTACCTAGAAATTCAAGAATACATCTGTTTTTCCATGCATTTTCATCAACAAGGCTGAGGCCTTCGCGAGTCCTCAGCATAAACGGACCCAGGAATTTTTCAAAGAGGGTTGGGCGAAAACAAACTAAAATTTTTGAACGTTAAATGGAATTTCCTTTTTCTTTTATTTCATATGTATTCAGTATTGAGCCGATTTTTTTTAAGACGGAAGAATATGTAGCGTCTACATTACATCGAGTCATCAACACTGCATGTACAGAAACTGCACCGCGAAGCAAAAAGTTGGATAAGTTTATTTCAATGATTTCATTTCCCCGTTTTTACGTTTTTTCTTTCAAAACCATAGGCTGGACCCCCTCCCCTCCAAAAACGTTCTAGATCCGCCTCTTGTAATCGTAAAGTAATGAAGAAAATTACCTAGAAATTCAAGAATACATCTATTTTTCCATGCATTTTCATCAACAAGGCTGAGGCCTTCGCGAGTCCTCAGTATAAACGGACCCAGGAATTTTTCAAAGAGGGTTGGGCGAAAACAAACTAAAATTTTTGAACGTTAAATGGAATTTCCTTTTCCTTTTTTTCATATGTATTCAGTATTGAGCCGATTTTTTTTTAAGACGGAAGAATATGTAGCGTCTACATTACATCGAGTCATCAACACTGCATGTACAGAAACTGCACCGCGAAGCAAAAAGTTGGATAAGTTTATTTCAATGATTTCTTTAACTGTTTTATTTATGCGAATATTTCAATCTTCATTTTTTCTCAAACACTGCCATTACAGGCATATAATACAGTGGCCGTGTACATATATCCCGTACGTTTTCCAGGTAGATCACATTGATGGATTTGATAGATTACAATGATCCGTCAGTGACACACCAGGGAAGTAAGCTGTACTACCTACTGACCGTACTCTACTGTTACCCCTGGGGGTAGGATCGTGGTGTCAACATGCCCCCGGGATGATATTATCACCTAGCATGTGGATACATCAGGTTCACTTGCGCCTTTTGACCCATTTTACTACATCAGTCGTGAAAAAAAATCAAACTACATACGATCAGCATATAAATTACCAAACGTTGTACGATAGAAAGACAAACTTTTTCTCTCTCTCTCTCTAAAACAAATTAGGCCCCTCCCTCTCATTTTCTTTTCCTTTTCATTTTTTTTTTCTTAAGATCCAGAATCACTAGAGTCGTCATAGCAAAGGCAAGTGGTCCGAAAAACATTGATGAAAACAATTTGTCGGAACATATTCCTGTTACTCCCTAACTGAGTATTTCCCCAATACGTGTACGAATCCCTGTATATCTGGGCGTGGAGTCCATATCACGCAAACAAAACGTTTCCCGATATAACCTCAAATCTCCACAGCATGCTCTGGCAGCTGGAATATCACAAAGAGCTATCCATAGCGCGAAGTTCACATCATTTTTGTGGGGGGGGGGGGGGTTACTTTTCATTTTTTGCCCATTTGTTTCTTTCCTTTCTTTCTTTTATCTTTAATTCTAATTTTACTCGGATTCATAGATAAATGCATTTATTACTTAACAGTACCCATGGTACTCTTTACTTAAACAAAATGCAAAAATATTAATTTCAAAATCAAAAAGCCAATAAAATAAAAAATTGTCGGTATTACAATTAGTTGTTTACAAACGCCATGTCAGACTTGACCATCTCGTAAACATCAGACTTTATTGTTATGGCAGAACAATGTTTTATTTTCTATATATTTTATGTGTCAACAGGGAATTTAACTTGGAAACATTAGTAGGAAATAGGCTCTCTACACAGGGCTCTCGATCGGCCTGATTTGGGGCCGATATTCAGCCCTATTCCCAATGCAAAATAGTATCTTTTTTCGCACTTTGTTGTCCAATTTTTCCCAATTCAAAAACCTCATGAAAAATTCATCAAAGAGTTAAAAATACAAAATTTCTAGAAAAAAAATTCGTCCAAATCTATCTATAGTTTTTCCATTTTTTTTTTAAATGCCGCCATTTCTCCCAATTTCAAAGGCCCCGGCCCCTGTCCCAAAATTGGGTGAGCCCTGCTACACCCGAAAAGTTAGCCAACTTTATTTTCTTCCTTTCCTATTTTGAGTGATTAGGCCATTTCTTGTTTTTATTCTGTTTTGTGTCCTTTTGAAACTGAGAAAGCTACCAGCCAGCCAGATAGAAAAACAAACAAGCATATAAAACAAAGTTGCAATTTCATATTATGTAATTAAATGAACATGACAGAAACTTGTTTTATTTGATTTTTAACTTATTTGATTTAACAAAAGAATGATAGGTAATTCATTGTCTGGTATCAGTTTTTTTACATGAAACATACAAAAAATGTATAAAAGATAAACCAATTCTTTTAATGCTTGATTAATGAAGAAAACACATTGAATTAGCAAAAGATTTTATCATTTTGATTATGTTTTATGACTTTTGGCTCAAAACCTACCAGCACGAGGACACAAAACAGAAAATAACAAAGAAATGGCCTTATTGTGATGAAAAAAGAAAAAAAGCAGTAAAACTGATGGATGCTCCCCAAACACAGCAATTTTGATATCAAAGTCCATTTTCTGACTGTCTTTGACCTTTCAGAAATGATGTGGAATGTATGTAAGTCTATTGCTTATATTTATAATGGCCTTGACATTAAAATTAATATGACATTCAAGACCCGAAAGCCAGCATCTTACAATACAATGTACAAACCCCCAGAAGTTGTAAGTAACACAAAGGACAAGTCCTTGGTAATGACCCCCCTCCCCCCCCCCCCCCCCCACACACACACACTTTCTTTTATGATAAACACTTTCTCATCAACCCAATAAAAAAATCTCAAAACTTGTAATACATGTATATCTAATCATTCTTAAATAGAATAGGCATTTTCTTAACATAAGTCAGAGTGTCATACATGTACAATTTCAACTAGAAATATATTTTTAATGAATTCCTTAAATGTTTACGCACAAAACACTACTCTAAGCTTGGAAATTACCTTGACCTTTGATGACTTATCTTCAGTGACCTTTGTCCTGAAGGGACTATAAAAAAAACCCATTTTGTGAAATGTGATAACATTCTCATAGGTAGCCTATAACTTTACATCCCCCTGAAATCATGTGTAACAACCTACTTTTGGTACTGTACACAATATCTCATCAACATTAAAAAGATCAAAACCCTTAATAAAGATAACCTTGACCTTTCAAAGTATAGACCCTTCGGAACAAAGGTCACTTAATGTCATGCATCAAAGGCTTTGATGCATGAACTTAAGTGACCTTTGTTCCGAAGGGTTTATCCTTGTGTTAAATATTCTGAGATATTAAGGAAATATTAGATTGAAGTTGTGTCCCCAATGCCATTACACATGCAGTAACGTTATTTGAAACATTTGAGCTGGATTCAATTAACAAGCTCAAATTTCAATACACTTCTCTAAATACGGTCATAATATGAAACTAAATACATGTACATGTATGCATTGGATAACTTGTGAAATATGATCATGATGATATAGTAAGTCAAAGCACTAATTCATGATTACGCTAATATATCAATTTACCCTATTCTGCTCAATTTCCACTAAAATTTGGTTGTGCTTAAATAAGTACACGTACAGTACATAATGGATTATAATTCTGGAGTGCATTCAAGACAAAATTGGCCCAAAGATAGACATAATACATCTAGCATAATACCAAACTTAGCATGAATATTATACTGTATCTTGCACCAATTACAGTCTCTTTTTAAAATCAATATCATACTACATGAACGATGTACATACAATGATGTATAGGTTGCCATTTACATAATCTATAGTACCATCAAGTGACTGGAAAGCCCCATAAATTTTTGTGGTATATACACAGTCTTTCCCAATAACATCAGTCCGCCGGTCCTGACAGTCAAAGTTACGTTCGAACCAGTACTTTTCTCTCCATAGTCGGACCGAATCACCAATGCCTTCAGTTCTGGTGAGTCTTTTGTTGTGTAATCAAATGTAACAGTGAAAGTTTTTATAATTTCGGTCCCTCTTGAGAAATTGATCATGCTTTTGTAAACACTGCTACTGTATTGCCGATGTTGGCTAAACTTAGCTAAACTGATTTTTTGCAGGATTTTTTTTTTTTTTTTTTTTGACAGTTTTTGTTTCGGACCTATATATGTTTCTTTAAAGCATAGGTCTGAATAACCTACAATGTACAGGTATGTGAGCTGAATGTTTTTGTGAAAGACTGTATACAGCTCTTTAGAGAAGCATTACCATCCACCTTACCACTTAATAATTTAATTCCATTTATACCATAAATATAATAAACTCATATCAGCCTCAGTGGCCCACAGTGTGGGAAGTGAGGCAACCTGGCCCCCTACAAAGGTACTGCCAATAGACCATTTTCACATCACCGCTACCGGTAGACTTGCAATTTAGACACTCCAAGTACTGACATCACTAGTTTTGACATTATTTTTCATTATGGCATCACAACTCTGTTTCGACGTCCCAGTAAGAAATAATGTCAAACGTCTAAGGAGTGTCTACGACGTTGATATGAAAATAGTCTATCCATTGTTTTACATGACAATTGATTTTCATAGCAATATATTTTCCTTAGATCTGTAATATATTCCAGATTACATTTATACCAGTTTGGCAATTGAGCTAGTTTATGTTTTCAATGCCAATGGTTTTTCCATACTGAACTTCAAGTTCAAGAACAAGAAAAACAAATAATCATTTACCTTTACAATCACAATAATCAGGAATAAAAGACATTTTGTGAACATATACATCCGTTTTATAATGAAAGAGTTTTTAAATTCAGATCCAATTTAACTGGAAAGTTGATTCTTAATCATATGTGCTCCCACTCACACCCAAAACAGTCATACGTAGCCTTGACCTTGCGAAAAATTTAATTTATTCTGAACCCGAATAATTTAAATTTATTAATAATCATCCATTACAGTGTTTTATATTACATCTAAATTTTCATTTCTTGGATTTTTCATATATCTTTATTTCAAGAATATGAAAATTGAACGTAAATTCACTTAGAATATGGGAGAAATATGAAGGACTCCAACTTCGGAGTCGAGAGTCCATCAAACATGGCCGCCCCCATGTAAGAAAAATTTGGCAGGTGCTCGAAATTGATTACTGGACTGATAAACGAGTTTATAAGTAAGATCCAGATTGGAATGTTTTGGAGCATCGCAAGTTTGCAATAATCACTTTGGTGTGTTACTTTCCATATTTATCCCCAACAGTTGTAATTTTCAGTAGAAATACAAAGTAAATTCGGTACGTAGAGCACTCAGACCTCAGGGCCATCAATATATCGTAGGATATGTGCATCCCTATCCAGATCTACACTTCTAAGGATCCACCCTTCTAATACCTCAGTCATTGCTAGGCAAACGGATAACGATTTCAAAATTCTCAACCCATTGGTCTCTGTTTGCATCTGTTACTCATCCATTAATTGTCCTTAACATCTCAATTTTATCCGTACTTGTCTGGCAATGTCTGTTGGCAAGTTTTGAGCATGCTCAAAACTTGCCATCGGACAGAACAGACTTAAGAATCAGTTACTAATACATTACACGAGTCTGTTGGTATCCATTTTGTCTGTTACTCGTCCATAATATCTCCATTAGGTGTCTGTTGATATCTGTTAGATGTCCGTTGATGTCCGGAAGACTCATTAAGAATGGACATCTACCGGATATGAACTGGATAAAACAAAGATGTAACAGACAGCTTATACCTCAGTTCGGGAAAACTCAAAATTTGGCAACATCAAATTTGGCAACATATTGCCGATTATGGCAACCTTACAGCAAAAAATCATGACTGAAAAGATTGGGGGACATATAGTTTTTGGCCTGTCAGTCTGCTTGTCTGTCTGTTTGTCCCCAAAAAAATTAACATTTGTCATTACTTTTGAATGCAGTGTGCGAAACTAACTTTTAAGTCCTATAGACATTCGGTCCACAGTAATTTTAGTTCCTATAGACCTCAGCATTTTCCTATAGACCGAAATAAAAAGGCACAGAAATCAGAATGTTATTGCATTTTATTTGCTAAAATCATCTGCCATTTATTAAGTTATATTCTCTCTCAATTTGGTAGACAATTTGTGTGATGGGATTTTCATTTTCAAGTTCATTTTGTTCTATTTCCCTGTCAGATTCACTGTCAATATCTGATTCATCACTAGAACTAGCACATGCCGGGTTTCGTTTCGTGTCCGGTTGCGCACCTTCAACATATACATTGTATTTCAACCGGTCAAAGAACGACATCGCGACCGGCTTTAGATGACGAAAGGACGATAAAAAACGGAAGTACTAAAACACATCAACGTTTTACAGGTGCTTAAATAATCATTGGTAGTATTGGCTGGATTTAGGCCACGTAAAAATATTTAAATCCATTCCATGTAAAATATTGAACAGGAGGCGTCCTAACGTTCTGTAAATATGGAACGTGCTGTGATTACACTTAAATATTTATCGGGTAACTTTTGGATAATTTAACTTCTTTTATAAGTAACGATTGAAAATGACACACAGCGGGGTTTTTTTTCTTCAGTTGAAATAAAAACTTCTCATCGACGGCGGTATCTGAGAAACGACCGATCAATTTTATATGGCCTTACCTGCTCTTGCTAAGCTATTGCTGTGCGAAGAGCAAACATTTACATGACTCGGGTCAGATTTCCTATAGACAAGTCGGTCTACCGAGTTTTTGATCTCTATAGACCGACCAGAATAACTATAGACATTGTCTATCGGTCCACCGTTAATTTCGCACACTGTGAATGGAAGGTGATAGAGCTTTCATATATCACATGTGGATTCCTTATGAAAATACCTTTCCATTGATACCAAATTTTTTTGACCTTGTGACCCTGACCTTGACCTTTGACTTACTTGTGAAAAATTTTAACATTGGGAATAACTTTTGAATGAAAAGTGATACATCTTTCGTATTTCACATGTGAGTTCCTTGTGACAAAACCTTTCCATCATTACAAAAAAATTTTGACCTTGTGACCCTGCCCTTGACCTTTGACTTACTTTTGAAAGACTTAAACATTAGGCATAACTTTTAAATGAAAGGTGATACAGATTTTATATTTCACATGAGAGTTCCTTGTGACAAAACCTTTCCATCAATACCAAAAGTTTTGATCTTGTGACCTAGACCTAGACCTTTGACCTACTTTTGAAAACTTAAATTAAGGCATAATTTTTGAGTGGAATGTGATAGAGCAGTCTTCATGAAAACTCACTAGCCTGACCACCCTGGCTACCATACACTACCCACCTTTAATTAGTAGCCACCTAATACATTTCTCTTGTTTTAAAAAAAGTGAAGATTTTTGTTCCATTCTTTTGAAAATCTGAAGATTAATCATTCTGCTATCAATTGAAGTAAATTTTTCGGCTAAATCTTTGTTTTATTATTTTTTGCAATTTTTCCCCCAAAAAGTCAATTTTTAACATGAAAATTTTTTTTAAATATTCTTAAAAATTTTCCATTTTTGTATTAAGATAAACGATTCAAAGAAAATATTGAAAATTTTCATGCATTTAAAAGCTCAGACGAGAAAATAATGGTATGCGCTTTTCATGAAAATTTCTAATGTTTATACTACCTGGATACTTATTTATGGTGGGTAGTGTATATTTCCTTAGGCTACAAAAAATTATTGCTGAACTAGCCAGACTGGCTTGTGACTTTTACTGAAATGCAGGGTTCTCATTAAGAGCCGTCAGCCAGTGAACATTTTGGGTGGCTAGTAGATTTCAGCACTCAACTAGCCCAGCTGGCTAGTTGTAAAACAGAAAAGTTTCCATGAAGACTGATAGAGTTTTCATATTTCACGTGCATATTGCTTATGACAAGACCTTTCTATCGATGTGAAAAATGTTGATCCTGTGACCTCAACCTTGACCTTTGTCCTACTTTTGAAAAACTTTAACATTGGGCATAACTTTTGATTGGAAGATGACACAGCTTTCATAGTCACATGTGTATTCCTTGTGACAAATCCTTTCCATCAATACCAAAAATCTTTGACCTTGACCTTTGACCCACTTTTGAAAATTTTAACAGAAAATGTTGATAATACTGTCGAAGATGTCTGCCATTCGTGTTTCATTTGTTTCACAAACACAGGTTTTTTCTTTTTCTATCATAAAGGAGCTGTTAAGATAAGGGCTTGATTTAGGCTAAATTAGCCCTGAAATCACTCGATTATTTCTCGTGCGCTGTCCTTCTATTTCACATAAAAAGTGGTCAGCATTAAAATATAAAGTATTAGAAGATTCTTAGTAGGTATTCTATTTAAATAGATTTGGTGAAAGATGTTATAATTATGGGTTGAAGAGGTAGGGGTACGGACGAGAGAAAACATCAAATATCGAGCGAAAATTCACAAAAAAATGCATTAGTTTACATAAATTTTATGTTTATTATACTTCTCTAGCTTTTAATGTCAAACTTGGATAAGAAAAATTAACCTTGATGTTATTATATCAATATTATCGGCAAAAATCGCAGTCCGGAAACTGAAAAACGGTTATATTTCGTATTTATCAGCCACATATGTAGCTTTCAGGCGCGAAACGTAGAAATAGACAAATTTCTCGTTCATTTCCTTCCTAACAGTTAATCATTTGATCGGAACACACTCTGAATAGATTGTTACATGATATTAAATGAAAAAATGGCAATTTTAATTTATTTTACCGCTCTAAATACTGATTCTAAAATAGTTATCCATCCCCCCTTTTTTTCGTTTTTCGCCTGTGGGACATTGTTCCCCCCCCTCGGTTCAGAACCCCACTTGGCCAGAAAATTTGTTTTATTGATATACACCTTTGGTAAAAGTGGCATTCTGAACCGAGGGGGGGAACAATGTTGTAGAAAAACTTTTCCGTTTTCCATTGATTTCTATAGGAAAAACGCTTATTTTGACCAAAAAATCAGTCTTATTTTGAATAATTTATCCAACCTGACAGAAGATTCATATCTGGACCAAGTAACTTCATATTTTTACCAAAATTTTTTCTCGATTTTTGCATTTTGAAATTTCCACTTTTCAGGGCAGATTTTACGCCTTATCTTAACAGCTCCTTTGGTTATCATTTGATGATTCTGCTTTCATTCTAGTGATTCTGAAAGCAATTACATGTGGATGAAATGCATTGTGATCATTCTTTCTAGTTCTTTCTGTGTCAAACCACCAATTCATTTGAAAATTTGTAATGTACTGTAGTAACTGTAGGTTGTTTTTATGCAAGACGAAATTTAACATACAATTTTTTTGCCGTTCAATAGACCTGTGACCTTACAAGATGTCTTCAAATATGCATGGAGAAAAGTTCCATGTCAACAATGACTTGGAGAAAGGGGAAAAAATTCTGAAAATCAAGGGTTTACTCAAGAGAAATTTGTCCTTCTTACAACATTACCTACCATTTGCCAATAGTCATTCCAAGGATTTTATCACCCATAGACATTGGGAGAACTTCCTATCAGACAGTATCAAATCAGAGCTGCTCTCCCTTACTGATGAAGACCTTCTCACACTGCCTCACACCACAAAGGTTGATGAAATGAATGATGACATTGTTAAAGATCACAATGAGTGGGAATTTAAGTGTGATTATTTTATGAAGTCACCAAAGGTAGGTGAAAAAAGTGACATATACAGTAGGGAGATGAGGAATCACAGTCCTGATTGGATACATTCCAACTTGTCGTCATTTGTATCCGAGGCACAGAAACATACATTACGTAGGAGCGGTATTTTGTCTGAGTTGAGTGATTTGGCTTCCAGACTTGGTCTTTCTGATAACAAGGATCTTGTGTTCATATCTCAGTACATGGACAAGAAGAAGAGTCATGAAGTAGAGGTGATGGGGGACGTATGTGCTGCATTAGCTACAGTGGAGAATGTAGACATGGTAAGACTCCATTCTAATACTGATATTCTGCCTCTATCACACCTACACCACAGCCTACAAATGCTATTTCGTTTCCATTCTGTAGAATATTATTAATTTAAGGAGGTTCAGGACAGCCAGACTAAATAAAGATCCTGTCATTTAATTTTCCTTAAAATTGTAAATGTTAATAATTGAAACACACTTTTTCGACATGCAAAGTTTCATCATTTTTTTACCGTTAGTTTTGAAGCTACGAACGTACATATATACCCATTGAGACCCCCAAAATGGGCCGTAAATGTGACGTTAAAATTAACACACTTTAGGTAATGAAAAACAGTTACAAATCTTCTGTAGAGGTAGAATATTAACAAGCTCTGTATTTTTCATTTAGATATGATGCGGACAATCGGATATGTATAAAATTATAAATGATTACTAAGACTTTTAAAAGAAATTGCCGAAAGGAGATGAATTTATGTCTATTTTCAGAACATCTTTGAGTTGTTAATTTTCAATAATAAAGTCCGTTTATCTAAAACCCTATCATTTATTTTTCGTAAAAACTTGATATTATGTTCTTCATATGTCAAGTGAAATACCGATAAGTTCCTATTGAAATTTGACCGTCAGTTTTTAAGTTATAGTGATTTTGTTAGCCCCTCCCCCTTATTTTTACGTTACCTAATGCTGACGTTCTCGCGAAAAATGCGCCAACGTCGCCATTTCTATTATGACGTCATAATTGATCTAGAGCTTTTCGATGGGGTTCTTTCGGATACTGTTCTGGACCCCCTTAATTCTTATTTTATTTAAGTTGCTTCTTAAATAACCATAGTAACTAACTCACTGTGAGATGCTCTTATTTATTTACATGTATATCAATTTTGTTCAGCTGAGATTTGTTCTCTAATAATGTCAAAATAGAAAAATTAATATAATTTGTCTCGTTTAAATAGGATGAACAAGAGTCAAATTAATTTCTCCTGATTTGTGACAAACTGTACCTGTAGGTGGTGCTAGTTTCGCGCCTTTTTCTGCACGAGAGTGTTCGATTGTTCCATTCGACCTGACAGCGCTCTACATTTCATTTCAATTTACGCCTATACTTTATTTCCGTCCCTGTAATTTCAAGCGATACGCTTATTTGTATTTGGGACTGGGTGGCCGGCTTTTCATGCATTCTCATAGTTAATATATATAATTATGTGTCATATATGATTTGAACAATGATTTACATGAATATTTCAATTGTCATGAGCATTTAAGCTCATAGTGAAACATTGACTTTGATGTTGGAAATGAGAAGAATATTACAAAGATGATTATGATGATGCTAATTGTTTATGATTGTGATGTTATATGTATAATAGATTGGACTTGAGCACAATCGGTGTCACATGCACTTTACTTACGTGTTTGTTTCTTTTTTATATGAAATCGATGTTCAAAAGTGTTGTTGTGTAATTATGATGTACAGTGTTGTTGTGTATCAGGAGAAAGCCTGATATTTGTTGTTTATGTTTGTATTACATGCTACATGAATTGATTAATTTATAGGTTGTGGATTTAGGGAGTGGTAAGGGATATCTTAGTACACACCTCGCCTTACAACACGAGCTCACCGTGCTGGGAGTGGATGCACAGACCACTAACACTGCTGGTGCATCCAGACGGAGGGAGGTACTGACCAAACAGTGGGCAGGACTGACCAGGAATGCCAAGGTCAAGAACGAGAGGGGAGACAGCAAAAAACTGGGCAAGAAACTGAAGAAAAAGATGAGGAAGCTGCAAGATGAAAGGGAAGGAAGAGGAAATACTGCAGACAAAGGGAAGGTGAATGAAAATACAAATGCTGCAGAAGTAAGTGAGGAAGTGATGTTTGGTGTGGGGAATTTATTTCTGGATTCCAACAGAGAAGATTTAACATCTGAAGAGCAAGTTGACTCTGATGCTTACTCCATTAGGAGTCAGAAAAAAGAAGATGGAATAGATAGACAGGGTGAACTAGCTACACATGACTGTGATCCTGGAAGAATAGAAGATAAAGATGAAAAAGTTGATGATTCTTGTAAAGGAATAGACTATTCTGTATATGATAAAACAGCAAAGCACAGTAAATCTGATGTAAAACATGACAGTGAAAAAGCTGAGGCATCCCAAAAGGATAAGGTTGCAAAGTTAGTTGCTAGTAATAAGAAAGCCAGTCAACATCATTTTCCTGTAACACTATACATAGACACAGATACAAACCTGATTGAGGTCATAGAGCAGACGCTAGCAGCCAATAACCTTGAGTTGCCAGTGAGGCACAAAGAAGGGGACATTACAAGTAACAGGGACATCAAGTTAATGATAACAGGACTCCACACGTGTGGAGGGTTAGGAGCCAGTACCATGCGGTTGTTCGTTACATGTGAGCAGGCTCCGGTGCTGTGTAACGTGGGGTGCTGTTATCATTTAATGGAGGAAGAATTTGTAGCAAATCCCTTTACGGAGCGTACTCAAGGTAAAATGTACATGTAAAATTGGAATATTCAAAACTTTTTCTTCAAAATTGTTTACTGTTTCTGTCAGTAGAACACATTGCACTTTCAAAAACTTGTCAACTTGGTGTACAGTTTGGTATTAATTTATATGGTTTGTCCTACCAAACAGGAACATTACATCATCACTTTATTCTTGTTGACTCTTGCATAGGAAAAAATGATAATTTGAACAGAAAATACTTTATGAAAATTAAAAGAAAAGATTATTCTGATTGTTCACCTCAATATATTTATACATATTTGTATTGTTTTACACAAATAAGAGCTTCTTAAGAATGGTAAATATATTACATGTATAATCATGAATATAGTGATGCTATCAGTACTATAACAGTAATGTCTCATCTAAGTTAGAACTCTTTTTCAGTTAGTCATTGAGAGAGGAGTTTTAAAAAACTGATTACATAATTGGAACATCATACGTGTATTTACATGTAGGGTCAGTTTTACATCAATTTTTTTTTATTCTAAAAGAAAAAGGTGACGAACATGCTGGTTTTCCAATGAGCGCCTTCTTGCGTAATCATAGAGTTGGCCTCGGACAGTACGCCAGAAGCTTTGCTTCCCAAGCTGTGACTCGAAGGCAGCAGGATACAAAGGTCATATTATTACATTGTAATCAAATTTAGTTTTGTTTTTTTTATGTCAGCTGAAATTCTAACATGTGAGCATGAAATGGTAAAGTTGAAATAAACAGAAATTTTTTATCTGATATTGCAATTTTTATGTAATAAAAAAATAAATGCACACTTTACAAATTAACTAGCTAAGAACCTACATGATTGTGCTTTAAGTGAAATTTTCAGGATTTTTCAAATAATGTAGTCATCCCAGTAGTAACAAGCTTTTGTGATATTTTAAATTTCATAACATAACTTGTTCTTGCATTTATCAAAAATTTAATTTACAAGTACAGATTTGATAACCTTTGGTTCTGTTCTCTCTAGAATGACAGGTCAGTAGATCTTCTTCCTGTTTGCATTTTAGACAGGCCAAGACCCGACATCACTACTTTGACATTATTTCTAACTGTGACATCATAAATTTGCTACAATGTCACAGTTAAAAGTTCTGTCAAATCTTGTGATGTCAGGTCCTAGGATGTGTAAAATGCAAGTCAGCTGTGGTAATCCTTCGGTAATGTGAAAATTGTCTATTTCCTGAATGTTTTAAACTGTATTTTACCGATTTAATAATATTCTGTAAATTAACTAATAGCGAGCGTCCCCTCGCAGACAGAGTTACTGCGGAGATGCTGGATATTGCCATTTAGATTTTTTTTTCGACTCCAAGTAGACGTATATGTTATACTCGATTTTTGTTTATAAGTTAAATTTATTGAAAATATTTTTCGTAAATCAGGTAACGATAAAGCATCAACAAGGCGGCGTAACCACGGGAAATCCGACATTTCCGGTTTTAAACGAGTCGTTTCGCTCTGATTGCTTTTCTCGTCTCGGGTGGTTTCGTACTGTCAGAAGTAAGAATATTGAAACAGAAAGTTTTGTCAGATAAGATAAACCGTCATAGTCAAAATAAAAAAGAAAAATCTTTTTTATTTTATATAATCATATCTATTTTCTCTCCGCTCGCACAAAAGGCTTTGCCTTGATTCATATTATCTTTTATATTATAGCTGATAGCCAAACAGTTTCCCCGTATTATGTTACAAGCTGTACTGTCAGACATTCTGGGTTTTACCAGTGACGAGTGGAAGGGACTTCGTAAACTTGATCAGAAATGTAAAGATCTCCCAGAATATATCCATAAAGCTGTGCACAAATTAAATCTACCAGTTGATCAGGTATGTTTTCATTTATCTGTGTCAATGTGACAAGCATAACGATGAAAATAAAACTTCCTGACCAATACTACGTGATGGTAATACACATAGAAGTACATGGATATGATGGTGAATCATTACACACTTATAATATGTAATGAGAAGGATCAAACTGAATGGTAAGATACATGTATTTTTCAAGTTCTATTTTTAAAAACTAAGAGTTCCCTCAGGCTTTGCCTGTAGGGGACTACTAAATTGGGATAACTGCATATAGGGAAGTTCAGTGAAAATGAAATCCACTGACTGTGTAAGCCTCTTGGCCTACAAATCATGTACTTCGTGTTGTGTATTTTACTTAGTCATTTTGTAGCTCTGAATAAAAAGTCCTTGTAATAAGTTTTACCGTTTATTAACATAAGAAAATTACATGTTGGTTATAGCAGTATGAGAATGAATCTGACATACAAAATCATGCGCACAGTATATATTGGGAGCCTGGGATATTTCACAATCAGGTGGAAATCGCCATCGAAATTCATGACTAAATTGGAATTCAGACGTATAAACAAAATTGCCTAAACTTAGAACAAATCCTCGCCATTTCGTCTATTGCACCCAGACCGGTGACAGGCGAACCATTATAGTTTCTGTTGCTGTCAATTGACCTAAGGACACCTCGTATTGACAGACGTAGGGTTACACACTGGCGGGAATGACAATCATTTCTATTACATCAATTTAGCACGTGATCGTTAAGTTAACGTTTGAAATTAGAGTTATCTTCTCCTAGACGATTGGAAATATCCCATAAACAAAATAAATGGAAATTAATTAAAAACCAAAATACTCAATTTGCATGATTATTATGGGGGAGAGGCCATATGGTTACAACTGTCTATCATTAAAAAGGTAAAATTTGGTTTGATCGTCAAAAAGCTTCGCCTTTTTAATAGTTCATAGGAATCTAAAGCTTTATCTGACCACTATCCTGCAAATGTTAGAAAGTTTAGCTTACCATGGAACTGTGTCTATCTTACATTTTCTCATATTTCTCAGATATCTTACATTTAATTTCAGTTCAGTGAGGAAAGAGTTAAGGAATGCTTAGATAAATATGTGGTATACCAGGAATGGTTTATTGCATACTTCCAGCTGAAGCTTGTGTTAGCACCCTGTATCGAGGCTGTAGTTCTGCTGGACAGAATGCTTTATCTTTTGGAGCAGGTACGTGTATGTTATCATTATTGGAGTTGATTTACAATGTATGTCATCTGGCCATTACTCTGTCAAGATGATGTGCATGTCATTTTTTAGCTCGCCGGGACGAATGTCCGGAGAGCTATTGTCATACCCCCGGTGTCAGCGTCTGCGTTGGCGTTGGCGTCTGCGTGCGCGTGCACAAAAACTTTAACCTTGCTTATAACTTTTAAACCAATACAGATTGGGCTTTCATATTTCACATGTGCATTCCTTGTGACAAGACCTTTCCATGGATACCAAAATTTTTGACCTTGTGACCTTGACCTTGGAGATTGACCTACTTTTGAAAAACTTTAACCTTGGCCATATTTTTTGAATGGTAAGTGATAGGGCTTTGATATTTCACATGTGTATTCCTTGTGACAAGACGTTTCCATGGATACCAAAATTTTTGACCTTGTGACCTTGACCTTGGAGATTGACCTACTTTTGAAAAACTTTAACCATGGCCATATTTTTTGAATTGTAAGTGATAGGGCTTTGATATTTCACATGTGTATTCCTTGTGACAAGATGTTTCCATGGATACCAAAATTTTTGACCTTGTGACCTTGACCTTGGAGATGATTGACCTACTATTGAAAAACTTTAACCTTGGCCATATTTTTTTAATGGTAAGTGATAGGGCTTTGATATTTCACATGTGTATTCCTTGTGACAAGACGTTTCCATGGACACCAAAATTTTTGACCTTGTGACCTTGACCTTGGAGATGATTGACCTACTTTTGAAAAACTTTAACCTTGGCCATATTTTTTGAATGGTAAGTGATAGGGCTTTGATATTTCACATGTGTATTCCTTGTGACAAGACGTTTCCATGGATACCAAAATTTTTGACCTTGTGACCTTGACCTTGGAGATGATTGACCTACTTTTGAAAAACTTTAACCTTGGCCATATTTTTTGATTGGTAAGTGATAGGGCTTTGATATTTCACATGTGCATTCCTTGTGATAAGACCTTTTTTATTGTTGTTGTTGCAATTTACATATGGTTGCCACCGGCGAGCTATGTTGTCATTCTGACAAGTCTGGTTAAGAAAACTGATGTTAGTTAGTTTGCAACTAAGAGAAGAATTCAAGGTCAAATAAATGACTCAAGCTTAGATCTAACTAAGAGAAGAATTCAAGGTCAAGCTTAGGCTAGAGTCAAGATGATTTTATGTTGCAATAGTCAAAAAGGTATCCAAGTCTTGAGTAAGCTGTACAGCAAATACTGAATATACATGTATTTTTCATTTGCAGAGATTACAAATTACTTGGCATGCTTACTGATATTCAGTATCAGCTTGGATCCAATTCTATTCAATTGTTTTTTTCTATCTCATTTTTCACCGGTACTTCCATTTCAGAATTTAATATTTATATTTTCAGGACTGTATAGATGATGTGATGTTAGTACAGTTGTTTGATCCGGTGAAATCCCCTCGATGCCATGCTATCATCGCATTCAAGAAAGGAAACCAGTAGGAACATTGAGTGATGTGACAGCATCTTGGCTGTAAGAGACTTGAGTAACATTATGTATTGCAATGTTATGGTGTCTTAGCTTTTTGAAAGATTATATTTTTGATTTTAAGTGCTTTGAATAGTAAATAAAATTTAAATGAAATAGAGAATGTTTCCTTGTCTCTCTGTGACAAAGCTGAATTCACATTCCAGTGTGAAATATAAATTTATGCTTACAAATATACAATTCATACATATGCATCTCTCGCAAAATAAAGGCATTTCACAAAAATCTTTGTTTACTATTAAGATATAGCATAAACCAACGAGAATAGACTTTCCTTGTTAGTGCTAAACTTTAAATGCACATTTTGACTTGTTCAAAGATTTAAAAATTACCAAGATATACAATGAAACAGATAATTTCCTGATACTTTCTGATAATATGTAGTTATTCAGTTATGTTACCATACTTAAGGATTTTGTTTTATCTGACTGGATTTGGGGAGATCCTCTTATTTCTCTATGATCACTAAGCTGATACCTGGTGGTACATGTATTTAAAAAAGGGCTAATTTTTTGCAAATAAATTCCTTATATCCTGTTTGAGTTTTTGTAAAACAGAAAATGTATCCTCCTTTTAAAATCAATTTATTGACTGATCGCCAAAAGTTCGATATCAATCCTGCTGGCAGACTTTCATATTATAATGTCATAGTCAAACATTGCTGTTGTGGGCCATTTGATCATGATGTCATCATGCATTAGTCCGCCAATAGGTGGGATGTTGGACATTTGGCGATTTCTCAATTCTAGTCAAGGACTTACAAGTATATAGATGAGTCAAGGACCTACAAGTATATAGTCTGTCTATGTTACTTGTGTCATCAGTTTTGTTGACAGTACTGTTTGTATATTACAGTGATAAGGATGAGTAGCCAGCCTGCCCCTGATCCTGTGTATACTCTCCGTGGGGCAGGGAGTCCCATCACCTACCTCACATTCCATGATGGTCCTGGTCCCCAACAAGATCTGTACAATGGTACACAGGACGGCAAGATTCACATCTGGGACATGGAAGTACGCAGAATAAAGGCCAGTCTAGACGGACACCCTGGTCAGGCTGTGTTATGGATAGAATTCACACCTTGTGGGAAGATGTTGACTTTTGGAAGAGATGGGATCCTTAATGTATGTCAGAGGGCTGATACAGACTGGATTATTACAGGTACAGTGTAATAACTTTTGAAAAGAAATAAAGAAAATAAATGAAATGTGACTAGACTAGGTCATGTTAAAGGTACATCCAGTAAATTACTTATTATCTGTTCTCTCTTTTTGTGTCGCCTACAAAGCATAGCGACACTTAGGGACCACTTTGTCCGTTGTCCGTCTGTCAGTCAGTCTGTCCGTCCGTCTATCTGTCACACTTTGGGTGTCACACCCCATAACTTTTCATTGGTAAGTGATAAGGCTTTGATCTTTCACATGTACATTCCTTGTGATGAGATCTTTTTACACATACGATAATTTTTGACCTAGATATTTGACCTACTTAATTTTTTTTTTAGATTGGCTATATCTTTTGATTGGAAAGTGATAGGGCTTTGATATTTCACATGTGTATTCCTTGGGATAAAACCTTACTATACATGCCATAATTTTTGTCCTAGTGACCTTGACCTAGATATTTGACCTGCTTTTCAAAAAACTAAGATTGACTGTATCTTTTGATTGGTAAGTGATAGGGCTATTATGTTTCACATGTGTATTTCTTGCGACATAACCTTACGACACATACCATAATGTTTGACCTAGTGACCTTGACCTAGATATTTGACCTACTTTAAAAAAAATTAAGATTTGCTATATCTTTTGATTTGTAAGTGATAGGGCTTTGATATTTCACATGTGTATTCCTTGTGATAAAACCTTACTATACATGCCATAATGTTTGACCTAGTGACCTTGACCTAGATATTTGACTTACTTTTCAAAAAAACTAAGATTGGCTATATCTTTTGATTGGTAAGTGATAGGGCTTTGATATTTTACATGTGTATCCCTTGTCATAAAACCTTACTATACATGCCATAATGTTTGACCTAGTGACCTTGACCTAGATATTTGACTTACTTTTCAAAAAAACTAAGATTGGCTATATCTTTTGATTGGTAAGTGATAGGGCTTTGATATTTCACATGTGTATTTCTTGTTACATAACCTTACTACACATACCATAAATTTTGACCTAGTGACCTTGACCTAGATATTTGACCTACTTTTAAAAAAACTAAGATTGGTGATATCTTTTGATTGATAAGTGATAGGGATTTTATATTTCACATGTGTATTCCTTGTCATGTCAGTTCATTTGACAAGCTTTTCCCACTGATACATGTACAAATATTAAACCAAGTGACCTTGACCTACATATTTGATCAACTTTTTAAAAATAGGCCGCTTCGCAGGTGACACAAGCATTCCTTGGATTGCTGTTTTTGAAGTTAAGCATGTCAATGTCTGTCAATTGTCAATTTGTTATATTATGTTTTTGTCACACTTTAAAAACACATAAACATTGAATTCTTTTACTGTACTTATAATTTCATGCCAATTTCAAGTTTTTTGTATTCCTTGGCTAGGATGATGGAATTGACCCTTCCAAACGCGGGAAAAATTTGAGAAATTCCATGACATCATAATGCAATTTCAACGTGTGACCGAGGTTCAAAGCTTGTTTGTCCGAGGTAAAAGCATTGTGGCGTCACGATTTTGCATTTTTTCCCGCAATCGGAAGGGTCAATTCTTCAGGAAGCTACTATATAGAATCACTTATTGTTGTTCATTTAATTACCAGATGTCATTTAATATACATGCATCATCTCCTGCAGATAAAGTATCAACAGGTGCAATAGGGTTTAGCCCCGCTGGACTTCTCTTGGACGAAGACAATACAGGGTATATTGTCCTACCAAGTCGGCAAACGTCGGTATGTGATGTGTATAGAATGGAGACATTGACAAAGTTAGATGAACTCAAACCTGGAGCAGAAAAATTTGGCTTTGTTATGTGTATTACATCAATGAAAGACAACAAAACAGTTCTGATTGGTTATGAAAATGGAAGCATTGCATTGTGGGATATTTCAAAATGCAAATTACTGAATAGTGTCAAAGTTTTTGAAGAGTCTGTTTTGTGTGTTGATTATCAGAGTGACTTAAATAAAGGTTTTTGTGGATCAGTAACAAACAAAATAACTTCCTTCAGTGTAGATGGGGATGAAGTAGTTGTGGGAAAATCAACGGAGACTTTAAACCCTGGTTTCAATCAGATTAGAATCAGGGGAGATAAGAAAATTTTTGTAACAGCGGGTTGGGACCATAATGTGAGAGTTTTCAGTGTGAAGAAATTGACTCCTCTTGCTGTGCTGGATTACCATAAAGACAGCTGTCAGTGCCTGGCTTTCTCTACAGAGAATCTCCTGGCTTGTGGATCAAAGGACCAACAAATCAGTTTGTGGAAAATTTATTGAAATCCTGCCTATGGGCTTTTTTAATGAAAATTAAATATTTCTTTTATATGAATAAACATACTGTGTTAAAGTTCTTTTGATATGATCTACAAAAAATTTTATATTGAATAAATTTCAGAAATACCTGAATTTGATGTTTTCTTAAAAAATTACTGAGAGGTCAAAGGGAATGTTAGGGGGATGGGGTCCTTGCTTATATTAGGATCCTCAAACTTGCAAAAAAAAATCACCTTAACAAAAAAAAAAGAAACCTTTTGTTTTGATTATACATGTACATTGCATTTCAAAAGTCAGAGTCACTTATTCTGAAATTCTTTATATGGGAATAAAATTGATTATACAATTTGCAGTACTCAGTGGATAAGGTAGTTGTAATGAATTGTATGCAGAATCAATACTGTGCACAACAAAACATTAAAACACTTCAAGACTGATTTGGAGGGCAAAATTAAGAATGACCATTAACAGTCTTATAGGAAGCAAATGAAAAAGGTGTGGTTATCTGGTTAATGTGCAAACAACCATTTTATTTGTTCAGGGAATCTAAAGGCTGACTATGTAGAGCGCCAGTATTGTCCCAGTCTTTCCTAAAACTCACTAGCCTCTGTGAGCCTCTATCCACGAGAAAAGGAGAATACCTATTGATTTTGGGTCATATAGGCCAAGGTCAAGTTTGAAATTTATGGAGAGCAGCATTTTCACTCCATTACACTAGTTATCCATGACCTACAATATTGAATCTTCATATTGAACCTTTATGACATAAAGAGAAAACCCAAATGGTTTTGGGGGTTTAAAGGTCAAAGTCGGCTTGAATGAAAAACATTCGTATTTTCACGTGATAAGTTTATTAATTCTGCCAAACAGTGATGGCTCTTCTGGAAAAGGGGAAAATGGAGCTCTATTGATTTTGAGACAGGAAGGTCAAAGTCAATCCTTGCTTGCGTTCCCACATAATAGTATACATATTCTGACTCAAAGAAATAGATTGCCTGAGATCACAGGAGGTTCCCTATTGAGGTTTTGGTCAATAATAAAGGTCAAGGTCACCTCCCACTTTCCAGAGGTCTCAAACGCACAATTGTGATGTATAAAAACATCCTCACTGTAAGTTGACCACTCAAACAAGACAGCAGAACGAAGGGACTCTTACAACTTTTGCGTTTCTTGCTGTGAATATCTGATCTGTGTTTTTGTATTGGATGTTTTGCTGTGGGTGCTGAAACCGAGTGTTGTAGTGAGGAAGTTGTTTTACACTATAATTGTGCGTTCTTCGAGACCTCTGGGTAATCAGAAAAGTGGGAGGGTTGTGCGCACGTAATTCGGATAACTACACCGTCTGCTACTTGCGTGGTAGATGGCCATCCAAAGTCGGCACCAGTTGCCCATTGTCTTGCTAGTTTATGTGTGGTCCTTTGTGTTTGATGTTTCTATGTTGTGCGTCGGTGTTCCTTGTCCTTTTTGTGTCTCTTTCTGTGCGTGTCTGCTCTGTGGTTATGGATTTGAAGTTTTGCTCTGGGTTCTGCAACCTACGGTTGTTGGAGATCCCCTCCTTTGTTTTGTTGGATATCCCTTCCTTTACTTGGTGATGTATAAATTTCTTCTGCGAAAATCCAAAACTTTAGTACACGATCTAGATAGCATACCGGATGAGTTGAGATACATGTATGTAAAAATAATCTATGACAGTAGCATGGGAACATCCTGACGTCAATCCAGCAATGATTAAGTGACATGAATACTATATTTTCATATGGTTATCATACAATCGTTGAAATTCCTTCATTCAGAAATGACATGCCTTAAGACGCAGCGAATAAAAGACGGTTTACAGTAATTGAGGGCCCCTTGTTGCAGATTTATTTCATACACTTATGAAAAAGAAATTATCAAAATTCTTCAAAAGCAAAGAAAACGTAACAAACACAGAAACACCATTTTTGTGTCGCCTGCGAAGCATAGCGACACTTAGGGATCACTTTGTCCGTCTGTCCGTCCGTCTGTCTGTCAAACTTTGGGCGTCACAGCCCATAACTTGTGATTGGTAAGTGATAGGGCTTTGATATTTCACATGTGTATTCCTTGTGACAAGACCTTCCTACACATACCATAATTTTTGACCTAGTGACCTTGACCTACATATTTGACCTACTTTTCCAAAAAATTAAGAATGGATATATCTTTTGATTGGTAGGTGTCAGGACTTTGATATTTCACACGTGTAATCCTTGTGGCAAGACCTTTCTAAACATACCATAATTTTTTACCTTGTGATCTTGACCTAGATATTTGACCTACTTTTGAAAAAAATGATAAGATTCGCTATATCTTTCGATTGGTAAGTGATATGGCTTTGATATTTCACATGTGCGTTCCTTGTAACAACGCCTTTCTACACATACCATAATTTTTTACCTATTGACCTTGACCTACATATTTGACCTACTTATCAAAATAATTAAGATTGTATATGTCTTTTGATTGGTAAGTGATAGGGCTTTGGTATTTCACATGTGTATTCCTTGTGACAAGACCTTTCTACACAGACCATAATATTTGACCTTGTGATCTTGACCTAGATATTTGACCTACTTTTCAAGAAAAGTAAAATTGGCTATATCTTTTGATTGGTAGGTGATAAGGCTTTGATATTTCACATGTATTTTCCTTGTAACAATGCCCTTCTACACATACCATAATTTTTAACCTTTTGACCTTGACCTAGCTATTTGACCATCTTTTCTAAGAAATTAAGGTTGTATATATATCTTTCAATTGGTAGGTGATAGGTATTTAATATTTCTTATGATGAGACCTTTTTGTTACCAATTTTTACGTAGTGACCTTGACCTAGATGATTGACTCTCTTTTCTGAAAATTTGAGAATGACCACATCTTTTAATTTGTAATTAAGAGGTCTGATATTTCAAATGAATTTCATATGACAAGACTTTTCTACTGATACCAATAATTTTGATCCACTTTCTAGAATAATAATCAAACAGCTTCGCAGGCGACACAAGCATTCCTTGGATTGCTATTTTTATACCTAATCATACGTCACACACACACTCGTATGATTAGGTATAAAAATGTGTTTCTGTGTTCAATGTTACGTTTTATTCGCGGTGTCTTAAGTTTGCGAACATGCATGAGGTGACTGGTTTGCGCCGTTTTATTTTTGCGACATCGTATGTACGTAACTTACTACTACACATGTGTTAGGACATATTCGCGGCGTTTTTATATTCGCGAATTGACGGACATTCCCACAGGGATCCTACAACCTGCCTGTAGATATTCTCAACAAATCTAACATAAATGTTGCCCAAGAACAATTACAAGGTATAATACAGGTCCATACATGTCCATTATTTGAAGTCTGTTTCGGAAAAAAGAAAGAAAGGAAGTAGTCATCATCAGTTATTCAGTCTCAAAGTAGAGAAGGTATTTTTAAGGCAAAATCATTAGAATTTCAATTGGAACAGTTGCGAACCAAGTAAGGAAGGACATTCCAAAGTGAGACTAGGTGCCCAAGGAGAGTCAGCGTCTCCTGTCTGCTTGCAACACCCGTCGCAACAGCTCCATGAAAACTTGTCAAATTTGGTGATTGTCTCGATGTATATATGCCTTGTTTGATGATGATTACAGCCATTCAATCGCAATCCAGAATGTCATGTCTATAATATGTCATATAACATCATGACCATGATGTGTTTGATATTCAATGTCATATCACACTCTTGTCTTAATAATTTTGTGAAATATCAATTAATCTGCCACGAAGGTATTATAACACGTACACGACTGATGGAAAGACAGACATAAAAGAAGGTTGACGTGTAGTCTTGTATGTCTTATGTTTTGATGTCCCCTTTGATGTATGGTCTTCCTCGTCCCTTTTTGTGTCTCCTTTTGTGCTTCACCGCTGTTTTTGCATTTGGGTGTATTGGATCTTTTCGTTGTGGATGCTGCAATCGAGTCCTGTTGGATACCCCACTTTCCCTTAATACCCTAAACATTTGTTTACGGGATTGAAGTTGGTTGTGGTATTTGGTCGAGGTAAAGGTTACTGCACAAACTGCTAAAAATCCAGTCTATTCAGATTTTGCTGGAAGCAATTTTACCAAGATTTTTTAATAGTTTTTTTTTAACTGAAGAAATATTTTTATAGATAAAAATAAATTGTGGTGTTTCATATTCATATTTCATTGTATTAACATCCCCTCAATTTCACTTTTATCGATTGGTTTGTTGGTTTGTTAATGTCATTTATCACAACTAGATTGATCAAGCCTGATTCACCCTATTAATTTGAAGTAAGATATTTTATAACATTTGTTTAATAATGTATTTTTGAGACCATCCCTTATTTTTTTCCCTAACGTACCGATAAGTATTACAAAAGAAGGAGGGGATCTCCAACCAGACCCTATTGAAGCACCAACAGCAAAACATCCGACGCGAAAACACAAAGACGAGCTCACTAAGAGACGAAAAAGAGATATACGACATATAAACATCAAACATAAAAGACTACACATAAGCTAACGAGACCAATGGGTCACTGGTGCCGGTGTGGTTATCCCGGATTACGTGCGCACAACCCTCTCACTTTTCTGATTACCCAAATGTCTCGAAGAACGCACAATTGTGGTGTAAAACAACCTCCTCACTGTTAGATGACCACACACAAACAAGACCGCAAAACGAAGCCCAAGCAAAACATATAAATATGTAAATGAATATAAAAAGAGGGCGTTCGTTATACAGTCCGTGCATTGCCGGTTATAACGAGCTCATGTATGTTATCACCTGAGGAGTCCGACTAACATTCAGAGATGACAGGTAGTTAGGGCTCTGTCATCTCATAAGAGGTTTGGACAGGGCTTGCCTTGGAGTCCCGTCGTCACAGTCAGTAACAGTGCAAGTCTCAAGAATGCGCTGGTACAAGACTGTAGATAAGTCAAGTACCAAGCCTAGTTTCTGTCTGGTGACATTAGGATCATATCCACGATATCAAAGGCGTTTGATGGTTCTGACGCATTTTCGATGGTTATGCTATCTACCTTTTGATCTTTCTAATTTTGTTTATCATAGTTCACATTTGAAAACATAAGCACATTAAAGCATTCCTAAATATTTATATTGTATTATGGTATATCAACTCAAGGTAATGATATGCCGTGGATCCAACTATATAATACACTTGATATTCATTTTTTCAACGGATACCTTATAAGTTATTATTGATGTTGATTATAATTCTTGTTAGTCACGTGCAAATTCCGTGAGCCGCGAAACAGAGATAAGTATTACATTATCATTTACAATATATATCCCTGTATACAGCACAAAATCGATAATTCAGAAAATCAGACACCGTAGGAATACAAAATCAGGACAAAACAGGAACCAAAGCAAACAAACAAAAACCTTCACCATATGAAAAGAAGCGAACTCCCGATATAGGAGTGAGACCAGGTGCCCAGGAAGAGCAAGCATCTCCTGCATGCATGCAACACCCGCCGCTTCAATTAGGCAGAACTGTCACATCCGGCTACTTCCACCTCGGAAGACAGAGTACAATCTTTGGTTGGATGGTTCAAATGGTCTATGACAGAATATTATCCACCATTCTGGAGAGTGGGACATCATAGTGTATGACGAGACCCCCATATCGACCGTAGAACTTCCTCAGTGACAATGTCAGTTACAGTCGGTCACAAACATATCCCTGACTGAGAAGCTTATCTGAAAGACGCCTAGCTCTCAGAACAAAATCCGTATGTTTCGTACTTGCTCTGGCATAGCGTATCAACTGAGATATGAACACGCCATAAGCAGGAGATGAAGGGATGTTGCTACCCAGAAAAGGTTTGTAATGCTGAAATTGAAGTCGTCACGTTGGTCATAGAGTGAAGTGTTCATGTGACCATCAGTGTCGTAGGACAACATTATGTCCAAATAGGATGCTGAATTATTTGTCTCTGTAGTTTCTTTGACTTCAAGCTCCGAAGGATAGATACTGCTGAAGTAATCAGCGAATTTTGGATTATTGATGGACAACACATCGTCTATGTATCTGTAAGTGAAGTTGAAATCAGAAGCTAAGTATCTTTTCCCTTCAGAGACCAAAGATTGAATGAATTCAGCTTCGTACGAGTAAAGAAAAATGTCGGCAAGGAGTGGGGCACAATTGGTCCCCATTGGAATTCCGACAATTTGCTGGAAGACCTTTCCTCCAAACACCACAAAAATGTTGTCGATCAAAAAGTTTAACATCTGAATAATATCTGTTTCAGTGTACTTATTTTCAGAATCGGATTTTTCTTTTACAAAGTAGGTTTTGTCATAGTTAACAACAATAAATTTGTATTTGCGATTGCCGTTCTTACTTGTAAACTTATAATTTTTGCGAGTCTTTCTTTCAATTTAGAATGTGGGATCGTAGTGTGAAGTGTCGAAAAAATCAAAGGCTTTGATCGAATGGACTCTACTAAGATAAGTGGATTTCAGATGTTCTAAAAGTTTTCGAATTCTTTAAAATCCACATCTGGTTGATACCACTGCGAGAATATACTGTCGAACAATATTTTTGAAGCCCAGATTTGATTTCAGATAAAACTTTGGTAAGTAAGATCGATACAGATTTGGTAGAACATTTTGAGGAACCAGCGATGAAACGTTGTTTGTACGGATTCTTATGCATTTTAAATGGTAAATCTAAATCTAAATTGTTAGTGTCGAAGCCAAAGGAAGCAAGAGCTGATTTGTGGTTATCTATTATTTCAGAGGCAGAAACTCTTTAACTAGACTGTCGAAATAGTACTTTTTGCAAGTAAATGTGTAATTATTTGAGGCTTTGTCCGCTGGTGTGATGACATAATGTTCTTGGAGGTAGGAAAGCTCTGTGATAACATCAGGGTCTTTAAAGATAGACTCGAATCCGGTGTTCACAGTTGATTTAAATCGGTAAATTCTAGATAAAAGTAACCCTCTGATGGATTTTATCCATTCGGAAAGGGTGTCGAGCTGTACATCCTCTGTCTTTGCCCAATTACGTCTTACATATTCCTCACAAGAGTCCATGATAATTTTGACATTTTGGTTCCATGTAAAGGACATACTTTCTCTGTGTTTGGGACACTTTTTTAACATTTCTTTCAACTTGTTGTTCTCGACTATACTAAGGTCACCAGTAATAACGTGTCCACAAGGAGAGTAATTGGAATCCGATGAAGAACATTCGCAAGGTAGTGGATGTAGTGAGGGATTACAAGTTTGAATCAATACACTGCAAGAATCGTTTGTAATTATAAATTTTAGATGCAACTGTTGGTGTGTAGCTATAGGAAATACAAGGAGTTTCTTTTCTTTTGAAATATGATAGAATTTTTTTCTGTGACAGTTTTGTGATTCAAAATTTGACCAAGATTCAAGTAAGGGTTATTCTACTGTCTCCGAGGGCGTAGCCCTAGGAGCAGTTGAATAACCCATTTGTTGCACGGCAATTGTTAGGCCATCACACAATTCTCACAAATGATTGGATAATTCTTCATTACCAGCGAAAGAAAACTACTCATGGTAGTCAGTCCAAGACTCCGTCAATCATTCAATCATTACTTCAATCATAAATCTAATCATTGCTAAACAATGAAAATTATTGCACCCTCGGGAAAGATGTTAATTACCGTCTACAACATAGACCGTGCAACAATTTATCAATATCTTTGTTTGCAAATCTTACTTTAATGAAAGGACGATTTGTTTTCTCCTCTGATTTATCTGATCTAACTGCTTGAAATAAACGAAAAGCAGATATGCCCTAGATGACTCCTTGTAGTCTGTATTCTGGGGAACGTGTATCGGTAAATGTGAGGTCCTTCGTATATTCGTAGACTTCGTGTAACTTCCGTAAAGGAACAGAGTATAATTTTGTACGAATATAATGCAGGCCTAAAGGCTCATTAAAAAATGGAACCAAGCCATCGAAGGATAAACTATGTATCTCAGGCCTATTATATTTACGAGTGCCATGATTTCGATTTCTTCTTTGTGGTCTGTTGAATAAGCTAGTTACGTTTACCGATTAACAACCGGGACTTCCAATGCTGCTGATATTACCCATAGGGAGCTGTGCACAGTGTTAAGATTTTTTATCCAGGATTCTTCTCTGTTGCGACGGAAAGGTGTGCTCAAATTGGGATTGTTTGTGGGGTGTTATATTTTCTCCAGGAATCTGATTTCTCATAGATAAAACAGAATGATCGGCCTATTCAAAATGCCAATAAAAAGTTGACTTCCTTTATTATTTTTTTTAACCTATGTCCTCATACATTCTGGTTCGGAGCTGACCTTTTGTTTCACCCACATAAATCAATCCAGAAAGTGAGCACTCTATTCCGTAGACAACATTAGATGTCTTGCAGTTACTATGCGTGTTAAATGTTTGTTTTGTGAGATTACTTGAGAATGAAGTGTCTGTTATGATCATGTTGCAGTTCTTCGTGCCGCACTCAGAAATTGAAAAATTGGTGTTCTTTTAGTATATCGACCACTTCAATCTTACAGGGCTTGATTTTAATATATACCCATCTGCATGTTTATACCAAAACTCATGGTTGCTACTTACTACAAATGGTTCATCTCTTATGTTATGTAAACTAATTCTAGGGACACCTAAATTACCTGTTGCGTATGTGTTCGTAGACGCAACGGGTTGGGGCCTTTTTATAGTGGGCGACGCCCCAGCCACTTTCGGTTTTCGAATTCTGTCGATTTTCATTCACGGTTTGGTAAAGTGTTGAACGTTATTATTTTGAATGGTTTTTTAACGATATATCCACATTATGTCGGCGTATTTTTTTTGTTGGCTCACCTGAGCGAAGCTCAAGCTAGTGAGCTATTGTCATAGCGCGGCGTCTGTCGTCTGTCGTCCGTCCGTCCGTCGTCCGTTGTCTGTCGTTAACTTTTTAACATTTTCGACTTCTCCTCTGAAACCGCTGCACAGAATTCACAAAACTTCACAGGAAGCAAGAATTCATTGCCCTCTACCAAGTTTGTGTTTTTTTGGAACCGATCGGAAATCCAAAATGGTCGCCACAGACTCTGATTGGTTGACGTATTTTCGACTTCTCCTCTGAAACCGCTGCACAGAATTTCATGAAACTTCACTGGAAGCAAGTAATCAATGCCCTCTACCAATTTTTTGTCACCCGATCAGAAATTCAAGATGGCCAACACTGGCTCTAATTGGCTTACACATTTTTCAATTTTACCTCTGAAAACGCTGCACAGAATTGCATAAAACTTAATTCACAGGAAGCAAATACTCAATGTCCTCTACCAAGTTTGTGTTTTTCTAGCCAATAAGAAATCCAAGATGGCCGCTCAGGCCCTGATTGACTGACACATTTTCGACTTCTCCTCTGAAACCGCTACACAGAATTTCACGAAACTTCACAGGAAGCAAGTACTAATTGCCCTCTACCATGTTTGTGTTTTTCAAGCCTATCGGAAATCCAAGATGGCCGCCACAGGTCTTGATTTGCTGACACATTTTTGACTTCTCCTCTGAAACCGCTGCACAGAAATTCACAAAACTTCACAGGAAGCAAGTACTCATTGCCCCCTACCAAGTTTGTGGTTTTTGGAACCGATCGACTATCCAAGATGGCCGCCACAGACTCTGATTGGCTGACACATTTTCGAGTTCTCCTCTGAAACCGCTTCACAGAATTTCTTGAAACTTCACAGGAAGCAAGTACTCATTGCCCTCTACAAAGTTTGTGTTTTTCGCGCCGATCGGAAATCCAAGATATCCTCCATAGCCTCTATTTGGATGACACATTTTTGACTTATCCTCTTAAACGACTGCACAGAATGTCACCAAACTTTACAGGAAGTAAGTGCACATTGTCCTTCTCAAAGCTTCGCTAAAAGCTATTTCCTTCAGGTCTTATAGTGACTTTGATTAAAAACATGCATCTCCTCAGGTGAGCGATGTGGGCCCCTTGGACCACTTGTTTTTCAAAACTTTATCATGACACGTCTTTACCTCATGTTAAAGGTTATCAGAAATGAGATCACCTTTCCTTATCATTTTGCCTTGACAGGTTTATTGTAAATGTAAATGAATGTCCTATCTTCAAAATTACGAAATTACGACGACCTCTCATGTTACAGTACTAATTAGAAAATGTTCCTTCGTTTGATACTTTCGTGCTTTTTCTTTGACTTTGCGTTCTCCACGTTCGCTAGAAAAGAGGAGTTTGAAAATGCCTTAGAAATACTGCATGAGAAGTATACTAAACGTATTGATGAACTGCAGAACAAGTTTGAGGAGAAATTTAGAATTCAAGACGAGCGAATTCGAATTTTAGAAGAGCGCACAAGAAATCAAGACGAGAGCATTAACTCACTACAAAAAGATTTTTCCGAGAAATCAGAACTTGTGAAATATCTGTCTGAAAAGTTGAATTACGTTGACCAAAATATCGGTGTTATGAAATCTCAAATCGAAAATGACTTTGAAAATAAGACGATGTCTTCTCAGATACCACAAAAACGGGACGCAAGCTTGGCACATCAAATCAAACAGAAAACTCTTCATTCTGAAAAACCAGAATTCTATCGTCAAGGTATGTTTGTATTTTTAACTTTAAAACAATGTAGATGACGCCAACAGAGTAGACACACAAGAAAGAAAAAGAACAGAATCAGATAAACAATTTTTTTCTCAAATAAGCGTATTCAGATTATGGTCAAGATTGAAACAATGAAAAGAGATTTCCAACAGAATATCTTGATGGCTTGTAACAAATGTAGAGGCTATATCCTCGCGATAAGATAAGATGACCAACTAAATATCACAAACGTAGGATTCAGAACAAATTCTCCATAAACTTGACTTTTAATCTCAAGAAATCTTCAAAAATGTATATTTTGGAGTCTCGTTGAAATTGTAGATAGAAATAATGCAAACCTGCAGAATGAAAGACGGACAAGAAATATATATACGTGATTTGAATTTCTTTCAGAAAGTTTGAGAAAAATTTAATCGGGTGCTTTGAACAAGAATGCAATGCCTCCCTCGATTAGTATCGCTTTGAAAGCAAAGTTTAATAATTCAGATTCAGAAAAAAAAAACTTTGAAGATAAGAAAGTGAATCAAATGCCACTTAAACTGAAAATCATAAAAGAAACTGGACATCGCTTCAGATAATAATTTTAACAGCAAGATAAAAGTGAGGGCAGTACTCCCCTGTATGAGGCAACCTCATTAACATTTCCGCGAGTTTTCTCGTGGGAATATTTTTTCATTACATCATGAATCAATGTATCCGTTAACTGCTCTTTATGGTTTGGTTTTGGTCTGCTTAAATTTTACCTAGTACGGACAATGTGATCAATTATTGGGTTGAAATATTCATTCAACATGTATTTTGTTACAGAAAGAATACTTCTGCCAACCAATACAATCCAGTCAAGCAAGGTCATTGCATTTTATGCATACTTGTCGGCAAATCTCCCTGCGGCAAATGCCGGTCCGGGCCACGTACTAGTTTTTGATGTTGCCAAAACAAATATAGGAAATGCTTATCACCCTCACACTGGCGTCTTTATAGTCCCAGAGACGGGAGTCTATGTATTCACCTGGGGTTTCTATATTGGTGGAACGGACAATTATCACTCCCTAGAACTTGTGGTTAATGCCGAGGTTTGGGGAATTGTCCATACGCACTCGGTAGCGGCGTCAGATTATAAAGAATCTACAGGCGTCGTTGTAGTCCAAGCCAACGCTGGGGATGACGTGTTTGTGAGATCTTCTGCTACCTACGCCCATGGAAGTATTAACAGCGACCATGCCTCAAAAACTTTCTTTGCAGGTTGGAAGCTGTAAATACCAGAATGAACATTCTCTGTATGTTTCTTATCTAATTTTTCAGTTTTTCACTTTAAAGTTCTCACTTTAAAAACAATTCATATTTTATTTTCGGTCAAAGACTATAATATTCAAACATAAGAGCCAGTTGTAGGCTCAGAACAAACCATGTACAACACTCCAAAGTACACCAGAAATCATCGCCACCAAGATGCGAAAAAAGAAACGACAGCACCGCAATGAATCAGTTCTCCTCGTCATTCTAGGGTACTGTACGTGTACTAATTAATCACATAGCCATATGTAATTACTTGGGCCCTTGCGTTATGCTGTCTTGTTTGTATGGTCATCATATTTTACACAACTTTTGTGTGTTTTTTGAGACCTCTGGGTAACCAAAAAAGTTGGAGGGTTTTACGCATGTAATTCGGATAGCTACACCATTTGCCACCATATGCTATGTTTTCGTGTTCCTTATCCATTTTGCGTCTCTGACCGTAGGTGTCTGATCTGCGTTTTTGCATGGAGTGTTTTGCTCTTTTTTGCTGTGGGTGCTGCAACCGAGTGTTGTTGGAGATCAATTCCTTTCTTTTATTTTATTGCAACCAAATTTTAGAGGAAAGAGAGCAAATTGACACAATAACGTTATCATTAATTAGTGCCCTTGAATTATTCACCACAATTAACCTATCACAATTTAGCTTCTTGAGTCTGAATTAGAGCCGTCTTAGCAGCGCTAACTCCGCTAAAATTTGTACACATACAGTATACCGGTATTTGTAGTCGATTAAGAATAATTATACAACAAAAGAGGGGATCTCCAACAACACCAGAGTTTTCAGCACCCACAGCAAAATCCCAAAACACCCTATGCAAAAAACACAGAGCAGACAAGCAAGAAAGAGACGCAAAAGGGACAAGGAACTTCAACGCAAAACACAGAAACAACAAACACACATAGGACTACACATAAACCAACGAGACCCATGGGCAACCGGTGTCAACTTAGGACGGCCATCTGCCACGGAAATAGCAGAAGGTATGGTTATCTTGGATTACGTGCGCACAACCCTCCCATTTTTCCGATTACCCAGAGGTCTCGAAGAGCATACAACTGTCATTACTGTCAGATGACCACACACAAACAAGACCGCAAAACGCAGGGGCCCAAGCAACACAAATGAATATGTAAATGGATATCAAAAGAGGGCGCACGTACTCTTTTGTATTAATAGTTACTGAAGTGTACGTTGTATACATTCCATATAGCCAAAAATGTTCAAGCCTGTACATATTTTTTCCGATTTTTTTTCAGAGTATTCAAATGGTTTACAGAGATTGTTTGATTGCTCGTTCGACCTCATGATATTCCAGTTTTACTTATATAACTTTTCTACTGCAGCTATATGAAGTCCATTGTGAATTATATTAAGCAGAAAGAAAATGCTAGAACAAAGAAGAAAATATACAAAGTATCTACCTTATCGAGGTATTGAAGTAACATGGACAACTGCCGTTTTGATGAGAAAATTTTGGAAGGAGACACGCTTATTCATGGGGAGTAGCCTGTATAAAATATACCGGGAAAATACAATGATTTTTTAACTTCTAGGAAAAGCTTAATCAACAGCCTACGTCCTTCATGGGTAATATGGGCAGTTTAATAAAAGTAATCGTTGTTAGTCAAAAATGCTTCCATATCTTATGAGATGCTGTAACCCTATTAGTTATATAGTTTTCTGCATTAAATACTGGAATTAACATAATTTCATAATGCTTGCTTACTGTCTCTTAATATCTTAATATCTCATAGGAATGCAGCATTTCAGTCTGAATTATTCAAAACTTTCTGGGGAGACTTCGAAAACCGGTCTTGGAAATATCTTTAAAGCCTTTTATATATATGAAATTGGTACTATAGAACATATATTCCAATACTGACAAATTCGAGAAGCGATATCAACAAAATGTGGATATTAAACTCAGTACTTCTCTGTTTGATATGAGCGACTAAAATATATGAAGAACAGGACAGTTGTTAAATTCTTCAAATTCAATAACATCATTTAAGAACAGGTCAAGTTGCAGCATGAAGCAGACATGCACGCTTCGGGTACTTAACTCTTAGTTTTAAAGCAGCACGTTCCGCCTACGGACGAATAAAGATATAGGGCAATCCTCTATTTTTCCTAGATAGTAGATATCATAAACTTTCCGTTAATACCAAAATTGTTAACCAAAGGTCCTTGAAGTTATCAAAATGAATGAAATTAAAACCGAATTTTTGTGGCGCCATAAAAATTGCCCATGTTTGGGATAGACCAGCACTCACGGGCGCGATACGGTTCGTCGTGTTGTACAAATCAAAATAAACATGAAGAGTAGCGTACACTCTCAACAGAAATTAGGGAAAAACGGACTGATACTCAGATTTGGATAGAGAAAGAAAAAAGAAGACAGAGTGTGAAAGAGCAATATGGAAAGTATATATTAGAGACCAAATGGATATATAGAATTCGGTGAAAAATGAATTAAATCTCGCCACAAACCAAGAAGTAGCTGATATTTTGCTGGACAAGTATTTAGTCAGTTTAGATAAAATCGGTCCTTAATCGTTTGATACACATTATTTTATTGTTATTGTTTGAAATGACGTGTGAAAGAAACATACGATGTCTATTTCACCTCTCTTTGTTTAGAATAATCATCGAAATAGCATACTAAATCGGTACATGGTTCTCCTCGGAGCTCTCTTGTTCATTAATATTCATGAGGAGGCGCGGCTACGACTGAAATTTTGAACGGCCGTATCTCTTGAACGGGGGAGGTATCCGATATGATACTTGGTACATCGAAGTCGGAATGTGCTCCTTTCATGTTACTACTCAGGAAAGGAAAATTTTGAAGTTTAAGCAACACATTCCGACTTCGGGATGTAAAGGGGTTATTACTTGTAATACATAAGTCTTATCATAGATCGTTCCATGTTCTGGTCATTCATCGATGTACCAAGACCCCTAACAAGCTAGAAGTGGGACCAGGTGCCTAAGAGGAGTAAGCATCCCCTGTTTGGCTAGCCGCATCCGCCGTTGATACTATCCCTTCATCGCCTGCTTATGGCGTGTTCATATTTCAGTTGATACGCTATGCCTGAGCAAGTACCAAATAAACGGATTTTGTTCTGAGAGCTAGGCGTCTTTCCCAGTTTGAATAAAATTCGTCAGGGTAGGTCACTGCTAAATATGGTTTATAAAACAGGACATTTCAACAATTCACGTATCTTTACATTAGATCTGTTTATGTTTAAAATGATTTGATATCACGTGTTTGACTTACTCCTACTCCTGCATATCACTACTCCTGTAGCATTATATCCCGCACATCCTGTACTTTTTCGGACAGAACTTTAATATTTGTCTTTGGTCATATTACATTGTTTAGATTGAGGATCACTGAAGAGGGTGAAGTACCCGAAACGTGCATGGCTGGTCCATGCTGCAAAATCGTATCTTAAATGATGCTTGAAGAAGTGTAACATTTGTACAACTTGGCGAGTGTCACAGCTGGTGGACCGGGAGTCTATAGCCAAGTCCATTCAGCATCGGTTGATCGCATTCGAAAATGACTGTTCACGAAAATTTCTGAAAAGTGGGGCCTGTAGCATCATATCCCATCCATTCTCCTTCCTCTTTCGGTACTTTTTCGGACATAACTTTCATAGTCTTTTGCCATATTTCTTTGTTTTGATTGAGGATCACTGGCGAAAGAAAGGTACCGTAACGTGCATGTCTGGTCCATTCTGCAAATTTATCTGATCTTAAATGATGCTATGAATTTGAAGACGTGTAACATTTCACTCACCCACATATTATCTAATTACCTTTCAGAAAGAATGCTAGCTCCAAATAGTGTGATGAACCAACCATCCCAAAGTAATATTGTAGCATTCTATGCATTCATGTCTAAGACGCTCCCTGCTTCACAAGCTGGTCCAAACCATGTGCTCATATTTGTCACTGTCAAAACTAATATCCAGAATGCCTATCACCCACACACTGGAGTGTTCATAGTCCCAGAGGCTGGAGTTTGCGTCTATACTTGGAGTCTTTTCATTGGCGAGTTAAATAACCATCACTCCCTTGAACTCATTGTGAATTCAGAGGTATGGGGGGGATTCATGCTCACACTACATCAGGCGTGGTCTCAGAATTAACTGGTATAGCTGTTGTCCAAGTTAATGAGGGTGATGACGTATATGTGAGATCTGCCACTGTATCAAGCAATGGTGACGTATGGAATAACATCTACGGAAAGACGTTCTTCGCTGGCTGGAAGTTGTGAATACGAAATATAATGAGCTTTCTAACAAGTAACAATTAAAAATTAAAAGAAACGTGCAGACTATAACATGCATTTACTCGATACTGTCGGCAGAACAAGGACTGTATTTCGTGCGCCCCCTTTTGGTAAGTTTTATTGCTTTTAATACCTTGTTGTAAAACAAAATTGACAATGAAATATATTGAATTACCTGTATACGTTCTAGGAAACAATCGGGGATTAGAGATAGTATACTTTATGACATGCATTCTTTTCATCGGAATTTATTTTGTGACAATTCTGTGTTGCTTGGGCCCCTGTGTTTTGTTGCCTTGTTTGGTTATTATATTTTTGGGCCATATTACATTGTTTAGACTGAGGATCACTGACGAGGGTTTAGTACCCGAAACGTGCATGTCTGGTCCATGCTGTAAATTTATCAGGTTTTAAATGATGCTATTGAATTGAAAGACGTTTAAGATTTGAACTACTTGGTGAGTGTCACTGCTGGTGGACCAAGAGTCCCCGAGGGCACATGTAGCCAAGTTCGATCAACTTCGGTTGGTCGTCTGTCTCTTCAACGCATTTGAAATTTTCTGTTACAAAATTTCTTGAAATTTCTAAAACGTGGGTCCTGTAGCATCATATCCCACCCATTCTGCTACGTCTTTTGGTACATTTTTGGACAATCATAATAAGTTTCATACTTCTTGGCCATATTACATTGTTTAGACTGAGGATCACTGACGAGGGTTTAGTAACCGAAACGTGCATGTCTGGTCCATGCTGTAAATTTATCAGGTTTTTAATGATGCTATTGAATTGAAAGACGTTTAACATTGAGGTTATTTCACACTGCAGCTGTGCGTTCTTTGATACCTTTAGATAACCGGAAAATGGGATGGTTGTACGCACGTAATCCGGATAACCACACCATGCACTTGCTACCTGTGCGGCAGATGTCCATCCTATGTCCGCTCCGATTGACAATTGGTATCGTTGGTTTATGTGCAGTATTTTGTGTTTTATGCTTCTATTTCGTATGCATCTTTTATGTTTCTTGCTGTGCTTGTCTTCTCAGTGTTTCGCTTTGGGTGTTTTGGTGCTTTGCTGTGGGTACTGAAAGCGGGTCTGATTCGAGATCCCCTTCTTTCTTAAAACCTGTTTGAAATCATCTCCTGTTTTGTGTATATACATTGCCTAAAAAGTACATAATCACCCCTCGTCTCCTAATAAAGTTCAACATGAGATAACCTTTCTTGTGCTACACCCTAAACTTGATGAACAGCTCTTATCTTTGGCAATTGAAGACTTATTGCACGAAAATGTTCACGTTATTTCGATTGATACTTCTTAACATTTATTTGGATCTGGCATTTTCCTCTCCAAACTTTGGTAATAAAGAGCTTAAGGATGTTTTAGAAACCTATGTTTTATCACTGCATGAGAAATACGCCAAACAAATTTTCGACCTTGAGAGAAAGTTTGAGGAAAAGATTCAGAATCAAGACGAGCGAATAATTTCTCTTCAACAAGATTTATCTGAAAAGACAGAACTGATCAATCACCTCACCCGAAAATTGGATTTAGTCGAAAAAGAAGTGGAAGTTTTGAAGTTACAAGCTCTAAAGAATGATACTGATCAGCCAGATGTTGTCTCTTATAAACCAAATGGAAGGAACTTGACATCACAACAAAAATATAACGCCCTAAAAGCCGATGTACGCCGACAAGGTAAAGTGAAAATCTCTCTCTCTTTCTCCATTCAGAAGTAGTAATATTTGACAGTCAAACTAATGCCATGCCTGATTCTGATTATCCAGAGATTAATCGTGTTATTATTTTGCAGGGAGATTGCTTCAACCAGCCAATGCCATGCAGCCCAATAACGTCATAGCATTTTATGCATACATATCTGCAACTATCCCGGCGTCACAAGCTGTTGCAAACCATGTACTTGTATTTGATATTGCCAAGACAAATATTGGTAATGCCTATCATCCACACACTGGCATTTTTATAGTCCCAGAGGCAGGCGTGTATGTCTTCACCTGGAATCTCCCTAATGGTGGCGTGCCAAGTTACCATACCCTGCAACTTGTTATTAATTCAGAGGTATGGGGCGCTGTCCATGCACACTCAGTTGCTAATTCTGAATTTATAGAATCTACAGGCGTTGCTGTAGTCCAAGCTAATGCTGGTGATGATGTATTTGTGCGGTCGGCCGCATTCTCATACAATGGTGATATTGTCAGTAATAAATTTGCCAAAACCTTCTTTGCAGGCTGGAAGTTGTAACAATCAGATTAAATTGAACCCCCTCAGCACCTTCAAAATCATTCTTTTCATTGTATGCCAGTTGCGCTGATCCTCACAAAGATATATAATAACTAAAACATTCATGGCTACAGAAAATATTATTGCAGGGTAAAATAAAGTGTCCTGACTCTGCGGTCAGAGAGCAGTACTCTGGATATAAATATCATATTCTAATTCATTCTGTTTGTTTCACGCATTCTGATTGGTTCGCAGGATTTCTACAAGCATGTATAACGACGATATACATGCCGCAAACCGACTCACTTGACATACTTTTTAAAAAATGTATTCCAACGTAAATTTGCACGTTACAAGCTTTAGCGCACTTTTTGTGAATGACGTCATGCTTCCCTTTGTTCTTCGCTCCTGTGACGTCAAACTACAAGATATGAGCTTGTAAATGGCGTTCTCCACATGTAAACAACAAAGCAAGTAAGTTTATAACTGATAACACTTTGATTTTTCCCCATTGTAATAAATACGAAGCAGCTGTATTTCATATTTTGCAGCGCAATAATTTTGTTGGTCGTTGTTAGTCCTCCGTAGCAACGTCACCTCTAATGCGATACGTGAGACCCTCTGAAGGGTATAAAAAGATAGAGTGCGTCACATGTATTAGAATAGGGATAAACGTACTGTGTTTTGTGGTTCCGACGGGTATATGTTAGATATACTGTTATATTTACATATGCCCATTCATTTGTATAGAATTTACACTGTAATTATAGGAGTATAACCGCGGTGGCGTGGTTTGAACTATGACGTCATAGTAACTTGGCTTGATTTGAATTTTGACGGTACGTAGTAACAGAGCCTTAGTAACGGAGTTTTATTCGTATTTCAACGTCATTAAAGCGTGAAAAACTTGAATGTAAATATATATAATAACTGTCTTTTGGAATGTGATTATACTGTGATAACCTACAATGGATCCAGGAATTATGTTTCTCATAATGCGCTAACGCGCATTATGGAACATAATTCCTGGATCCATTGTAGGTTATCACAGTATAATCACATTCCAAAAGGCAGTTATTCTATAAGGAAACATACGTTATACTGTCGGGGACAAGCCCTGACGGTATAACTGCGTTTCCAACAGTATATCCAACATATACCTGTCGGAACCACGAAACACAGTACGTTAATCCCCTAAATACAGGGCACCAAACATGTATGTATGTCTCAGGTATTTAATCCACACATCAAAGTGCCAACATTTGGTCAATAAACACACGTAAAAAGAAAACAGCCAATGAACATAGCTAATCTAGGAAGGCAATATCAAATGGTATTAATTAGTTCATTCAATTAACCCGTTTATAAAGTGAGATAGAGAATTGCCACAAGAACAACAACTACAGACATAATATTTAATGTAAAATACGGACAGCAATAATTTATGTACTGCAATTTTATAGCATCTTCCCTTGACTGGAGCAAAATAATGGGTGCACCTACTCCAAGGAATAATTCGCCATGTTCTTTCACAGCACACCAAGTTTGTTGCCACTTCATAAATAGGATGGTTTTGAAAATGACAATATTGATATACCTCGGTTTCTCCCAACTGTTATATATATATACTTGTCCAATTATTATAACTCAGTGCTTTTCTATACTAACTAGACCAAAATGCCAATTTAATTTAAAATATTAATGTTGACGACATACCAGTATTTCATAGACCTATGGTGGTCACAGCAATATTAGCATAGTATTCCATCAAAAATGAGCAGAAGCTAAATTACCTTACGCTTGCACACCAGAGTCCAATGTCATAATAATAAAGCTAGTAAGTAGACCTATTGGGGATATCTTGAGTCATAGTTTTAGCTTAGAACAACCTTCGGTTATTGCATCCAATATATACAGGTACTTCTGTGTGAAATTCTGTACAGAGACTCTTGTAGACAAAAATATGTCAGCCAATCAGAGAAAATGATCTCTTATTTGACCTTCTGAGTTTAAAACACAAAACCACAAACTTGGTAGGGGACCTTTATATTGTACTACCCATAACCTGACATAAAAACTCCCTATAATAAAGTATGGAGAAAAACAAATTCAAAGAAACTTCTGTGATTTTCAATCTATGCATAAAGTAAAAAGACAAAAATATCTTTTGATAATTTAATGACTTGTACATGCATTCCTCTGATACAGTTAAGTGTCCACATACTTCAACTCTAGTACATACATTAGCATACAGTTGTAAATAAATTAATAATAAGCTGCATATATTAGCTAAATCACATTTTTTAATCACACAAATTGCATTTTTTCATACCATATATACATCATCATTGGCTAAAACAATATGCAACAATGAGGGGGTAATACATACTGTAGACATAAAACTTGTGGAGTTTTGACGGATAACAAACATTTTATACGAAGACAAACTGACACAATCTGATATGCCTCAAGTCCAGTCTGGCATACATCACAGCAGGCTGAAATAGTTGTTACAAAGTTTCCATCACTTAATTTTTAATTTTCTTTAAAACTGGTGGATGTAGAAAAAACTCTAACGCAAGAAAAAAAAAAAAAGAAAAAAAAAATCAACCCAGAAAAAAAAAGTAAAAATGGCTGAACCTCGTCAAAGTCAGTATACTGAATAATACAATCTCGAAAATGAGTATCTAGATAATCTTAAGAAATTTAAACTCACAGGTACTAAAGAAAAATGAAAATCGTGGAAGATTGATTTAAAACCATTTCAATATTCAAATTGAGACTGATCTTAATATGGGTTTAAATCTTATCAAACTTATCATATATCTATATAATCCAATGAAAAAGGTTTTTGATTAATTCTTATTTTACATCATGTATATGTTAAAACTCATTGGTTAGTAAATATATGTTCTGGAGATTACAATTGTGCTTATGATACAATATGTAAAAAAAAAATTCCTGATGTTTTAAATTCACAAAAAAAAAAGAAATCCCCTTACTGTCAGGATGAATTTGTGAAACACCATGCCTTCATCAAAATAATATTTGTGTCTTTAGACATGTACATGCATGTATATTTCATGTGACAAGACCATTCTTTACGTAAGGCTTGACCTTGTGACCTTGACTTTGCTTGGACTTAACTCATACACAAAAGCTAGTTAACTTAGCACCATCCTTTGGGTTATTTGCTTGTAAGCTTTTCTGCAAACAATATTCTTGGATGCAGGACTTCGCCCCCCACCATCTTTTCTGAAATCCTAGATCTGCCACTGCATGGGTTGACCTTGTGACTGTGCTTCAGTTTACACGTTATAAGTTGTAATAAACAATAAAACAGACAGATGGGACAAAAGCATTATGACACTGATCAGAAAGGGGTCATTAAAAAACTAAACAGAAACTTGTGATACTTTAATTCCCTGGCATACATTTGGTCCATTTAAGATACTGGAATAATACACAAGTTTTGAACACCTTGAGTGATAAATCTGTGATATAACATGATACCATCTATACTCTTTCACCAAGATACAGACTTCCGTGTTCTGACTTTCATCAGTAGACAAGTTTCATCCAGATACGTAAACTGCGATGTTGAACCTTAGATATTTTTCCATTTTACTTTCCAATGCATTTGCTTTATGAGTGATAGATAAAATACAGATTTTTCTGTGAAGTAAAGGCTATCCTACATTTCAATATATTTATTTCCTTTCTTACCTACATTTGTGCTGTGTACCATATATATTTCTGTGGAGTTCATTTTTCTAATACTGTTAAATATATGATATATTTTGCTATCTACATGAATTTATCATGTAAAGATGGTACCATAATCATCTAGTTACATGGAACAAGGGGGATTCATGTAAGCCTCTCGCTGTGTCTGCTTCCATAGCCTACAAACAAATACAGACACGTAAACACAGTCTGCTTCATACACAACACAAATAACACAGTAAACACAGCAATAGAATGGTGATCCCATAAAGACAGTCCAGGGATAACACATTATGCGTAATTTGAAAACACAACCAAAGCATGATCTATATTGTCATGGCAACATCACACAACTGACCTCATTAAATGGTGTTTGATTCTGTAAAAAACACTAAACCTTCCCTAAAAGCACTAAATCATAGCCTATAAATACACAACTTAACATTATATTCCATATAAACACTAACTTGTAGTCCATATAAACACTGACTTGTAGTCTATATAAACACTAACTTTTAGATCATGTAAAGAGTCCAATGAACACCATATGAACCAAACTGTCACTACATGGATTTCTTGGTTGGAAAACTGTGGTTTCGTTTTACAAATATTGCAATCGATGGCTTACAAATAACAGAATGTATGAAGGTTGGGATAATATTATACACAATAGCTTTTTCAATTGCAAAATAATGCACCAGTTCTATAAATCTCATCTGTTTGAACTTACTACATAAACACCTACATGTATGTCAGCATGTAAAAGTTTAATGTTTCTTCAGATTTTTGTCTAATATCGAAGCAACTGAAGGCAATTCTTGTAAAATAATGGAATGGAAAACACGCAGCATGTGGGACAAAGACAATGAAAGAAAACACTTGATGGTATCTATGACAACACAATTTCTTTATACATTTAAAATATCATATTTGTGAATGTATTACACTATCCTACAGTGAGTATTACACAGGAAAGGTATTTCTTCTGAAATTCCTAACGTCTCATTATTACAGGCATTTTGTTCTAATTTCAAACATAACATTGAATTGTTTACTCAGAACATCAAGTAATAGCCAAAGAGATGATCTAAAACCTTAGATTTTTGCTAATAAATGAAAAATACCAATCGAAAAAGTATGAACTACATAGTATTTTAAAATACACACACTAATGGATTTGTTATTAGTTTGAAACAAACTTATTTCTCAATTTCCATGCTGAATTGAAATAATCTGTTTTGAGTATGCCCTATAGCTTTTATCATTTCTACATACATGTACATGTATATGTATAAATAGAACACTAGTCTATTTTTTACTTAATTGAATTGACCTTTCATAATACAAAGAATAAGGCAAAATTTTCCCGGTATATTGAAAGACTAACTGTACAAGGTTGTGTACTGAACTTTAAAATTTTTAGTAACAATTTCTGAATAGTTTTTACTCATTTTTTTTTTAATTTCAAATTTCTCCAATAGGGATGGTAACTTATATAACCTATGGTACACATTTTTCAATATTGATAATTCTGTAAGATACCCTCCATATAATTTACCTTTACTTTACCGAAAAAAATCTAAATGCATGTACATGTACTACAAACTCTTAAAAGATGCATGCATGTACTTGATGGCCGAACTGACATATATCATTTGATAAACAGGTTACGTTAGCATTAACCACAAAAATCAGTTCACACATAAATATGATCACAGACGTGGAGAACAAGTAAACCACAGAACACAACCAGGAACTCTTTAAAAATAGAATAAACATGAACAAGGAGAAAACGCACAACTTTGGTCATACAGTACCATAGTTGTCTTCTAATAACAACCAATAACATTACTAGCAAGGCACTACAAATCAAAGTCAGGATTTCAATACATCTGATGTAAAGTTCTACTACACCAAAGATCATCATAGCACTTTTAATGAAGACACGATGAATGCAAAGAGAATTTTTTTTGGCAAAAATGGAAAAAAAATACATGCAATAACACTGACGTTATAACACTTTTGGAATTCCCATTGCAAGTTTACAATTATCCAAAGAGACACTCTTATTTGTAGAATATTCATATAAATTGCATCATTATGTAAATCAATGACTGAATATGAGAGATTTTTTAAAGAAAATCTCAATTTAATGAGAATGTTTTGAATGAGGTTTATAAAGGAAGATTTCAGTGCATCTGAGTGCTATTCGAGGAATACTTAGTAAATATGAAGGTACAATTCCTTGGAAGAGAGAGGTAATTGTGTAATATACATGTAACTAACATATACATGTAGCAAGCATACAATGTGAATTAAAGCTATATAAAATGACTGGATGGTGGATTTTCAACGATGGATATGAATGATTTGTTGCCTTGTATATAACGGACAAGGTGGATTTAATCTGGGTCAGCTTGCCAAGGGAAACAACCTGTGTCAGCAGGAAAGGGGAAATAATCCAGAGGAATACTTGATCTTGTTGGTATAGTCGTTAGGAAGTAGATCAAATCCCTTGGACTGCATCATCTTCCTCAAGTCTCGGTCTTCTTCTTGCTCTCTATATAAAAATAAAACCATCAAATCACTTCTTTTTCTTGATCAAAACAAATTCTAAAATTTAAATAGCGTTCATCTATCAAGTTATTAGCCTATCATGCCTGAAAAAAAATAATTGACATGTGTATTGAAAAGTAAAAAGTTATTCTGTTACAAGTTAGACTCCAAATTTTGATATGGATTTGAACTTTTGTAGAAAGTATAAGATAAGCACCTACAAATCAAATTAAATTTAAAAGCAGTGTTCAGCAACATGCATGCATGCTATATTGATTTTTCTTAAAATCATCATAAAAAGTACTGTAAAGTTTAAAACATGGTTGTTTTCGCTGGGGGAAAATTTCGCAAGATGAACATTTACACATTACGTATAGGGGTAATTTTGGCAAAAACAGGAGTATTCTCTCATGTCTTTTACACTGGTTGTTATTTTCAGGCAGGAGTTTATTTTAATAGTACAATCGTGAAAATTACCCCCACCTCATGAACAATGAAAAGAATACTGTTATCAAATGATTAGGAACTTCCATAACTTTAATATAGATGCTACTTTTCTTCTGTGAACCTCAGTGTGAATTGTCTAATTTGACCAATGAGCAATGATATATGACATATTCTCAAACAGTAAAATTTTGCCCCACTATGTATGTATTGTCTACAGAATTTACCAAATTTTATTAATTTTTTTATAATGAGCAGACAATTCCTTGATGCAAACTGAGTAACTCCTTGTCCTTTATGAAAGATGAAATCTTATCATCTTTGGAGATTTCACACTCAGAACATTTCTGTAGGTATATTAGTACCTGACTCTATCTTCCTCTAACATAGCGACCAGTTTATTTCTCTCTTCCACTACCTCCAATAATTCATCTAATACACGTTTTTCCTCGGCAGCTTGTTGGGCTGTTTTATCCAAACCTGAAAAGGCGTCATGTTAATATCAAACCATGCAAAATAATAATAATATACATGTCAGCAAAACTTACAACATAAATAAAACAATCTAAATATACCCGTGTTTATACCTTTTTTGCTGATTTTTAACGACATTCAAAAACTTCGATAGTAATTTTCAGGATATCGAGAGCATATTTGAGTACAGTATAGCTTTAATATGGCAAAAAAGATACAAGCAACTTTGTAACTAAATTTCAAAATCTAAGCATTCCTTCATTGACTGATAAATGATTCATATGTACTTTTACATATACATGAACATTTATATACATAATAAACAAAAACATCATGCAAAATATGAACTCGGAAACTGATTACGTTTGAGTATTTACAAGTACATGTCAGACATAATGTATGAAATATCTATGAAACTTTTAAAATATTTATAAGTGGATAATTTTCAGAGAAGAGTACATTTCATCAAAATTATAAGTACTAGAATGATCAATAACAACTGCATTTCCATGGAGAAGACAATCTTGTAATTCACATTTTTTAAAGTATTAAATTTTAAGTTTCAAAATAAAGCTGTCTCAACCTTATTACTTGGTGTATTACTGTATTTATCCCAATATGCAATCTTTTTTTTTTTCAAGTGAATATGTATATCAACTTCACTGAAAACATGTGATGATATATTAAAATCCATTATTCAACGTTCATTTCTATCAATAGTCCTTTCGAGTAAAGAATAATTTATGTTTTACAGTAAAAGAGAAAGTGAAAGGGACATTATTTTGAGATGAATTACATGTAAAACTTGATAGATGTTTCGCCCGACTAGAATATTCAAACTATTTACACAAAGTTTTACTGCATATACATGTGTATTTATACTCCTAATATGATCATTTAGTGCCAACTGTCAACAGACTCTGTGAACTGTGATAAGTTAATTAATAATTCATTGTGTAAATGAGAACTCCGTGGTAAGATTGTGTCGACACTTCATACAGTGTAACACTGTACAAATACTTTACTTGTACCATGACATGTTCCCCCACAGATGACTTTCCGGAGTGTTTTATAATCACTCCTGTAAGTAACTATGCCTATAGGAAAATAATTACCTTTTGAATTAGACATGGTTTAAATTCATGATTAAAAAATATTGGAGAATTGGAAAGTGTCTTTACATTTCATATTAATCCTTTACGATGAAGGTATGATAAAATATTCTGTCAAATTGTCAAAATTTGATATTAATCTGCTGTATAGCAACATTTCTTTTTTCATGTTCTATAATATACATGTAGATAGTCAGTAAAAGTTTGTGATCATTGATCAAATTAGTTTTCAATAGTTTTAATAGTATGTAGTTTTAAAGAGCAATGTGCCTTTTCATCTTTAAAATGTGTATACTGAAAAATACCCAATACAGGTTTTGATACATGCAGAATGATTTTTAAATTCATTTTAGGACAGAAAGGCTAAATGTACATGTATTTAATCAACAGTATAACTGGATAAATAAGCATAAATTTATCAGAAAGAATGTTTCAAATGTAAGTGTAAGGGAAATATGGCTATAAACTTCAAAGATGAAAGATTCAACTTGATTACAAACATAAATCATATATAAAACCTTTATCGATTAACAATTTTCACGGCGATTGAAAAGATCTGAAAATTTATCAGGAGATTATTTTTTCATGTGGTGCTGAATTAATTTGACAATTCTATTGACATGTTTGAATACTAAGCTCTTATGAAGCTTTTATAATTTGTCAGTCAATTACTAAAATTAGTAATCATCAATAAGGGTGTTATGTAAAACATAGAGGAAATACTGAGTACCAATATATACATGTTTATAGTAATTTGCATTTCAGTTTTAGTAAATTGGGACAGGAGTATATTTTCAAATGTATTTCTAAATCCACAACCATTATCATTCAAACACATGCAGATAAATTACCTGTGACAGCCATTTTTTCCCTGAGGGCTTGTTCAAGTCGGCCATGTCTATCCTCCAACTCCATATACTGAGCACTGAAAATACCAACAATGATACGTCAAATCATGTAGCTTCTGTTATGTCCACTAGACAATATTTATAACATCATCATTGAAACTGAGCCTCACAAACTTATGAAATTGTTATTTATTGCATTTATACCTATAGGAATCAGTCCAAATTCATCATTTCATATCATTTTATGATAAACCTGATAGAGAAAATTCTACAATTTTATTAACCCTCTACATGAATAATTTACAGTACTTACTTGACCATTAACTCGGATTCGTATCGCACCAGTGCGTTTTTCTCATAAACAAGTTGGAACCATTCCTGCATCAGCTCTGCCTCCTCCCTACCAGCATCTTGAATAAACCAGAGCAAAATCTTAATTTTGTATATTCAGAAGAATGTATTGCTATTATTTACTACCTGGATGCGACTTTATCAAATATCTTTTCAAGACACTTTTTTCATCGAGTATTATAATTTCCTACAGCTGACACTTACCTGGCCCTTCACCACGCAGGGCTTTTTCCACAATGACACCTTTTTCTTCCAGATCTCTCTGCTTTACATCAACTTCTTCCAGCTGTCGTTGTATTTCCTGCGCCATCCTGAGTCGTTTTTGTTCTCGTTGTTTCATCTGTTTGCGTGCCGCAGACTGAACTCGTTTTGCGATTCTCATGTTAAGCTCGTCCTCAGACATTGTTCTTCTTTCCTAAAATAGAAAATCCATAAAAAATTGTAACAAAATCATTTTCAAATTGACCACCTGATTATCAATTAGAATCAGAATCAGTTGTTCTCAGACCTGTCTATCATAGGAAGGTTAAGTGTATTTTTATATTAGATACTGAAAACAAAGAACTCAGTTTGATAACAAGTTTCTATTATGTAAATGAAAATTAGTCTAAACAACATCAAACATTGTTACAACAACCATCACACCATCATAGATAGTCACTTTTATAGTTAACATTCAGAATAAGATATCTTAGAAAACAAATCTTGGGTTGTATTTAGTGGTACAAAACTAAATAAAAAATACTTATACATTGATAGAGTTGCAGATCTTGTAATTTTCTATAAATGCATCTTTAGATAAAATGGAAATAAAGTATTGATGCTTATATCTTAGTGATTGTTATCAATTGAGAGATTGCCAAATGCCCAACACCGCACTTGTTTGCAGACATCTACATTATGATATCATAAACAAATTGTCAGTCTGTCCGTCTGTCAAAGTATTATTTGAATGGTCATTGATAATGACGTTACCATGTCATCAACAGGTGTGATGTTGGACATTTGCTTATCCCTCATTTACTGATACTGACCTTTCCATGTCTCCGTGTAAGTGTGTCAAGGTGACCTTCATAATGGCTCTCGTCAGAATCAGAAAATTCATCCACTACAAACAGATAGGCATATATTATAAAGAAAAGAACTACCGTATTATTACCAGAAATTTTCGCGAGATACTTCTTTTTTTTTATCGTTTTTATTCACCACAGCTTGTATATTATCATGACAAAGTGCACATTACTTATTTTTGTTATATTTGCGGTTGATTTGGAATCGGGAAAAACTATTCTCACGAAAAATTGTGTTTGATAATGTTATATCTGTTACATTTGTTCATATTGTACATGCGTGTCATTCTTCACTTTTCCTTATTAAACTATTAAATGAGGAGTGAATTGAGTGTATTCTTATGATAGAACTAACTAAAACTTCAATAATAAAGTTAAAAACAGTAACAGCATATGAACATACTTGATTGTGATTTAGGAATCGCGAAAAATTGTACTCGCGAAAATAACGAATAAAGACACCCTATTTTACCATAAAATCATGAAAATTTCTGGTTATACAGTATTAAAGCTAATAACAAAGAAGCCAAATGTATTGAATTAAATATAACATCTTCAAGATTTAGTGTAATTTAACCTGGTCCTACTCATTTTTTTTTATCCAATGTGCAGTCTTCATGAAAATACACAAGCCTGATGCACAAGAAAACTAGAGAAATTTGTTGCACTAGTAAAAACTGTCTAACAATTGGATATTAAAATTTGTCTGTGGGCAAGTGGTTCAAAAAGTTAATTAGAAGACTGTATAGGAGGTGTCTGTGTTATAGAATTGGCTGAAGTATTGTTATAACTTACAGTTAGCTTTAGGAGGCATAGTTCTCCGTACTGCAAATCCAGGCCGCCGTTTTAATGAATGCTTGTCATGTGGATCGCCAGTGAATCGAGGAGTCACACCATGCAAATTCAGTTCACTTAAACCTTTGTCTAAATGTTCCAGGGCCGACTCTGACATGTGCTTCTTCTTCTTATCTGATTTTGGAGTTTTCTTTTTCTTCTTTGGAGACTTCTCTTCTAGCGTGTCATTAGATGAAGAACGATTGTCTTTCAGACCTTTAGAGTTCTTCTCCGGTGACTTTTTAGGTGGGAAGAGGGAGAATTTTTTCTTTTTCTTGGTGGCTGATTTACTATTGTTAAGGTCAGTATCAGATTTATCTGATGCCCTAGGCGTACTATCCCGATCTTGTCCTGCTTCTTCTTTTTCTTTCCCTTACTTGACTTCCCTGATACTGGTGGTAACTCAGTTTTATCCACGATTGGTGTAGAATGAAGGATCTTTTCAGCATCATCACTGTCTGTGGGGAAATCACTTGTACTTGGTGTACACGACGTACTTGTCTTGTAATTTTTGCGAGGAGTGTATCCCATGTTCATCAATCCTAATTCTTCATCACTTTTGAGACGAGCCTTTTCACGAGCAATTTCTCTCGCACTTTCAATATCGGCTTTAGTTTTCTGTCGAATAGTATCCGGACCTGCATTTCCCTGAATTGCACTTGACTTTTTCTTACTTGTTTCTGATTTGGGAGGTAAGGGTAAAATCCTTTTCCTGACATCTTTACCCATGTTTTCCTCCCTTGGTGGTTTAGTTTTGACTGATGTCGCAGGCGTTTTGAACTCCTGTAACATGTCATCTTCGCTGTCATCAGCAAAAGGTATATCATCAATATGATGACTGGCACTAATTGGAGTTTTTACAGGCTCAGCCTTCACTCTCTCTCTCAACTGAGTATCTACCCTAATTTTTTTCATCCCTGGAATGCTCTCGTTTTGACTAGAACTATCATTATCTACACTATTGACTGACCTTAACTTAGCATGGTCCACAGAGATTTTCTTCTTTTTATTAGCCTCTGATTTACCCCCATCTTTATTACCCTTTTTTATCACTTCCGGACTACCTGACCCATCCTTTTCACTACTGTCTGTTCCAGTTGGTGATCCTAAGTGTTGCTTCATAAAATTACTCTGAAATCCTGATGAATTCTTACTCTTGAGGTTACTAATATCAGGTAATTTTCTACCACTTTCCTGCTTATCAGAAACTACTGGTAACTTTTTCTTCTTGGAAGACTTGTCTTTTTTAACTTTATCAAGTGCTTCTTTCGGTAACGGAGGTAAAGGACGCCAAGTACTACCATCACTGTTGTACTTGGTGTCCATAGAGCCCGACATTGTGTCGTTTGTCGTTTTTTCACTGTCGATTTCAATTTCGCTATTTTGAGACCTAGCATCCTCACTACTGGCATTCGGTAATACATCTGTCCTCATATCACTATCAAAGCTTTGTCTGTCATTTTGTTCAGAATCTATTGCACTTTGTGAAATGCCCACTTTGGACTCCATCAGATCTTGTTCAACATCACTGATGGAGTGAAACCTTTCCTCGCTCACACTTTGATTGGGTGTGACATACATACTACTGCTCTTACGTCCCCTTCTTGGGGAGGTCAATGTCTCCTCCTCACCCACTAACGTGTCATCTAGAGGACTTACCTCTGGTCTGGGTGTGTCCTCAGACCCGAGGGAACTACCCCTTCTCGGCCCATCCTCAGAGCCAGGCGGAACAATTTCCTCGTCCACCTCTTCGTCTAGCACCTGACTTAGAGTCAAACAATAATCCTTAATAAAATCTGGATCAGGTTTGTCTGCAGCATCGTCTGCTGCTTGTATATTCTCTACCAGAGAGCTCAGGGACGATCTCAGTGATTCACTTGGCGTAGATATGGTAAAACTAGAATCAGATCCAAAGGAATTTCTGTGAACTCGTTTTTGTTTCTGTTTGCGAGAAGAACCTCGTCCTTTAGTGACAAATCTGTCATCAATGCTGTTGAATTCTCTTTCTATTTCCTGATTCTCTGGCTCTTCCATACGCTCAATACTGGATAAGACAGCCTGAAAAATAATCATACAATGAACCACACAAGATGACTGAGATCGGTAGAACATGACACATAAATTCATTATATTTAACATGGTGGCTTCTCAAATTTGCAAAAAAGATATGAAAATGAAATAAGGAAAAGCAAATTTTGGATAATGTTTGATGTAAGCTACCGAACAGACTTTTCTTACAGAAAAATTTTGTACTGCTGAGAGAAAGCTGATAATTATAATGTAACTACCTGATGTGTTGAATGACTAGATTCTGAAGTGCTGGAGGAAGACTTCATTTCCTGGACACTTTGTAGCACTGCTCTCTCTGTTTCCCCACTCCCTATATACTCCTTTGTTCCCTCCCCATCTTTACCCTCCCCCAGGCCCTCCTCACTATCTGACAGCTCCACTTCACTAGAGGAAGACGATCGTTCCCCTACCTCGCTGGTTGAGGACTTAACATCGAGGGCATCAGAAGCTGAGGATCGATTATTTTCTCCATTATCACTGACAGATGACTTATGCTCAATGTCTGCTAAAATTCTCTCCATCTGTATGCTCATAGCAACTTTGTCGTCATCGTCCTCGAAAACATCATCCTCTTCATCATCCAATTCTTTTTCACTGTCAGTTTTCTTTTCAATAGTTGTAGAAACTTCGATTTTATCCTCTAGTTTAAATTCTTCCTCCTGAAAAGTAAATGTAATAATAATAATAATAATGATTTTTAAATCCCTTTTTAATGGAGGAATATTTTTGTTTCCTATCAGTTTTTTAAAGTCCCTGATAAAAAAATATAGCTTATTATTTCTATGCATGGATAATTCATAAATATTAGATGAGTGTACAAGTACATGTACATTTTAAGTTTAGTTATCTACTACCACTACCTTCTGCATGAGAATTCAGAACAATATTTTTTTTTCTTAATTACCTGGACATCTTCTTCTACCATCATCTCTGCCTCTTCATGCATATTCTCCTTCACGACATTATTGTTCACAGCCCCATCTGTAGTTTCCTCCACTTTCTCCTCAGCTTTCTTCCCCATTCCAAACATCTTAAAGGGATCTAATCGTACGGGTTCTGGAGGAGTAGTGAAGAAGTTTAACCGTGCGTTTTTCTGGGCTTTGATTGTTTGGTTGTCATTGGATGGCAGATTAAGTGACAGATCTGGGCTGGTTTTCTCTACATCAGCATCCTCCGTATCAGAAGTTTCATCTTCATTGTCAGATTCTTCATCTGAAAAGTTATGTTGCCTAATTCAGTGATTTGATCTAATTGCTTTGTGAGTATTTTAATATACATGTATTAGGAAGACTTCAATGCCTATATTATATTGCATACCAATAATTTGATTGCAACCTAAAGGTTTAGAGATTGTAGTATGGTGTATTCATCAAGCCTACTACCTTAAGTCCCGTCACACTTTCACGGATCGGGCCATGGATAGCTACGGATCGAGATACATGTAAATTACAATAGCAATCTGTACCGTATCTGTAGCATTGTGGGAGAGCAGAGAAAATATTTGAACATGTTCAGACTCTGCTACGGATAGAATCGCCATAGGGGAGTCGTACGGGAGTCGAAGCAATCTGTAGGGGAGTCGTAGTAACCTGTAGCACATCCATACAACTGTCCTACAGATAGCTAAGACTCACCTACAGGTTGCTAAAGATTTGTCAAGAAAGCCTACGGATAGCTACGGTTGGGGTCTTTGTACATGTATTTACTTCAAATCTTGCATTTTTTGGGCAATATATGAGTTAATACCTCTACTACTCGCTTTCGTATGAAACCCCGAAACTGTTACAAAATAAGTGAGACCTCATCTTGAAAGAATGGAGTGTTTTCGTAAATAATAAAGTTGCAAAAGTACATAGGGAATTCAAGCCAGTCCAACCAATCCGTACTGGAGTTGTAGCTATCTGTAGCTTTCCGTGCTCAAATGTGGCTATCTGTACACAAGTCATGGCAATACATGCATGAGTCAAGGCAATCTGTAGCAATGCGTACCTATCCGTATGTGTGCCGTAGCAATCCATAGAAAAGTCCGGACAATATTCGTAGCAATCCTTAGCTATATATACTGGAATCTCAACAACCCACAGCAATCTGTATCAGAGTTGTGGGTTCATGGTTCACCAAGCATTTTGCATCCTGACTAGTCACAGATAGATCTACATGTATTTTAAGTTGTGGCGAAAGTGTGAAGGGAGCTTTAGTAATGATTGGAAGTATTTCATACATGTATTTTTTTCAACATATTGGTACAATACTGGAATAATATTGCTTAACATAAACCTTTTACAAAATTCAAATCTATTTTACATAGCTTCAAATAGGTTGACTATGTAGTCAGTCACCTACATTGTATCTTGTATCCTTTGTAAGATCATTCATGATCCTTGTGCCATTTTGTAGAAAAGAGACTTCATAACTTCCTCCTCAAAATATAATCAACATTATCACATACCTTCCTCATCATCTTCATCTTCCTCCTCCTCTACCTCCTCATCGTCCATCTCTTCATCCTCCATCTCTACAGCTTCTATCAGATTCTCGTGAGATCGTCGTTTCAGTGTTTTGACCACTGCCAGGGCCTCCTCTATCGTCAGATCTTTACTTACATTGTGACCGTACGTAGATTCTACAGCTTCTTGGAGCTCCTCGTCATCACTTGACCTATATAGTGGACAAATATGTCATCATTTTACCTACATAGTAAATATATGTCATCATGTGACCTAAATAGTATATATATGTCCTCACTTGACCTACATAAAAGGCAAACATCATTTGACCTACATAGTGGACAAATATGTCATCACTTGACCTACATAGTAGACATATATGTCATCATGTGACCTAAATACTAGATATATGTCATCACTTGACCTACATAAAAGACAAACATGTAATCATTTTACCTACATAGTGGACAAATATGTCATCACTTGACCTACATAGTAGACAAATATGTCATCATGTCACCTAAATAGTAGATATATGTCATCACTTGATCTACATTGAAGACAAACATGTAATCACTTGACCTACATAGTAGACATATATGCCATCACTTGATCTACGTAAGGCATACATACAACCATAACATGCTTCAAAATGTTGAACATTTGCCAAAATATAACCCTTTTTGGATTTATTATTTATAGCATAATGACCTTGACTTTATAGAAATCATATTGTATATCTTAAAGCCTTCATGTTTGTCTTGAGTCTTGATTTTCTTTTTTAAGATCAAAATCTAGTAAGTTCTATACATACTGTAAAACGAGAATATTTAGCGCAAACATATTTTAGCGCAATAAGGGATGAGAACCTTTTGGCGCAAACTTAATTTAGCGCATTGACACCATCTGGTCAATAAAATTAGCGCACAGTGACTTCAGGACTTTGTTTCTCAGACATCGCCGTCGATGAATCGTAATTTTTTGTAACGTCAGACAAAAAAATATCCGTCATGTCTCATGTTCGGACGATCGTTGGTAATACGAACTAATTATCAATTCAATTTAAAGTGATAAAAGAAAATAACGCTGTTCTGTATGTAACATGGATGAATATATATCGTCCCAATTTTTCAACTTGGCGTAACGAATCATTTTACGGCAACGGTGCTAACATCCCGATTTTATTCACGTTGTGTACATAAATCCTTTTAAAGACTACATGCCCATCTAATGTACATGTTCAGAGCGATATACATCAGGTATTGACTACATGCCGGCACGTGTCTTGGACAATTGAATTGCCTTTTCGTATGCTTGTATTTTTCTTTATAGATCTCATTTTTTACCGTTTATGTACCTTGTGTTATAAAGTACTGTGTTTTCACACAAATGTTACGCCACCTTAATATAAGCGAGAGAGAAGTCTTCTCGTTAGAAATGATACATACGAACGTCTATTCCTGCATTTAGGTACGACTACAATTTTTTTATCTGATTGGGTTACCCGGTTGGAATGAAAATTTGTTCCGATTAAAGACAACTTCAGTTTTTTGTTTTTTGGGGTTTTTTTGTTAAAGATATTTCATGATTGGTTATTACGACACGTAGACAAATAATATCTACTCAGTACAATTGCACATGTTAATCACGGCCCGTGTACTATCATTATCTACCCAAGCGCTAGCATTAATCCAATTATCTAATTAACTATAAAAACAACAAGCGTTGCCGGATAGACCATGCCGTGGACACGGTGTAATGCACTCTGAATAAAATGTCGAATACTTTCTTCTTGAAATTTGATGTTGCATCTGAAAATTTTAGCGCACTACTTAATTTAGCGCAACCATGCCTTTGCGCTAATGGCGCTAAAATAAATCGAGCGCTAAATATTCTCGTTTTACAGTATGACAATTATGCTAGAGTACTGTAGACAGATGCACCGACATATACATGTACTTCAATATCTACGTGTATCATGGTGTATATGATTCACTTATAAATGCACAAAAAATTCATGTAGAAAATATTCATGACTTCTACTCATTCTAATGGAGAACTTTTTTTTCGTGTTCAAAACTTGTAACCTTTTTAGTGTGTGATTGAACATGCTGTTAGGTTTAACTCTGGATTTACTGATATCATGCTTTTAGAGAAAGTATCTGCATTCCAAGTATGAATGGACATGAGAATTTTACATAATCCATATCTTTACACTTTTTTATCAAATGATACACCTGTTATACAGTTTCATAAAGCCATTTCATAATCAAATGTTATGATAACACATGACATATCGCTCTGCTTGAATGTGATTGGTCAAGTTTGGAGCCTCATTACCTACACTGTGACAAGCGTGACCTTTCAAATATTGGTCATATGTTAAATTCAGACCCAAATTCAATATCAATGATTAAATTTGTTGATGTTGAAAAAAATTATTGCATTAAGTACTAAACAAAATTGAAATATTTTTCTTTTTACGCACAGAAAATCTATACGATGTGGAACAATTTCTCATGGCGTAGCAGATAAGTTCTAGGTCGCGGCATTTTCTGCCTCTGGTTCTCAGAAACGTTGACTTCACGTTCGAAATACACATATTTTTGGCAGAATCATGTGATGAAAAGAATATCAAATGAATTTTCACTTCGTACAATGTACATGTATTATGAAACTCGTTGTGCGTTTAATATCCCCTCACCAAGGCTCGGGGATATAAAACACACAACTCGTTTCATAATACATTTTAGGAAATGAAAATTCATTTGAGATCCTATACATGTACATGTATATCTCTCAATTTTTTTTAAACCAAACCCCTTTCTTTGTGTGAAGGCACACTCCTACCCTATAGATCAATTCTTAACAAACAAACAATGTAGATCTTTGATTAATTGATATAATCTAACACATGTACTATTTCACCTATCAATCAAGGTATTCCATCATTAGTAAGAAACTGTACTAGATTTCCTAACATCATGAAAATGTTACGAGTAAAATAGACAATAAAGCATACATATTGCCAGGCCACATTGTTAAACGTGAAGTCTGGCTAACATTCCATTCAACAGGCCCATGCAGAATGTCAGTATTGTATCTGACAAGGCTTATTCATATGGTTAAAGATTTCTGAAGGTTACTGATTATCAATATTTGAACAATGATACCCATTGAAGCCGAGCAGTCTTTAACGAAAAATGTATGAATCAAATCAAACTTATTATTAATATTAATAAAATTTACATAAAGGCATTTTTTCTATTTCATCATTTCAGGGAGAAATATTGTATACAAGTACATGTAGTAAATACTGTAAACATCGAATTTTTCGCCTGGGGGTAATTTTCACGTTTTTCGCAACTCGATGAATTTCGCAAAAATTTCCCCCACTTGAAAATATCCCTGCTGCATTATTACTATGGGAAAGACATTTTTATCGTGAATATTTCCCCCATGCAAATGTCTTGGATGTTATAATCGCAAAATTTTCCCCCAGCGAAAATAACCACGTTTACAGTAATATGTCTTTTTGATATACAGAGTTACTTCTTAACTGACATATACTTATGGTCTTGTCATCAAATTTCATGGAAAGCAGCATACTATACTTCTGTACAATATTTTTATGGGTATTTCAAATCAACAAGCCTATACATTGTAAATACATTATAAAGGAATACTTTAAATATGCATTTACTCTTCATCTGAAAACCATTTTCAAAATGTTATTTCCAGGCTAGCTAATCTGCAAAAATAAGGATCAAACAGTGAATTAACTACCATAGTATATTTCATACAATCAAAATCTTTAAACTCCATACAAAAATCATGCCCACTATCTACGGGTGTCACACAGCTTGCGTTAAAATCCAAACCTATAAAATGAAAATTACCAGCTCCGTATTATCTCTGCTAGCTCAAAATCATCTAACTCACTGGAAGGAAATTATTACTCATAAAAATAATTCATGTACTTGCAGCCATGGACCTACACATTCTAAACCCAATACGCTAAATTTTTATAATGAAGTCAACTTCCAGATACTGCATGTATAAAACTAATTCCTCTCTAAGATGTTCTCCCTTTTTGATGTTCATTCTCACGATCAGATCTTTACACACACTGTAAATTTTCTTTGTATTTTAAGTACATACTATATACATGTACTATATATGAAGATTCAAAAATATGTATCATTATCATGTCTTTGGTAAACTAAAATAGATTTATTGTGATGATGCAAGATTTCTGACCTCTTAACCTCAGTCAAGGTCAACTTTGCATCAACAAAACTGAGGAATCCCTTATTCAAATGCAATCAAGCAATTCTCTTCAAGAGATCAACATTCTGTTACACAGAAAATCATCACTTGTCAATTCAAGACAAACATCAAACACATAATTTATACATATGCATGTTCATAAAAAAAAATTCAGTTTCAGATTATTACTTACATGTAACCTGATTCAACAGTTACATATTACATCTTATTAAATCCTATGACATACAATGTATATACATACTCGGAGTCAGAATCCATGTCGTCCTGCTCGTAGTCGTTACCAAGGATACCGTCAGCAGAAATAGACGCTCGCAGATTATGTTCCAACAATTCCTCCTCTGGATCCACCTCAGGCATGCCGTCAATACTGTTCTCAAACTCTATACGCTCGGGCGTCCTCTTTGGTTTGGACAAATCCACTTCAGGCTGGAGTGGTGGACTTAAAGGAGCTACAAATCACAGAATATCATTACATGCAGAAAAAAAATTAATTGAATGTGATACAAAATGAATTACACATATATTCATACTTTATAAAATCCATGTCAAAATTTATCATCAAACTTTTTACAAGCAATTCGAACCAAAAAGTGTTGAGCAACGAAGTACATGTAAAATACTACATAAAGAAAGATCAGTAATACCTGGTATTTTCCTTGGAGATCCATCTTTCCGTGGAGACAATTTAGGTGACTGACTAGCATCTACCACAAGCTTGGGAATATTCTCCTACAAATACATGTAAAATTCTATCATACCTTACACAATTACATGTACATGTACTAGCTTGTATTTTGGTGTGATTTGTCAACGATAGTAAAATAGCCTTCAGAACCAGTCCACACATATTCATGTACATGTATAATATTGGTTTCCACTTTCCTTTATTAAAATGAGATGAAAGCAGATTGTGGTGAAAATGGAAGATTTGTGAGCTATCAAATGGGGAATTTTGACAATATGACAACATTACAGCAAAATAAGTTAAAAAGGCGGAAATACACCAATTGGCGGAAGCATTTTACCTGTGATTAAAGTCAAAAGTAAGAGATGTTTACTATGTACATTGTATCAGTTCCATATCAACATTCATCTACAATAAACAAAATAAAATATACCTTTGAATTTTCTTCATCATCTAGATATGCTCTTTTTCTCCTAGACCTTCCAAGTCTCATCTCCGGTCTCGAGTGGCGGAAGCAGTAAAATGTAACTGAAATATACAATGTATACACATAAATATCATTATAACGACCTCCTTAATTCTTCATGTTCTAGCAAATTTCTACACACCTAATAAGTGCCCAATTTCACAAAAATTCTTAAGAAAAGGAATTTTCGTAACTTTTATCATTATAATAAAAGGCTCAAATGCTGTTTCATTTAGATTGAATTACCTCTCCTCAAATGAATTATACATATTTAATATAAAGTCAGAAACAAAACCTCTATAAATGTAGTAGGTAAGTAGAATTAAGCAAATAAAACTCCTGATGATACCAATGAAACCGGTTGAGTTTTAATTCTGTGTTTGTTATTTTTTCATTATACATTGTACATGTATATAGAATATATGCATATAAGAACTATAAAAGAAAGCGTTGGCTACATGTACATGTACATACTATCAAAAGTTAAAAAGACGGTAACAAATTTCATGAAAATTCATCATAGTATATATGAGGATGTATAACCTTTTCCAGTTGGTGACCTTTCACAGCTGTAGTTATTGACCCTCAGTCCACATAAACAGAAGTCACACTTCAAACAACCTCGATGGAAGAACACATTCTCTGCTGTCATTCTCTCCATTATGTACACTCTCTTCTTACAGAAGTAACATATCTCACTCTCAGGTTGTGCTGCCAGCAATACACCAGTGGATCTCTGTAGAAGTAATACAGTATGTGTACAATGTTATCCTTGTATGTGTAACATAAGTTTACTGTACTATAGTGTTATATATTACACATCATGGCATATAACATACGTTTCATGTACTATAATGTTATATATTACACATCATGGCATATAACATATTTTTCATATACTATAGTGTCATATGTTACACATCATGGCATATAACATATGTTTCCTTTACTATAGTGTCATATGTTACACATCATGGCATATAACATATGTTTCCTGTACTATAGCGTTATATGTTACACATCATGGCATATAACATACGTTTCATGTACTATAGTGTCATATGTTACACATCATGGCATATAACATACGTTTCATGTACTATAGTGTCATATGTTACACATCATCGCATATAACATATGTTTCATGTACAATAGTGTCATATGTTACACATCATGGCACATAACATGTTTCCTGTACTATAGTGTCATATGTTACACATCATGTCATATAATATATGTTTCCTGTACCATAGTGTCATATGTTACACATCATGGCATATAACATATGTTTCCTGTACTATAGTGTCATATGTTACACATCATGGCATATAACATATGTTTCCTGTACTATAGTGTCATATGTTACACATCATGGCATATAACATGTTTCCTGTACTATAGTGTCATATGTTACACATCATGGCATATAACATATGTTTCCTGTACTATAGTGTCATATGTTACACATCATGGCATATAACATACCTTTCATGTACTATAGTGTTATATGTTACACATCATGGCATATAACATATTTTTCATATACTATAGTGTCATATGTTACACATCATGGCATATAATATATGTTTCCTGTACTATAGTGTCATATGTTACACATCATGGCATATAACGTATGTTTCCTGTACTATAGTGTTATATGTTACACATCATGGCATATAACATATGTTTAATGTACTATAGTGTTATATGTTACACATCATGGCATATAACATATGTTTCCTGTACTATAGTGTCATATGTTACACATCATAGCATATAACATATGTTTAATGTACTAAAGTGTCATATGTTACACATCATGGCACATAACATATGTTTCCTGTACTATAGTGTCATATGTTACACATCATAGCACATAACATATGTTTCCTGTACTTTAGTGTCATATGTTACACATAATGGCATATAACATATGTTTGCTGTACTATATGTTACACATCATGGCATATAACATATGTTTCCTGTACTATAGTGTCATATGTTACACATCATGGAATATAACATATGTTTCCTGTCCTATAGTGTCATGTTACACATCATGGCACATAACATATGTTTCATGAACTATAGTGTCATATATTACACATCATGGCATATAATATACTGTATTTAAGCAAGCAGATGTGTAAAATACATATGCATTAGCATTTAGAGCATCAAACTTATTATCCATATATGATGCTTCACTTTACAGACAACTTTAAATTAATCAACATTTACATGTCTAAATATATTCAGAGTGTATGATGACTTTAATTTTACATTCCATGTTTTACACAAACATTCTTTTGTCACCAAATCAAAGTAATGATACTAAAAATTGAAATTTCATGGATCTTTTTACAAAACAATAATCTGCATCCTATGTTTTTTCTTTCAAGTTGAGTGTAAAATATGATGACAAGGAATCAAATAACAAGTAAGACAGTATCATAAGAGAATAAAGCAGAATATAACTTTTTATATGATCATCATTTTTATCATTAAGAATTATAACTTACTGCCTTAGCCTTAGCAGCAGATGGTGCAGGTTGTTGATTAAGACCTTTAAACTTAGAGGTCAGTATTTCAGCCATTGCACTGACATTGACCTGTGGCTGTGGGTCATTGGTTGTCTTGGCGACATCTTTTTTCACGTTGTCCACCGTTAGCTTTGTAGCAATCTCATCCATTGGAAGTTTGTTGTATTTTGTCAATCTAACATCCCCATTCTATGAGTAAATAATTTTGTCATGTTATGTATTTTGTATAATAAAAATTTATACAATGATATGTATAATGACACTTAAATAATCTCAAAACAAAACTTTTAATTTCAATCAAATACAGCTACCTGAAAAAATCTAAGCCAGGATTTATGTTAGAAACAGGAATACTTTTACATGCTATCCAGTAATACCAGTTCATTTGGTTACATTTCAATATTCAAATTGATTTGTCATACATGTACATGTACATTGTATATGTACATACAAAATTTCTTATTTCCTTTGACATTTATACATGTTTATACAATTTTTCTTCACAATTAAATGTACATCATACATATATATGTATCTCACCTGGTTGATGTCATTTTGTTCATGTTTGCGTTTACTCAATGAAACATTATACTCATTTTTATCTTCTTCTTTCTTCTGAAAAAAAATAAAACATATCCACATGAGAGATGAAAGCACATACATGTGTACATGCACATAATGTACATGTACATATACTGTATCAGACATCATCTTTTATAAAATCTCTCCAGAAAATTGAAAATAGAAAAAGCTACATGTTCTTAAATCTATGATGTACATGTACATGAATGGATGCAAAGAATTTGGATAACAAAAATTGAGAAACCCTTACAATGCAATGATAAATGTTATATGTTATACATGTATGTCATCTTTTCCATTGTGTCACCATTCTAATAGTAAGGGTTTGAACTCAAATTGAAGACATGATCCATAGTTAAAATACACTTTGTAAATTCATTCAAATAATTGAATTACAATGCCTTACCTTCTTTGAACGAGTAAACTTGGCAGAGTTCCTGATTTTCTGTAAGAGTGTACGATGTAATGGTGACTTGTGACTCTTGTGTACATCCCGATGAGGTGACTCAACTACAATGTAAATGTTTGTTTTCATGATATCCTATAAGAACATTTATCCCAAAAATAAGCATTATGGCTAAATGAACAATAAAAGTTTGGTCCTCATGCTTTTTGATTTGTTTCTATAATCTATGGATAACATGATGACTGTCACATCACATATACATGCAACTAGAGTTGCCATACTTTATGGCTTAGTTCTGCGGATGTCTTTTCAATTCAATAAAATTTCAGGACATAACTTTTTTTAATAAGGGCTATTTTTTGTATGTAACGCCTGTAATTTAAGAGATGTTCTTACTGCTTGGGTTGCGTTCCCTCCTGAATTTATCGTAGAACTGTGACAGATAGGAGACCATGGTGAGTTTATCTGGAGTGTCGCACCCCTCCATCTCGACCCCTGCCATGGGGGGACTGATACCAAGCTCCCGCTGGGCTACATCAAAGGCTAGCTGGTTATTCTGGGCAATTTCTAGAGAGTTCAGTGAATTTAGGTCTCTGTCAAAGTAAAATGTAAAATGTAAGTTTAAAAATACAAGTACATTTGTATGTGTACATATCTGCATATTTACAGAGTTTATAACTCACATTACATTCACAAATTTAAATGGACAATCATTTGAATTGTTTAAAAGTCATGACTTTGCGTATTTCAGGGACTAAAGTCTTTCCTTCTCTTTTTTAAATTTTATAACTATATTACTTACAATGTAAAATTTGATCTTTGTGGATATACAATGTACATGTAACTGATACTAAGGGACATCCCCCCCCCCAAAAAAAAAATTTAAGATTTCACAATATTTCATATTCTCAAAAGCAGCAAATATACATGTATGTACATGTATATAGAATTACAAATTTTCAAAACGTGGATCTTGAGAACTTGATAAGTACATGTACATGTACATACATGTATGTACTTACATAAGGCTTGGCTTGAAGGCATGTATAAGGGCACAAAGGGCTAGTCCACTCCTCCAGGAACTTGTGAAGTCTATTATATGAACATTTCTGTACTTATGGTTTAGAACACGTTGGCACCAGTGTAGTAAACTATAACTGTCAATGATCTCTTCTGTAAAAGAAATATTAGAAAAAATCATGAAGGTAAGAAATTTATTTTTATCTCTTTTTTTTTTTTTTAGTTTTTGTGAGAGTAGTGAGAGTAAATCAGCAAAGCATAACACATGAAATTAGACCAATATCAACAATAGTAAAGAGTGACATCATGGTGGCTGATGTCACTCAATTTACTATGAAAAATATCCTAGACATTTTATTTCTGTCCTATCTTTAAAGTAAGCTACACGCAATCAAAATGTCAGCATTTTCTCTTCTTACAACTGAGAGAATTCTGTAGACTGAGCAACTTTTTAAGCAACGAAAATCCTAAGAACAGATGCTGATAGTGAACAGGACAGTAGTTTGTCACAATAGATAAGAAGACACATTGTCAGAGAGAAAACTCTACTTAGAATCTAGAATGCTCTACAGGATCTTTATCTTCTTGTTGACTAAACAAATTCAACCAATTAACGATAATATAAATGCTCCAAGCACCTTGCACAGGCTTACCTCCCCTGAATTTCTTGGATGGGTTATCGAGTATTTCATCTGTATATGTGATGTCACCACAGTCATACAAGTGACGCACCTGATCTGTCTTCAGTAACTTGGCATTAAGGTTTGGATACCTAAATGTTAAAGTAAAATTGTCATAATTAGATACAATTATGGAAAACAATTAATAAATGTACTTTACTGCAATTTTCTTACGCAGTCATACATGTATATCTTCTACAACTAATAAAACATGTTTGTCATCTAGCTGAGATTGCTCAAGCACATTCAAAGAGATTCAGAATACAGATTTTAAAGAAAATCTTTTTAGCTCACCTGAACCAAGCTGAAGTGATGGCTTACACAAACATAAATTTTGTACATGTAATGATTTTGCCTACAAGAAATCATATTATTCTTTTAATAATTCACAAAGTACCTTGTATTGGGGTCTATGGAATATTCATTGAAGTTTTTACTGATGTTTTCTGGTGTAGTTTGAGAGAGGAGTTGATAAATACTTTCTCTCTCTGCTACGACCTGGAGCGGAGTCATCTTTCCTGAAGCCCAGCTCCTGATCATCCATGCCATGTCAAAGGCACCAAGAAAGCCCCGGGCACAACCCGACCCGGTGGGCCAAAAAGGCTACAATAGAATAATGTAAATCAATTATGTAAATATACATGTACATGTTCACCAAATATGAATCCTAATATCACATGTAATGATATACTATAAGTACATGTACATGTACATGTTTAAAAGAAGTAAAAGTTGCATGTGGTACATTTTTTTTATCATAAAACCCTTTTTCTTGTGAAGATAAATTTCAAGACTTACATTATCTATTGGAGCTATACATGTATGTATACTAAAACACTGGAGTTAATAAATGGATTATGGTGTCACTTTCCACTGAGTATTTCCCACATACATCCATATACATGAATATAAATGGATTTTTGTCTGAAATAGAGAGTTAAATCTTACCTCGATGAGACTATCTCCTACTAAACCCATCAACAACCTATGATCATTCCGTTCTATCACTCTCGAAGCGTTAATAGCCTGAAACATGGAGGTGAAATCAAACATGGCTACATCCTGCTGCCGGTAGTGATTTATAGCGTACTCCAAGTTAGGAAGCTGATGATCCGTCGAGAAATCGGCAGCTTCTTTTGCATACTCGAGTAACGCATTACGATCTACATTGTCTGAAGCCAGTAATTTAGCCGTGTCTGCATGATCTACCAGCAGCACTCCTTTATCTAGTAAACTACTTTTCTTTGCCGTCATAACAAAGTAATGAGTGTCATCTTTGTAGTACACTATATTTTCGAGGTCGATTCCAGTCTCTTTGTTTAAATCCTTGAAGAATTTCTGATTGAATATGAAGGCCACACCGCTAATTTCTTCCACTCTTGCCTCTTCCTGTGTATTACGATTGATGAAGTTGGCAGTAATAGCTATAGCGAGTTTTCCACGAAATTCCTTCCTTTTGAATCCTTAAACAAAGAATATCAGTATACATGAACATGCATTCACAATTTATTTTGTACATGTACAAAAAAAATTAAATCACAATATTCACTTTTGGAAATAGGCTGTGGCTTTTAGGCTAACTTGTTCATTTTCAGGTTTCCTTACATATACTTTTAATGCCAATACAATTAACTTTTGATCTAAACTGACATGCCAATTTACATTAAAACTTACATAAATTTTATTCAACGTGAGGAATACTTGAGGAAAAATCCCCAGACTGACGTATGTCCAAACCTGACTTAATTTTTTGGTAATATAATAGCTTTGAACAAATACATGTATACTACATGTATAAGTATTGGATAGTTACTGACGAAATAACCAACCTTGAAGGGTGTTCCTTTTACCGTCAGCACCAATAAGTACGTCAAACTCATATTCCGACACAACGTGGTCTGGTGGGTCACAGTTACAACGCCATCCTATCTCTGAAATAGTTTATATGTCACTATATCTCTGAAACATTTTCTAGATTCTAGATTTTGTTATTTTTTAAATGCAAATGTGATTTTTCTCAAAGTAGGTGGTGATAAATGGCTGGTTGCCAGCTCATAATAAGAACTCTGCATTAGATGTGGAATTGATACAAATTAAACATAGAATAAGATTGGAGTTGTATAAAGTAATTAATGTAGCCACAGGTTGATTTAGCTTACTATGATCTTCCATCTGATCAGCAGGTGGTTCCCTGAGTCCCTCGAAGGCCACATTGACATGGATCTCCACCCCCACAATCAGGGCCACCTTCATCAAGATACACTGTAGCTGCCTTATACCTGAAACATCACAAGAGGAAACACATAACCATACAGAAAAGCCTTGAATTCATCAATACATGTAACTGTTTCAGTATTTATTTTAAATTCATACTGTACATGTACATTGAACATGTTTATCTAGATGTATCATATGATACCTGTGTTTGTACACTGTAAGTAAAAGTAGCGTATTTTGCACAATTATTTAACATTACTGTTATTATATATAACTCGAAGATCATATTCTGTACTTACATGTACATGTATATTCTAAGAACAATGATGTATCAAATATTTACTGGAAAATCACTACTACTTACTTATATGATCTATGGCACCAGCACAAAATTTTCCGAAAAATTTTTTGGCACCCAGATTCTTAAGGTCAGTGATGAGGTATGGCCATAGATGTAGTACATTGTTTCTGGAGAAGCTGTCCCTCTTTTCGACCACCACCACCTTACATCCAAGGAAAGCCGCTTCTATTGCCACCCGCAAACCACATGGTCCCCCTCCTATAACCAGCACCTGTAAAATCATGTCATACATGTATTACACTTCAGAGTACACTCTATATATATGTCATACTTAATCTAATGTGGTTTGATATTATACACAATCCATTACATTAACTTTTTCATTTGCTTTTTCAAAAAAATTCATTTTCTAACCCTTCTGTGGTGACAATCTGAAACTTTCACATTATAGTTTCCTTTCAATATGAATTAAATCATAATTATCATTTTCTAACCCTTGTATTGCGACAAGCCTCTCCCCTTCTGTACTCCTTTAAGGACTGTCTCTTGTTTAGCTTTGCCCATAACCACTGTGCTTTCCATGATGTAAGTCGCGAGCTCAGATGACGGTAGAAGTGATGATGGTGAGTGTGTTTCAGACCAATTTCATCACATAATTGGTGGAAGGTATGTAGTATGGATTTACAAGTACTGGCTTTTAGGAAATTATCAAATAATGAATCAGCATCTTCCTCATTTCCATTATGATAATCCATTCTTACTCATATCTGCAAAATGAACAAATATATCAGAGTTTGAAACTTGAGGTCATCTGGTTGTCTTGCATGCCATATTTTGCTGAAGACAACCTAGATTTTGAGAAGCTGTCATTGGATTGATAACTGACCTTTCCCTTGAATAAAAATTTACATAAATTCTATAAAAGGTACAGAAAATGAAAAAAGTCTTTCACTCCAAAATCTTTCAAAATAAAGGTGGTAAAATTGCTGGTTTACTACTGTCCACGAAGCTAACTTCAGAAATCAAAAAAATTCGTTTGTTACTTTGTTGGCAAATTTTATTACTGAAATTCAGATAGGGGATCAGTGAATTTTTTACCTATTTTAAAAGCCACCTGTATCTTTTCATTTGGGAAAATATGCGACATTTTGGAACAAATTGGGAAAATCTTGAAACAAAATTTCTTTAAAGAAACGCTCAAATTATTGGTTGAAAACAGCAATTTTCATTTCATAACCAAGTTACAGATCAAACATTAACAAAAGTGGTTTTCTCGAAAAATTTACAAAGGTACATGTACGCCCTTTAACTGTTGAGATTAGTAAAGCCATTTGTACGATACTTTTGGGGTATGAATTTACAATTGTCAGGAACTGGGACAAAAGTGCCATCGGAATCCGAGTCGGACGTGTAACTGTTGTCCACATTTGAGATGTCCTTGACTTCTTTATCGGAAACAGAGGCCTGTTCGGGTCAAGAACTGACGCTGTCGGTGACTCCATTTTCATCAGATATTACAGGAGTGTTATCAGTACCTTTAATATTGCAATCCTTTTTAAAAAGTGAATCTTCTATCTTTTTTTTTTTATCATTATTTTTTTCTTGACATAGTACTTACATCTTCTCGAGACAAGTGTGCGTAAGATATTTCGTACACTTGTCTCAAGAAGATGAGTACTTAGAATTATGGGACATCCCGTCCCCGTAGCATTGAAATGCTTGATTTTATTGCATCAGATTACTTTACGTTTCGTGTCAAAGTCCAGTCAATCAACAATTTTGATCTCCGTGTATTGGGAAAATATGTGTTGATTTTTGGGAAAATAAAGCTAATCTTTACGAGGGGAAGCCATCGATATTCGGCGGTAAATTGGGCCGAAAAAATCATTGGGGATACATTGTATAGGTGTAGATTTCAAACTCTAATAACTAACAGTGTAAGTTATATATTTGTGTAACCACAGTGACAGAAAATACACATGTACTGTACATTTAAGGAGGTCCAGGACAGCCAGATTTAAATTTGATCCTATCATTTAATTTTCCTAAAAATTATAAATGTTAATAATTGGGCCTTTGTTCAGTTTAGGGGACCGGGACTATATAGGTAAAAAGAGACGATTTTAAAGGGTTAAGATAATCCTACCTTGGTCCCGTTTCTATATCCAAGTGTCTTGCGTCGCAGACCCTCTAAGAAGAGGGAGGGTTTTGATATGATAGGGAAAATTGGGGTTATACACTGTAACTCAACGTAAAAATGTCGCCATTTTGTGAAAATGAAGCCGAAAAATTTGCCAAAAGCAGCCGGTCCCCTAAACTGAAAAATGCAATGATCGCTGTGCGATATAAGTCCCCTACCGGCGGCATAAATTTATGACTTGCATCTCTGTTCATCAGTTCATCTTCTGCAACAACAGCCAAGAAAAGTCTGGGAAACTGAATTCACGAAATTTGCTAAGTCCAATGGCCATAACTCTTGTGAAAATTAGTCAGTCTAAATTAAACTCAAATCTGCATCACACTATAATGTATTCACATACAAAAAATCAGCTCATTATCTGCAATAACAGGCATGAAAAAGTCCGGGAAACTAAAAATTTCATGAAATTTGCTGAGTCCAAGGGCCATAACTCTTGTAAAAATAGGCCAGTGGAAACCAAACTCAAACTTGGTCTGTATCACACTGAGATGTCTTCATTTACCAAAAATCAGTGCATTATTTGCAATAGAACCAAAGAAAAGTCCGGAAACTGAAATTTTCATAAAATTTGCTAAGTCCAAGGGCCATAACTCTTGTAAAAATAGATGAATCTAAAGCAAACTCAAACTTGACCTGTATCCCATTGAGATATATCCACATACCAAAAATGAGTTCAATTTATCCAACAACAGCGGAAAAAAGTCCGGAAAACTGAAATTTTCATAAAATTTGCTAAGTCAAAGGGCCATAACTCTTGTAAAATTAGGTCAATCAAAAGCAAACTCACACTTGATCTGTATCACATTGAGATATATCCACATACCAAAAATGAGTTTAATATATGCAACAACAGCGGAAAAAAGTCTGGAAAACTGAGATTTTCATAAAATTTGTTAAGTCCAAGGGCAATAACTCTTGTAAAATTAGGTCAATCAAAAGCAAACTCAAACTTGATCTGTACCACATTGAGATATATCCACATACCAAAAATGAGTTCAATATATGCAACAACAGCAGAAAAAAGTCCGGAAAACTGAGATTTTCATAAAATTTGCTAAGTCCAAGGGCAATTACTCTTGTAAAATTAGGTCAATCAAAAGCAAACTCAAACTTGATCTGTATCACATTGAGATATATCCACATACCAAAAATGAGTTCAATATATGCAACAACAGCGGAAAAAAGTCCGGAAAACTGAGATTTTCATAAAATTTGCTAAGTCCAAGGGCAATAACTCTTGTAAAATTAGGTCAATCAAAAGCAAACTCAAACTTGATCTGTATCACATTGAGATATATCCACATACCAAAAATGAGTTCAATATATGCAACAACAGCGAAAAAAAGTCCGGAAAACTGAAACTTTCATAAAATTTGCTAAGTCCAAGGGCAATAACTCTTGTAAAATTAGGTCAATCGAAAGCAAACTCAAACTTGATCTGTATCACATTGAGATATATCCACATACCAAAAATGAGTTCAATATATGCAACAACAGCGAAAAAAAGTCTGGAAAACTGAAAATGGGACAGACGGACAGACGGACGGACGGACGGACAGACAGACAGACCGAGAGGAAACTAAGAGTCCCCTTCGGCGTTGCCGGTAGGGGACTAACAAAGGCCAATAATTGAAACATACTTTTTCTACATGCGAAGTTTCATCAAATTTTTACCGTTAGTTTTGAAGCTGCATAGGTACATATATACCCATTGAAGGCCCCAGAATGGGCCGTAAATGTGATGTTAAAATTAACACACTGTATGTAATGAAAAACATTTACAAATCTTCTGTAGAGGCAGAATATTAATAAGTTCTGTATTTTTCATTTAGATATGATGTGGGCAATCGGATGTGTATAGAATTATAAATCATCACTAAGACACAATGTTAAATTTCAGCGTGACTTCGTTGAGTTACACATAATGTCATTGAGCTTATGGAGAGCGTCATGACGTCACAGGAAAAAATTAGCATGGGAAATGGCCCATCTAAAATTTGCTAATTGTCTATTAATTTTGAATCTATTGCATGCACGGACTATCATATAACTTATACCAAAATTTACGAATAAGCGAGATTTACTGAATGGTATCAATTTTCTTTGAAGTTCTGCATGATGAAATAATAAAAATTGCGTAAATCCAGTCTCCGATGTGAGCCGCGCGAACAGAACCCCAGGGCATGTTATAGTTCAATCGTCATGTATTTAGTCTTCCTCTAGCCATTTCAGGTTTTTTTCAAAATACTTTGGAAAATTCTTTGAGTTTAACAGCTTAAATATTGAATAGGTATGTGTCATGCTCAGAACAATGTACAAAGGTTCCCATCCTATCCAGTTTTAGTCATCCTCCTGCATCCCATGAATCATTTTCATCAAAGATGATAATGAGGCAAAAAGAATAAATAATTCGAAATGGTGTTATTTTTTAAACTTCTTTACCTATTCACATATCTATCTATCATCTTCAAGTTCAATGCAAATAGGAACGATATTTTTCTTTTTCTCAGGGGGCTTGTAGTGGCTGGTACAGCGCCATTTTCCAATGTTATTGTGTAATCACGCCATCTGTTGTTCTTCAAGTCCGATAACTCTGACCGGTGCTTGGAAAGAAAAATCATCGTCATGCCGAGGGATGTTGGAGCTTACCTTGCTGAACAACAAAGAAAAGCTACGGGTGACATATCAACAGATTGGGGACAGCTAGAAGAACTATATAATAAAAAGTATGGCTACCAATAACTTGGAACTCCTGTTATGAATGAGTATATTTATATGTCAGAGGAAATATGGACTAAACAAACCCAATTTTTGATATGATTCTATATCAGTTAGGTAATGAACGTTATTTTTGTTTTTACTATATTGGTAATGCTGTTAGAAAACTGTTGTAGCACTAGCGGAGTTGTATCTGGTACCAGTATTCTAACAACAGACCCCCAACTTTTCGGTGAGTTGTTTCGCCCATATAATATTAGTTCCTACCGGCAAAGCCAAAGGGGACTCTTAGGTGTTTTTTCTTAAGGATTTTTTACTGGCTTTTAATTACTTTACCAGTCAGAATTCAGACTTCTTGTCAAACAACAAGCATTGCTGCAATTTACCCAATCTGATAATTACCGTTTAAGAAGGCGTCGGGATCTTTTGTACGGATGTCTGTTTGTACCGAGTTTTTTGTTCCGAAAATTGGGATGTTTCATACTGGTACGAAATATAAGTATTTTGATACGTTTAACAATATTTGTGTTTGGAATCTTCTTTATTGAAGTGCACAATGTCTGATAGTGATAGGTGGTCGTATACTAAATTTCAAAGGATTGGATTCATTTTAGTTAGTTGAAATATGCATGTTTTAACTGAAAATACATTTGTATTGGTTAAAAGGTGCCTGTTCGCTATAAAGCCAAACTTGTAATGAAAACAATAGTTTTATGCTGTATATTAAAAAATTTGAAGTATTTCTTTATATTCCATCTAACAAGTACAAACAATCCCACCATCAAAATTTATTAGAAGCTCAAGTTAATCAGTTCTTTGTGATCATGTTGCAAGGCTGATAATTAATTGCAAGGACAAATTACCTAACCTGATAATTAACTGAAGGGGCACCATTAGCTATAACCAAGGAGTAATTAATAATAATTTAATTTAAGGAAACAACAGAAATTTATATAATCTTTTATTTGTTGTAAAATTTAAAACAACAAAAACAGGATAAAATTAATATAATTCTCCAATGAATTAAGTCACTTTGTTTGGAGTATAGAGGTCTGTCTTTTGAAAAAAAAAACTTTTTCTTGCACTAGCAAAACAAAGCACCAAACAGAGATTCCAAAATTTGTCTGTTTGTATATGCTGTATGTGATGCATTTCTTATGCTGGTTCCACATGTTAGATTTGTAAATTCTTTGAATACAGTTAGTTACCGGTGCCTAGTTACCAGTAAGATACATAGCTTGAAACAGACCAAGAGTACAACATCTATAATTACATACCTTTTCAGGGGATATTTCTAAATGTAAAAAGGTTACCAATACCAAATACAAATACAAAAGGAAAAAAAGATGGACAAGTCAATTTTCAAAGGGGGGTTGACTCAATTTAAGATTTATGCAGGTTAATTTCCAACCCTGTACTGCAGTCTTCACAAAAACTTATTGAAACTATCCGAAAGACAATTCCTACAAGCTTTTTGTATAGTTAAGTTTATACATGTACAGTGAAATTCCAGTAACCTGACAAAATTTCTACTAGCCACGGGCGTCAGACAAGTGAGTTTTTGTAAAGGCTCGTACTGTAGTGACCAAAAAAAAAACTTTTTGGCAGTAATCATGTTACGCTTGAGTGATTGATAAATAAATGAAATTTTACAAAGGATGACCTCAAATTTCAAACCCTGTGAAACCCCAAAATATGCTTTAATCATTTAATGTAGATTTACCAAACTTGATATTGACTTATTAAAGTTACAGGTATAGTAATAGGGTTATTTAATTTATCTTGGAAAGTAGAATTCACAGAACAAGCATGGATGACATGTACACATACGGCAAAGTGTTTTTTTACTGAGCCCACCTATCGCGGCTGGCTTATTTAAGGTGGGATTCCACCTCAGCATCGCCGCTGACCCCCGCAAATCACTTCATCGCGGTGCCAAGATCGCCGGGAGTTGCGGTGGCGTTGCGGTTGATTGCCGCGCTTACAATTACCTGTCCAGGTGTTACCTGACCAGGTGCTATTTCTTACGGATGAATAGAAACTTGTTTTTAAGCATGACATGTATAAATAAAATGATGATTTAAACATTAGGACATGAAACATAAGTACATATTGTAAATTGAGCCTAAAAATGTTTCTGATAACCTGACTCGATGCCAACGATCCACAAGAATATCCGCCTCTACTTTCCTTATATACATGTATATTGACTATAGAGAGACGTGAAGGTGCGGGTGTCATTGAGGGTTGTTGGCATCGAGCTCCTGTGGATCTACCTTATTTTCATCCCGACTCTTTTTTTATATCGGATAAGCAGGTCAAAATAATGAAAATTTACATCTTCTGGCGTCAAGTCCAGATGAAACGGAATCTATTCACATTAAAATTGAAGCATGACCAAATTATGTCTGTAGGCTCTTTACACGGGTACTTATAAGAGGCATGTGAAAGATGCAATGAATCGTCGGTCCTTGTTCACTTCTTATTATTAAAAACATATTAAACTAGCGTTGATAAATAAATGCTATAATATGAAAGATTACTCCAGATGAAATGCAAAATCCCCAGTTGTGTATCACGTTACGCATAACTCCGTTTGTAGAGACCAGACAATCAAATTTCCAAACAAATTAATTAGTGCTAATTATACAGGTGACAGGTATATTGCTGGACAAACAAAGCCATTAGAGCGGCGATCTCTACACTGTCATGGGTACTCGTCTGACCCCGGGGACGTAATAGTGTGGATCCGCTCACCATAATGGTTCTTTTCTATTATGATACAATATTTATTTTTTTCCGACATTCTTTTTTATCCTCGTTCTGCGCCTGAGATTTAAATGTCCAACGTCCACTTACGTATCTTATGTTAGGGAGAAAAGCCGAAAACTATCCATTATGTCAGTGTACATTTGTGTATAGTGATGAACATCAGAATATAGTACATTTGTAATACATGTAGTACAAATGTAGTAGTGCACTTGACCTATGTATCATGCTCATGTTTGAAGAATTGATTTTGACTTTTTGGCAAAACTCACAAACCCTCTTTACAGTCCTGTATGGTATTGATAACAATATGAACTTTTCACCTCTAATCATGATCTTTAAAAAATTCATCATTTTTATATGAGTGTCAAAATTTCTGTTGTGTGTCAGAGGTTATCTGGACAATATTTATTCCATATGAGAGCATTAATGTTTCCAAGACACATTTTATTTCTTTATGCAAAATTCAGATTTTCCAATGTTTGGTTTCAGGTTATGGCATCAACTGACCTTAAAGCTACTTACTTTTGTGAAGAATACAGTGTTTTCAAAAGGAGATGGCCTTACCAAAGTAAGTATGTTTTTGTAATAAAAAGTGCAATCAATGAAAATATTTTCCTTGTTTGACTGAAATTGGTCCTTGGACCCCAATATGTGTCTCCTTTATTGTTTTATTGATAGAGTTTCCTGTAAAGTTCCTAAAAGCTTTGCAGAAACTGAAAATGAAACACAATGATCTTCAGTATTATGATTGTTTGATAAATTTCCAAATTCATTGTCTTTCACTTTTTCACTCTTTTCTATCTCAAAGAAACATGTAAACATCAAACATTAAAATTAAGATTTTTTGTAATGAATTACACCAAAGTTGGCAAACTACATGTTAGTCCATTTTCTTGTTTTCAGTTATATGAGAACTTCATAGCAGATTTTGAACATCGGATAAATCCATTAGCGCTAGCAGAGTTAACTGTATTTATTGTTCGTCAGATACCAGGTAAGCTATATTTCTCTCCAGTTTTATGTCACCTGCTACACAGAGTGATCTGATGTAAGTATTGAGATCACTTTGTCTTGCAGATACTACTAGTACGATGAACAGCAAGTCTTTAACTGAAAAGACTTTATAACTGAATTTTAGAGTATACTCTCTGATCTGAGTTTATCTTTGCACTTTCAATGTCCATTTCTCAGTCATTGGTATGACTGTAAATTGAGTTTGAAAACTGAATCATCAGTAATCAACATGTCACTCTTTATAAACGCCACTGAAATTCATTATTCTGTAAGCTGCTGTATCCTGATGTGGTTCAAATGGACATTGCTGAGTGAGATACATGTACTTTGAAAATATGCATACATGCAATAAATTCAATGTGAAAACTTACCCATGTTAAACAAGGAATATTCTTTAAAGATACATGTAGATTGACTGTCGTTTTTCTCAACCTTACTCATGATGTAAATTAAATTTGATTTTTCTTATCTCCAGATACAGATGGTGCAATTTCATTTATTGATAAAATAAAGGAAAAGGTGAAAGGTAGTGATGAAGCTCGACTACTTTGTCTCACTACCATGGGTACAATACGACTTAAAGCTAAAGACATGGAAAATACAAAGGTAACTTTTATATATAGTTATACTGTACCTTACTTACATGGGTACAAACGACTTAAACCTAAAGACATGGAAAGTACTAAGGCAATTTTATAAGGTTGGGTACAAAACAACTTTTGAAGGTTTAGACTGAGAAAGAACTACATAAAAAGAAGGGAGGAGTTACATTTGTACATTAAAAAAGTAATGCTCCAAGGATGCAAGATTTTAGGGAAATACACATCATGTTGTCTTTTCCAGCAACTCGTGTTTGATTTTGCTTGAATAAATTTTGTATTCGTTAATTTCGCTCAAAATAGTCTGACAAAGATTGCTGGGAAATTTTCAGTAAACACTGAACAGGATTCTGCATTACTTTTCAAGAAATATTTTACTTCTAACAGATAACCAATTTTTTTCAGTCAAACAGATTTAGAGAATCATTACAGCTTACACATTTAAGAAAAAAACATTACACACATTTTACTTGTAGAGTTTAGTAGAGGAATGTAGCGGTATTTTAGACACCATGGACGGTGTGACATCGGTACATGGTCGGTTCTATGAGCTGTCAAGTAACTACCACAAACTGATGGGAAACCATGCTGAATACTATAAAGAAGCTCTCAGGTTCCTTGGTTGTACAGAACTAGATGACATTCCAGGTATGATGCCATGATTGGTTTTTCCTTCACTCTTCAAATACACTGTATTGTCACATAATTTCATGTCCTGGCTCATGTAAAATCGTTTTCTTCAAAAAGAAATACAGACCTTACAGTTTTCTAAATTCAGCTTCTGTTAACATTTTTAGGTGGAGAACAAGTAGAGAGAGCGTTTAATCTGGGACTAGCAGCAGTTTTGGGACAAGGAGTCTATAACTTTGGAGAATTGGTAAATAAGGCCATATAAAAAAAAATCCTGGTTCTCAGACACCGCCGCGCGCTCAAAATTCCTCCCCATGAGACGTTTTTATCGTGGGAAGGGAAAAAAATAGACGCCCGCCCGCCAGATTTCTCATGCTGATAAATATAATTTTCTATTAATAGAACAGGGATTTCTGTACAAACGAAAAGTAGAAATGTCTGTTTCAGTACAGCGCTTTACGTTTTAACGGCGCTTGTCGGTTTTGTTAAGACTTTACACGACCAAGACGCTTAGGTGCTCTGACTTCTGTGGAGGGAAATACACAAGATGCAAAATGGTGACCGGGGGGGGGGGAATTTTAAAGGCAACACAGTCGTGCCGTGGATTATATTGCCATTGGAATCGAACTATTCAGTGACACAGTTATGTGAGAAACTATTTTCGGGGGAATTATCTGAATAAAAAATTGTGCTTAAGTAGTTTTCGGAAAATAAAAACAAAAAATAAAAACCCTACCTACCTACCCTTATTTTTTAGATCAATTATCTGAGAACCAGAAAATTTTTTTTGCATGGCCTAAGTATACATGTACATGTAGTTCTAACTGTAGTACATGTGTGTAATTTTCCATAATGATGTTAATTCTTGTCTACCAGCCCACAGATTGAATCAAAATTAAATTGTAGGATTTCTCTCACATTTTCCAAAGTGGATAAAGAACTGAAATACATGTAGATTAAACAAATTTTTCAAGAATGATAAGGTACATGTACATGTATATAAAATGATTTTTAGCTCGCCGGGACGAATGTCCGGAGAGCTATTGTCATACCCCCGGTGTCGGCGTCTGCGTCTGCGTGCGCGTGCACAAAAACTTTAACCTTGCTTATAACTTTTAAACCAATACAGATTGGGCTTTCATATTTCACATGTGCATTCCTTGTGACAAGACCTTTCCATGGATACCAAAATTTTTGACCTTGTGACCTTGACCTTGGAGATTGACCTACTTTTGAAAAACTTTAACCTTGGCCATATTTTTTTAATGGTAAGTGATAGGGCTTTGATATTTCACATGTGTATTCCTTGTGACAAGACGTTTCCATGGATACCAAAATTTTTGACCTTGTGACCTTGACCTTGGAGATTGACCTACTTTTGAAAAACTTTAACCTTGGCCATATTTTTTGAATGGTAAGTGATAGGGCTTTGATATTTCACATGTGTATTCCTTGTGACAAGACATTTCCATGGATACCAAAATTTTTGACCTTGTGACCTTGACCTTGGAGATTGACCTACTTTTGAAAAACTTTAACCTTGGCCATATTTTTTGATTGGTAAGTGATAGGGCTTTGATATTTCACATGTGTATTCCTTGTGACAAGACGTTTCCATGGATACCAAAATTTTTGACCTTGTGACCTTGACCTTGGAGATTGACCTACTTTTGAAAAACTTTAACCTTGGCCATATTTTTTGAATGGTAAGTGATAGGGCTTTGATATTTCTCATGTGTATTCCTTGTGACAAGACGTTTCCATGGATACCAAAATTTTTGACCTAGTGACCTTGACCTTGAAATTTTACCTACTTTTCAAAAACTTTAACTTGGGCCATATTTTTTGAATGGTAAGTGATAGGGCTTTGATATTTCACATGTGCATTCCTTGTGATAAGACCTTTCATGCCGTACCATAAATTTTGACCTAGTGACCTTGACCTTGAAATTTTACCTACTTTTTGTTGTTGTTGCAATTTACATATGGTTGCCACCGGCGAGCTATGTTGTCATTCTGACAAGTCTGGTTCAAAATTATGAATAAGCTTGATTTTTTTGACTATTCAAGATACTGATAGTTTACATGCATCTAAATATTTCATCGCCTTTACACTGATGTGTACACATATTTTTACTTCAGCTTGCGCATCCAATATTAGAATCTCTCAAGCCCACAGACAAGTCATGGCTGGTGGACTTACTCTTTGCATTTAACAGTGGAAATATAGCCAAGTTTGATGAACTAAAAAGCAAATGGTCGACACAGGTAATGACATTTTTCATAACGTACACATCCTGTGTCAGTTATAAACCAATATTTCATTCATATTTCTGAGTATTTGTATGTCTCTGGAATCAAAGATTTGGGATTTTGTATACATGCAGGTTTTTGGTCTACCTACCAGTCTGTTTGTTAAACTGCACAAAACATTTTTGCCATAACTTTTGATTTGAAAGTGAAATCTCTTCATATTTCTCATATGTGTTCCATGATACATTTCTTTACCAATGATATAAATTATAGATATGATGAGCACAAAAGGGGTAAAAACAACCACGTTCACTATTCAGACTATGTCGGATCCATCCAATAAAGGATGAATGTATGTCGCTTGGAAAAAAGATACAGATAGCACAAAAAAGGTACAAGCGGCTACAACACTAAAATGTGTTTAGATCCAGCGGAAGGGACAGTACATCCCTTTATGCACAAAACATGCACACTCTCATGCTGGTCAGAACCTGCAATGTACTGAAGCTTGAAAGGCTATAAGAAGTACACAAGTAGGTTATATTCTCAATCAATGAACCAAAGCAGATTATATAATGATATCTTGTATTGATTTATAAAAATGTTTCTATTTTCTTTTAATAGCCTGATTTAGCTGCCAATGAGATTCCAATGCGACAGAAAATTTCCTTACTTTGTTTAATGGAGGTAAAAATCAAGATCTAACACTTGTTTACAGTAACTGAAAACTTTATGTGAAAGAGAGCTTCTTATATAAATTCTAGTTTTTGTTGCTCAATCCTTGAACTTCATCTTTCAAAATGTATAGTTAGAAATTCTTTAAACTAAAAACTTGCAGAAAAAAGGCACTGGAACGTTATAAAATGTGGTAAAATAATACTATTTCTTTGCAAGATGACATTTCAAAGACCAGCTACTAACAGACAACTGACATTTAAAGAAGTTGCTGATGAAACCAGACTACCAAATAACGAGGTGAGACCTTATTCTAAAAAAGAAATCAAAGAATAAGAAAATGAAACCCTTTATTTTAGAAACCAGACCTCACTCCTCAGTTTCAGTTTTTCCTCAATTTTGAATATTATCCTGATATATTTGAGGAATCCATAGCAAAATGATGAATAATTGGCAGAGCAGATTTGATACTGAGGAAACTAAATGTATTACTAAGAGTGGGACTAGATTCAGGATGTACCATATTTTTTAAAAGAGAAAAAATATGATATTTTGTTTTGAAACTGTATAGAGGAAAATTTCCCTCACTTTAATTTTTGCCCTTTTACCCAAAGACTAGACAGAAGGTGAGTATGTGACAGGGTTACAGCAATGAAATGACACGATTGTTTAATAAAATGCGATCTTAGGTGAGTTCGAGGTTCAGTGATTCAGACTCATGCACTAGCCTGTCTTAATAGCGGGAAAATGGATAATCCTAGTTTTTAATTGCCATATGAATATGAACTTATTGCAAGATGAAATTAAATATGTAGATGTATTTTGTTTTAGGTTGAGATGTTAGTGATGAAGGCACTTAGCTTAGGACTTGTAAAAGGTTCTATAGACGAAGTAGACCAGAAAATACACATGACTTGGGTGCAACCACGAGTTCTAGACTTACAACAGGTACAATGTATATAGAACAGTGAATTTTATCTGGAACCAAGTTCAAAACCTTTGAATAGACATAACTAGCTTATGAATCTTTAGCATAGAGGAGAAGGCTCGTTAAGCTTGAAAATTAGCCCTATTTTTCAAGTGGTTCAGATTTCGATTTATATTCAGTATCAAAGATGTCAAATGTATGGTTGTTTGAAATACCTCATAAACATTTCTATTTTAAAGCATTGCACTAAAATAAACGTCTACAAACATACCCAAAATTCGTAAAATGATGAAAAATGTCAAGACAGAAGTCAATTTTCTGTACAAATCAATGGAATGAAGTAGGGCGCACAACAAAATATTCCTACACTAAAAGATAGCTATGCATTTTATCTTTCTATCTATATAGAATTTATTTAGGTTGAGGGTTCGTGCCCATGTTAAGGCCATGTAAAATTAATTCTATGTTTCTCAGATAATTGGGTCTAAAAAAAGTGGCAAGGTAGGTAGGGTTTTTATTTTTTTTTTTTTTCCATCAAGAGTACTCTTATTATTCATGTAAGGCAAAAAATTGTATGTGCTGTCTAATCCCCCCCCCATTATTCATATATTGAGGAAAAAAATACTATGCTGTCTTCCCCCTCCCCCCCCCCCCCCCCCCCCCCCCCCCCCCCCCCCAGTTTCTCTTCATAGAAAACTTTGAACCGTCAGTCAAAATAATGGTACATGTACTGTAAAATTTATGGCTTTCAGTGATTTTTTTCATTAATTTGGGATTGGGGTCGGGGCCCTTGCAATTGGGAAAATTAACGACATTTGGGAATATTTGGGAAGTACTAAATATCAAAGTAGAAGTAAAATGACAGTTTATACAATCAAAAGTTAAGAATTGAATGTTTAATCATATAATTTTCTTTAAATATGATTTAATTTCTTATGCTTACAACAATATGGCAAATAATTAGTAAATTTGCTACTTTTGAACCAGTTATTTTCACTATTTTCGCTGATAATTCCATCTGAATGAAATTGAGAAATTTTAGAGCCACAATTGGGAAAAAAAGATACTATTTTTCATTGGGAATGGGGCCGAATAACGGCCCCAAAAAGGGGCAAAAAAAATCCCTGGCTTTCTCCTGTAAATATATGCAAGTTGATTTTTTTTAAAGTAAAATAGCCTATTCCTTCTGAGAACGGGGAGGCGTAGCTCATCTGTCTGAATGGAAGAAGCTAATAGATACAAATATACGAAATATGACACGTTTTGTTTGCGGTGAGTTCATTAGTAGAATCGCGTAAGAGACTCGACGGGTGTTATTTGCTCACACCTTGTTTAAACCAAGTTAAATACGACCCCACTTCCTCGGATGGACCCGTTCATATGGTCAACAATTTGGCCGATAGCGTATATCTTCGGAAGTCTAGTCTAGTTGAATGAAGTGTTCAGCATTAACCACGGTCTGATAAAATAATGTACACGGGTACAATATACATTCTTTTATTCATAGATTTAAGGATTTAACTACATTTCTCTTGTGTTCGTCGGCGGTCCTTGCTAATACTTTTTACAACATGAACGTCATTATTAAAAGATTCAGAAGTATTACAATGGATATTTACTATTGTTCGGCAAAGGTATTTACATATGCTGAAGAGATCAATAAAGAAAACTATACCAACGTTCTAATACATGTAATACTCGATATATTAAATGTCCGCGGCACGTGTCGGCATGTTGTTAGTATATCCTATACAATTCCCTGTAAACGGCGCGTTGATAAAGTCTTCACCCGTAACGTAAATACAGAACGCGCCGTAATTTATACAGGCTTTTAAGTTTTTATTCATCGGGTACTGTTTGGACGATTTATCAGGACAATAAACATGTGCAATGAAATAAATGGATATTCCAATTTTAATTGATGATCGAGGATGAGAAACGGTGGATATTTTTTTCTGAAGTTACAATAAAAACGTCTCATCGACGGCAAATTATAGCGTGCGGCGGTGTCTGAGAAACATAGATTTTATTTTACATGGCCTAATTTAAAAGAATTTTGCCTAGCATACGGTTGTTTTCATTCATTTTCCTTTATTCAGAGGAAATAATGTCATAGAGTGACATCATAACTTACGCATGTGACTTAACAACTAGTGCTGTATATTGAAATAAATTTTTCAATACAATACATTTTGCTTCAATACTCAATATTTTCAATACAATACGCATCTTTACATTTTTCTCAATTAGATCATAGTAATGAATTAATAAATGGAGTTTTTATGTTTTAATCAATGAAAACTATGTAAAACAGAACAAAAATAAACAACAAATAGATGTTTTCCATAACTATTTTTTTGTATTTCAAAAACAAAAAAAGAAGGAATAAAAAAATGACAATGGCAGGTATGGAAAGTGTTTCATTGTCTACCAAAGCACTTTGGTTGGTGACTGGTCATTTGCAAAATGCGTGAATCGTGAATTATACACCCATGAACACCAAAACTAAGACAGTCTTTCTAATATTTATTTACATTTCTCTAAATATTAGACATCCTTTTTTTGAACGAACATCGCAAACACAGCGAGTTACAGTGTAAAAAGTATTCCAACGTATGCAAATTCTTCATAAGTTCAAAATTTGGACGTGACGTCACATTGGCAACCTGATTTATCTTAATGTAATTACGATAGAAACTTTATTTGAACTTGTATGTTTTAACGTTGATGTGATCAGAAAAGATTCAGAAGAAATATGAAAATCAGAACCAAAAACGAATTAAAAGTTTAGGATTTTATTTTCTTATCAAACATATTGAAAGTATCGATACTAAGCATTTGTGTAGCAATACGTATTGAAAATCTCAAAGTATTGACTTCAATATTCCAGTATCAATATACAGTACTATTAACAACTACTTGGAATATGAACCTAATAGATTCGCACATATTCTAATGAAATATTTGAGATAGAAACTCATAATTTCATTAAGTTATATTTCACGAAAGATACAGGGCCCATTTTAGGGACAAATGGACCTTATCCTTTCTAAATTCTAATTCAGGAATTGCATTTCTCTTTTCTTTTTGACTCTGAAAAAGAGTTCTACTGAAAAAAATATATTGGTTATGCTGAACAATTTTTGTACATACTTAAATACATCCTTTTACCCAACAGATATCCACGATGCAGAAGCGGCTTAACCAGTGGTGTGAGGATGTTACACAGATGGAGAGGTTATTAGAGGTCAAAGCTCACGATATACTCACGTGATGATCTGTACGTGACGTAAACCTTGCATATAGACTATAGGAAACATCACATCTCACTGCTGTACTATAGATCAAACAGCGCTACACACATCATTTCCTAATGGTGTCCGTCTTAGTGATTACAATACACACAAGACTTAATGTGAAATCTTTATTATTCATGTTTGTACTTTGCCATTTCTCATAGAAATAAACCATTGATCAACTATATGTATTATTCGTTTGTGTGTGGATGTGTTTTTTAACCCCTGCCAATGGAGTTGAGGAGAGAATTTTTTTCACCATGCCTGTCTGTCCATCTGTTGATAACTCTTTGTTTCTGTAACATTGTCAAGTACTTTGTAATTCTTATGTGGAAAGTAGAAATTTACAGAATTTTCTTACTATAACTTTTAAAAGTTCTTCCAAATCAATGGATGAAACAATTTTGCACATGTAAATTACCTCCATACCAAAAATTGTTTGGTTCAAGGACCAGACATAAAAAATATGATATAACAGGGGTTGTATGAAATCAAAGTGTTGATGCATGATGTCATCAAACCTTTAAGCATTTAAGTAAATGCAGGCAATACAATAAAATAGTACAGTGAAGTCAAACAAAATCTACCTGTTGTCTGTCACCAGCAGGCACATTTGAAATACTTGTTGTTATTTGTGGGCAAAGCCAAATGGGACAATTATTTTCTTGTTTGTTTGTGTGCATTTCTTTTAGCATCCCCTCGCAACATAGATGCAGGGGGATAAAGGAACGCCATCATTCGTGTGAAAGTGTGTATACATCACACTTTTGTATACAACCTAGAGGACACACTTTTGATTGGATTTTGACCAAACTTCATACACTTATTTCTTATGACAAGAGGAAGAACCCTATTGATTTTCAAGGTCAGCTAAAATACTTGTATTCATCCTAGAGGGCACAGTTTTGATCCGATTTTGACCAAACTTCATACACTTTCCGTATGGCAAGAGAAAGAGCCTTATCGTTTTTCAAGGTCATAAGTTAAAGGTCAAGGTCACAGATTGGAAATGGCTAAAATCCCTGTTTACAGCCTAGAGGGCAGTTTTTATGGGATCTTGATCAAACTTCATACACTTATTCTTTATGGCAAGAGAAAGAACCCTATTGTTTTTCAAGGTCAAAGGTCAAGGTCACAAATTGGAAATGCCTTAAATCCATGTATACAGTCTAGAGGACACAGTTTTGATTGGATCTTGACCAAAATTCATACTCTTATTCCTTATGGCAAGATGAAGAGCCCTGTTGATTTTCAAGGTCATAGGTCAAATGTCAAGGTCCAGATTTAAAATAGTTAGAATCCTTGTGGAAATAGTTTAAATCCTTGTATAAAGCCTGGAGGGTGCAGTTTTTATGGGATCTTTACCAACCTTCATAAACTTCTTGCTCATGACAGGGGAAAGAGTGCTATTGTTTTTCAGTATCATATGTCAAGGTCTCAGATTTTGGAAATGATTAAAATCCTTGTATACAACTTACGCAGTTTTTAGCTCACCTGAGCGAAGCTCAAGTGAGCTATTGTCATAGCGCGCCGTCCGTGGTCCGTCTGTTCGTCGTCGTCCGTCCGTCCGTCTGGCGTAAACTTTTAACATTTTCAACATCTCCTGTGCAGCCGCTTCACAGAATTTCACGAAACTTCACAGGAAGCAAGTACTCAATGCCCTCTACCAAGTTTGTGTTTTTCGAGCCGATCTGAAATCAAAGATGGCCGCCACAGGCTCTGATTGGCTGACACATTTTTGACATCTCCTCTGCAACCGCTGCACAGAATTTCATGAAACTTTACAGGAAGGAAGTACTAAAGGTTCTCTACCAAGTTTTTGTTTTTTGTGCCGATCGGTCAACAAATATGGCCGCCGAGGGCTGTGATTGGCTGACACATTTTCAACGTCTCCTCTGGAACTGATGCACAGAATTTCATGAAACTTTACAGGAAGGAGATACTCAAGGTCCTCTACCAAGTTTGTGTTTTTCGTGCCGATCGGTCAACAAATATGGCCGCCGAGGGCTGTGATTGGCTGACACATTTTTCGACATCTCCTTTGCAACCGCTGCACAGAATTCCATGAAACTTTACAGGAAGGAAGTACTCAAGGTCCCCTACCAAGTTTGTGTTTTTTGTGCCGATCGGTCAACAAATATGGTCGCCGAGGGCTCTGAATGGCTGACACATTTTCAACATCTCCTCTAATACCGCTGCACAGAATCTCATGAAACTTTACGGTAAGAAAGTACACAACGTCCTCTGATAAGTTTTGCTTTTTCGTGCCGATCGGTCAACAAATATGGCTGCCGAGGGCTCTTATTGGCTGACACATTACGACATCTCCTCTGCAACCGCTGCACAGAATTTCATGAAACTTTACAGGAAGGAAGTACTCAAGGTCCTCAACCAAGTTTGTGTTTTTCGAGCCGATAGTTCAACAAATATGGCTGCTGAGGACTCTGATTGGCTAACACATTTTCGACATCTCCTCTGCAACCGCTGCACAGAATTTCATGAAACTTTACAGGAAGGAAGTACTCAAGGTTCTCTACCAAGTTTTTGTTTTTTTGTGCCGATTGGTCAACAAATATGACTGCCTAGGGCTCTTATTGGCTGACACATTACGACATCTCCTCTGCAACAGCTGCACAGAATTTCATGAAACTTTACAGGAAGGAAGTACTCAAGGTCCTCTACCAAGTTTGTGTTTTTCGTGCCGATCGGTCAACAAATATGGCTGCCGAGGACTCTGATTGGCTAACACATTTTCGACATCTCTGCAACCGCCGCACAGAATTTCATGAAACTTTACAGGAAGAAAGTATTCAAGGTCCTCCAACAAGTTTGTGTTTTTCCTGCCGATTGGTCAACAAATATGGCCGCAGAGGGTTCTGATTGGCTAACACATTTTCAACATCTCTGCAAAACAAGAGGCCCAAGGGGGCCACATTGCTCACCTGAGTTGCAGACAAAGGGTTAAAAGTCACAAAAATACTTCTACAGATCAAAGCCCTTGACATCCATATTTGTTGACCTATCGACAAGAAAAACACAAACTTGGCAGAGGACCTTGAGTACTTGCTTGCTGCAAGGTTTCGTGAAATTCTGTGCAATGGTTGCAGAGGAGATTTTGAAAATGTGTCAGCCAATCAGAGCCCTCGGCGGCCATATTTGTTGACCAATCGGCACGAAAAACACAAACTTGGTAGAGGATCTTGAGTACTTTCTTCCTGTAAAGTTTCATGAAATTCTGTGCAGTGGTTTTTTTGCAGAGAAGATGTTGAAAATGTGTCAGCCAATCAGAGCCCTCTGCGGCCATATTTGTTGACCAATCGGCACAAAAAACACAAACTTGGTAGAGGACCTTGAGTACTTCCTTCCTGTAAAGTTTCATGAAATTCTGTGCAGTAGTTGCAGAGGAGATGTCAAAAATGTGTCAGCCAATCAGAGCCCTTGGCAGCCGTATTTGTTGACCGATCGGTACAAAAAACACAAACTTGGTAGAGGACCTTGAGTACTTCCTTCCTGTAAAGTTTCATGAAATTCTGTGCAGCGGTTGCAGAGGAGATGTCGAAAATGTGTCAGCCAATCAGAGCCCTCGGCGGCCATATTTGTTGACCAATCGGCACGAAAAACACAAACTTGTTCGAGGACCTTGAATACTTCCTTCCTGTAAAGTTTCATGAAATTCTGTGCGGCGGTTGCAGAGGAGATGCTGAAAATGTGTTAGCCAATCAGAGCCCTCGGCAGCCATATTTGTTGACCAATCGGCACGAAAAATACAAACTTGGTAGAGGACCTTGAGTACTTCCTTCCTGTAAAGTTTCATGAAATTCTGTGCAGTAGTTGCAGAGGAGATGTCAAAAATGTGTCAGCCAATCAGAGCCCTTGGCGGCCGTACTTGTTGACCAATCGGTACAAAAAACACAAACTTGGTAGAGGACCTTGAGTACTTCCTTCCTGTAAAGTTTCATGAAATTCTGTGCTGCAGTTGCAGAGGAGATGTCGAAAATGTGTCAGCCAATCAGAGCCCTTGGCGGCCATATTTGTTGAATGATCGCCTCGAAAAACACAAACTTGGTTGAGGACCTTGAGTACTTCCTGCATGTAAAGTTTCATGAAATTCTGTGCAGCGGTTGCAGAGGAGATGTCGAAAATGTGTCAGCCAATCAGAGCCCTCGGCGGCCATATTTGTTGACCGATCGGCACAAAAAACACAAACTTGGTAGGGGACCTTGAGTACTTCCTTCCTGTAAAGTTTCATGAAATTCTGTGCAGCGGTTGCAGAGGAGATGTCGAAAAATGTGTCAGCCAATCACAGCCCTCGGCGGCCATATTTGTTGACCGATTGGCATGAAAAACACAAATTTGGTAGAGGAGCTTAAGTATTTCCTTCCTGTAAAGTTTCATGAAGTTCTGTGCATCAGTTCCAGAGGAGACGTTGAAAATGTGTCAGCCAATCACAGCCCTCGGCAGCCATATTTGTTGACCGATCGGCACAAAAAACACAAACTTGGTAGATAACCTTTAGTGCTTCCTTCCTGTACAGTTTCATGAAATTCTGTGTTGCGATTGCAGAGGAGATGTCGAAAATGTGTCAGCCAATCAGAGCCTGTGGCGGCCATATTTGTTGACCGGTCGGCACGAAAAACACAAACTTGGTCAATCCCCTTACCAAAATGAAATGTTTGCAGCAAACTTGCTGCAAGCTTGCGGCAAATTTGCAGCAAACAATATAGTTTGCCAGAAAAGTGAAAAAGTTGTTTGCGGCAAATTGCCGCTACTGGCAATCTTCTGGCAAACAAAAATTTGTTTGCAAGAAAGTTGCCAGAACTCTGTTAGTTTGCCAGAAAGTCGCCAGAACTGTGAAAGTTTGCAAGAAAGTTGCCAGAAACCAAACTCATGTATATTTCTCCTCATAGTGTTTGCCAGAAGTTTACCAGAAAATTTACTTTGGATTTTTATGTGCTATCTACACCTTGCACTGTTTGCCAGAAGTTTGCCACAACTTGAATTGCTTAGTAGGATGACTATAAGCTGATGCATCCTGGGAAAATAGATTTAAATTTGGCTCCAAATTGGAGAGAAAGAGATAGGAGCTTTTTATTATGATAGGCTTAAATGTGTTGGAATCAAGGTTTAATGTCCAAAAGTAAGTTATCTTTTTCCATTATCATTATTGAATATAATAAGTATGAATTCTATATTATTGAAATAAAAAGAACAACATTTATTATACTGAATTTTTTCTGACCAACATGCATGTAGGGCTCATTTGAATGATTCAGATCAATTATCATATTCATTATGGCAGTTTAATCTTCTGCTCAGTTAGTTTTAGAAATAAAATTGTTAATTTTTGATTAATGTCAAACATGCATGCATTATGTGCATTGAAATATAATTTCTTCTTTTTCTTTTTTTCTTTTCAGAATAAAATTGTAGCATAAATGAAAAAAATATTACACATAATTTTTTACTTAAAAGTCTAGCTTAAATGTACTTTAATATAAAGCAACTTTAAATTTAATGTGTTTTCAAATCTTATACTGTACTATACACATATTTAAGTCTACAGTGTGTTAAGAGTGTGTAACTAAGAGTGTATGTACATGATGATTAGTTTGCGGCAAGTTTGCTGCAAACTTGCCGCAAGTTTGCCACAAAACAAATGCCTCAATCCAAATAAGGTTCTGCTGTTTGCCGCAAAGTTGCCACAATTTGTTTGCCAGAAAACTAATTTGCATACGAATTCTGAGCTTGCGGCAAGCTTGCAGCAAATAGTTGCCGCAAGCTTGCTGCAAACTTGCGGCAAGTTTGCAGCAATTGTTTGCCAAAGGCCTGATATTTTGGTAAGGGTCTCCCATGCATGCGTCCGATTTCAGTTCCGCTTTTCTTCACTTTGAAATCTACCTCTGCCGTCATCGCCTATTGTTTGTCTGCAAGATTCTTGCAGACTGGAACTGGGGCTTCATATTTGTAAATTAAGTATTGCAAGTATATACCAGCAGGTTTGACTACATTTCTGAGGTATACAATGTACATGCAATGCTTTTCTTTTGATGCAAAACGATGCAGTATCAGGGATTCTTTCTTTATTCGTACGTTGCCAACACGATCAGCTGAGCGAGAAGTCCCCAATAAAAATACAAATTCTAGCTATAAATCGAAACCTACCATCTTTAGACATGAGTCTTGTATAAATTTTCTTACATCAAGATAAGAATGATCGTTTCCTTCATTGCCCATTTACTCGCCCCTAAACACTCAAATATGTGCCTCTGTCTTTGAATCTTTCGCAATGTTTACGTCAGAAGTCCGAATGACGTCACTGTGACGACATGCCGTACCTGCGATGCCTCTCTGGTTTTATCACTGCGTGAAAAGGCGTAAGAAAATAGCGATGACAGCAAGGTTATATTGCAAGCCTGTGTCGCCTATGACCTTGTTGCAAGTTGAAACTTGGTATAGGATCTTGAGTACTTCCTTCCTGTAAAGTTTCATGAAATTCTGTGCAGCGGTTGCAGAGGAGATGTCAAAAATGTGTCAACCAATCACAGCCCTCGGCGGCCATATTTGTTGACCGATCGGCACAAAAAACACAAACTTGGTAGAGGACCTTGAGTACTTCCTTCCTGTAAAGTTTCATGAAATTCTGTGCAGCGGTTGCAGAGGAGATGTCGAAAATGTGTCAACCAATCAGAGCCTGTGGCGGCCATCTTTGATTTCAGATCGGCTCGAAAAACACAAACTTGGTAGAGGGCATTGAGTACTTGCTTCCTGTGAAGTTTCGTGAAATTCTGTGAAGCGGTTGCAGAGGAGATGTTGAAAATGTTAAAAGTTTACGCCAGACGGACGGACGGACGACGACGACGACGGACGGACGGACGACGGACGGCGCGCTATGACAATAGCTCACTTGAGCTTCGCTCAGGTGAGCTAAAAACCACTGCACAGAATTTCATGAAACTTTACAGGAAGAAAGTACTCAAGCTCCTCTACCAAGATTGTGTATTTTGTGCCGATCGGTCAACAAATATGGCCGCCGAGGACTCTGATTGGCTGACACATTTTCGAAATCTCCTCTGCAACCATTGCACAGAATTTCACGAAACCTTGCAGCAAGCAAGTACTCAAGGTCCTCTGCCAAGTTTGTGTTTTTCTTGTCGATAGGTCAACAAATATGGATGTCAAGGGCTTTGATCTGAAGATTCGAAGTATTTTTGTGACTTTTAACCCTTTGTCTGCAACTCAGGTGAGCGATGTGGCCCCCTTGGGCCTCTTGTTATTAGATCTTTACCAAAATTCATACATTTATTATTCATGACAGAAGGAAAAGCCCTAATGATTTTCAAGGTCATAGGTCACAGATCAAAGTTCAGGTTCATAGATTAGGAATGTTTAAAACTATTTTATACAGCCTGAGTGAGTACATTGATTTATATGTTGTGCAAGGGGTTGCTACACTTTGCGTTGCCTAGGTTTTATGATTTGACCTAAATTTGGCAGAGTTTTAGGTCAAAGTTTTTGTTTTTGTCCAATTTGACCTGAAATATGCTGAGTTCAATATCAAGTTTTAGATTTGGTTGAGTAATATCCTTTGAGGGCAAACAGGAATTCACTTTGCAAATAATAGAGCATAACACATTCCTTTGGTGTTTTATCTGCATTTCTTTACCTGAACATTGAATCAAAATAAAAGTTGAATTGGATGAAAGACTTGGAATTTATTGCAATTTACATATGAAAAGCATAGAAACTATGATTTAAAAAAACATTGAGATCTACAACAACACATGTATCTACTGATCTAGACTTAACATCTGTACTACACTGCTACATGTACGTATATAAAAACAGAAAATCAATCACAATTTTAATAATGCTACATTGGAGAGCACCCCTGTCATATGTTTTTGTTTGAAAATCCTTGAATATCTCTTTTGGCAGAATAACTTTGGATACATACATGTAAATGGATTGTACATGTAAGGAGCTGATAAGATAAGGCGTAAAATCTGCCCTGAAAAAATGGAATTTTCAGAATGTGAACTTCAAAAAAATTCTTTTACAAAATTGATGCCAGTTCTTGGTTTCATCATAATCAGCAGTTGCATAAGATTTATCATGCATAGTTTTCCTAAATTTTGGGGCAAAATATGTCTTTTTTCTATAGAAACCAATGGAAAATGGAAAAGTTTTTTAAAACATTGTTCCCCCTCAGCTACAGAACGCCACTTTTACAGAAGATGTATATCACTGATACACATCTTTTGACAAAGTGGGGTTCTGTAGCTAAGGGGGGAACGATGCCCCAGAGACAAAAAACTGAAAATGGGAGGGTGGGGGGCTTTTTACAAATCTGTGTTTTAGGCCATAATATAAGCAAAATTTAATTTTTTTCCCTTTTAAAGTCATTCATTTATTTATTCTAAACATCTTCACATGAAATGCACAAGATTTTGGAAAGAAATAAACAGGAATGTGCAGTTTATTTCTACTCAATGTGTATTTCGCGGTAAAATGCCTACTTCGTAGTCAATGAATACAAAATACAACCATATTTCAGACTCAAGATTTTAAAATTTATGGAAAAAATTTAGACCAGTCTTTGGAATTTAATTTATAGTATCTTGTTTAGACTATAACTATGTTTTAAAGTTTATAGATATCGATATTAGCCAGATTGTTCTTAATTTTCAACGTTTTTTGATCGATATAAACTTCTTTTCAACATGGCTACCCCCTACTCTTTAGACTGTAATTTAAGTATCTAGAAATAAGCTTACCAAAATAAAAGTTGTACGAGGAATCTCCAAATACATTACAATTTATTAATCATCAAGTTTTTCTTGTGTACAGATCATAATGTAGAAGAAATACTTGATCAGATTCAGGGCTAAATACAGCCCTTATCTTATCAGCTCCTTTCTCTTTTCTAAAGAACACTTGATATTTTAGCAAAGAACACTTCATATTTTAGCAAAGAACACTTGATATTTTAGCAAAGAACACTTGATATTTAAGTAAAAAAAAATCACTTGATATTTTAGCAAAGAACACTTGATATTTTAACAAAGAACACTTGATATTTTGATATACATAGTACATGTATCTAGATAATTTGACCTGGTAATCTCTACCTAATACATAGTCAGACTTTCCTACCTGTTTCTTAAGAAAAGTGTAAAATATTGCTGAAGAAAGTGTAAGGAGCTGTTAAGATAAGGGCTTGATTTAGCCCTCAAATCACTCGATTATTTCTCATGCGCTGTCCTCCTATTTCAAGAAAAAAGTGGTCGGGATTAAAATATAAAGAATTAGAAGATTCCTAGTTGGTATTTTATTCAAATTGATTTGGGGAAAGATGTTATAATTATGGGCTGAAGAGGCAGGGGGTACTGATGAGAGAAAACGTTAAATATCAAGCGAAAATTAACAAAAAATACATTACTGTACAAAAATTTGACGTTTATTAAACTTCTGTACCTTCTTATGTCAGAATTGGGTAAGAGAAATTAACCCTGAGGTTTTTATATCAATATAATCTGCAAAATCCGCAATCCGGAAACTGAAAAACGATTATATTTCATATTTGTCAGCCACATATGTAGCTTTCAGGCGTGAAATACGCACAGTGTAGAAATAGACAACTTTCTCGTTTATTTCCTTCCTAGTGGTTAAATATTACGATTCTAAAATAGTTATGCATCACCCCCTTTTTTTCGTTTTTCGCCTGTGGGACATTGTTCCCCCCCCCCCTAGGTTCAGAACCCCACTTGGCCAGAAATTTTTTTTTTTTATTGATATACACCTTTGGTGAAAGTGGCATTCTGAACCGAGGGGGGGAACAATGTTGTAGAAAAACTTTTCCGTTTTCCATTGATTTCTATAGGAAAAACGCTGATTTTCACCCAAAAATCAAATTAATTCTTATTTTTACTGAAAAATTTTCTCAATTTCATCATTTTGAAATTTCGACTTTTCAGGGCAGATTTTACGCCTTATCTTAACAGCTCCTTTAAGGATGTTAAGCATAATACATGTATAAAAAATTGATTGTAATTTTGAGAAAAAAAGCATCGTCTTCTCCCTACTTTAACATTTGTACAAATCTTAATCATTTATACAATTGCTTATACGATATCAAACACTCAACTTACAATGAATTTATACAATCAAGTCTATCCTTTTGTTTTTGAATATTTTAAAACGCAATTCTTCTTGAAAATAAGTTTTAGGCGTAAAAGTGAGCAACAAAAGTGCAGAGCGTATTTGAAGATCAAAAATCATAAAAATTACGCCAAAATCGTAAAAGTAGGCAGGTCTGCATAATGAATTAAAAGGCAGAACAAATAAAATGATAATACATTGAAAATGCCAAAATAAAACTTGTTTTATCACAGAATAGCTGGCAAGCAATGCACTTGACCTAGATCTTTCACCTTCAGACAAGAAATTGATGAAGATTCTTCTTTATTGGTAGACATCTTAACATGTATTTTAAACATGTATTTAAAAGAGCTCTGAAAAGTTATTATCATAAACAATATACATATATTATGTACATGTACATGTATATGCAAATATTTCTTAAATCATCAAACAAAATATAAGATATTATCATAATTTCGAGGCCTGGGATACATACATATACAATGTATGTACATATATAGTAGACAGTACATCCCTGCGAAAGATAATGTAAATTTGGACGGCAAAACAGTGTTTATAAATATGAAATAAAATTTTCGCAGAGATACATGTGCATCATGTATTATAATAGGACTAAGTTATGGTATGTAACTCAAACTACCTGTAGTTGTGTGCAGAACCATGATATAATGATGATAAATTGATATTAGAAATAAATGTCATACGGTTCACCTAATTTCACAAACATCTTTGAAACAACATTTCATTGTTTGCAGTCAGTACTGAAGTGAATTCTTTATCTAACTATGATATACATTGTTTGTACCATGATTTATAATAATGAAAAAAAAAATCAATTCAATAAAAATGTGACTTAGGTACATGTACATGTACTTATCCCTACAGGAAAATATAAAGCTAGACAGAGTTGTGCCTCTATGCCATTATTCTAAGTAATCTTGCAGTTACATGTTAAGGTGAAAGTCTGGTTTCTGACAAGAGTTGTTGACATTCACCAGTGTTAGGTAATTGATTTTAACTGTTCATCTTAAGGTATTATAAGATTACATAATGCATCTCAGGGTTTGAATTCCTTGATAAATGAATACAAGTTAGAGTTAGACATACTGTACTTCATTTTGGAGTTTACTTTACATGCTAAGTGAATATGAAAATACAATGTTGCTTAGTTTCAGTAAGCAGACTTTGTGATGAATTCTTTCATATGCAGATACTACGAAAATTCCAAATGATCAGTGATATTCTCCACTGAATTTTCAATTTTGGATAAACTCACAATACCCAAAAACATTATGTGTTATTGACAAATACACCTCTGACAATGTAATACATGTATATTGTAATTATGCAAACATATTTTTGTTTACACACTAAGGACTCAAAAATGTGTCCAGCAGTCATTGTATATCATGTATATGACCCTTTGGACTAATTATTTGTTTTTCTCACAGTCTTTTGGAAGTCCACTTATAATCTACCCTCAGTTCTACTTGCACTATCTGTAGTGAGAGTTAAAATCCTTAGTATCTGCTGTGTCACAACATGGGAAGGTCACTTGCTTTGTGATCCATACTTCTTTCTGATCAATATTTAGATCCTTTTAACTTGTAGAATCTTTTATATCAACCTCTTGGAGATAAATCCTCTATATTTTTCTTCAGTAATGTATTGATGATGTCTGAATAATAGCCGAAGAAGACAGATCTGTTATGTGACACCAGCCGCAGGAATTTGCCGCACAGCTGACCTAGATCCCGCTCCACTACAGTAAAACCTGCCGGAACCTGCAGGGGACCTCTAGGCTGTGACGTCATCAGAGACTTTATAAAGTCGTGCACTCGTTTTGCTGTAATAAAAACATAATCAACAATTTTCATGTAACATTATTTTACCTGATGCTAATTTCTTTAGAAGGACAACATATACTTTTAAACCATTTATCAAACAGAGAAACTGAGAGACTGAATGAGTCTACAGATAAAATGATAAATTCTACAACTAGTATAAGCTTGATAATTCAATTGAAAAATATAACTAATATTCCTTTGTAATTTCACACATATTTCCCTCCTTTTATACTTTGATACTATTCTTTAAAACAGAGTGATCTTTCAACATACATCACCATATTTTACTAGGAAAAAGAACACTTTTCAACAGACTTTAAGGCATTAGGGGTATAATACTCTACTTCCCATTGTTTTGATAACAGAAAAATTAAATACCACTAAGATGGCCAAAGACACATGATTTCAGCAATATTTGCATGGGATTATACATTTTCATGGCGAGTTGAATGAGACTTTAAAAAAATATCAAATATCTAAAAATATATATAATATGGAAGTACATAATTTCTAGCTTTTCGAAGATAAAGTAAACTTTACCTATGTACTCTAACTTTGACAAAAATAAATTTTTAAATACTTCAGCACATTTACCAAGAATACATTTAATACACTAATGACTGCATTACATATACTTACACATTAATTTATAGACAGCATGATCACTGTTAGATAGTTCTTTGATTTGTCCAATCAGAAGCTTCTGTTTAGAATCGTCATGGGAACCAGTTCCATGGGAGGTCAAATATTCATTAACACTTTTATTGACTTGCTCTGCTACATTTGAGAGTATCTGTGATAAATCCCTGTAATGTAAAAACATAACCTTAAACATGTTTACTTAAAAACAATGTGTCTACAGATTAATGACAGATTCTTATCTGGATCTTTTTACATGTATATGCATTGTTAAGTCAATATTACATTACAAAACTTCTGTGCACAAATAATACATTGTACATATACATGTAGATGTACATGTATGTAAATACATTTAAGGTGTCATGAAAGAGCAGATTAAAAAGTTAGAACGTGACAAAGATCAAATTTCCTATAGATGCAAGAATCTCACATTCACATAAGCAAAATGAAAAAATGTACATGGGCAGCATTAATATCATCAGTTGTTTTGAGTTTGAATCCTGAAACTTTATACAAGTACTTAACTTAATTCAACCAAAATAATTTATAATGCTTGTTCATATACTCACTTCTCATGCTCCCCTTGTAAGATTGTAGCTGTCTCAGATTTGAGTTTCTCCTTCAGACTCTGTACTCCAGCTATTGGCCCTCCCACCGTACCAAACGTCACTAAGAGTATCGAAGAAATCAGACATAACTCTCTCATCTTCTGCTGTAGCTCAGAAAATCTCGCCTCGTCCATCAGCAGGGTCTATTTTCAAATTCAATAGGAAAAGTCTAATTAATTAAAATAGACATGTATCATACAAAAGAGAGATTTTACAAATATTTGTACAAATACATGAGCAATATTTGGACCAAGTTTAACAAAATTAACAGAAAAGTATCCTCTCAATAAAGAGTGATGTAGAGTATCACAAATAAACTGCCTGATAAAATACAGAAGACATCATCATACATGTGAACCTCCCGGCGGGAGGACGAAATCTCCCGACGAAACGAGGACCCTCCCGATGAAAAATAGTCCTCCCGATTCCTCCCGACGAAACAGAATCCTCCCGACGAAAACAAAAATCCTCCAGATTTCTCCAGAAGAAATGCAAAATCCTCATTTGTGTATTACGTTACGCATTATGCCGTCTGTAGTTACCAGACAATCAATTTAATAAGTGCTAATTATACAGGTGACAGGTATATTGCTGGAAAAACAAAGCAATTAGCGTGGCGTTCTCTTCACCGTCACGGGTACTCGACTTCCCCGGGGGACGTTATACCCAATACATCTTAACACGGGTCGTCAAATTCACGTACCAAATTGATGTACAAGGTTAATTGGGGAATCTTCTTGATGCCGTAAAATCATATTATATTTATATATAACACAAAAAAATGAGGAAATGCAGTAAAAGTTTGCTGATAAATAAATAAATAAATAAATGCGTAGGAAAAACGAAGCCATGTAATTCACGTACTCTGTATAAGCGTGTATAACCTGAGGCTGGCAGATAATGGCCGTCTTGTTTATTATTCTTCTAACAATGGGATTTAAATCTGATGAGTGGTCAGTTTAAACCCCATGTAATCAAGTAGCAGAAGCAAGGTAAAAAAAATCAACGGACGTCATTGAGACAACTCTCAGAACTCCGAATTGTTTTTGTTGTTGTATGATAGCGGAATCTGTCCTTGTTGAAAAGTGAGTTGAGAAAATTCATCTGTAGATTAAAAAAAAAAGGGGGGGGGGGTTCGAATACCGATAAATCCTCCTGATGAAAAATTAAAAACCTCCCGACGAGAGGCAAAATCTCCAGATGAAAATTGAAAACCCTCCAGATTTGTAGAGGCAAAAGGTTCACATGTACATGTATGCATCATTGCCATATCTCTCTGTGTGTAATGCCCAGTGTTTGTTACAGTTCAAGTAAATGAATGAAATAAGTTTGTTTTGATCTGCCGTAAGAACTGAGATTATTTTTCAATCAAAGTTAAGATAATGGTCTTCACCTCAGGGTATAGTTCTTTCTCATTCCAGTGTAACAGTTCTATGTACGACTCGTTCAGAACGGCAGCCGGAGTAACCAACGGAGCACAGCCGGCACCTCCATCTTGTGACACCACTACATCCACATCCGTCAGCTTGTCGAAATTTCTCCGTAGCCATTTCCTTGTAAAGAGTAGACCATCAACTCCTGCCTCTATTAATAAAGGAACACTCGTTCATGTAAATTACAAATTTCTGTCCTCCTTTACAAATTAATGGACAATGTAGCAGAACATGCATCTAAAGAAAAAATTATACAATCTGGAGTCAAGGAGGCAGTAAAATGATTTTGTATGGATCATCTACACTCTTAATTAAAAAAGGCAATAGCGTACAACATCAAAAAGAAATTTCAAGAAAAGTACCATCTTGTGCTTTAAGGAACTCATCAAATTTTGCCCTTTCATAGTCCACTGACTGCTGTTGTAGGTAAGGTCTCATTTGTTGGATGGTAAAATTTGCCATGTCCATATTCATTACGTCAAGAATAGAAAATATTGACCTATAAAGTACAAGTATAACATGCATTTAGTTTATTTTATGACCAGTTTTTTTTCTTTTAAAATGAATTTTCAACTTAACTAACAAGTTCTATTGTGGACATGTACAATGCAAGTGAAGTATGATTTTTAAATTCAAAGCTTAAAAGTCTTTAGTAAATGTATTGAATTTCATTGATTTTATATACATTGATTTTAATTTGTGTTGGTACTATAAAATGTGGTTAAGTGGTACAAAAGAGTTGGTATACTAGTACCCGGTACCTTAAAATAGCAACTAGTTTACTTACTTGAAAAGGGGAACAACATCTTTTTCTTGTCTGAGAGCTGCTACTTGCTCATCTCTGACAGGAGCACATAATTTAGCCATGATATCAATCACATAGTTAGCATAATAATGTATGTCAAAGGCATCATTCTCCATCTTCTGCTTAATTAGGTCAAGGTCAAGAACCTCTTCAATCTGTGCCTTAAGTCTCACATGTTGAGGAAGAAGTAATGCCATTAAATTCTGAAACAAAATAGCAGAATATTGAAATAGCACCAGAAAATCCCTTTATACTTATCAAACTTCAAAGGCTGATATACATGTAGTGAAGGGACACGTACATGTACACTATTATAGAATGGGAAATACAACAGATTAAGGTTTACCTGTGCATGTCTGATTATAATCATAAATGTAAATTATGCATTCATCTGAATTAAGCATTTTTCGGGGTAGGGGGATCACTGGATGGAATGGCAATAAGAAATGTTTACCTCTTTGACTTCCTCTATTAAGACAACAGCATTGCTATAATCAGGGGGATCCTGGGATAGCTTATCCTGTAGTACGTCCCAGAATGCTCTCTGCATCGTCTCCTTTATAGTTTTCTCAACACTGAAAAGGGCAAAGCCAAAAGTAGTAATAAAACACAAGTACATTTACACATGTTACAATTATCATTGATGGCATCATAATCTTCCCACTTTTTTCAACAAACGTACAACATAAATATGTAATTTTGAAAGAAAATAATTGCTTCTGTGAGAAGAACTGATGATAACATGTAACTGAGTCTGTCCTTCCCAGGTTTAATCTATCTTATGAATATCATATGGACATCACAAAGCTCTGCAATTATCAATATTCTGTAGCTTTTTCAAAACCTAGTCTGTTCATGAACAGATTTGTTGCATGTTTGACCCTAAAAATGTTACCTTGACCTTGAAAGTGACCTTGACTCAAATTATATAGGTAGTGATCCTTATCCTTGAAAGTTTGATGGAAGTTAAGGCACTACAGTACATCCATAACTGCCTACTTCCGCTCAAAATTACGCTTTTTGTCGACGACTAATGATATGCTAATGGTATACCGATATTCGGCAACGATCAGTAAACCTTTGATGTGCCACCAAACTAATTAACTTAAGCTGCAAAATACAAATTGTTTATTCAAACATATTTTGGTATTTTCTCTTCATTTTCATCTGCAAGACTTCATTCTGATTCATTTGATACCAAGCACAACTATATGCAATACTCCAATACAATGTATAATGCTTACATGTAGAAATAAATTCACAAACAATTTAATTCTCTTGGTCATCAAAGTTCTTTTTGCTAGCAACTTTTTTTTTCAAGTCCGATTTTATTGAATTAGATTTTAAAATAACCGTCTTGGAAAGACCATTTCTCAAAAAAATTAAATTCATAAAATTTCAATGCCACTTTTTTGGGGAATCCCCCAATTGCACTGTCGTCAACTCTTGTTACATCGATGTTAATATCTGTTCATAGTTGTAAAAATTGTAATGTGAAGGAATAGGTACTTGCGCACTATTTATTCTTTAGTTATGGGTCAACTACCTTAAGTATGATAATCAAGTCCCGTAATGCTACAGATGGACCTACAGGTATTAAAAATAAGTGATTCCTTACTTGGCTCTAGTGTTATTGGGCATTACTTTAAAACAGTCTTTTTATACTTTTTTGTTCTGGTGTAATAAACATGATGTATTTCATAAACATTTCATTTATGTATTTGTATTATATATACCTATTTTCAGGCGGAGTCATTTTCTCCAGCTTGAATTCACTGTTAACGGCTATTTCATGAGCTAGAGCCATGTTTTTCACTCCCTTGGCAGCTTCCATCAACTGATCCAAGCTGAAGAACTTTGGAGGGGATGCTGGAACATGAAAGACAATCAGTTAAAACAATTTCAAACAGAAATAGAAGACCCTTAGACCTACATAATTATTATACGTATGAAGCAATATTACAGAGAAATATTCTTTTTTAAAAATATGTATAGCGCATTGTACACAAATGTATCTTTTCTAATGAAAATTATCCTTTTTTCAGATTTTAATAAAAGGAAACTACCATGAAAATACTTCGTGGAATATCAAGCATTATGTTGGAATGGTGAACTGATGAAAGATCACAATTGAAGGAGATGAAATTTATAATTCTTGACAGCTATACACAAGCTTTAGGAGGAAATTAAAGATGGAGTAATTAACATACATGTAGCTGATAAAATATTAAATATGTGCTGCATTTAGATTGTAAAAATGCAACTTTGTATACTGTACATTGTACTACATTACTTTGTTCTGTATACTAATACTATATATCACATGCACATACCTGTCAACTTTCAAATATTAAAAAGAGGGAGATCTCCCTCCTTGGAACTTGAAAAAGAGGGAGATTACACGTGAACCCATTTTGCTACATTTTGAATGAATCACAACATTTTGCACAAAACCAATTTTCAAATAATTCCATTGTGCTGACATTTCAGTGCAAAAACATTTTTAACAAATGAAACATGTATCAATAATTTATTGCATTCTATACATCTTTCTTGCATTTTGTCATGCAAATTCTCATGAAATGCTCTGAATGTCACTATCTAGAGTTATTCTTCTTTGGTGAATATGCCAAAAGAGGGAGAAAGAGGGATATTGGGCCAAAGAGAGGAAGATTTTTGGTCTCCCTTGAGGGATGGAGATGAGGTCAAAAAGACGGAGTCTCCCTCCATAAAAGGGAGAGTTGACAGGTACATGTGTATGCATGCATTTCATAATTTCAATATGATTTTCACATTGCAATGTAAGTAAGTTATCAATGTAAATGTACATTTTGTGCCAGGTATGGTACAATCTGTACATGTACATTATGTATGTGGTCATTATGTTACGTACATCTACTTGTAGTTAAACATGGTAAAGCATTTATGCTTTAATGGGTCATCCAAGGTTAAAGTCAAAACCATACCATGTGATACATATAGAAACTAGTCCATAATACATTGTGATATTTTCTGTGAAATATACTTTCTTAAGAAGGAAACGCATTGTAATGAAATGAAGATCTAATTGTGATATAAACCTCTTTCCAACTGTGATATTTGAATTACATCATCTGTGATATTATTTATTTATGAAATGTAATGCAATATGTGATATATTTATTCTAATACTTGTCTCAAAATAATCAGTTACCAAAGCTTATGTGATAAAGTTTTGTCTGCTTAGATCTGTTATGCTCAAAATGTTCTTACCCTGTATCATGTTATGATTTTTAACCTGAATAAATCTCTCTCTCTCTCTCTCTCTCTCTCTCTCTCTCTCTCTCTCTCTCTCTCCTCTCTCTCTCTCTCTCTCTCTCTCTCTCTCTCTCTCTCTCTCTCTCTCTCTCTCTCTCTCTCTCTCTCTCTCTCTCTCTCTCTCTCTCTCTCTCTCTCTCTCTCTCTCTCTCTCTCTCTCTCTCTCTCTCTCTCTCTCTCTCTCTCTCTCTCTCTCTCTCTCTCTCTCTCTCTCTCTCTCTCTCTCTCTCTCTCTCTCTCTCTCTCTCTCTCTCTCTCTCTCTCTCTCTCTCTCTCTCTCTCTCTCTCTCTCTCTCTATCTATCTATCTATCTATCTATCTATCTATCTATCTATCTATCTATCTATCTATCTATCTATCTATCAATGCATGTACAATTCATATTGTTTTAACCCTACATGACAAAATGATACTGGTTATATTTACCTGCAACCATCAAATGAGGAGGAAGGACATGTGCTTGATGAGGATTTGGTGACTCAGTCCTCCTCCTCTTTTCCTCCAATTCTGCCTCACTGTTTGAGGACTGGAGACCCTCCTGATCAGATGGGAAATCCTCATTCAGAGAATTGTCCAAACTGTCATGTGATTTTTCTTCTTTGTCTTCCATACTCACAGTAGTATCTAGACAAAAACAAAAAAAGAAAAATCTCATATGAAATGCAGCAGATATACATGTACATGTACCTATTCAAAGAAAGAAAGAAACGAAGAAAGAACGAAACAAAGAAAGAAAGAAAGAAAGAAAGAAAGAAAGAAGGACAATATACCCTTACCAACAACAATGGGAAATTAACACCACAACTTATGAAGATGACCAGGCCAGGGGAGGTGACTGGAATTACTTCGCTTCTCACTGGTTGAGTTGAAAATTAATCATCTATAATGCAAAATCAATTACTAAATTGGGCTCATTGCAACATTACATATCTAGAAGAATGTAGAAAGTTCCGTATTACTGAATATTCTAAATATAAACCTGTAAATAGTCATAGCACGTTTTCTGTCTGTTTACGGAAGTGACGTAATATTTCTTCTGTCACTTCGTCCGAAAGCTTATTCAAGCCTAGTGCTGTATATTGAAATTAATTTTCCAATACAATACATCAAGCGCGGATCCAGAGGGGGGTCGGGGGTCCGGACCCTCCTGGAATTTTCTAAGCATAGTTTGATAAAGCTTATAAATATACATATTTCATAAGATCAAGTCTTGATTCCCCTTTTTTGTCATAACATTTGAAAAATAGCATGAATTTGTATTTAAAATCTTTGTTTTTCATTTATTTTTTGGTCCACATTTCAATATTTTCCCGGACTCGCTTACGCTCGCCAGATTTTATTGCATACATATCAATTTCAAATGATGCTTACCTTTGCAACCCTTATACATTGTACACCTTTGTCAATAAACAAGGACAATTATTATAACTGAATAAATACAGTAATAGAGGACGCAAACGGTATTATTGTCTGACCTTTCTATTCCAACACTGACAAATTTTCGCTGGCTCGCTAACGCTCGCCAGACTATTTTACATATAATTTGATTATTAACCAAGAACAATGCGGTGGAAATTCAAGATTTCAAACTTTTTTGGTTTTTTTATTTTGCTGTTCAAAAAATTTAGGACCAATGAATTTTAGGACCCCTCCTGGAAAAAAATCCTGGATCCGCCCATGATAAATTTTGCTTCAATACTCAATATTTTCAATACAATACGCATCTTTTCATTTTTCTCATATTAATCATAATAATGAATCAATAAATTGAGTTTTTATGTTTTAATCAATGAAAACAGAACAAAAATAAATCGCAACAAATGAATGCTTAAGTTCCATTATTTCAAAAACAAAAAAGGAATGGAAAGTGTTTCTTTGTCTACCAAAGAATTCTGGTTGGTCACGTGCAAATTCCGTGAATCGCGAATTGTACACATACGAACACCAAAACTATAAGTCTTTTCTTATATTTATATTTTTGCAAAATATTAGACACTCAATTTTTGCAGGAGCATCGCAAACACAGCGATTCACAACATCAAAAGTGTTCTAACGTTGGTAAATTCTTCCTACGTTGAAAACTTGGACGTGACGTCACATTTGCAACCCGATTTATTGGAATACAATATTAATATTGAAGCTTTATTTGAACTCGTATGTCTAAACGTTGAAGTGATCAAAGAAGATTAAAAATAAATATAAAAATAAGAACCAAAAACAAATTACACGTTCAGGATTGTATTGAAAGTATCGATACTCAGCATTTGTGTATCGATACGTATTGAAAATCTCAAAATATTGATGCTCTTTAATATTCCAATATCAATATACACCACTATTCAAGTCCACGGGTAAGGTAACCGAACAGCATAAAACAGGGACGTACGTAATTTATATAAAAATATATAGAAGAAAATAGAAATTAAACGAAATAACATAAATCTTTTTTTTTTCATTCACATTTTTGAAGTCACATCATTGAAATAAAAGATCGATTCAATATAGTAGTGACATTTTTGTGACTATAAAGAGAAAGGGAGGGAATGATGGAATAGTTTCACTGTTGTTCATTCATATACACTTTCATTCAGGTGCATGTACACAAGAGCTTATTCATAAAATTGTAGAAAATTTGTGAATATGATAATACAAAACATACAGCAAATCAGTTTGAAAGAAATATTAACTATTACCTGATGACAATTCAAATATATTTGTATACTAGTATTCTCTCCAAATCTTACTATAATACTGTAGTTTACCTTCACTAATTGATATGCATCTTTCAACATTGTATTTAAAGGAGCTGATAAGATAAGGGCTGTATTTAGCCCTGAATCTCGTCAAGTATTTCTTCTACATAATGATCTGTACGCAGGAAAAACTTGATAATTACTAAAATGTAATGTATTTGGAGATTCCTCATACAACTTTTATTTTGGTAAGCTTATTTCTAGATACTTAAATTACAGTCTAAAGAGAAGGGGGGTAGCCATGTTGAAAAGAAGCTAATATCGATAAAAAAAAAACATTGAAAATTAAGAACAATCTGGCTAATATGGATATCTATAAACTTTAAAACATAGTGATAGTCTAAACAAGATACTAGAAATTAAATTCAAAAGACTGGTATCAATTTTTGCCATAAATTTTAAAATCTTGAGTCTGAAATATGGTTGTATTTTGTATTCATTGACTACAATGTAGGCATTTTACCGCGAAATACACATTGTGTAGAAATAAACTGCACACTCCTGTTTATTTCATTCCAAAATCTTGTGCATTTCATGTGAACATGTTTAGAATAAATAAATGAATGATTTTAAAAGGGAAAAATCAGATTTTGCCTATATTATGGCCTAAAACACAGATTTGTAAAAAGCCCCCCACCCTCCCTTTTTCAGTTTTTTGTCTCTGGGGCATCGTTCCCCCCTTAGCTACAGAACCCCACTTTGTCAACAGATGTGTATTAGTGATATACATTTTCTGTAAAAGTGGCGTTCTGTAGCTGAGGGGGGAACAGTGTTTTAAAAAACTTTTCCATTTTCCATTGGTTTCTATAGAAAAAAGACATATTTTGCCCCAAAATTTAGGAAAACTATGCGTGATAAATCTTATGCAACTGCTGATTATGATGAAACCAAGAACTGGCATCAATTTTGTGAAAGAATTTTTTTGAAGTTCCAATTTTGAAAATTCCACTTTTTCAGGGCAGATTTTACGCCTTATCTTATCAGCTCCTTTCAAATATAGGATCAGTCCATTTAGAGTTGGGGTTTTAACTTTTTTAAAATTCAAGTAGAAATACTGTTTTGCATTCAATATAATAAAGTTTATAACAGTGTCTCTATTAAATTCCTCACCAAATATTATATTTTCAATATTAAAACCTATTCGTTTGGAAGTTGTATTAAAGATATGTATAATGAGGGAATTCCAAATAGGCATAACATGGGAACATTGTAGGAAGATGTGGATAATGGTGTCGGGTTCAGAATTACAAAGTGTACATAAATCACAGTTTTTTATCTTTATTTTTTTTTTTCAAATATGAATTTATTGCTAAAATTCTCTGTAATATGCTAAACTGTAGCCATTGTATTGATGAATCTGAAGTAGTTTTAAAACAAGTGATAAAGGCATCTTTTATATTTCTATCTAGTATAAAGGGTAGTTCATTTTTCCATTTTACAAAACAAGTTGGGGATTCTGTATTAAATCTTAGTAAGTTATAGATACATTTTGAGGGTTTCATGTTAGAAAAAAAGACATTAAGGTAAAATGGTATGGAAGGATTGGTAGTTTTCTCATAACTGGAAGAATCAAAAGTTAAAGTTCTTAGATATTTGGAGATGGCACTACAAATACTGTTATACTGCATTATATTAACAGAAATGGAATATTTTCCAGCAAATTGATCTTTTTTCAATAATTTACCATCCTCATCCAAGAAATCATCAATATATTTTATACCTTTTTCATACCAGTCCTTGAAAAAACACTTAGATTATTAATTTTAATGTAAGAATTGTACCATACTGGAACGAGAGTACTATTAACTAGAAAGGTTTCTTGTTGCGGTTGCAACAAGAGTGTCTTCCTCCTATACAATTTTTGGTTTGGAAATATGAAGGACGTCACATTACATGTATTTATATTATATATTTAAGTTTTCAAATAGCAGTAACATTAAATTTTCAAACCGATAATTGTTGGTGAGCAACCATTTGATTTGGGGGGGGGGGGGGGGCAGGAATTCTATTGCCAGCCGGTAAAATTTTTTTCAGCAATTTTCTGAGCAGGCCATTTTTTTCAGCCATTACCAGAGTCGGAGAAAAATTTTCGCCGGTTCTTCGGGCCGGATTTAAACAAATTGTCAAATGTTGTGAATGTCTGTGTAAGTTAAACTCCCCGCTGTTACAGAGTATGAGTTAATAACCGTTCCTTCAGATGTCTCTTTGCAATTAGCGAATTTCAGACAGATTGTATGATGTTTAAATAGAACCTTTTCTAGATTTTTGTGCCTATGTGTATTAGGTCTCTGGTAGATACAGCTATGTGAACAGTTTGTATTTATATTAATTAATTTTTTGACTTTAAATTGTCTGGCACAAAGGGCCAGCAAAAATTTCCATATCATGCAATGTATCCTTACTTTTGCATGGTCCGGGAAAAAAAAATTGCCGGCCCTTTGGGCCGGAATATTTTTTTCAGCATTTTTCAGAGCCGGGATTTTTTTTTTTTTGCAAATTCTTCCTGCCCCCTTCCCCCATAAAAAAGGCGAGCTCGTAGCTGTAGAACCAATTTTCTTGAGAAGAGAAATGGTTATAACAAGTTACGTTCAATATATATATATAAATACCATGAGGTTCTCGCTGTGCAGGTTCAAATTTGGACCCCCCTTCCCATTTTTCAAAGTTTATTTTGAATTTCCATCATGGCGACATCGTTCAATATAAACAGAACTGTTTTCGAAAAACGAGGGGAGGGAAGAATGTTGGAGAAATTGTTCATCAATTTGTAAATAAACCAACCGAAAATTATGTTCGAACGTTTGCTAGAATTAGAAATTAAACTTGATGTTCAAAATATAGTTATTGAAGTTTAGAAACAGGTTTGTAGGTTAGAAATCGGAATCAAACTACCACTTTTTGTGTGTAAATTCTGGTTTGTAGCTGATCTCTTCTTAATTAATCAACTGTTTTAAAATCAAATTGTGTATATCGAAATGTATTTATGAAATGCATATTCATCATTGCCGTGAAATCGGAATTTGAAAATCTCAACACTGCTTTTCTCGAGTCGGACTCGGACTACCAATTTTAGTGTGCGCCCGATCTGTTGGCGTGAAGGTGTATCGAAATACCCAACTCAAAATTTCGATGCTCATATCTTTTCAACAGTAAGAGATAGGAAAAATCAGAAAGACTAAATAAGACAGATATATGGATAAAAAATAATATATTGAAATTTTTAGGAAACTTCATAAGCTTAATTTTTGTTTACTATTATAAGCAAAAAAGTGTCTTCCTCCTATGAACTTCTGAATTTGGAAATATGAAGGACGGTGAAGGACGTCATCGTAATAAATCGTTACAGTGTGCATCTAGCATTTCATATCTTACATGGCTGTCGACTTTCAAAAAGAATGGAAATTGTAGATAGCAAAATACGAGATATTTAAGCTTACAAATAGCAAAACATGAAATTTTCGGTCCTTTTGAGTAATTCGACGCTCCCGTCAAATATTTGAATCTACTAAAAAACATGATAAAAAAATAACAGAGACCAAAAATAAAAAAGACCAATCTAGCTTTTCCTCCAAACGTAACGTTGGAGAACTTTCATTGTCCTAGCTTACAGGGTTCTTGAGAAATCGCTGATCCAATTTTCCACGGTTACGAAAACAATAGGTCTTCCGACGGAAGTCGGAAGACCTAATAATGTTTCTAGAATTTTCTGAAGGAATATTAGTAGTCTTTGTCTTTATTACTTTTTGGCATTTATTAAGTACATCTTTCCAGAATTCATTTTGACAATTTTAAAGAGGTTCAAAATATAATCATCACCGAAATCAGTTAGTTCTTTGTCAATAATATCTCCAAAATTTGCTTGAAAAATGTGGAACCAAAGCTGACCTCCCTTTAATATTCTACTGATCCAAGAACATTTAAGAGAAGAGATAAATGAATTAATATCTGTCATGTTAGGTCCTCCTTTGGATGTTGATTGTGTAAAAACAAAAATTATGCTTTTTTTTTTTTTTTTTTTTTTTTTTTTTTTTTTTTTTACTTTATTACATTTTGAGCCCCATGGGAAGGTAAAAAATTCTCTATCTAGTTGTTGAACAAGATCAGATTTTGGATTCGGAAGGGCTAGAATAAGAAATAACATAAATCTTCTCGAGAATTATTTTGACATGAATTGTTTTTAATGATGAAAAAAGTACAAGAAAGCGCGCACTCTTTAGAAGCGTCACGTCAAGTTGTATCATAGCGCCACCTACAATGCATTTGGTTTGTCTCATGCTTTATGAATTAAAGAAATCGTTCAAATCAAAAATTAATACTAAAAGTTTCACCGGTTGAATCCAGACTGCTAGAATTTATAAGGGCCACCGTGTACAACTACATGTACATTGTTGTTTTAAGATGGGTCCCTACTCGAACCGTTATAGGTTCTCCTAATACACAGCAGTCTGCGAATAATTGGTAGCGGACGAGCCAACACATCGCAAAACTCAGACAAAAGGTCTTCTTTAAATGCCAAAAGAAACAAAAGATTGGGCAATCTATCAATGTCCACACCCATCATATAGTATATATTCTTAGCTGAAAATGTGATGAATTTCTGAAATTACAAGGGGGTACCCTATGTTTGGACTCATATCTTGATCATTTATAAAACTGTATATATGTATGTGATTTTTTTCACCATCTATATACCTTATCTTATGAAATGATGCAATATGAAGAAATTCTATCTGTTCTTTTTTGTAAAAATTGGATATACTATCAATTATTAGTCAAAAATGTGATGAAATTATAAGGGGTACCCTTATGTTTGGAGCCATATCTTGATCATTTATAAAACTGTGTACCTGTATGCTATTTTCCCTTCATCTACATACATAATGTCATGAAATATTACAAAACGAAAAAAAAATCATCTGTTTCTTATTGCAAAAAGTTGGATTTAGTATATGTTATTGGTAAAAAAATGTGATAAATTATAAGGGGGTACCCTTATGTTTGGAGACATATCATACCTAGATTTATGTTAGAATGTCATTTTATGTGGTAAATTTCTTTTATATAATTATTTATCATAAAATAAAACAAAATAAATAAACATATTCTTATCATTACTGAATTTGGAGGGTTCAAAAGCATATCTGTATATTTGATATTCCTCAGCCTTATTGTGCAAGGGTACCTTTTTACATAGCGTTTTAATCATCTCCATTGTAAAGTATGGTAAATTTTATGCCTGATAAGGCATGGAAAAATACCCTATTGTACATCGGATACCGGTACCTTACTCTAACTGATTTTGACGTTCCCCACACGGTTAAAGCGACGGGTGTTGTAGGTACACAGGTTAAGGTATCCGATGTACAATAGGGCATTTTTCCATGCCTGGTAAGGTACTATAAACTATATATTTTCTGAAAGGTTATAATGCCCACTGCTCAGTAATAATAATTTTGGGGCCAGAAAAACAAAGGGGAATAACTGATGAAGCATTTAAATTGTCTATTTTCTCTATATAACATATGCAAAATAACAAAGTTGTAAAAGAGTTTTTCCCCTTTCATTTTTAAGACCTGGGAGTCTTATATCTGTACTCAGGTCATCATTACCTTTCAGAAAATATATAGTTTATAGTACCTTACCGGGCATAAAATTTACCATACTTTACATTGGAGATGATTAAAACGCTATATGTAAAATGACTCAATTGTACAACGGATACCTTAAGCTAACTTTCCTCTGTATCTCATCTTCATTTGGAACTCACATTTTCTGCTTGTTTTCAAGCTTTGCATTTTCTTAGGTTTGTTTGCCCATTAAAAAAACCCGATTTTTGAATTATGATTTAGGTTTTGGGTTAGATTTCTAAGCACTCATTCTACTTACATGTAATGTTCGATTCGACTTAATTTCGAAGTAAATCGTTCATTAATGAAAATATTTCCTAATAGAATATATGGTTATGACATTGTTTGCAAGTTGTGGTCTTTTATCACATGATACACCCGTCATGCTGTTTCATAAAGCCATTTCATAATCAAATGTTATGATAACAGGTTACATATCGCTCTGCTTGAATGCGATTGGTCAAGTTTGGAGCCTCATCACCTACACTGTGACAATTTGACCTTTCGAATATCTGTCATATGTTAAATTAAGACGCAAATTCAATATCAATAATTAAAATTGTTGTTGTTGAAATAATTACATGTGTTGCATTAAAGTACTAAACAAAATATTGAAATAATTTTCTCTTTACGCACAGAACATCTATGTGATGGGGAACTTCTTCTCAAATCGTAGCAGGTTCGCCTCTAGTTCTCAGAATCGTTGATTTCACGTTGGAAATAAAGATTTTTTTTTGGCAGAATCATGTGATAAAAAGAATCTCAAAGGAATTTTCATTTCATACGATGTATTATAGGGGTCTATTATGAAACTCGTTGTGCGTTTTATATCCACTCGCCAAGGCTCGGGGATATAAAACACACAACCACAACTTGTTTTATAATACATCGTATGAAATGAAAATTCATTTGAGATCCTATATCTATCAAATATATATATATGCAACATGTTCATCATTTTGGACATCAATATCATGATGCTGAATAAGTCGACCATGTTTATTTGTTTAGAATGAGCTCATGGATTCAGTTGTCTTTCTGGATATTTTTATTTATTATAAAAATCTGCCATTTATGAATATAGTCATAATGGCAGATTTTTTAAATGATAAATAGAAATATTGAGAAAGACACAACACTTCTTATGACATAATTCATCATTACCCCAACTAAGTTCCATGCTTTCTTGATTTCACAATACATCAAGTCATTTTTAAAAATAATGACGACAGAAGCATACCCCCCCCCCCCTCTGTAAAGGTGAGCAGCCTTTTCTCCTATATACAGTATTAATTTCAATTAAGTCTCAACTATTCCTGAAATATTATTTCTGATTGTTTTGAACTTTGGTTTCTTACAATTATAATAATTAACTTCATTAATGTCCAAATGATTGTCAATGAATTTGTATTATTTGCATCCATGTGACCGGATGCAATTACACGGCATGTTTCTGGTGAAGATAGGCTTTGATTGGAGACTATCATTAATCCAATCAACTATTTCTTCAATTACCAATTAATCACCACAGTATTCTTATAAATACAAGAACATTCCAAAGTAAATTAAGACAACGGGCAAAGATGGAACGGTACTTCTTGTTGATGATGTTGTCTTCTACTGTTGAAGTAAACAAAATTTGGACCTGTGAAGACAGAAACAAATGTGAGACTAGCAAAACCAGATTCATGCCATATTGTTACTGTGACGACAGATGTTTTCTATACAGAGATTGTTGTAAGGAGTTTTATGAAGCTGGTGGTGGCAATACTCACTCTGGTCCACCATTATCGCCACAAGAGACATGCCAAATTCTTACAAATCAAAAGTATCCTTTAACAGAGAGAATAGGGGCATTTATGGTAGACAGGTGCACAGACACAGACGCCCAATGTAACGCTACGATCGGAGATTTGAGTACGATGATACCAGTCTCAGCGGAAGGCACCACGTATCGTAATGCGGACTGCGCTCTCTGTAACAATATGACCAAATTCACATACTGGAATATTGCCTTCTCCGTCAGTCCAGAGTACGAAAAGAACCTGAAAACTGGTCAACCTACAAGTGACGAGGCAGTCTTGAATGAAATCAAGAATGAAGTCTTTTCAGAAGGTATACATTACCTACATCCACCAAAAGGGATTACTCCTCGATTCTGTGTATACGATGTACAGAAACGAAGAGATACTATCGATGATAGGCTAAATTACCAGAACACATTCTTCTGTAACAACACGCTATTTAAGAACAAAGAAGAATGTCTTGAAGATGGATGCTGTAGTAACACACGAGGATACTGTATTTGGTACTACTTACAATTCTTCACAGACACAGATAATACCAGATCCCAGAGCAACGATGGACTGCATCTCGTTATAGAGTTTAAACCAACTATGATGGAAGCTGACTTTGTCGTTCAGGTAAAGATTCGAATGTTTGCTTGTTTGCTGCTTGCTTGCTTGCTTGCTTGCTTGATTGATTGATTGATTGATTGATTGATTGATTGATTGATTGATTGATTGATTGATTGATTGATTGATTGATTGATTGATTGATTGATTGATTGATTGATTGATTGATTGATTGATTGATATGTTTTATTCCGCTGATTTCTTTTCATCAACTCACACAACGAGCATTTAGTGATTTCAACATATATATTATTCATAAAAAAATTGATATCCTTCACAATCTAATGCGAACACCCTAACAGAAAAAATGCAAAAAAACAAATCCGAAAATCACAATAACATAATGAAAACTCCTATTTTTTATTTTTTGCATGCTTTTTCATGTTGTTACAAATACAATCTTGACCAAATTAAGAACCGTGCAGCAAAACACCGAAACACCCGTATGCTTAGAAAAGAGTAGACAAGCACAAAAAAGGATCTCCAACAACACTCGGTTGCAGCACCAACAGCAAAATCCAAAAAAAAAAAATCCAATGCAAAAACACAGAGCAGACATCCACAGGAGAGACGCAAAAAGGACAAGGAACACCAACTCAAACCATACAAAAATGAACCAACGAGACCAATTGACAACAGGTGCCGACTTAGGACGGCCATCTACCATGCAAGTAGCAGACAATGTGGTTATCCGGATTACGTGCGCACAATCCTCCCGCTTTTCCGATAACCAAGAGGTCTCGAAGAAAACCCAAAAGTGGTGTAAAATAACCTCCTCACTGTAAGATGAACATACAAACAGACAGCATGACACAGGGACCCAAGAAACACACATATTGATATGTGATTGGATATAAAAACAGAAGACATACGAAATACAGTCCGTGTTCTGCCGGCTGTAGCGAGCTCATGCATGTGATCACCCGAGGAGTCCGACTGACATTCAGAGAGGACAGGTGATCGGGGCCATGTCTTCTCTAAAGAGGATTGGACAGGGCCCGTTGTTATAGAGTAGACTTTCCCCCCGGGTAGATCTTCCCCCCGGAAAATTGGCTCTAGAGTAGAATTTTCCCCCTGGGGGGAAATCCTGCTCTAGAGCAAGCTTTCCCCCTTCAGGTTTTTTGGGTAGAGTTTCCCCCTTAAGGGGGAAAGTCTACTCTAGAGTAAAATTTCCCCCCTAGTAATCCGAATCTTTTAATCCGTAACTGGTTTGTTATGTAACGTGTTACATATTGTGTAGAATATGAAATGGCTTTATGTAACCGCATAACGGGTGTATCATGTGATAAATGTCAATTTGGCATCCATAATTAATAAATTATTTGCCAGACACGATTCGAACAGACGGGCGGACAGAGGGACAAATAAGGCAATTCCTATATACCCAAAACTTTGTTTGCGGGGGTAATTTATAAATATAATCTCAATCAGAGTTATCATCTTCTGTAAAGACTGTAAGTTTGCGAAAGGAGCCCTTCTCAAAAGAACGTCAAGAAAACGTTAAATAGAAGGGGGAAATTCTACTCTGGGGGGAAAGTCTACTCTACAACTAGTTGTAGAGCAGAATTTCCCCCCGGAAAAATGGCTCTATAACAGATCTTCCCCCGGGGAAATTCTACTCTAGAGTAGACTTTCCCCCCGGGGGAAAGTCTACTCTGGAGTAGGCTTTCCGGGGGAAGATCTACACTAGAGCCAATTTTCCGGGGGGAAGATCTACCCCGGGGGAAAGTCTGCTCTATAACACCGTCTCTCTTAACAGTCAGAGTGCAATTCTTAATCATGTACTGGTACAAGGCTGTTGATTGGTCTAGTACCAAGCCAAAGGGACACAAACGGGAAAAGGAACACATAACACGACATATCAGCACGCCAAACACATAAACACATAAATATAAAGACAACACTGGACCGTCCATTTAAAGCGTCGTCTTACATAACAGAGTTTTATTGATATACATACATTGTGCAATGCCTGTGTATATACCTTTTCATAGAAAGCTTTACAAGATTTTAAAGAATTTTTCGTATTATTGATCCTTTATTCTTTGGAGAAAGTAAAATTCATTTGTGATGTTGACTAAAGAGACACACTTCCCCCGAAAAATGACCTGAAATGTGTGCAGAAGAGTCATCGAAAGATAGGAAGAGGAAAATATATCTATTAGCTTATTAACAGTTAGTTCAACTGATAAGTGGATGGTTATAAAACTCATTGATAAAATCTAAAGATAAGAAACAAACCAGAATCATACAAAACCACATAAACATAATAGAAATTAATGAAAATATATGTGCCGATAGATGGTAAATGTCAACAGGTAAGGACATGTATGGTCCGATGTCTTGCGTCTTGCATACACCCATTCTCTCATACACATCATTCAATTGACATTATGTGTATTTTAAATATTATAATAAATAATATATAATAATATAATAAATATACATAAGCCATATCCTCTGCTCATGTATTTTCAGGAGGTGAAGATGTCCGTTGAAAAGGTGACGTTCAACGACATTGAAGTGTATATCACCATAGAGCTAGCAGAAGAATCACGAGGGACGCTGTCACTTGATGACTGTATATACAGCATCATTAACTACCTTGGTACAACGGCATATCAACTTTTTCCCGAATCCCCTCATCTCTCTACCATATGGATTAAAGAAGAAGACAAAGAAATCTTCTTTCTGATTTTCAGATCATATGCCAAACTGACGCTATCACAGCTTACCGACCTGCTTCAGTTAAAGTACCATCTACAATGCGAGGAGACACATGATAACGTCACTTTCTACGCCTATGGTATTCTGAAGACTTCCTCCGAATATGAAAATGATGAGTTGTTCGGGTCTAAGGTTAAAAGACGTCGGATAATGAATCTTCAAAGGTTCCGGATACCGCCAAATACAGTTGATGAACTTTGCAGTAATTTGTCGTTCGCTCCCGTCAGGTCAAATTCTTGGGAAATACCAGTTGGAGTACGCTGTTTGGACAAGGAAATTAACGTTGAAGCAGAGAGTAATAATTGCAGCAACCTGAACATAAACGTTCACAGCTGGGCTGCCTTCCTGATGTTTCTCTTCGCCAGTGACCTTTGACTTTTATCATGACCTTAGCAGTCGAAGCAGTCTGAATATGTTACAATTATTATACCGTAGCCATTATTTGTTACATAATAAATTTCAGCAAATATTGCGATTAGAATTAAAGCGATATGTTCTTACATGTCTCGCAATGCAAGAATTATAAAAACACCAATGCCGAGATATTTCAAGCTTTATCAAACATAACATCACATAGGATGTATAGATTTAAAAAAAAGGCTCCAAAACAAGATTTAGATAGCATAGCTTTTAATTAATGTAATTTATTGTTATTGCTTGTCGTCCTCCTATTTAATGTATGTATAGAATTAAACCATATTTTGCAGGGAACAACCGTACTGCATCTTTTTGATTTTCCCCACCAATGACAAATATGGATAATGACCATATCCCAATACATAGTACAAAATCAATAATTCAGAAAATCATAAACCGAAGACATGCAAAATTAGGATAAAACAGGAACCAAAGCAAACAAACAAAAACCTCCACCACATGAAAAGAAGCGAATTCCTAATATGGGAGTGAGACCAAGTGCCCAGGAAGAGTCAGCATCTCCTGCTTGCATGCAATACCCGTGGCCTAAACTCGGTAGAATTCTCACATCCGGTTACTTCCATTTCGGGAGACACATTCTGTGGTAGGATGATTCACATGGTCTAAGACAGGAAATCATCCAAAATTCTGGACATCATGGTGTATGACGAATTCCCCGTATCGACCATAGAACTTCCCCAGTGACGATGTTAGTCGGTTACAAACGTACTCCTGACTTATGTGAAAGACGCCTTGCTCTCAGAACAAAATCTGTATATTTCTTACTTGATCTGGCATAGCGTATCAATTGAGATATATACACGCTATAAGCAGGCGATGAAAGGATGTTGCAACTCAGAAAAGGAAAGTTTGTGATGCTGTAATTAAAGAAGTTAAGTCTGTCATAGACTGAGGTGTTCATGTTACCATCAGTGTCGTATGACAACATTATGTCCAAATAGGATGCTGAATTATTTGAGGGTTGTGCGCACGTAATCCAGGATAACCACACCGTCTGCTACTGGCGTGGCAGATGGCCGTCCTAAGTCGGCACCATTTACCCATAGGTCTCGTTGGTTTATGTGTAGTCATTTGTGTTTAATGTTTTTCTGTGAATTGGCGTTCCCGGTACTACTGCGTCTCTTTCTGTGCGTGTCTTTTTTGTGTTTACAGTGGATGTTTTGGGAGGTTGCTGTTGGTGCTGCAACTAGGTGTTGTTGGAGATCCCCTCCTTTCTTTTGTCTCTGTAGTTTCTTTGACTTGAACCTCCGAAAGATAGATTCTGCTAAGGTAATCCGCAAATTTTGGATTATTGACTGACAGAACATCGTCTATATATCTGTAAGTGAAGTTAAAGTCAGAAGCTAAGTATTTTTTTCTCTTCAGGTACCAAGGATCGAATGAATTTAGTTTCGTACGAGTTAAGAAAAAAATATTGGCAAGGAGTGGGGCACATTTAGTTCCCATTGGAATTCCGACAATTTGCTGGAAGACCTTTCCTCCAAACACAACAAAAAAGTTGTAGATCAGAAAGTTTAACATCTGAATGATATCAGTTTCAGTGTACTTATTTTCAGAATCGGACTTTTCTTTTACAAAGTAGGTTTTGTCATAGTTAACAACAATAAATTTGTATTTGCAATTACCATTCTTACTTGTAAACGCATTACTTATAATTTTTGCGAGTCTCTCTTTCAATTTAGAATGTGGATTTGTAGTGTAAAGTGTCGAAAAATCAAAGGCTTTGATCGAATGGACTCTACTAAAATGAGTGGATTTCAGATGTTCTTAAAGTTCCTTCGAATCCTTTAAAATTCACATCTTGTTGCTACCACTGCGAGAATATACTGTCGAACAATATTTTTGAAGCCAAGATTTGATTTCAGATAAAACTTAGGTGAGTAAGATCGATGCAGATGTGGTAGAACATTTTGAGGAACCAGCTATGAAACGTTGTTTGCACGGATTCTTATGCATTTTAGGAATGCAGTATAAGTATGGCAAATCTAAATCTAAATTGTTAGTGATGAAGCCAAAGGAAGCAAGAGCTGATTTGTGGTTATCTATTATTTCAGAGGCAGAAAGGTTTGTTGGGGTGTAAGTGGAATTTCCAGGTGTCGAATTTAAACCCAACTCTTTGACTAGACTGTCGAAATAGTACTTTTTGCAAGTAAATGTGTAATTATTTGAGGCTTTGTCCGCTGGTGTGATGACATAATATTCTTGGAGGTTGGTAAGCTCTGTGATAACATCAGGGTCTTTAAATATAAACTCGAATCTGGTGTTCGCAGTTGATTTTTATCGGTTAATTCTAGATAAAAGTAACCCTCTGATGGATTTTATCCACTCTGAAAGGGTGTCGAGCTGTACATCCTCTTTCTTTGCCCAACGTTTTGCATATTCCTCACAAGAGTCCATGATAATTTTGACATTTTGGTTCCATGTAAAGGACATACTTTCTCTGTATTTGGGACCCTTTTTTAACAATTCTTACAACTTGTCGTTCTTGACTATACTAAGGTCACCAGTAATATGGTGTCCACAAGAAGAGTAGTTGAAATCCGATGACGAACATTCGCAAGGAAGTGGATGTAGTGAGGGATTACTTAAATCATTACACTGCAAGAATCGTTTGTAATTGTAAATTTTAGATGCAACTGTTGGTGTGTAGCTATAGGAAATACAAGGAATTTGTTTTCTTTTGAAATATGATGGGATTTTTTCTGTGACAATTTTGTGATTCAAAATTTGACCAAGATTCAATTTATCAATACCTTTGTTTGCAAATTTTACTTTAATAAAAGGACGGTTTGTTTTCTCCTCTGATTTATCTGATCTAACTGCTTGAAATAAACGAAAGGTAGAAATGTCCAAGATTACTCCTAGTAGTCTGTATTCTGGGGAACATGTATCGGTAAATGTGAGGTCCTTTGTATGTTTGTAAATTTCGTGTAACTTCCGTAAAGGAACAGAGTATATTTTGGTACGGATATAATGCAAGCCTAGAGGCTCATTCAAAAATGGAACCAAGTCATCGAAGGAGAAACTATGTATTTTAGGTCTATTATAGTTACGAATGCCATGACTTCGAGGTCTTCTTTGTGGTCTGTTGAATAAGCTAGTCACATTTACCGATTGACAACCGGGAATTGTTAAGTTTCCTATGTTGCTGATATTATCATTGCACCCATAGGGCGCTGCACTGTTAAGATTTTTTATCCAGAACTCTTATCTGTTGCGACGGAAAGGTGTGCTCAAATTGGGATTGTTTGTGTGGTGATATATTTTCTCCAGGATTCTGACTCTCATAGATAAAACAGAATGATCGGCCTGGTCAAAATGTCGGTAAAGAAGTTGACTTCCTTTATTATTTTTTTTTTACCGATGTCCTGACATTCTTTTTTGGAGCTGACCTTTGGTTTCACCCACATAAATCAATCCACAAAGTGAGCACTCTATTCCGTACACAACATTAGATGTCATACAGATTAGGTGTTCAAAACTATGCGTGTTAAATGTTTGTTTTGTGAGATTACTTGAGAATGAAGTGTCTGTTATAAGGATGTTACAAGTTTTGCAGTTCTTCGTGCCGCACTTAGAAACTGAGCGATCGCTTGATGAAAATTGGTGCTCTTTTAGTATATCGACCACTTCAATCTTACAGGGCTTGATTTTAATATACCCATCTGCAAGTTTGTACCAAAACTCATGGTTTCTACTTACTACAAATGTTTCGTCTCTAATGTTTCGTCTCAAATGTTTCGTCTCTAGTAAGGTACATGTAATAAAAATAGTTGAAATACACTCTATGTCGTATTCCCGGTTTTATAAAAATTCTCACGAAAAAAACGATGGATATCGTAACTTTCGTCCTGAAATAAAATTTTATAGAATCACTGAGTGAAAGTCATACACAAAACCAGAATCCAAAATCACAACCAAGTAGAATATTAACCAATATCCCAACCAAGAAGAATATTAACCAAAATCCAAAAATCACAACAAAGAAGAATATTAACCAAAATCCAAAAATCCCAACCAAGAAGAATATTAACCAATATCAAAAAATCACAACCAAGAAGAATATTAACCAATATCCAAAAATCACAACCAAGAAGAATATTAACCAATATCCAAAAATCACAACCAAGAAGAATATTAACCAGAATCCAAAAATCACAACCAAGAAGAATTTTAACCAGAATTCAAAACCACAACCAAGAAGAATATTAACCAATATCCAAAAACCACAACCAAGAGGAATATTAACCAAATCCAAAAATCACAACCAAGAAGAATATTAACCAAAATCCAAAAATCACAACCAAGAAGAATATTAACCAATATCCAAAAACCACAACCAAGAAGAATATTAACCAATATCCAAAAATCACAACCAAGAAGAATATTAACCAATATCCAAAAACCACAACCAAGAAGAATTTTAACCAGAATCCGAAATCCAAAACCAAGAGGAATATTAACCAGAATCCAAAAACCACAACCAAGAAGAATATTAAACAGAATCCAAAAACCACAACCAAGAAGAATATTAAACAGAATCCAAAAACCACAACCAAGAAGAATATGAAATATTACAATATTTCCATTTATTTTGCCATTTACTAGGTCGAACCCATCAGAGAGCGTAAATCGCGTCACATGAACGCCGTCTAAATTTCCATAGACCGTCAGCAGTTCCGCCATTGCCGTATAATTGAATTCTCATGTAAGAGGAGTCTAGAAACTCCAATTTTCTGCAACAAAAAACGGAGATTTTAGTCCTCGACAAAATGAAACAATTATTAGGTGTGTTACTGACCGTCCAGAGATTTGTCGGGTTGATCCAGCCCATAGAAGGCGAGGCGAAGACAAATCTCTGTAGACGGTCATTAACACACCTAACGAACTATCAGCGACTTTGTCAGACAGAAATTTTGATTTTTCGAGAAAACACTTTCAGATAGATGCATATGATAATTCAACTGAAAAGGCACTGTATGAAAAGTAAATCTGATTTTGGTATCAGATTTGCATTTTGCCGCTTCAGATATAAAATTAGCTCGTTAAAATGCATTTACAATAAAACCTACAGAGGTCTAGTTTAATGATGCAATTAACAATAGCTATGTAGTGCTGGTAACGTAATGGTTAGCGCGGTGGACTACGAACCCATAGGTAGTGGGTTCGAATCTCACCGTCGCCGAACATTGCAAAATCATTGTTACCTTGGGCAAGTTACTTTACACTACGTTGCACTCTCTCCACCCAGGAATTAACCGGGTACCTGGCACATGAGACGAGCTTGTAATGTGAATGAAAAGCATTAGTGCCTAAACGGCAGCTCTGCTTGAATTCTCCAAAGAGAGTTTAGAATGCACTAGATTGTACAGGTCTTGCCTGGGAGGTGATTGTAGAAGTCGCATGAGGCTCAGGCGAACGAGACTATAAACACTACCATTACCATTGCCATAATCTAGATGCGACACTTAGGTCATTGAATACCTACCTGTGTCAATAGGAATTGCCTTTTATTTTATGAACTCGACCCTTGTTAAGTAAATCGGCTTAGACTATTTCTTTCTACTATCAGTAGAGGTTCAAACACAAAGCTAAATGGAACTTTGTTTATTAAAAGTACGAATTAATGGAAAGTTACGAAAATTCATGAAAATTTACGTAAGAATTTTTGTTTAATTGTAGCTGGGCGTTGTTCCCTAGAGTACCCTTTAATGTTGATTTATTCCATCCTTCTAGAATTTTTCTTATTTCTCGTTGTATCCCTGGCTTGGGGTATTTTAGTCGTTATTGGGAAAATAAATTCACGTACTTCAATAGTCAAAACAGCTTTTGATTTTAAAGTAAGCAGGGCAATAATTTTTTAAACAGGCTTTCGTCCAGAAATCTGTTATTTTTAAACAAAGAACAGGTATTTTATTGTTTCAAACTAGTAATTTATGAATGAATCTAAATAATTACAGTTGAAAATACATTCCTGCTATCATTTTAAGAAATCCTATAGATTCAATAAATATTCTCAAGAAATCAGTGATGTTTTAATAAAAAATACGTTTTATTCCCCCCAAAAGACTAAATTATGAATTAAATGTCAGATATCATATTTGATGTAAAAGAATATGAGAATATTGATTTCATAATGGGTCACTGTAAAGTTTGTTTAAAGATTGATATACAAAAATCAGAGTTTCATCAGATGTACACTACGATTCTTGTCAAAACAAAGCTTTCATTCAGTATCAGATTGTCAATATTGAAATTTATTATATAGTCTGTTTATATTCCCACTCTCATTGGCTGAGAACTGTCACGTGACGAGTCATTGTCTCATCATATTGACCTGTGTGGGGCGATTTCATTAATAAATAACACTACCGCGAAAACTTTTACTTCCGGTTTACCATGAAATATCGAAAACGCGCGAAATTTATATCTGTGACGTCATTAACGTCATTTCGTAAACAGCAGCAAGGACCCTGAAGCTGAGCTCAGATTCTTGAATTTTGAGCCTATCTACGGATTTTGACTCTGAAATATTCTTCATTTGACTCATTGAATGAATTCTTTTACGTTCAGGATAATTCAGCGACAGAAAATGCTGATATTAACACGTCTTGAAACATTTTCAAAGAAAAGTCGATGTCAGCCATTTCGAAAAGGTACCTTTATAAATACTGATTAAGTCCACTATATAATAAAACAATTGTGGACTTTTCACTCGGTGAATATGGTGTGATGTTTTCTGAATTTGTAAATATTGACCTCGGCTGTCGCCTCGGTCAATATTTTCAAATTCAGAAAACATCACACCATATTCACCTCGTAAAAAGTCCATAATTGTATAATATGTTCTATAGTACCAATTTTGTTGTACTAGATACGTGTTTCGGATATTTTAGTCCTCGTCAGTAGTACTTCATGCCAAACAGCTTAAATAAAGCCAAAGTGAAGTTTCCTGGCGCCATCTACAATACAGAGCTTTAATTTCCTCTTGCCAGATGTGTATTAATGTATGCGCCATCTACAATACTATACAATTATGGACTTTTTACGAGGTGAATATGGTGTGATATTTTCTGAATTTGAAAATATTGACCGAGGCGATAGCCGAGGTCAATATTTTCAAATTCAGAAAATAGCACACCATATTCACCGAGTGAAAAGTCCTCAATTGTTTTATTATATAGTGGACTTAATCAGTATTAATAAAGATACCTTTTCGAAATGGCTGACATCGACTTTTCTTTGAAAATGTTTCAAGACGTGTTAATATCAGCATTTTCTGTCGCTGAATTATCCTGAACGTAATAGAATTCATTCAATGAGTCAAATGAAGAATATTTCAGAGTCAAAATCCGTAGATAGGCTCAAAATTCAAGAATTTGAGCTCAACTTCAGGGTCCTTGCAGCTGTTTACGAAATGACGTTGATGACGTCACAGATATAAATTTCGCGCGTTTTCGATATTTCATGGTAAACCGGAAGCAAAAGTTTTCGCGGTAGTGATATTTAATGAAATCGCCCCTCACAGGTCAATATGATGAGACAATGACTCGTCACGTGACAGTTCTCAGCCAATGAGAGTGGGAATATAAACAGACTATATAATAAAGAGCTTTAATTTCCTCTTGCAAGATGTGTATTCCATCAATCAATGGCGTAGCTCTGTCTGAAAAAGTGGAGGGGCACAACATCCAAAAATTTCTAACAAGCAAAAAAAAAAAAAAGAATAAATAAAATAAAATAAAATAAAATAAAAAAATAGAATAAAATAAAATAAAGTAAAATAAAAAAGGGGGAGGGGGTTGGAGAGAACTAGATTAAAAATAAGAAATTAAAATTGGACCCGGTGTCATGTTCAAATTTTAAGTACATGAATAAATTTTAAGCAAATTATTGACTTATCAGAAAATACTTTCTATACCCTCTATCATTAACAAGTACATGTAATAAGATTCTTTATAGTTTGAATTAAATGTCTTATAAAGGATGGATCAGAATAGCTAAATTATTCAGAAAGTCTATAAAGAACTGGCGAGCGGCTCAGCGAGCCGAAGAAAAATTTTGAAAATTGACCGAAAATTTGTAGATTTATGGTACAAAATGTTGCTATTTTAAAGAATGTTAACGCATCATAAAATTTTGTGATTGAAAAGTGTGTGTATGTGTGTGTGTGGGTGGGGGGGGGGGGGGCACAAACATGGTTGTGCCCCCACTTTTCAAAGTGTGGGGGGCATGTGCCCCCGCCCCTCTTCTCCTACGCCCTTGGTCAATGTAAAGCGTTCTGTTGCAAAGATATTTCTCTACATGAATGACAGAAATAAAATCGAAATGTCAAAGTCTATTGCCAGAGAGCAGTCTTAAAGACTAAAATGTATAAATGCGATGCCTCAGACATACATGTTTTAGATAATTCATCTATCATGCAAAGAGTGAATTGGTCCAAATTTTGTGTAGGGTGTATATTCAGCGGCGAAATTAAATGAAAATGTAGCCAAAATCATTGGGAGGGTGTGCAAAGGTGTTAGCCTCCTACTTTTTTATGATGATTTAGAACGAAATGGTTTATTTAAATACAGGGACTTTCAAATATATCGTTATATTGATTTTTTAAAGAAAAAGTTCTACGTAAAATTGTAGGCCAAACTGATGCAAATGAACAATGGTATTTTTCTTCTTTGATCACGCGCTTTTAAGCACTCATTAATATGAAAATAAGGTGTGGACTTTCTATGACCAATCATTGCTCGATTCTAGAAGCGTTTTTCCTACTGCGTTCACATTGATGAAGATGAGCATTAATAGTCAAGTTCGCCCATTTATTGATTCATAATAACAGTTTATTGGAGAATTAGATTATGCCAATCAACCACTATAAAAGCAAACATCTCTAGAAAACTTCAGTTTCAAAAAAGAAGAAGAATGTCTAAAAGGGGTCAACATGTTTTCTTACTGTTGGTGTTGTTCGGTATTTTTAGAGTCCATGGCAATAACCCATTTTGCGAACGCAGAAACAAGTGTTCGAATAACCAAAATCTATTTATTCCAACCTGTTACTGTGACAACCAATGCTTACTTTACAGAGACTGCTGTAAGGAATATGTAGAAACTCATGGAAAAATGAATGACTCATATTCAGATTTACCGGCATCTCTGACGTGTGAACTTCTTACAAATCAGAAGTACCTTTATTCTGAAAGAGTTGGGGCGTTCATGGTCAACAAATGTAAAGGAGGTGTATCCAAATGCGAAGTTAGGAACGAAGATTTGAAAACGATGGTTCCTGTGTCAACTGAAAACTATACATTTCGAAACGCGGACTGCGCTGTCTGCAACAATGTTACCAACTTCACATACTGGAATCTCGTAGTCCTTATCGACGAAGAGACTGAAAAGGAACTTAAAACCAGACAAATCACAACTGACGAGACCATCTTGAACAAAATCAAGAACTCAGATTACATCGGGCTATATTATTTACATCCTCCGGTCGCCGTGACGCCCCGATTTTGTCCCTATGATGTTCTTACAAAAGATATTTTAGCCGAAAATATCACTTACCAAAACCCTTACTTGTGCAAAAACACCTGGTACAGAAATGAAGATGAATGTCTGGATGACGGATGCTGTGGAATGAAGGATGGGGCTTGTATCACCTACATTCTAAATTTATTCAAGTCATCAGGCAACATAAGGTCGGACTCTTTCAAGGCATTCCATCTTACACTTAAGTTTGAACCAACCCGAACGGATGAAGGCTCTGTTCAGGTAATTTGTTGTTGTAAGAATCATAAAGAAAGGGGACATCGCAATAGACTAAAATATAGTTGTTTGATGGAAGTATAAAATTTATCATTGGCTTAAGTGATTTTCATGTATAAATAAGCATAGAAGATGTACCAATCACTTATTCAGTCTCAAAGTCGAGAAGGCAAGGCTAAGTCATCAGAATTTTCACAACGTCGGAATAAACAGTATTCCAAAGTGAGACACAGTATTCCAAAGTGAGACCATGTACACGGGGAGAGTCATCGTCACCTGTTTGCATGTAGCACCCATCGCAGCAGCTCCATGAAAATTTGTCAAATTCGGTGACTGTCTCTATGTACATATTGGTGTTCATATCAGGATAATATGTCTTATTTGGTGATGTTGACAGCCATTCAATCGCAATCCAGAATGACACTTATTATTCTGGAAAGAAGGATCTCTTATGCTTTTCTAAGATCCACGTTGCGACCGGAGAGCTTCTTCAAATATGTTTTCAGCCATTGTATAATACAACCTTGAACAAGTAGTTAACATACAAGCCGTATGGTTCTAACGATGAAATCAAATGAAAACAAAAACGACATAAGCAGCAGAATACGGATTTTAAACGTGCACTCTTTATAAACTAGGTCTATGAGTTCAAATTTAAATTTCGTCCGAATGTGAATTCTGACCCTAACAGGAATGTCCCCTTGCCAACAACATTCTGAGCAAAATCCACAGTGTTCCTCGTGAATTTTCAAGTATCACGCATCGAAATGTATAGTGGTAGTACCATACAAGCCACGTAAAACGAAGCCCTTAAATATGGTTAAATATACTTTAATCATATTTCTAGGATGGTTTCTCTTCAATTTTTATGTGCTTGTGAAGATTAATTAAATGCCTTCACAATTACATACCTTCCATAGGTATTTTCAATTATTTAATTATAAAGTCAAATGTAATAGTTTATGTACACTAGATTAAGCTTTTCCCTGACTTAAAGTTAATCAAACGTTTTATTTTCTATCGTCATTTTGTCACTAACGTAGCAGATGTCCGTCCTAAACCGAAGCCGATTTCCAATTGCCTCTTTGGTTTATGTTTTGTGTTTGATGGTTCGAAAAACCTGACCCAAACCAGCTTTGATGGTTATTTGGACAGTTTGAGAATGGGTTAGGGTCAGGAGAGATCTATTGAAAACCGTTGATTTCAGCATTCCCCCTTTCTATCTTAACCATAAAACATGTTTTCGACAATTGACACATCACAATCGTTAAATGAACGATTTATTTACTAACCTAAGAAGGGAGGTGATCTCCAACCATACCTGGTTGCAGTACCAACAGCAAAACTCCAAAACACCCGAAGCGCAAACACAGAAGACAAGTACAGCAAGAGACGAAAAAAAGAAACACGACATGGAAACAATAAACACAAAAGACTACACATAAACCAATGAGACCAATGTGCAACCGGTTGACTGAGGACGGCAATCTGCTACGCAGGTGACAAATGGTGTGGTTATCCTAGATTACGTGCTCACAACCCTCCCACTTTTCCGCTTCCCCAGAGGTCTCGAAGAACGTACAATTGTGGTGTAAAACAACCTCCTCAGTGTCAGATGACCACATACAAGCAAGACCGAAATACGCAAAGGCCCAAGTAACACAGAATATGTAAATGGGTATAAAAAGAGGTCGTACGTAATACAATGCGTGCTCTGCCGGCTGTAGCGAGCTCATGTATGTTATCACCCGAGGAGTCCGACTGACATTCAGAGAGGACAGGTGGTCGATTTTCCTCAATCAGGCATGTTGCTGCTGAATATTTTTAAGTTCAGGGGACAAAATGGTGACGGACTCCAACAGAGTTGGATTTTTTTTCAGAAGCAGCATTCCTTTTTTTGGCCTTATCTGACCGAAGATACAACATAAATTGGTTAAATATATCATTCATCTGTCGATTGTGATGTTTCAGAAGTCGCATGTCGTTGAAGAAAGGATGGTCGCTAAAATCAACGGTTTTCAATATAGGATCTGTCCTTACCCTAACCTAGCGACCAACTGTCCAAATAACCATGAAAGGCTGGTTTTAGTCAGGTTTTTCGGACTAGGTTTTTGAATGTCTTATTTGGTGTTCCTTATCCTTTTTGTATCTCCTTTTTGTGATTGTCTACCTTGTGTTTTCCATAGGGGTGTTTGGGGTTTTTGTTTTGGGTACTCCCATCGAGACTTGTTAGAGATCCTCTCCTTTATTTGAAAACCTGTCTTTTTAAATAAAATCCCATTTCATTCTATAAAGCCTAATCATGATGATAATTAGTTAAAAGGGGTTCCTGGTTTATAATCCATCCATAGATAATGCTTTCTTCCTATGCAAACGGGTAGGTAGCTCGGAATCAGGTTGGTTAACCGTAAAAAATCAGACATGTAAATACTCGATAACGTGCCTCAAATTTGAACGACCGAATTACAATAAGTGAATCACTACGCAACAATAATCAATTAAAACAATCTGGTGGATCTTGAAATCGCCGAGCACAAGTTAGATCCAGTTTCGAAATACCGGACTTCGTTATACTTCATAAGGTCCAGTTATACAATCATAAGTTGTTAAATTAAAATCGCCATGTTTTTCCAATCGTCCTATCATACATCATGAAAAACGCAGAGAACTAAAGATGAAACTTTGTCGCTGAATGTCCCATAAATAAACAAAATTATTTGGTAAAAAGAAACAGAAAATGAAATAAAACTAAAACCATTGTGGTCTATCGCACATTTCTGATTTTCTGGGTTATCGATTTTGTGCTGTAAACAGGGATATGGTCATTATCTATATTTGTCATTGAAACCTACCTACTGAGCTAGGTGTATATTTTACTTGGTAAATTCGAATTTCCAGTTCTGTTGCCCAGAAATACTGGAAACTTACTGTAAAATTGATATCCCGACACCATGTCTACATCCATTCATATATTAGATTTACAATAATACGGAAGTGCTCCAACATCTAAACCTGACCGAAGTAAATTTTAAACCAATTTATCATGCACCAGACACGTGTTTCGGATATCAAATCCTCATCGGAATTAAAGGAGGTAACATCTTAGCACCATCCCTCCAATGCTATTTTGAACATTTATTCCGATATGCTACTGAATAGACCCTACAGGAAATGTGGAGCCGCGCGCTTTCTGTAAAGTAAATGCACAAATATAGATTCTAAAAATGAAACTAGAGGGCGTTACTGAAATGAATTTTGGTGGCTTGTGAAAAGCACTTTGGATGGAAGCATCACTGATGAGGATTTAATAACCGAAACACGTATCTGATGCATAATTAATTGGTTTGAAATTTTCTTCCAGAAGGTATAGAATTGGAACCCTTCCTTATTATTAATGTATTGAACAGATTTTGTATGAGCATTCATCTTTTGGTGTAAGGACAACAGTTCCAGTCGCATGACATATATCTATGCATGTAGGGGGACTTAAATATCACTCGGCGATAAGAATTTTTACTTCTATCTCAACATGCATTTATATTTTACAGGAGAAAACTGATGGAAAAGTATTTTTCAACGATGTTTTTGTGTACATCGTCATGGAGCTGAATGATTCAGATAAAGGACTGCTGCCAGTTTACGACTGTGCCTATAGTATCATAGCTTATCTCGGCACCACATCCTACCAACTAGTTCCTAGCTCATACTTCTGGAGCAGACAACCAGACGTGCAAGGCAGGAAAGTTTTACTCCTCTTGTCTAGATCGATGGCAACACTGACGCTGACAACACTCTCTGACCTTCTACAGTCGCAGTACAACATAGAGTGTGAAAAGAAAGAAGGCAATGATACTGTTTATGGAAAAGTCCAAATCGTCACCAAAAATGAAATTGAAGTAATAATTCGATCTGAAGTTCGAACGAAGATGGACGAACTACAACGGTTTAAAATCTCATCCGTCAACGTCAAAGAGCCTTGTCGTAATCTGTCCATCGTCATCGATCGTCGTCACATATCGCAATCATGGAGGATACCTGTTGATGCTAGCTGCTCAGAAAATGAGTTGGCTGTTCAATTGACAACAGACCAAGGGAGCTGCCATTACATAGATTATCTCCTTCATGTTGTATCAATTGCAATTCTTTCCGTTAGAGTCATATAAGACTCACATTATCTGACTGCTTTCCACAACTTCATCCATGGTCCAGTCGGTTTGCATTTTTGCATTCAATGATGTTTACGTATATTAATACCCAAAATAAAATCGGAAGCAAACTCTGCAATGCGTATAAAATCCCAAACGGAATTGGAAGATTAGCCAATATATATGCGCAGAATGGAACGAAATGATTCGAACTTGGAACAAAACTTTATGTTGTCAATACATAATTGCTAAGTTTGAATTTATACAAATATTTCTCAATAAAAGACTTTCGGATTTTTTTTTTTTACTTCTTATCAATATATATTTTACTCGTTTATTCTTACAGAAAATGAAGGTTCTGGGAAGGAAAATTTTCTTCGTACTCTCTCAGCATGGTATCAAATTTCTAAGTAAAACTGATATTTATTTTCCTTTTTAAGTCATTCATCCTTTTGTGATTTTTTATTTTATTGTTTTCATCAGCCCAGCAAGATTTTCCAAATAGCTCGTATATTAGGCAAACAAAAGATTATCTTGGATTTATGTTGTATGTTATATTCTTGAATATCTATCAAGGGATTATTGTTTTCATCAGCCCAGCAGGAGTTTCCAAGTAGCTCATATATTAAGGGAAAAAAAGATTCTCTCGGTATCATGTTATATGTTATATTCGTTAAGAAGTTATAAAAGAATACCCATCCATGGTATCATTTTTCTTGTTTTCTCATAAAATTCGCAGTATGTGTTCATATTTCAAGAACAATGAAAGGTGTACATAACAAACACACCTAAATGTTTTCATAATGGAGTTCCTTTCTTTAAGAGATATTAATAATTCCGATATGTACTAACTCTTTACCTTCTTGAAGTATTGATCTATATCAGCATCTTGACATGAGCTAAAGTGTAATTATCCTTATTCCGTTTAGAAAGAAATGAATATAATTTTTTATTACTTTGAGAACGTCATAATTGCCTTGCACTATTGCATTTCTTAAAACTATATAATTGCATTAACCCTCATGCACTCCCTATCGAATCTACATCACTGTAATGAATATTATCAACGATGTTTTTTTCCTTTGAGATGGTAAATACCGAAATAGCAGAGATTACAATATTATCATATTGTATTTTATTCTTTATTTCATGCTATCTGGCCATGAGATGTCCCACTGACAAAACTAAAAAAGAAAGACATATATCCGTGTATATATTATATATAGATATATAAAGAATTATGATACTGAGACCAGTATATGACTGGTATAAGTATAGCTCCTGTCTCATATTTGACTATCGGGAACGGTTATGAATATGCAGCTTTAACTATCTTTAAAAGAAATTTCATGGACACAAACAGCATGGTAGACTGAGGCCAATCAAGCCAAAACAACCAATATAAAAACATGGAACCACACAGACAGGAAAGAGAACAATGCTTACAATGTATTGGTGGGCTGTACATGAAAAGGGAATTCGTTGTAGATTGCGTCAAAAGAAAATAAAGTAAAAAAAGGCAAACAGATGCTTTTATGTAGATGGTGCCTCCGATTGTAACAGGAAAATATATATCCTTGATAGCTAGAAATCAATCTGGAGGATGAGCCCTGTTGAGGAGATACATACTAGTATCAGTGAAAGGAGTATGGTTTTGTATTGGGGTTTTTAATTTATAATAGGAGCTACAGAATAGTGAATATTGAGGACTGGACACCTTAATTTCACAAATTCTAAAGAACAATGGGTAAAAGATTCCCATCTAGACAATGAATGAAAGGAACATACATTTGCACTTCCATTAGAGCTGTTCGAATAAGCGACGTAAACCTACCAACGAACTTCGTGGTACGTATTGGTACGTAAGTGAACAAAATTAGGGGTGGTATCAAAAGTACATTATTAATTGTGCTAAAGACTATATCTTACTTTAATGCATCAATAGAATGTGATCTAAACATAAGACGGGCTGATCTAGTGGTTTAGACGTTGTTATGAAGGGAGGGATTGATGAAAGCCGGCGGATTCTAGGCACTTCGGGACGCTATTTTATAGCATTATTTCTTCTAATTTTATGCTACTGTGATATATTTTGATTTTTCTTTGGCGGACGTCTTCATTCTTAAATCTGATGACAAGGTACAAGACGCATGCTTATAGGTTGCACGATTTTTGGGTTTTTCAATCAGGAAGGGGTTGAAATCTGAAATACTTGAACACAAAATGGTTAAATTATGTACAGTTTTTCTTTTTAACTTTTATTTAATATGGCGAGCGTAGCAAGCCGAAAATTTTAATAATTGAGAAAACATATTGTCTTATTAATTCAGTTTTTCTAGGAGATTGAAGATGATTAGTAATAGTGTTTTATGCTATATAACGATTAGCGGAACAAACAAGCCAAAAATGCTTTTAAATTTATCATAATTGCATTTTTTTGTTATCTTTTCTTGTCAATAATGTGAGAAAAAGTAAGCATGAGTTTACAATACACCGAAAAAATTTTTATACACTATTCACATTAACCCTGGGATAAAGACGTCTCTGTCATAACTTTTTTTTATCTCAATACATCCCCTTGCAATCCATTAAGCCTCTATTTTCTCTTGTTTTCCTAAATTCTACATTGTTTGGTCTGACCAAAGGGGAACACCCTATTATGCGCTTGAAACGATCTGATGTTGTAAAACATATCAAGGGCGAATAAAGGATTTGACCTTGTGTGAATATCAAAACAGGGGTCTGGGAGCTTCTAGACCCCATCAAAGTGAGCCCGGGATGGGGTTTTCTGGGGGACATACCTCCATACCAAACAGAATGATCGTTTCGTTGGCTGCAGAAAGTACTGAGATAAAATTTCAGCTTTTTGAAAAGAAGCATTAATGAATGTGAAAAACTGCATCGTTATATTACACGTCTTCAAATTGATAGCATTATTTTAGATTCTAATAATTGACTTGAACTTTTCTCCCTATATGTACCATAGAACTCACCTGGTGTAAAATCTCAAACAAACTTCCAGTGCGCTATAAGCTCGGCCCATTCACTTGCTATATTAGAATAGATATAACAACTAGCTAGCCGTGATTCATTGTCCAGTAATTCCACTCGTCACATGAACCAATCAAATCATAACCTCGCCGCTTTGCGGCTCGGTAATAATTGGATTGGTTCATGCGACTCGTGGAAGTACTGGACAATCAACCACGGCTAGCTAATTGTTATTTCTTAAATAGACGAATTTGCAGCATGGGAAAGACATGTACGTTTCGGGTCCTTAATCCTCGTCAGTGATCTTCAATCCAAACAATGAAATATGTGAAAGAGAATCTGGCGAAGGAAGCAATTTAACGGATTTTTAAAATCATTTTTATGGGGTACACATAACAAATCCTATCCCCTTTGTTGTAAGAATATTTTGACAAACTATATCAGAAAAAAGACCTGTCAAAAAGTGGAAGGAGTTATTCTGGCGTTTTTGCAGGAAATAGATGCCATGGTTAGATACGAAATTTTTATTGCAAAAACAGCGAAAACTTAGTCTACACGTACACGTTTAAGGCCAACAAATATCTTACTAAATCCTCTAATCCCACTAAATCAGTCAATGAAAATACCATTTTAAAAACACGACGAAACCAAAGCCAAATCTTGGTAAATCAGTACTTGAGAAACTAATATAGGACAGAAAAGTTTACGTCAAGTGCACTTATAATGAATGCTGCCAGATTTATCCTTTTTTGCGAATTCAGATAAGAAATGTAACATTTGTTTCATAATTTGCTTTTGATACCATCCCAATTTTGTTCCCTTACGTACCTATACGTAGTACAAAGTTCGTTGGTAGGTTAACGTCGCTTATTCGAACAGCTCTATTGGAACATATCACATAAACTAGTTTTAAAACAACATGTACTAGAAATGTAATCGAATAATTAAAGTCAAATGTATCAATTGATTGGTTTTGCCATCAAAGTTGAATGGTTTTGCCTATGTCGTCTGGCGGATTGATAAAAACAATAAGAAGGATTATAGGCATATTATGAACTTTAATCGAAACATTCTGAAAATCTACGTCAGAACGACCAACAAATAGGCAAAACATCTTAGAGTCAACACATAAATAGGTTGTATCTTATTACGTGCATTTACTGCTTTCTCTTCATGAAAACGAATCTCAGATGAAGCGATCGAAACAAAAACAAATACAAAAAAAAATAACAAGGGAACAAGGAATAAATAGATTTTCGGGGAAAAATGTTGTCGCTTTGCACGTTTTATTTTTCCAAACTTTGGAATAAATGGCATTGCATTTTTTAATTATAGTATACATCTAGTTTCTTCATTGAATTTACTAGGTGGCGCCACTAACAATGTTTTTTTTTTCGTTATTTTTCTTATTCTAAATTCTGATACTATGGCCAATGAGTGAAACTACCCTCCCTTGTTTTCTACATAATACAGTGAGAGAAGTCAAATAAGCTTTAAGCTTCCTTTTACAAGTTTCAAATGACAAATATGGATAATGACCATATCCCTGTTTACAGTACAAAATCGATAATTCAGAAAATCAGAAACCGAGGCATACGAAATCAGGATAAAACAGGAACAAAAGCAAACAAACAAAAACCTCCACCATATGAAAAGAAGCGAACTCCCGATATGAGAGTGAGACCAGGTGCCCAGGAAGAGTAAGCATCTCCTGCTTGCATGCAACACCCGCCGCTTCAATTCGGTAGAACTGTCACATTCGGTAACTTCCATTTCGGAAGACATAGAGTACAATCTTGGGTTGGATGGTTCAAATGGTCTACGATAGAATATCACCAATCATTCTGGAGAGTGGGACATCATAGTGTATGACGAGTTCCCCATATCGACCGTAGAACTTCCTCAGTGACGATGTTAGTCGGTCACAAGCATATCCCTGACTGAGAAGCTTATCTGAAGGACGCCTAGCTCTCAGAACAAAATCCGTATATTTCGTACTTGCTCTGGCATAGCGTATCATCTGAGATATGAACACGCCATAAGCAGGCGATGAAGGAATATTGCTACTCAGAAAAGGAAAGTTTGTAATGCTGAAATTGAAGTCGTCACGTTTGTCATAGAGTGAGGTGTTCATGTGACCATCAGTGTCGTAGGACAACATTATGTCCAAATAGGATGCTGAATTATTTGTCTCTGTAGTTTCTTTGACCTCAAGCTCTGAAGGATAGATACTGCTCAGGAAATCCGCGAATTTTGGATTATTGATGGACATCACATCGTCTATGTATCTGTAAGTGAAGTTGAAGTCAGAAGCTAAGTATCTTTTCCCTTCAGAGACCAGAGATTGAATGAATTCAGCTTCGTACGAGTAAAGAAAAATGTCGGCAAGGAGTGGGGCACAATTGGTCCCCATTGGAATTCCGACAATTTGCTGGAAGACCTTTCCTCCAAACACCACAAAAATGTTGTCGATCAAAAAGTTTAACATCTGAATAATATCTGTTTCAGTGTACTTATTTTCAGAATCGGACTTTTCTTTACAAAGTAGGTTTTGTCATAGTTCACAACAATAAATTTGTATTTGCGATTACCGTTCTTACTTGTAAACGCATTACTTATAATTTTTGCGAGTCTGTCTTTCAATTTAGAATGTGGAATTGTAGTGTAAAGTGTCGAAAAATCAAAGGCTTTGATCGAATGAACTTTACTAAAATGAGTGGATTTCAGATGTTCTAAAAGTTCCTTCGAATTCTTTAAAATCCACATCTGGTTGATACCACTGCGAGAATATACTGTCGAACAATATTTTTGAAGCCCAGATTTGATTTCAGATAAAACTTTGGTGAGTAAGATCGATACAGATTTGGTAGAACATTTTGAGGAACCAGCGATGAAACGTTGTTTGTACGGATTCTTATGCATTTTAGGTATGCAGTATAAGTATGGTAAATCTAAATCTAAATTGTTAGTTTGGAAGCCAAAGGAAGCAAGAGCTGATTTGTGGTTATCTATTATTTCAGAGGCAGAAAGGTTTGTAGGGGTGTAAGTGGGATTTCCAGGTGTCGAACTGAAACCCAACTCTTTAACTAGACTGTCGAAATAGTACTTTTTGCAAGTAAATGTGTAATTATTTGAGGCTTTGTCCGCTGGTGTGATGACATAATGTTCTTGGAGGTAGGTGAGCTCTGTGATAACATCAGGGTCTTTAAATATAGACTCGAATCTGGTGTTCACAGTTGATTTTAATCGGTTAATTCTAGATAAAAGTAACCCTCTGATGGATTTTATCCATTCGGAAAGAGTGTCGAGCTGTACATCCTCTTTCTTTGCCCAACGTCTTGCATATTCCTCACAAGAGTCCATGATAATTTTCAAATTTTGGTTCCATGTAAAGGACATACTTTCTCTGTATTTGTACGAAAAGTACAAATACAAATACTACAAAGAACATACTTTCTCTGTATTTGTACGAAAAGTACGAAAACTTCGTGTTGAGGGCGAAGACACTCGCAAGTAAACTACTTGCTTCAGATTATTTAGATGAACGGCTTACGGTGTCACTGAGAGAGTTCTGTGGATGTTGCAAAGAACTTATTTAACATTTCGACAGTTGCTGGTAAAGGATGATTAAAGGTATTGTTTAATACAACCTTTCCTATTGACCATATTTGGACCTAACCGGACTTGAATTCTGTTTGGCATTCGCAGCGGGTGTTGTTAATGGAGGGATTCTTACAAGTGTGTATGACAAAAGATATTATTTTGGAATAATTTAATTTCCATTGTCATTTTCAAGAAACGAATATTCTTATTGGCTAAACAATTTGTTGATACATCGATCAACACAATTTTTTCACGGAAGTCTGTATATAGCACTATTTTTAGAACCGGGGGTTGCCTCAAATACGAATGAACTCGTTGCTAAAAATACAATTTGTTGATGTTTGCTTATCATTCCAAGGGTACTACTTCTTTTCTACATACTCAAAAATTAACAGTGCATTTAGAATTTGCTCAAACTGGTCCTTATTCCAAATAAAAAGAGAGACGATCGTTCGCTGTTTGAATCATGGCGGCTGCCATAACTTGTTTTGGCAGACGTATTACTGCGAAACCGTCTTACGAAATATAGTGCGGTGACTGATTGTTTTATTAAGTCTGTTTTTAATAAATAGATGATAATAAATGATAAGAAATGAATCTTATATTTTTTTCCGTCGGTGCAGGTATCACCCGAAAAATTGAACAGAAAACTTTTGCATCAACGCGCTATGTGCTTTGATGCAGTTTTCTGTCCATTTTTTTCGGGTGATACCTGCATCAACAGAAAAAATATAAGAATTATTTCTTAATTCAACATAGTAATTTTTTCCTGCCTTGACGATGATGCTCCTAGATTACCGTCATACGATTCCTTCATTTCACAGCTCATCCGGTATGCTAGAGCATGTAGATCTACTGATGAGTTAAAGAAAATCCTGACGATAATCTCAACAACACTCACAATAGAGCACCAAATTGAGCATCGACGAACCCCTAGCAAGCTAGAGGTGGGACCAGGTGCCCGGGAGGAGTAAGCATCTTCTGTTGGCTAGCCGCACCCGCCGTCGATGTTCACGTACGAAAATGAAATCAATATATAAAGAAACATAAACTATCCGTGGTTTTGTCTATATAGAAAGTGCTATGGCGACAATGTCAGGGAAAATATACAAAACACTTACTGTCAAACCCCTCGCGGGGACGGGCTCTACACGGCATATGGCATAAGTGTGACACAAATGAGTTAAATAAGATCCTGACGATAATCTCAACAGCACTCACAATAGAGCACCAAATTGAGCATCGACGGACCCCTAGCAAGCTAGAGGTAGGACCAGGAGCCAGGGAGGAGTAGGCATCCCCTGTTGGCTAGCCGCACCCGCCGTCGATGTTTTGGATTTTCATAGTAAACATTTACAAATTACGAAGAAACTTTTAGGTCAAGGTCTATACAAATATGTCCAGTAATTATCGTTTCCTCGTAATAAAACATCGTAGTTTTCGCCAACTTTTGCATAAAATGATCCCACTCTTTACATAAATCAGCAGAAAACCATGCATCAGTAATGTACGATAATTAATGTATAATCTGTGGTCACAGCCACCACGTCGGTGGCGACATGTATGCACGTGTACAAAATAACACGTGACCGTCTTTAGATTTAGTAGGAAGTATGACACAACAGAAATCCGATTATAGAAACTTTAGACAAAAAAATACATCTCGACTAGGCAATTTGACTTGAAAATGCATGTTATGAGCGATCAGCTTTATTTATAGCATTTCCGTGCATACGGTGATTTCTCGATACAAGAACACAGTACTCCTGACATAACAGATCGACAGACATACAACTATTCGTCGAATGTATGACCAATCGCTAGAGCGATCGACAATGCATCGAATTTTTTTAAAGCAAACTTTTTTGCGATACTCTAAAAGAAAGTCAGGTTGTTTAAAGAAAGGAGGGGATCTCCAACAACACCAGGTTGCAGCACCCACAGCAAAATCCCAAAACACCCATGCAAAAAACACAGAATAGACACCCACAGAAAGAGACGCAAAAGGGACAAAGAACACCAACTCACAACATAGAAACATGAAACATAAAATACTACACATAAACCAACGAGACCAATGAGCAACCGGTGCCGACTTAGGACGGCCATCTGCCACGTAAATAGCAGACGGTGTGGTTATCCTGGATTACGTGCGCACAACCCTCCCACTATTCCGATTTCCCAGAGGTCTCGAAGAACGCACAATTATGGTGTAAAACAACCTCCTCACTGTTAGATGACCACACACAAACAAGACCGTAAAACACAGGGGTCCAAGCAACACAGATGAATATGTAAATGGATATAAAAGAGGACGTGCGTAATACAGTCCGTGCTCTGCCGGCTGTAGCGAGCTCATATATGTTATCACCCGAGGAGTCCGACTGACATTCAGAGAGGACAGGTGGTCGGGGCCCTGTCTTCTCTAAGGAGGTTTGGACAGGGCCCGTAATGGAGTCCCGTCGTCACAGTCAGTCAGAGTGCAAGTCTTAAGAATGCGCTCGTACAAGACTGTATATTGGTCAAGTACCAAGCTTAGTGTCCGTCTGGTGACATTAGGATCATATCCACGGTATAAAAGGCGTTTGATGACTCTGACGCATTTTCGATACATATGCTGTCTACCTTTGATCCTTCTTATTTTGTTAATTATGTCACCATAAAATGCAGGTTGTGAAATACCTAAAGTAATATACTCCGTTGCTTGTATGGGTCCGAATTTCAAAAGAAGTTGATCATAATTTTTGTAAAATTTCCAGAAAGTCTTTACTAGTTTGTGAAAGCGAAATCCTTGACCTAAAAGTTTCTTTGTAATTTGTAGATTTTTATTATGAAAATCCAAAACATCAGTACATGCTCTAGCATACCGGATGAGCTGTGAAATGTAGATACCGTATGACGGTAATCTAGGGACATCACCGTCAAGCCAGGGGAAATTTACTATGTTGAATCCAAAATCATCTCGTTTGTCATATACACTTGTATGAATTTGTCCATTGACAATTTTGATATTTAGGTCCAATAATGGTGTTTCAGTGTCTGTAAAGTTTGCCTTGTTTAGAGTCAATTCTTGTGGATAAATAACATCTTTATACTTTTCAAAAACAGAATTATCGATAGTCAGAAAATATATATAGAAAATATATTTTTAAGAAACGCATTTTTTAAGAAATTCTTTATTTGTGGACATCTTAAGTAAGGAATAAAGCTACTTTACAATTGCTTTTATGATTAATAGTTACTCAAAATTTATCATTTTCTTTTTTCACAAAATTTGAAAGATTCGGAGACAGAAACCACGGTCAGGCAAAAAACATAATTTTTTTAAGAAAGATTTTTTCACCGAATATTCTTCCTTTGCAACGATTGAATTGGGAAATAACTATACAACGCCAATGAAAACGACTTGCAAACTTGACTGTACACGAATAGGATTGTCGTATGATTGACCGACATACAAATAGTCCTGTCAATTTTGAGGGAAAAATAGCCAAACCTTGAACAAATTGCAACAGAAATAGTTTTTACTTTTTTTGTCACATAATTATGTAGAGCATAACATATGAAAAATCTAACACTCAAATATGTGAGAAAATATGATTTTTTGGGGGAAATGTGACTTTTTTAAATAAAAATCACCGAAAATAGGAATTTTATTTTTACTTTTAATTGGATGATGGTTTTAAGAATTAGAAAATGTGAATATATAGTATTTTTGATGCTCTTTCGGATGAAATAAGTTATAAGTTTCAATTCCTATTTTATTGTGTGTTTTGGGGTAAAAAAGTAGATTTTTTGCCAAATTTCACAGAATTTTGAGGAAGTTTTAATTTCTTCTTGCTTCTCAGTTCCGCATTATTGCATACATTTGTTCAGTGGTGTTTTTAAAAATATCTTGAAAGTTTTCTCTTTCAAATGATATTTATTTCATATTCTTAAATTTTGCAAAATTCTCGAAATTGTCGTTTTTAACAAAAACCTGTGTTTTCATTCAGAAATCTCTGATTTCTGTATATCAATTTAAAAATCCCTTATCCATTATGAAATCAATGATTGAAGGATATTTTCTAGTGTACCTGTTCATGCTTTTTCAGATTATATATGTTTTCCTCGCATTTAATCCATAACTGAGGTGTTTTTAGGGAAAAAAAGGTATTTTTCATTCAAAAATCGCAGATTTCTGGAGAATATTTATTGAATTTATTGGCTTTGTTTGAAATGATAGCAGGAATGTATTTTCAACTGTTAGTGTTAAGATTCATTCATAAATTACATGTTTGAAGCAAAAAGGGTATATTTTCTACTTTATTTTGGGCAAAATGCCTGTTTTCTGTTTAAAAATAGCAGATTTCTTGACAAATTCTATAAATTTATTATCTTAGCTTAAATAAAAGACTTAAAGCTATTTTCATATTGAAAATTAGTAATCTTATCAAATAAAAGTAAAAAGACTGTAATAATTCATTAAAATCAGCATTTTGGGAGTAAATTTGTGTTTTTTGTTAAAAAAATACCCCACTTATTTTGAGAAAATAATTACTATTTCTTTTAATCTGCCCGAATTGACACATTTTAGCTTTGATGGGATGCTGTTTCTTGTTATGAAGGGATAAGAATATCATGTGAGAACTGAAATTCTATCTATATACTTTTTGGGGGCAAAAAAACTAATTTTTGTGCAAAAATCACTTATTTCTTAAAACGATTTTTAAAATTTATATATTTTAGTAAATCAAAGCAGGAAAGGTTTCCTATGATTTAGTGGCATTTAAATTATCAAGTGAAATGAGCTAGAAGAGATTGGTATGATTATTTTGCTATTTTGGGGGAATGCCTGAATTTTAATTTAAAATTCGCCGATTTCTGGAAAATCTTTATTACTATGAAATGTTACATTATCTATTATATTCAAAAGTGTCATCTTGGGTATATCATAATTTGTCCTTGTGAGATATATGAGTTTTAGGTATCCTTTGTTAATTTGTTTGAATTTTAGGGCAAAAAAGATGTTTTATATAAAGACATAGAAAAGAGGTAGGGGCAAAAGTGACAATTTTTGGCCCCGATCAAAAGTTTTGAAATATTATATTTTCTCATTCGGCATGTTTCTTGTAAACAAAAAAGCACATATTTCATGTGGTTTCTCTAAAACCCTACCTTTTAGAGCAAAACGATCGAAAATTTAGGTCTATGTCCTCATAATAGAAATTTATATTTTGCGGCAAGGGACATACGTATCTACCATTGTAGGCCCCAGAGCAAGGGCATGTAACAGGTTCAAACTCACATGAGACATTACTTTCAATATTCTAGATGTACATGAAAAGTATGACTTTGTCACAGGTGCTTGCTCTATATATACTTTAAAGTATGATGTTGATAGGAAATCTTGTTTTTATCATTAATTTTGCTAATAGTGAGCAACACTATATACATTTACAATATCTTTTTTCTATTCAATTTTAATAAACATCAATATGAAAATAGCAAAAAAGGGGCCAAAATCAGCAGATTTAACCCCTACCTCTTTATTATAGAAAGTATCATTTTTCAAATTACAACTATTATAACATTGTATCTTTATTTGCTATTTAACAGTTTATTCTTTACACTTATTCATCATTTTCATTCAATTTTGTGTAATATTGTTACATTTGGGGTAAAATATATTAAGTACATATTAGCAAGCATTTATCTTTAGAAATCTTGCAACATATAACTTCTAAATATCTTTAGTGCATTTTCAGTTAGTGCTTGCTTTTCCATTTGACTTTATATTTTTATCACAAATATAAAAATACTTCACAAGATTTGAATATGTTGTAAATACAATGTACCATGTACAACTTGTGAGAATAAAGAAATTGAATTGAATTGAATATATTGATAGGTAAATCAAGAAAAAATAAACAATTTGATAGGAAATCAAATTTTGTATAATAAACTTTCTGTAGTAATTATCTTGATTTTAGCTTTTTCTTTAAATAAAACATATGTTTTGCCAAAATATCAAATAAATGAACGAATAATACCATCAAGTACACATTACATTACATCACTTAGAATGACAAACTATGATAATACATGTACCTAGTCAACTCTTCTGAATATCATAAATAATGTAGCATTTTATAGTAATAAAGATCTTCCAGAAATTGGCGATTTTTAAATAAAAATTCACACATTCCCCCCAAAATAGCAAAATAATCAAACTAATCTCTCCTGAATTATTTTACTTGATCATTTAAATGCCATCAAATTATAGGAAACCTCTCCTGCTTTGATTTACTAATATATATAAATTTTACATATTATTCACAGAAATAAGTGATTTTTACACAAAAATTAGTTTTCTTGTCCCAAAATAGCATAAAGATAAAATTTTAATTCTCAGATGACATTCCTATCTACTTTTGATAAGAAACTGCACAATATCAAAGCTAAAATGTGTCATATTAGGTAGACTAGAAGAAATAATAATTATTTTCTAAAATAAGTTGTTTTTGCACGAAAAATACAAATTTACACCCAAAATGCTGATTTTAATGAATTGTTTCATTCTTTTTACTTTTATTTGATAAGATTACTATTTTTCATTATGAAAGTAGCATTGACTTTAAAATTCTAGCTAAGATGATGAATTTATAGCTTTTGTCCAGAAATCTGTTATTTTTAAACAGAAAATAAGCATTTTGCCCAGAATAAAGTAGAAAATATACCCTTTTTGTTTCAAATATGTAATTTATGAATGAATCTAAACAATTACAGTTTAAAATACATTCCTTCCTTCATTTTAAACAAATCATATAGATTCGATAAATATTATCCAGAAATCAGTGTTTTTTAATGAAAAAATTACCTTTCCCCCAAAAAACACCTCAGTTATGGATTAAATACCAGTAAAAAATATATAATCTGAAAAAGTATGAAAAAATACACTAGAAAATATCTTTCAATCATTGATTTCATAATGGATAAGGTTTGCTTGAATTGATATACAGAAATCTCAGGTTTTTAATTTAAAACACAGATTTCTGTATTAAAACGACAATTTCGAGGATTTTGAAAAAAAAATAAGAATATAGAATATATGTCATTTGAAAGAAGATACGTTAAAGATATCCTTAAATCTTCCTTGAATGAATGTTTGCAATACTGGGGAACTGAGAAGCAGAGAGTATAAAATTTCAAGTATTTGTCCGGCGTTAGCAATTATCTTAAAGTGGCAAGGAACCTTTTTTGCTCTTCAAAAAATTCGGACTATGAGACCCCCCCCCCCCCCTCGAAAAAAAATCTTAGATCCGCCCATGAAATGACTGTGTTATTTGTTGATATTGAATGATATTAACATACGAATCAGTATCGCCTGTCGCGTAGATATGTGAAGCGGCCAGTTAGACTACCTGTTCTATATATAGCGCTGTACATATGCGTGAACTTGCTGTAATCATGGTAATACATGTACACATGAATGGATTATTCCTGCATATTAATTAGCGCGCCAAAGGAAGTTTCCACATTCGTCTGAGCTTGTTACCCGTATGCATCCCTACTGAGCATGATCGGAACTGAAACCATCCCTAGAATAGTCCGGCGCATGCCGGACTAATAAAATATATACTAGTAGTAGAAAATAAAACTTAAACAAAATAACTTAAAATTAAAATCTTCTCGACAATTTTTTCGGCATGAATTTGTTTTAAGTTTTAGTTTATTTAGTTTTTCATAACTTAAATCACAGACTATCTCTAGATCTCCATCAATGCCAAGAATTTTAAGCGTAAAAAGTTGTCAATTACCGTTTGGATTTTCTTATGTTCTTTTCATCCATTTTAAATCAATGTTTCCTACTTTTAATCCATTTATCCAATGTTCTTTTTTTTAAACCTATGACGAAGAATTTCTACTGAAATGATAAAAATGTAAGGTGCAAGGGGGTCACCTTCTCTACAGCCCCATTCTAGATTTTTAAAAAATCAGAGATATGACTATTATTAATGATAGCACTTTTTGAATTTTGATAAAGTATCCAAAACCATCTTTGAAGAGAACACCCGAAACTAAATCTTTGTAGAGACTTGTCAATAAATTCTACTCAACCAAATCAACTGCTTTTTTTAAATCTAATGAAAGAAGAAGAACTGTTTTGTTTGATTTTTGTAAGAATTACATGCGTATAATATCGTTATATTTTCTCAAATGAATCTGTTCTTAAAAAACTTTTTGTGTTTCACTTATTATGGATGGAAGAACTTTCTTCAGACGCGAAGCAATAACACTAGCATCGAATTTATATTCCTCATGTAAGAGTGATATTGGTTGCCAATTTTTTTTTAATCAATCTTCTATCTTTTTGTTCTTTAGGAATACAAGTGATTATACCCTGTGACTGAAACTCTGAGAGATAACCTAGCCTATATCCATGGTTTAAAGAATGTTCTATAATATTTCCGATATTAACCAGAAAAAAATATAAAATTCAGTTGTATAACCATCAGATCCTGAAGACTTATTATTTGACACATTCTTTAGAGATTCGCTACATTCTGATTTTGTTAATTCGCCTTCAACAGATTCTTTATCTGCTTCTGATACTTTCATGAGTTAAAGAAGATCCTGACGATAATCTCAACAGCACTCACAATAGAGTACCAAACTGAGCATCGACGGACCCCTAGCAAGCTACAGGTGGGATCAGGTGCCCGAGAGGAATAAGCATCCCCTGTTGACTAGCCGCACCCGCCGTCGATGATCATGCACGAAAATGAAAACAATATATAAATCACATGCACTGCACTGTTTGAGGTTATGTCTATAAAGAAAGTGCTATGGCGATCAAGTCAGGGAAAATATTCAAAACACTTACTGCCAAACCCCTCACGGGGAACTTTTTTACGAGTTCCACACTGCAAAGGGCATAAGTGTGACACAAATGAGTTAAAGAAGATCCTGACGATAATCTCAACAGTACTCACAATAGAGTACCAAACTGAGCATCAACGGACCCCTAGCAAGCTACAGGTGGGATCAGGTGCCCTGGAGGAGTAATCATCCCCTATTAACTAGCCGCACCCGCCGTCGATGTTCATGCACGAAAATGAAAACAATATATGAATTACATGCACTGCACTGTCTGAAGTTATGTCTTTAAAGAAAGTGCTATGGCGATCATATCAGGGAAAATATTCAAAACACTTACTGTCAAACCCCTCGTGGGGACCTTTTTAACGAGTTCCACATGGCAAAGGGCATAGGTGTGACACAAATGACGTGGTTCGCCTCTAGTTCTCAGAATCGTTGATTTCACGTTGGAAATAAACATTTTTTTGGCAGAATCATGCGATAAAAAGAATCTCAAATGAATTTTCTTTTCATACGATGTATTATGGGGTCTATTATGAAGAAGACTTTTAACATGGAACTCGTCAAGGCTCTTGGATATAAAACACACAACTTGTTTCATAATACATAGTATGAAATGAAAATTCTTTTTATCACATGATTCTGCCAAAAAATGTTTATTTCCAACGTGAAATCAACGATTCTGAGAACTAGAGGCGAACCACGCCATGACCAAGAAGTCGTCTGCTACGCTTTGAGAAGTAGCTCCCCATCGTATAGATGTTCTGGCGTAAAGAGAATACTATTTCAATAAATTCACAGTTCAATTAAAATCTATCTTGGATGAAGCACTGGTTGCATTCTTAAGAAACACTGATTGATCCAGGCTAAACATCATTGTTGCATTCGCACAAAATAAACTATATCCTTTGGTTAAAAACACCTCCCCTAAAAGACGTTTCATAAAAATTCCATTTATTAACTATTAACAAAAGATTTGATCTTCTGAACATCTCTAATATTTTTCGGGATCATCGCGTACAAAGTGCCATTCCTCAATATTTTGAAAATTTAGAACCTCCTCTTATTTGTTACAAATATAAGAGGCCTATTCGAAATTTCGTTTTTAACTACAACAAAGTTACACAAGATCCTAAAATTCTTGAATCATGTCCTGCTTCTTGAGAATGTGCAACGTCTGAATATCTATATAAACCAGCTGGTCATATTATTACAGGTGACTTTTCAATTACCAGTATCAAAGGCAGGCAGCTCCGTGGTCTTCTCTAAAAAGGAACTAAATGTAGAATCCCATCCAAGATAGATTTTATTAAATGTCGCGAAGTGCTAAAGGAAGCTTTAGATAACTATACCAAACGATGGTGTAAATCGGAAGGAGTCGAATCGCATGCTCTGAATGACTGGAAAAACCTCATTATGGATATTACCGATATTCGAATATTTTGTATACCACAAAAATACTCATCTTTTTGAAAATCCAATTTCTAAATCTGAAAGATATTTCAAATCCAAGTTACGTAATTAACATGAAAAATATGTCTTCGCGCCTGCAGACAAAGCAGCCAACAACACCATAATTATTTGAAAACGCTACTACATATCAACTTTAGTTTCGGAACTTTCCTCTACTAATACTTATATCGAAAGCAACGAAAGTGTTCCCAATATTTGAACAAACATAACAGTGAAATTTCTTCTTTTAACATTCCTATTTCTAAATTGGATCTCCCTACAATATACTGTATACCAAAACTTCACAAGTCTCCTTACAAGTTTCGATACATTGCTAATTCTAGCAACTGCTCAACAACAATTTTGTCTAGAAATCTGACGTCAGCACTCACGGCTATAAAGGAACACGTGGCAAAATACTGTGAAACTGTCATGAACAGAAATGGCGTAAACTTCTTTTGGTCTATCAAAAATTCAGGGGATGTGATTGACAAAATGAAATCAAGAAATTTTGAAGCAAATACGATATCTTGATACGACTTTTCTAATATGTACACCACGCTTTCTCACGACAAAATAAATGCTCGACTGCCCAAACTCATTAATGGTGTTTTGATCGAGAGGGGAAAACTTCAATTTGTAATTCTGAATCGAAGGGTTTCTTTTCCGCCACAGATTACAAATCATACAAATCATGGAAAAGTGGTGACCTGTGTATTGCCTTGTCCTTCCTTTTGGACAATATTTATGTAAGATTTGGTGAGAAACTCTACAAGCAGGTTGTAGGGAATATGTAAGATTTGGTGAGAAACTCTACAAGCAAGTTGTAGGGATTCTAATGGGTACTAATTGTGCGCCTCTTGTTGCAGATTTATTTTTATACACGTATGAAAAGGAATTTATCCAAAATCTTCAAAAGCAAAGAAAAAATGATGATGTGAAATGCTTTATTGGTACTTCTAAGTACCTGGATGATATTCTTACTATCGACAATCCTGTTTTTAAAAAGTATAAAAATGTTATTTATCCACAAGAATTGATTCTAAACCAGTCAAACGTTTCAAACACAGAAACACCATTTTTGGACCTAAATATCAAATTTGTTAACGGAGAGATCCAAACAAGTGTGTATGACAAAAGAGATTATTTTGGATTTAACATAGTAAATTTCCCTGGCTTGACGGTGATGTTCCTAGATTACCGTCCTATGGTATCTATATTTCACAGCTCATCCGGTATGCTAGAGCATGTACTGATGTTTTGGATTTTCATAGTAGAAATTTACAAATTACCAAGAAACTTTTAGGACAAGGTTTTCGCTTTCACAAACTAGTAAAGACGTTCTGGAAATTTAACAAAAATCATTGTCAACTTCTTCTGAAATTCGGACCAATACAGGCAACAATATAACTTTGGGTATTTCACAACCTGCATTTTATGGTGACATTATTAACAAGATAAGAAGGATCAAAGATAGACAACATCACTATCGAAAATGCGTCAGAATTATCAAACGCCTTTTGTACCGTGGATATGATCCTAATGTCACCAGACGGACACTAAGCTTGGTACTTGACCAATCTACAGTCTTGTACAAGCGCATTCTTAAAACTTGCACTCTGACTGACGGGACTCCATTACGGGCCCTGTCCAAACCTCTTTAGAGAAGACAGGGCCCCGACCACCTGTCCTCTGAATGTCAGTCGGACTCCTCGGGTGATAACATACATGAGCTCGCAGAGGCAGAGCACGGATTGTATTACGTACGCCCTCTTTTTATATTCATTTACATATTCATCTGTGTTGCTTGGGCCCCTGCGTTTTGCGGTCTTGTTTGTGTGTGTTCATCTGACAGTGAGGAGGTTGTTTCACACCACAATTGTGCGTTCTTCGAGACCTTTGGGTTATCGGAAAAGTGGGAGGGTTGTGCGCACGTAATCCAGAATAACCACACCTTCTGCTATTTTTAGATGGCCG